>OW679202.1:62230490-62471597 GCA_940337035.1 Agriotes lineatus
ATATAGCACGCTTATGTATATAACTTAATATAACAACAGCCATACAACACTGGAAGACCCATTTCAACAAATTACAAAGACTAAATGTATTGAGGACTGAGCGTCCCAAAGAGGGCTTAGCAAAAACCGCTCCATGCCAAGGTAATGAAGAAGAATCAATAAGGAGCATGCGACATCTAATCTTGTTTTCTATACAATTTTTAACAGATTTGATCTAATCAAATCTCATATATTGATGGAAGATTTATTCCTACTGAGGATTGGAAATATTTATTATATTCAATCTATTTCATCTTGAACCATGGAAATAGCTCCCAACAATACGGCATTATCAGTGATCCTTATATTCATTTCATTTAAAATTATGTCAATTACTTGATTAAATATCATTCTGAAATGGGGATTGGGTACTAGATCATTCCCCAATATGATCGCTTACATTCTGATCTTGTATTTTCGATGTTTTTCTTTAGTCGGTGTGAAAACAGTTGCAGCGTCATTTTCAATATAAAACTCAGTACTTAACATTTCTATTATTTCGTCAAATTTAGTGACAGTTCTCATTTATTCCAGCGATTTTGTAGCAGCATTTGTAATCTTAAATAAATCTACTGTATTTATCTGCCTGGAGGGCTTTGTTTTCAAACTCTAGAGTATCGTTTGCAGTTCAATTTAATTATTGCAGAAAAATTATTTTTTAAAATAAAATTCTAATGTTAAAAATTCTCCAGGGGGCGCTGAAATTTTCCCAGGAGTTGCTAGGCACTCCTCCTAGCTACAGGCGTGCCAGTAGGTAAGTGATTGATCTCGACTTAAGTGAAGCTAAATAGAGAAGCATTCTTAATACAAGCCAAACACTTTTATTTATTATTAGTTTCACAATTTGATAATATCATATCAAATACCATCTTGAAAGTAATATGTGTTACTCTTCAACATTCAATATTACCTTTTCTTGATTTTCTTATATCAAATTCTTTTACAATATAATTAATACAGTTTCATCCAAAGCCAATTTCATCAAAGAGGGCTAAGAGAAAGAGAGACAGACATAAGCTGTATGTACCTATAGTATTGATTCAAAAAATAAATAATTATTATTAATTAATACATCTGTCACTTTATGTCAGCTGAATTTGGCAACATCAAATATGGTGCATGCAAGAAATGTACTTTAACCTGTTAACGCACAGTATTCTATTTAGCGGAAAATGTGTATAGAATTTTTTTACGGCCACTTCGGGGTAAGTGGTTGGTTCCGGGTATGTATTGGCTAAAAATAGATGCACAATAGTTTATTGAGCTCTACTTAGTTTTCAAGATTCAGTTGTTGTGTCCCTCGTGTCGATGTGACTATATTGTGTATTTTTTTATTCGTCGCACCATAAGTTTCTTTTAGTGATTTAGTGTAAACAACACCTCATAACTAAATATTTTTGGTTTTTTAGGATGCTGTAAGATCAAGTTTCTTATGACAAATATAAATTTAGTTTATTTTTTATGAAATTTTTGTCTATGAATCTGTAAATCTTGCTGTCCTATAAATATGACGCTGGGAGTTACAAAGAATATTTGCACTATTTTGTCGATCATTTCATATGCAAATTTTGTTTTCATATTTGATTTTAAAGTGGTAATAATGAGTAAGAATGTATTCCGCGCAAAGTGTAACAACACTAAATATGTGACATCGGCAAAAACTTTTATACAATTGAACCATTAGCTTCTGCTCCTCGATGAGTCAAAGAAAAAAACAGAACGTGATGCCGTTCCTCAGCCAAGGCTGATCTATAATTACAGCTTATACCGTAAGAATAATGTAAGACTGTACATGGCTGAATTATACAAAATTAGACATAGGGAATTTAGTTACTGTTACTATGGTGTTTTTAAACAAAATAACGACATAGTGACTATAGAATCTAATTGAAACGGGATTATTTCATTGTAATTTCAAAACCGACAATTGTTACCAGCATGGGTAAACTGATTAATGCTAAAATAAAGTTGTCAATGTATAGTCTTACATTATTCACACTGTATATGAGAGTGATGATCAACATGATTGACTTTTAGACATCATTGTATTTTGGTGAGAGGAGAAAAGTGGTATTGGTGCTTAATGACCAGCATTATTGATATGGCTGTCGTAAATGCATTTCTTTTATACCAAAATACTCATGGCAAAAAATCAATTTTCACAAAGGATTTCAGACAAGCTCTTGCAGTAAAATACTTAAAACTTCAACACGGTAAACGAATACTAAAAGGTATACCGCTTAGCCTTCTTTCCTTCGACATCCAGACCTACGGTTTCTGATGATGTTCGGCACGATGAAAAAGGTAATTTTCTGGAAAATGTTGAAAACAACAACATTGGAACTATCCAAATTGCTCTGGTAAACCTAAGACATTTTGCAGCAAGTGTACCGTTACATTGTGCACAGTGTTTTTTCCAAAATATCTTCGAAAAACAAAAAGAAATTGCTTTTTTCAGTTTCTATAATTTTTTTAGATATTTTATTTTTGTTTGCCAATGATTTTTATTCTTACTGTGACGGTTATAATTACTTTAGTTTTGTTAGTTTTTGATAAATATGCCATTTTTTCAATCTTCGAATTTTATTTTTCTAACACAAATATGCACACATCCTCCCATCGTCCTATATATGTACAGTGTGTCCCAGGATTGATGTTACAAGAGGTGAGATGGACTAAACATTTTTGAATTTTATTTTAAGGTTCTAGGATTCGGTCCTGCTTGGTATGAAAAAAATTTTAAGAATACTTTCAGTTTTTGAGAAAAAGTGGGGTTTGACAGGGAAGCGAAAACTATTTTATTTTCAGGTAAACTACCATCTTTGTTTATGATACGGCAAAATTGTATTAAGAAAAGTTGTTCATAATGATAAATTGTGACCGTATACAAAATTTCAGAAAGCTCTGTCGACTTAGATTAATCCGTCATTTTTAACAATGCAATTTTTGTACCTAATCTAAAAAATAACGGTTCAATCTAAGTCGACAGATCATTCTGAAATTTTGTATAGGGCCACAATTTCTCATCTGAACAACGTTTCTTAATAAAATCTTGACGTATCATAAACAAAAAGGGTAGTTTACCTGAAAATATAATACAATTATCTAAAAAAATAACGGTTTTTTATAAGTAGACAGATCTTTTTGAAAGTTTGTATAAAGTCACAGTTTATTATTTTAAACAACTTTTATTTATAAAATTTTGCCGTATCATAAACAAAAAAAGCAGTTTACCTGAAAATAAAATAGTTTCCCTTCCCTGTCAAGGCCAACTTGTTTTTCAAAAACTGAAAATATTTTTAAAATTATTTTCAAAGCAAGCAGGACCGAATCCCAGAACCTTAAAATAAAATTCAAAAATTTTTAGTTCATCTCACCCCTTGTAACAACAATCCTGGGACACACTGTATATATGAACGCACTTTTTGAAAAAACCAGAGTGCCATTTTAATTTTGATCAATGCTATTGCCTTCAAGGGGTTGAAATGAACAATATATTCAGTTTTTTAGAAAAAAATTTCAACAAAAATTAATTTGGGCGTTAAAAGGTTAAGGATGATCAAACAATCAATGGTGCATGAGCGATATTAATTAGTTCAAATGTTTCAAATGCAAGCAGCGGCATACGTGATCTTAAATACTTTTTTATAATTTTTAACTTGGAAAATGATTTTCTAGCCTCAGCAATAGTGACAGGTAATTTTAAATAATCACCTAACGCAATTAATACATTTGGGAATGTACTAATTAAGTTATTTTCAAACAAATACGAAGTGCACTAGATTAATAATCTTTCCAGGCGTGGAAAATAAATGGATATTTCATCAAACATATGTATTATGTCATATCGTGGCTTTCTTGTGTATTAGTTTGTCATTAAGAATGAGTTTAATTAAATTAGAGCACCAAAGCGTAATAAAATTCCTAATTTTGGAAGGCCACAGACTCAAAATTATTCATGAAAGGATGCTAGCAGTGTATGATAAAAATACACCAAGCCTATATTAAAGAAAATACTGGTCAAGATGGTTCCGTTGTGGTTGTGAATCGGAAGAAGACAATCTAAGACCAGAACAGCCGACAAGTGAAACAAATCCTGAAGCATGCAGCAAAGTAGAGTCACTGCTTCTTGAAAAAAAATCGACGTTTTGCAGATAATAGAGATCGCTGCGGCATCGAGGATGGGCAAACCGAGTGTCCTACACATTTTGTATGAAAAGCTTAAAATGAGAAAGGTGTCAGCACATTGTTTCCAAGACTTGGGACTCCTGAATGGAAAGATCGTCAGGAGAATTCTTTAAAGAATTTGGATTTACTGAAAAAAAGGTCGGGATATGTTGTGGATGAAACCTGGGTTAATCATTGGGTCCTGTGATCAAGTAGAAGTCAATGTACTGGGTTCATAAGTGCTAGCCACCTCAAAAAAACGTCAAGCAAAAGTGTCTACAGGTATGCTTATGGCATCCTGGGACTATCAGGAAATTATTTAAATTGATTGCATGAAGAAAAGTAAAACGATCACCTCAAGTGCTTATTCTATAGCACTTGAGAAACTATATCGTGCTATACAAAAAAAGTCAACATTTGTTTGAAAGGGGTTCTGATTCTTTACGAGTGCACAAGGCCCAATCTGTTTCATGCAGCGTATAGACCCAATATGCCCCCTGTGAGTATTATTTATTCATAAATTTAACCTTCAACAGGCATAGTTGTTTCACGTAACTGGTATCATAGGGTGCAATGGCAATTAACTGCAAGGCTGAGAGAAAAAGAGAACAATTTTGTAATAATAATAGTAACATTGTCACTGATATCACAATCTTGTGCAAAATAAACCGCCCCTTTCTTAATTTTCTAGTATCACCTTTGCTATTATCACCATACTGATATCCAACGACTAAGAAATAGGCAACTTGACTGGTATGGTACAGTTGTTGGACACCCCAAAGCTCTTTACCAGTAACAATAAATTATTTTTAAAGGACTTTTACATTGGTATGTTGTCCTACCTAAGTTAGTAAAATATCTGAAAGAAAAAAGTTGGAATTAAATTATAAATACACAATTTTTATAATAATAACGGTGTTGGGGCGTCAAAACACCCACGATATCGGTTGAGGGGTTAAGAAAAACTAAGGAGGTTATCGGTTTTCTTCTGACGTAGAACTTCAGCAGGTTGTCAGCAGTTTTGCTGAAGAGAAAAAATACTTCTATGCTTAAGAAATATCACAAATCACTTTCGAAAAGTGGAAGAAGTGTGTAAAGTTAGGTGGTGACTACATTAACAAATAAAAACTAATTAGTACTCTAAGCCTTTTCCTTCTACCCTAAGCAAATTATTAATACAATGTAACTCGTATTTCAAAACATCGACTGAAGATGCGGAAGAGGAGAACTTGAAA
This sequence comes from Agriotes lineatus, assembly GCA_940337035.1. Classification (NCBI taxonomy): domain Eukaryota; kingdom Metazoa; phylum Arthropoda; class Insecta; order Coleoptera; family Elateridae; genus Agriotes; species Agriotes lineatus. The sequence continues at coordinate 62,235,932 of OW679202.1, forward strand.
TTTTCAAGTTGAAAAAAACAGTTATGTGCAGAAGGCCTAGCTGCAGCCCGCTAAGCCCTGCCGCCCAAGTGCCGTGCAGCACTTGCACCCCCGCTTAATACGGCCCTGCCTACAATAAAACATCGGTCTGGTTCAGCTCGAAATTTAGACAATCACATGCGGGTGAGGGCACTTAGCACATCGTCAGGTTAATGCTGAAATTATAACTGAAATTGTGAATGCTGCTTTGGATGTTTTCTTAGTAAAAGATCACTAGATTGTTATGTATTGATATTTATTGATAGCTTGTTATATATCAATAGATCAATTAATATAAATAGTAAAAAATTTAAAAAAATGTAACTAAATATCGATATTTAACAAAGGGCATATGAAAAAACCGTGTAGAACTGGGTTCTCAAGTTTTTTTATATCTTTGCTTTGAACTATTACCATGAAAATCAATGATCGTATGAAATAAGTTTATCCGATAAAAATTGCTGCTCTCTTATATATTTACCCGCAAAACAACTAAGTACAATTTTATCTTCTTATGTTAGAAGGTACAAATTGGTTTTATTTTACTTAAAATATGAAGAAAGATTAACATGGTTGTTAATTATTGTCTTTCAATATATATCTACTACTATATGTACACCGATAGCTTATACATACTATATACTAATGCCGTTAATTATCGATGTACTACTCATATTTAATGAAATTTATAGATGGGTATGGATAATTAGGTATTGATTTTAATAATAATTATAGATGTTTTTCGATAATTATCGATAACTATCTATATTTTCGATAACTATGGGTATTAATCGATATGCATAGATTATTTTGATATACAGTGTGTCACCGGATTGAGTTCACTAAGGTATAATTGACAAAAATTTTACAATTTTATTTTAATGTTTTGCTATTCCGCCCTGCTTGGTCGGAAGAGAATTTTAAGAATATTTACAGTTTTTGAAAACACAAGTTGGCCTTGACAGTGAAGCCAAAACTGTTTTATTTTCAGGTAAACTACCCTTTCTGATCATGATACGGCAAAATATTACCAAGAAAAGTTGTTCAGAATGATAAATTATTGCCCTATACAAATTTCAGGAAGATCTACCTACTTAAATTAAACCGTTAATATTGTATCTATTTATTAAACATTACGGTTTGATTTAAGTAGGTAGATTTTCCTGAAATTTTGTATGGGGCCATAATTTTCCATTCTGAACAACTCTTCTTAGTAAAATATTGCCGTATTATAACAAAAAGGGTAGTTTACCTGAAAAGAAAATACAATAGTGTGTCCCAGGATTGATGTTACAAGAGGTGAGATGGACTAAAAATTTTTGAATTTTATTTTAAGGTCTGGGATTTGGTCCTGCTTGCTTTGAAAAGAATTTTAAGAATATTTTCAGTTTTTGAAAAACAAGTAGGCCTGGCAGGGAAGCAAAAATTATTTATTTTCCGGTAAACTACCCTTTCTGTACATGAGACGGCAAAATTTTATTAAGAATAGTTGTTTAGAATGGTAAATTACGGCCCTATGCAAATTTCAGAAATATCTGTTGACTTAGAAAACACCGTTATTTTTTAGATAATTGTATTTTATTTTCAGGTAAACTACTTTTTTTGTTCATGATACGGAAAAATTGTATTAAAAAAAGTTGTTCAAATGAGAAGTTGTGGCCCTATACAAATTTCAGAATTTCAGACTTAAGTAGATGAAACCGTCATTTTTAATAAATGCAATTTGTTTAATCTAAAAAATAACGGTTTAATCGACAGATCTTTTGAAATTTGGTATCAGGGCCATAGTTTTTTATTTTGAACAACTTTTCTTACTAAAATTTTGCCGTATCAACAACAAAAAGGATAGTTTACCTGAAAATTAAATACAATTATCTAAAATTATAACGGTTTTTTCTAAGTCGACAGTTCTTTCTGAAATTTTGTATAGGGCCATAACTATCATTCTAAACAACCTTTCTTAACAAAATTTTGCCGTAGCATAAACAAAAGGGTAGTTTACCTAAATAGAATAGTTTTTTTCACATTTTTCATGGGCCGACTTAATTTCTAAAAATTATCGCTCTGCTTAAAATTGTTTTCAGACCAAGCAGGGTGGGATCCCAAAACATTAAAATAAATATGTAACATTTTTTGTCGATTCTACCTATAGTGAACTCAATCCGGGACACACTGTATATCGATAATTCGTTATATATTGATAATTTAATATATCAATATATCTGAGTTATCGATAATTGATAGAATTTCAATATCACCCAGCACTACTTCAGCCTATGTAGTGAAATCGGGAAACTCTTTGAAACATGTATCCAAACATGATCCACATTACATGTGTAACATGTAACCCATGCTCTTCTCCGTGTATGTGAATTTATTGGAGGAAATTTCAAATTTGCAGACTTGTTAGTACATGCAGAGTGTTGTAATAATTACATATTATGCTTTATTCCTCTATATCTAAAATGTGATTTTTTCAAAGTAACTATTAAAATAACTCCAAATTGCCTGTGTGCAATTAAATAATTATTCTTCTCACTTTTGTATGGTAAATGTATTACTATTAAATGGTAAGAATGAAAATTATGATGTCGGATAATTAAGATTATACTAATAATATGGCAATATAAAATAAATTTTTACTGAATTGTTAAAAACAGAAAACGAGAATATCACAAATAACAAACACTTTTAGATCGAGCTAGTGAAGTCACGATAATGGATTGAAGATTACATTTTAAATTCAGTCGGTAGTGGATCTAGCAATGGCAATTAGCAGTTAGTACATAACTTAACTTCATGAATAACAATGATTTACTGCAGGGACTTTTGTTATTTGAATGCAAAATACAAACATCAAATAAAATGAATATAGTACTTCCAGTTTAAAATGAATTTTACCTTTCCGTCGTCCATTGAAGATACAACCTTTTTACTAAATCCACATTTGTTTTATTCTGTATATCCTCTTCCTCACTATCGCTACAAGAAATGAATTCATAACCAAAATAGCAGACCAGCGAAAGAAGTTGTCTTGTTATTAAGTTTTTATAAGTTATATACCACACTCTTAAAGAGTCTAAGGCGTTCGTTATTTAACTTTACGTCCAAATTATACCGAAGTTGAGTGATACTTCTCTCCACTCTTTTGATCTGATCTGAGAACGTATAAACGATGCAGCTAGTAGAAGCAAAACGGTTGCTACATTTACTAAATAATCCGACTCTGAGAGCTGGTTTAATGACTAATGCTTAATGACCTAGTAAATCAACAATACATTGGTAGTTACAGTTATTCTGTTTCTATGTTAACAGTATTTGTGTGTAAATACCGATAGTTTTAAAATAACTTTACTTTCATTTATAGAACAGTATCTATATGTAATTGTCTTTAATTTGCTAATATATCAATTACTTCTATAGTTCTAATAATACCTACTTGTTCCAGGTGTTGCAATGTCAAATGTTCCTGTAATCGAATACTACTGAGCACAAAGGTATTAGCCAAGTCAAGGGTAAAACTAGCCATGATGATTGCCAATCAAGATACAGCAGATAAGCGTTCTAATGACGAAGCTAATTTGGTTACACATATAAAAACTCATACAGGCACAAAACCTTACTATTGTTCTGTTTGTGGATATACAATAGCACACCAACAGAATTTAGTCAAACACGGCGACAATTGCAAGACTGGGAAAAATACACAAAACAGAGAAATGAAGTAGTTAAAAGTATAAGAAATGAAAAACAAAATAGTTTATTATAGTGAGCCCATAATAGCTGAAAAATTTAACGTTTATTTTCTTCAAAGTATTGAAATTATTAATTCATCAATTATAAAAAATAGAGATAGTGGCATATGTCTTAAATAATATGGATAATATGGACATTAGTTTTGGAAGTTTTAAAAAACTAACTATCTGAACTGAAGGTGATGGTGAAGAAAATGCCAAATAAGGAGAGTAGTACGGATGGTATTACAATGAAAATTTTAAAGTTATTGTTTGAGGCTATAGGCGACAGATATCTACAGGTAATTAATAACAGCCTACAGAAAGGATTATTCCCCTCTTCATGAAAAACTACAACAATTGTTCCAGTGGAAAAAACTAAACACAATAATGCACTACATAGAAAATAACAAGGTTTTAACTAAATTTCAAGCTGGGTTTTGTAAACATAATTCTTGTGAAACAGCGCTTCAGTCTCTTTTGGTCAAATGGAAAAATGCATCAAATGAGAAGAACATAATTGGTGTCGTATTTCTGGCTTTCAAAGAGTGTTTGAAACAATAGATAGAAACTTACTTATTTCAAAGTTGGAACGTATGGGTATTGAGGGTACAGTACTGCAATGGTTTAAAAGTTTTTTACAAGATAGAAGTCAAGTGACCAAATTTGGAAATGAAGTCTCTACAATAAGATACACTAAATATGGTGTGCCGCAAGGATCAGTCCTTGGTCCAAATTTGTGTATTCTCTACATCAATGATATTGTGAAGTATATAAAAAGCTGTAGTATTCAATTGTTTGCGGATGATACTTTAATCTACTTTATCGGTAATGAGGTAAATAAGGTGGTGTCAGTATTAAATGAAGAAGTTAATTACTTGGTGATGTGGTTGAATGACAATAATCTAAAGTTAAATACTAATAAGACTAAATTTATCGTGATAAATATTAAGCAAATAAATCTTTTAGTTAATGACATTTCTAATTTAATAATTGACGGTGTACGTTTTTGAGAATGTATCTGAAATAAAATATTTAGGTGTGTATATAGACAATAAGCTCAGTTTTTCAAGTCACGCTAATTACATTGTGAATAAGATAGTAAAAAAAGTTCATATTTTAAATAGAATTGGTAATAATTTAAGTTTGTGGTGGAAAAAAATTAATTTATAACTCAATTATTCATTCTGATTTTATGTTTTGTTCCACTATACTGTTTCTTTTAAATAGTACTCAATTGTGTAATATACAACAAAAGAAAAATTATGAGTTAAGAGTAATTCTGAAGTGCAATATATATATATGAATATACAATAATAATAATGTTTTTCACGAAGGCCTAATAATGAATAATTCCCTACCTGATTATGTAAAGCAGTGATATAAATGTGCTCACAAAAATAGTTTAGTTGCGCATAGGAAAACTCAGAGACGTAAAGTCATTCTTGTGCTTTATTTTTGAATATAAAACTGCCTACAAAAATAGTTTAGTAGCACATAATTTCATACAGGCCTTATTCTTGTTCTGTTTATAAATATAAATCTGCCCAGAAAGATAATGTAGTTGTACGTTTTAAAAAATTTGTTATCAATTAAAAAGATGAGATCTGCCCAAAAAATAATGTAGTCCACCATATGAAAACTCATATAGACGAAAAGCCGTCCTCTTGATATGTTTGTGAATAAAAATCTGCTCGCAAAAAGGCCTTTATAAATATATTTCTGCCCAAAACAATAGATTAACTGCACATATGAAAATTCATACTGACCAAAAGTTTTTGTCTTGATTTGTTGGTGAAAATTAATTTACCCCAAAAAATACTTTAGTTGCATATATGAAAACTCATATAGACAAAATCATTCTCTATATTGTTTCTGAATATAAAACTGCTTACAAAAATAGTTTAGTCACACATAATTTCATACAGGCGAAAACTTTATTGTTGTTCTGTTTGCAAATATAAATCTGCCCAGAAAAATAATGTAGTCGCACATATGAAAACTCATACAGGCCTTTGTTGTGAATATATTTCTGAGCACAAAAATTGTTTAGTTGCAAATATGAAAACTCATGCAGATGAACTGTCATTCTCGTGTTCTGTTTGTAAATATAAAACTTCCTACAAAAATAATGTAGTCGCTGATATGTAAACTCATATAGACGAAAAGCCGTCCTCTTGTTATGTTTTTGAATATAGATCTGCTCATAAAAATAGTTTAGTTGCACATGTGACATTTAATATGGGCGAAAAACCTGATTCTGTTTTGTTGTAAATCTGCCATGAAACATAATATAGCCGCAGGTATGAAAACTCATATAAACAAAAAGCCGTTCTCTTGTTATGTTTTTGAATATACTGTTACAAAAATGTTGGGCTGGCTATACATAGACGGTTTCTACAACTAAAAATAAGCAAAAAAGTTTATATAAACATATGTCCTAAAATGGTTCATTTTCGAGATACAGGGTGTTAAAGTTTGTAAAAATAATGGTTCCAATTTTTTTCCTCGAAAACGAAGCAAGATACGCAAAACCCTCAAGTGAAAAAAAGTTGTGTTTTTAGTTGCTTCATCTTAAACAAGTTTAAAAATTGCAAAAAAAAAACAGTGGGTGTTATTTTTTTATGCAAAAACACTAACAGGTTGCCCCGTGAGCGCGCCCCTGGAATTACTGTATGAACGGTAATCGACCCAAAAGATGCCCCATAAAGTCACCAACATTAAACTGTGAAAATTTCATTAAAATCGGCTGAAGTGTTTTTTTCTACAAATTTTAACACCCTGTATCTCAAAAACGAACCAGTTTAGGACATATGTTTATATAAACTTTTTTGCTTATTTGTAGTTTTAAAAACCGTCTATGTATAGCCAGCCCAACATTTTTGTCAAAAACAGCTTAGTAGCACATGATATCTTACACTTACTTATACTTACAGGAAAACCACCTTATTCTTATTCCGGTTGTGAATATAAATCTACCGGCAAAAAAGTTTAGTCACACATGAAATTACATACAGGCAAAAAACCTTATTCTGCTTTTTTTGTGAATATAAATCTGCTCACAAAAATAGTTTCATTGGGCATAGGAAAACTCATACAGAGGGAAAGTCATTCTCGTGTTTTGTTTCTGAATATAAACCTACCCATAAAATAGTTTAGTCGCACATAATTTCATACAGGCGAAAAACCTTATTCTTGTTCTACTTGAAAATTTAAATCTGCCTAGAAAAATAATGTAGTCGCACATATGAAAACTCATATATACGAAAAGCCGTTCTCTTGTTCTATTTGTGAATATATTTCTGACCAAGAAAGTAGTTGCACATATGAAAACTCATTCAGATGAAAAGTCATTCTCGTGTGCTGTTTGTAAATATAAAACTTCCCATAAAAATAGTTTAGTCCCATATAATGTCGTACAGGGGACAAACTTTATTCCTTTTGGAAATATAAATCTCCTCAAAAAAATAATGTAGTCGCCCATATGAAAACTCATATAGACGCAAAGCCGTCTTTTTGTTCTGTTTGTGAATATAAATCTGCCCACAAAAATAGTTGAGTCACACATGAAATTTGATACAGGCGAAAAATCTAATTCTTGCTTTTTTGTGAATATAAATGCGCTCGCAAAAATAGTTTAGTTCCACATATGAAAACTCATATAGACAAACAGCTGTTCTCTTATTATGTTTGTGAATATATATCTGCTCGGAAGAATAGCTTAGTATCACATATGATATCTTGTACAGGAAAAGAACCTTATTCTTATTCTGTTTGTAAATATTAATCTGCACAGAAAAATAATGTAGTCGCCCATATAAAAACTCATGTAGACGATAAGCCGTCCTCTTGTTCTGTTTGTGAATAAAGATCTGCTCTCCAAAATAGTTTAGTCACACATATGAAATTTAATATGGGCGAAAAACCTTATCCTTGTTTTGCTTGTAAATATAAATCTTCTATGACACATAATATAGTCGCACGTATGAAAACTCATATAAACAAAAAGCCATTTTCTCGTTGCTTTTGAATATGTATCTGCTGGAAAAAATAGCTTAGTAACTCATATGATTTCTCATCTCTACAAGCAAAGAATCTTATTCTTGTTCCGGTTGTGAATATAAATTTACTCGCCAAAAAGTTTAGTCACACATGAAATTTCATACAGGCGAAAAACCTTATTCTGATTTTTTGTGAATATAAATCTGCTCACAAAAATAAATTGTTTAGTCGCACATAATTTCATACAGGCAGAAAACCTTATTCTTGTTCTGTTTGTGAATATAAATCTGCTCACAAAAATAGTTTAATCGCACATGAAATTTCATACAGGCGAAAAATCTTATTCTTACCTTTTTGTGAATATAAATGCGCTCGCAAAAATAGTTTAGTTGCACATATGAAAACTCATATAGACCAAGAGCCGTTCTCTTGTTATGTTTGTGAATATATATCTGCTCGGAAGAATACCTTAGTAGCACATATGATATCATGTACAGGAAAGAACCTTATTCTTATTCCGGTTATGAATATAAATCTACTCGTAAAAAATTTTTGGTCACACATGAAATTACATACAGGCAAAAAACCTTCTTCTGATTTTTTTGTGAATATAAATCTGCTCACAAAAATAGTTTGGTTGCGGATAGAAAAACTCATACAGACGGAAAGTCATTCTCGTGTTTTGTTTCGGAATATAAAGCTGCCTACAAAAATTATTTAGTCGCACATAATTTCATACAGGCGAGAAACCTTATTCTTATTATGTTTGTAAAAATAAATCTGCCCAGAAAAATAACGTAGTCGCCAATATAAAAACTCATGTAGACGAAAAGCCGTCCTCTTGTTCTGTTTGTGAATAAAGATCTGCTTGCCAAAATAGTTTAGTTGCACATATGAAATTTAATATGGGCGAAAAAACTTTATTCTCATTTTGCTTGTAAATATAAATCTTCCATGACACATGATATAGTCGCACGTATGAAAACTCATATAAACAAAAAGCCATTCTCTCGTTATGCTTTTGAATATGTATCTGCTGGAAAAAATAGCTTAGTAGCTCATATGATATCTCATCTCTACAAGAAAAGAAGCTTATTCTTGTTCGGGTTGTGAATATTAATCTACTCACATAAAAGTTTAGTCCGACATGAAATTTCATACATGCGTAAAACCTTATTCTGATTTTATTGTGAATATAAATCTGCTCACAAAAATCGTTTAGTCGCACATAATTTCATACAGACAAAAAACCTTATTCATGTTCTGTTTGAAAATATAAATATGGGCAGTAAAATAATGTAGTCGCACATATGAAAACTCATATAAACGAAAAGCCATTCTCTCATTATGCTTTTGAATATGTATCTGTTGGAAAAAATAGCTTAGTAGCTCATATGATATCTCATCTCTACAAGAAAAGAATCTTATTCTTGTCAGGGCCGGCGCCACACTTTTAGCGCGAGTGGGTAGTAAGGTGGGTGAGGGAGAGGGGAGTTCCAAGTAATTTTCACAATACACTCATATGAAGGGTTGAGGGATACAGGGTTACGATCAAAAATTGATAAAAATATACTTTGAGGTGTCACAAAGTTCAGTTTATTTGCTTACAGATAGATACAAATAAATCATTTTCGTAGGGCGAAACAAGACGTTCGTTTTTTATTACGAACAATAAATTCATCCATTAAAGTGTCTAAATCGAGCACATCAACTGATTCCGGGTAGGAATGCAAAATAGCAATGTGGTTTAGCTGATACTGTGCCATAGTTGATCTTAAATAATTTTTTATTCGACGCAAAACTGAAATACTTCTTTCATTAGAACAAGAAGATCCCTGTACTGTTATTATTAATCTCAGAAAACGCACCAATTCGGGAACGATTTTTATACAGGGTGTTTCATTAATAATTGGAAATATTTTAACTGTAGAATCCTGGGTTCAAAATATTAATATTTAACAAAAATCACTTCGATAAAATATGGCTCCTTACTGAGATATAGGGTGTTTTATTTAAAAATTTAAAAGTAATTTTTTCCATTACTTTAAAACTATTTGACGTATCCCTATCATATTTGGCAGGATGTGTAGACACTGTAAACCATACTAAATTATGTCAAATAAACGTTTCTGGCTACTACCAAAGGCGTACGACAGGGGCAAGTGATTGGTTGACCCTTCCCAAATTCTACGCCACTGAAAGAATTGCCATTTTAGCACACTTTTTCGATTTTTGACTTTCTATGTAAATAACATACTCTTCCTTCGTAATGATAAAGTCATTATTTTTAGAGATATTTAAAGTTAAACATAAAGCTGAACATTTATTTTGATTTTAATGTGTATTAATTATGTGGGTGTTTTTAGTCATAAGATTGCGTTTATTCCGCAAATTAAACTTTAATCTGTATTAACAAAAAATCGCTGGTATACTCACAAGAAATAAATAATCGTCAAGAACTATGGCAGCAAATAGTAAATTCCGCTAATTTTATTGCCAATCAGCCAAACATATTTTTTAAAGTTAGAAGATCGTTTAGGAAAAGAATTGATAAGCTTATTGAGGTAAATGGGGGTCACATTGAACATTTGTTATAAAAGGTTTTTGATATTTTCGTGTTATTAAAATTGTTCTTTTATTTAGATTATAACAAAATGGTTTTTTTCAGAACCACAATTTGTTTTTATGTTGAATGCATCTATGTATTCGTTTCAATAAATTTCATTAAATAACATTATGTTTTTTTGTTAATACGGATTAAAGTTTCATTTGCGTAATAAATGCAATCTTATGACAAAAAACACCGACATAATTAATACACATTAAAATCAAAATAACTGTTCAGCTTTATGTTAACATTAAATATCTCGAAAAATAATGACTCTATCATTACGAAGAAACAGTATGTTATTTACGTAGAAAGCATTGGAAAATCGAAAAAGTATGCTAAAATGGCAATTCCTCCAGTGGCGTAGAATTTGGGAAGGGTCAACCAATCATTTGCCCCTGTCGTGCGCTTCTGGTAGTAGCCAGAAACGTTTATTCAACATAATTTAGCATGGTTTACAGTGTCGACACTTCCTGCCAAATATGATATGGATACGTCAAATAGTTTTAAAGTAAAGGAGCAAAATCATTTTTAAATTTTTAAATAAAACATTTTATATCTCAGTAAGGAGCCACATTTTATCTAAGTGATTTGGGTTAAATATTAATATTTTGAGCCCAGGATTCTACAGTTAAAATATTTCCAATTATTAATGAAACACCCTGTATAATATATAGTTCAGGAAAATTAGTCAGCTAATTATTTTCTTATATTAATATTGTTGACGTTTCGTCAGCTCAGCTGACTTCCTCAGAAGATACATAACACTTTGAAATACAATAACAATTTTTTTGTATCAAGTTATACGTTTAAAATAAGAAAATTTAAATTTCAAATTTTGACATCTGACATCTACGAAATCATTTTTAAATATTCTTTTCAAACTATATTATAAGAATTATTTACCTAGAACATTATACAAACTCACTATATCAAAATTGCAATCGACATTACATAAGGTAAGAGTAAATATGCATTGTTTAAGTGATCTAACCTTAATCTCATTTTCCTTTTAGTACCTATATTGTATTTCAAAGTGTTATGTATCTTCTGAGGAAGTCAGCTGAGCTGACGAAACGTCAACAATATTAATATAAGAAAATAATTAGCTGACTAATTTTCCTGAACTATATATATACCTAACAAGCAGCTGTTATTAACAAATATAATTTTAACCCTGTATAATGTTCATTTTCCCTGAGAAACTTTACCATAGTGTTCAAATCAGTTGCTTCTTCCCCTTCACGCTTCATGATACTCCTAAAAAAATCTCTATCATTTGTTATTCGCAATTTGTCAAAATCGCATCTATAGAATTCCACGATTTCGTCTGCATCTTTCGTTTTACCAGTTTTTCTAAAGACTTGAAAAACTTGGCATTGTCTGCATCGAATCGCTCTTTTAGTGAAAAATTTACTTGGTCAAAAATCTCGCAAAATATTTTTCTGTAATAATCTTTCGGAGATTCAAAGACATAATTTTCTGAACCACTATATTCTAGTCGTTTTGGAATTTTGCGTTTTCTTGGCAATTTTGGATCTTCGATTTCGAGTTTGCTAGTCAATTCACAACTGTTTTTCCAAATCTCGAGAATCATTAATTACGACCGAAACAATTTCCACTTTTCGATATGACTCAACAATACAAAGTTCCGACTTTTATAAATCTTTGTTAAGGATCTCAATCCGATCAAAAATTTCGATCATTGTGCTCAAAAGAAATAGAAACTTAAACAACTCCATATTATGAAGAAATCCTAAAGCCTTGGCAACCACAGTGCTATCGACTTCTTTATCCTCAACAAGCTCTTGAAAAAATTTCATCAATGTTTCATAATTGGCAATCGCAGTTTTCAAGGATTTTATACGAACGACCCATCTGCAAAAGATTTTACCGAATATATACGAGAGTCTAAAAACGAAAATTTACTATAATTAAAATATTTACCTTGTTGGGCAGTAGGCTGCAGGAGCAGGCGCATCTTTTTCGTTAGTTTCTTCTGCATCAGCTTGAAGTTCCTGAAACTTTACTAGGCGTTGTGGCGAATCCCGCACAAAGTTTATCAGCTCCTTCACCACCCCGATGGAGTTTTTCGCTTCCAGCACATCTTCGATTCCGTCTTGGACTGCAAGATTGAGGTTATGGGCATTGCAATGGACATAAAGTGCCCGAGGTTCTTCTTCTTGTACTCGTTGCTGTAAGCCCGATATTCTCCCCAAAACATTCGATGCGCCGTCATAGCATTGGCCTCTGAGTTTCTCAAGAGGTAATTGAAAACGAATCAGGACATCCTTAACAATTTCAAATAATGTTGCAGCTTTGGTGCTGGCTGTCGTATAAAATCCCATAAAATACTCAGTAGATACAAGATTTGAAGAGACAACTCTGAGATAAATTTAAATTTGTTCTTTTCTAGATGCGTCCGGAGTTTCGTCTATTAAGATAGCGTAAAATTCTGCCTTTCGTATTTCCTCGAGATTTACAGACACAATTTTGTTGGCCATCATTTACAAAATTTTATTTTGAACATCATGATGTAACCATGTATAACTGGTTCTATTTAACCATGATTCCAGTTTTGAAACACTTCTGCTCGCGTCCTCAAAATCACCATGAAATTTGAATTTTTGTCGTTAGCCCCTCGGATTGCCAGGCCTTGCCTTCCCAAAATTCTCAGAGTGCTAAAGATTTTTCTTAAAGCTGTATGATGATCCATCATTTGTTTTTCTCCAGCAGCTGACATGCGCTGGACAATGTTGACGGTATTACGATCTTTCAGAGCCTCCGCGTACTTTAAATGTACAGAACTTCTCGAATGGTTTTTCAACCTGGCCGCTGCTCACAAAAATCGTTTAGTTGCACATAATTTCATACAGGCAAAAAACCTTATTCTTGTTCTGTTTGAAAATATAAATCTGGCCAGAAAAATAATGTAGTCGCCCATATGAAAACTCATATAGACGCAAAGCCGTCTTCTTGTTCTGTTTGTGAATATAAATCCCACAAAAATAGTTTAGTCTCACATGTAATTTCATACAGGCGAAAAATCTAATTCTTGCCTTTTAGTGAATATAAATGCGCTCGCAAAAATAGTTTAGTTGCACATATGAAAACCCATATAGACGAAGAGCCGTTCTCTCGTTATGCTTTTGAATATGTCTCTGCTGGAAAAAATAGCTTAGTAGCTCGTATGATACCTCATATCTACAAGAAAAGAATCTTATTCTTGTTCCGGTTGTGAATATAAATCTACTCGCAAAAAAGTTTAGTCACACATGAAATTTCATAGAGGCGAAAAACCTTATTCCAATTTTTTGTGAATATAAATCCGCTCACAAAAATCGTTTAGTCGCATATAATTTCATACAGGCGAAAAACGTTATTCTTGTTCCGTTTAAAAATAAGTCTGCCTAGAAAAATCATGTAGTCGCATATATGAAAACTTCTATACCCGAAAATGTGTTCTCTTGTTACGTTTGTGAATATAAATCTGCTCACAAGAGCAGCTTAGTTGCGCATATGATATCTTATATAGAAAAAGAACTTTATTCTTGTTCTGTTTGTGAATATAAGTCTGCCCGAAAAAATAGTTTAGTTGCACATATGAAAACTAATACAGACGGATAGTCAGTCTCGTGTTTTGTTTCTCAATATAAATTTACCTAGAAAAATTATTTAGTCGCACATATGAAAATTCATATAGACGAAAAATCGACCTCTTGTTTTGTGTTTGTATATAAATTTGCTCACAAAAATAGTCTAGTGGCACATATGAAGATTCATACGGGCGAAAAACCTTATTTTAGTTTTGCTTGTAAATATAAATCTGCCCTGAAAAATAATATCACTATATGACACGAAAAGTTATTGTAGTGTTCTGTTTGTAAATATAAAACTGCTTACAATAATAATTTAGTCGCACATACGAAAATTCATACAGGTGAAAAACCTTATTCTTGTTCTGTTTGTAAATATAAATCTGCCCACAAAAATCGTTTAATCACACATAAAATCTCATACAGCTGAATAGTCGTTTTGCTGTACTGCTTCTAAATTTATAGTGGACTATCCTTTACTACACTAACACAAAAACCTATATACAAAGATTATAGAAATTTGGTCAGGGCTGATCTACTTACAAAGGTGGTCAACTATTTAGGTTTCACTGTACGTAAAATACTATATATTTGGAAAATACTTTGTTATAATTAGGCTGGTAGAGCTTACAGGAAACAGAAAACTATCAACATTGTACTTTGTGTAAACAATCTTGGTTTTGTGTAGGGTAAGGTGGGGCAGGTTCGGACATGGGGCACCTCCGGACAAATCGAATTTACCCCCTTAGAGTGCTGCGACACCGGCCATTTTCACAATACATATCCTTCTACAGTAGTAGTACTTTGGTACATCATCGTTGATCAGCTTCGATTACGCAAAAACTACTTACTTGAGAAAATTAAAAAATAGAGTTCCTCTTATAACTTTTACTGCAAACATCGTAAGCCTTCACGACTTGATAACAACATTTGAGGTAAGATTTATCCTACTTATCGTAGATATCAATATGTTTAGCAATACATAACCTCATAAAACAGTGTAAACAAACCACGGGGGAAATAATACATATTTTGTCATATATGTGTTTTCGAAACATGCGGCACGTTTGTACAAATCGAGTGGGGCAGCTTCGGACTGTCCGAATGTGCCCCATTTCTGTCCGAATGTGCCCCATTTTTGTCCGAACGTACCTCATTTAACAAAAAATCATACTGGCGAAAGAAAATTTAAAAGCGCATTTTTACAGTTCATTTCACTTTCTAGGATGGTCCGTAACTACATTAAAAAGAAAAATCGCCCTGATATTCCGAAAGATGATTTAAAAAAGGCTGTTAAAGCCGTGGTCAATCACGAAATGTCGATTCGTATGGCTGCAAGCACTTTTAATATACCAAAATCAACGCTTTATGACCAAGTTGTAAAAATAAAGAAAAAGAAAAACGTAACTGACCCGTCAAGTATTCTCTCCAGGAGAAGAAAAGCAGTTGGAAATATTCCTGAAACAGTCATCCAAAATATTTTATGGACTGACTTACAAATCTGCGCGGCAGCTGGCATATGAATATGCAAGCAAGTTGGGTAAAAACACTCCAGTAACTTGGAACAAATATAAGATGGGTGGGATGGAGTGGATGCGATCCTTTATGAGTCGTCACCCGAGACTTTCCTACCGCAAGGCAGAAAACACCAGCATTGCACGAGCAGCAGCGTTTAACAAATCAAATGTGGATTCGTTCTTCAAGAATTATGCAGAAGTTCAAGCAAAATATAATTTTACCCCTAATCGCATTTGGAATACCGACGAAACCGGAGTCACAACCGTTCTTCAAGCTCCCAAAGTTATTGCCGAAACAGGAACAAAAGGAGTGGGTCAGTGCGTCTCAGCTGAAAGGGGTGTCTTAGTTACCATGTGTGGTTTCATTTCTGCTGTTGGTAATACAATTCCTCCAGCATATGTATTCCCACGTGTACGTATGAAGGAGCAGTTTATGTTTGGTTCAGTTCCTGCAGCAATAGGATTTGCCGAAAAGTCAGGATGGATGTCTTCAACAATTTTTGTCCAGATATTGAAGCATATTCATAAACATACTGGTTCCAGTCAAACAAATCCAATTCTTTTGTTGCTCGATAACCACGAAACACACACATCACTCAAGGCCATAAACTATTCTCGCGAAAATGGTATAGTCCTCCTGTCATTCCCACAGCATTGCACACACAAGATGCAGCCACTTGACAAAGGCATTTATGGACCAGATGTAAGGCCGCATTTAATGACTTTATAATTTCAAATCCTGGAAAACCAACTGGAATTTATGATATCGCTAAACTCACTGCAGACCCATATTTGCAAAGTTTAGACAAGATAGTTATTGCTTTAGTTTTAAGTTTTTGAAATTTTATGTATTACATTTGTGAACAATCTTGACCTAGCCCATATCAAAATATGGTCTTTGGGGTGTAGGGTTGCCAGACGTCCTCTTTTTTTAGACAGTCCCATTTTATAAAATGGCCTCGCGTCCCTGCTAATTTATTAACCTAACACTTTTTGTTCAGCTCAGAAACAAAAATAATTTGAATATCCCTCTATTGGTTAAAATAAAAAAAATGAGTGTACAGGTACACCTCAAGTAGTAATTAAAAACACTTGTCATCACTAGGTTACAACACGACCAAGGAGTGTATCCGTAACAAACAATGAACCTTGATACAAACACTAATCTACTTTTGTGAATAAATAAACAATCATGACCAACAATTAACTAATGGGCTTGCATGAGTAAACGGTAATCGTAAAGCAACAAGCAAACGTGACTAACAATGAACCGTCTGACTATATTAGACGCGGCCAATCAGCGTTTAAGGTGCGTTACAACGTGCTAAAATTTAAGACGCAAACGCCCAATATAAAACTACAGCGTTTGATTATGGTTATGCCGTCACTCCGCGCATTGTGAAAGGGGATGCTACACTCTAAATTCTAACGTAACACTACACTAATACTAATTTAACAATACGTGGTAGTTAAGCGGCGAGCTTGGTGTTGATGTCCAGTGAGAGAGCCGTCGTACAGGGCGTTGAGGCTGGCGGACGAAATGGACAACGGCGACAGTCAGGAATGGCAAAATTCGGGAAGTTTGCGATCAGAAAGGTGCCCCAGGGGAAGAGTACTCACAGCACGATGGCAACAGCATACCAGAAGCTTGCATGAGCATGTACCATGAGAGCACGTAACAACAATTAGTGCCCCTAAACAAAGAATTAGGTATGCTCTATCCGGTTTCTTTTTAAAATGGGGGTCAACTGTCTGGATAAACGGCAAGGGCGCTTTTCCACTCAAACAACAGATTCATTCTAACGTCGCTTTCCGGCAGCTTCTTTGCGCTAAGCAACGGTCTACTGTAGTATCAAAAATAGACTATATTGACGCTAGGGGAAGCGGTTGCAGATAGGCACAGGATTTGAAATGCGCTCTACTAGACAGAGCGGTCTGATTTTGGGAAGGAAAAGCAGGATTTTTACCTGGCCTTAACACAAGGTAATTTTCTTTTAAGTCTTCGGCTAGAGAGTTCGTTGGTAAGTTCTATAGATTTGTTAGTATGTCCAGGTAAGTTTATATGGTAATATGTCCAAACAAATCCCTTACCATGATCATCCATAGTATCACCTATTGTCGGCTAAGACACATCATAACCTCTGAATAATATTAACATTCTTTCATTCGTTGAGTAGCAAGTTTATCTTAAGAGGTGATTGGAAGGGCAAACATACTCCTTGGGGATTTCGACTTGTAGCCACAATAGACCGTAACTTGCTTGGCGTTATTATGGAAACCTGCACTTGCGCTTTTACCCATCTTTCTGATAACAGAAAAGTTTCCGACTTGTTATTTTTGCAGTTATAATTTTTGTGAAAATTGAAAGGAGACTGACTAATCCATAATTTTCTGGACTAATCCATAATTTTCTGGACTAATCCGTAATTTTCTGGTCTTTTTTATTTCCTTTTTATTTACTTCCCTTGTCTAAAAGGCGAAGGATGTATTGTAATCACGGAAAAATCACCTTCCTAGATTTTTTCTGATTTTCACGGACCCTAACCGTAGATGACGAAAAACAAGTTTTCTCAATTCCGCCTGTCTGTCTGTCGGCAGTATAACTCAAAAACTATTTCATGGAGGAAGACGATATTTTGCATGCATATTATATAAAGGTTAGTTTTTATTAGTTTTCTTCGTTTCTGTTCTATGTTTATGTATATCTTTGCTCTCACAATACAGTGTTTTTGTTGTTAGATATAATACAATTTATTTCACTTCTGGTTACTCCATCTGGGCTCTGCCAAGTCTATCTCCTTCCTTTTGGCTTATTAAAATGAATTCATTAGATACAGATTATTTTCACAAACATAGTTTACCAATGTTCTTCCTCTTTCTTTCTAACTCCTACTCCAAATGGCTTTAGTCCTATTTCTTTTTCATCTTCCGGTGTTC
This sequence comes from Agriotes lineatus, assembly GCA_940337035.1. Taxonomy (NCBI): domain Eukaryota; kingdom Metazoa; phylum Arthropoda; class Insecta; order Coleoptera; family Elateridae; genus Agriotes; species Agriotes lineatus. The sequence goes on from OW679202.1 coordinate 62,254,344, forward strand.
CAATTTTCGCATTGAAGTCACCTGTCACTATAACATACCTATTTTGTTGGATTATGTTGCAATGCTAAGTTTATGTCCTCGTCGAATTGGGTAATTTCGTCTTCTTCGTGTTGGTGCATAGACCTGTATTATTCTGCATTGGTATCTTCTATTAATTTGGATATCTAGAAGAATTATCTTCTCTTCGATATGCTTTTATATTGTGTTATTTTGTTAGATATATTTTTCTTAATTAATAGTGCTACACCTCCTATTTTTCTTTCCTTGATTTGTTACGCCCATTTTGTCGTTTCGCGTGCAATAGTTGAAATGATTAATTAGATTTCGCAATTCACATTTATTTCCTAAATATACAATACATTTTCCCTAAATGGTTAGGCAACCCTATTAACATCATTCTCAATTTTTGGAACAAGGTACAGTTCTGTTTATCAGCTTGACACATACACCTGCATTCTTATAGGTTTTCTCCCTTTTTCAAATTTTGGAACTTTTGATAACCTGAGATTGTGGACTGCTTTGGCAAACTTTCATTCTTTCCATCCTCGATTCAGTCCTGAGAAGTTGGTGCCCTGGGTATCTTTTGCTTCGTTAGCTTTGGATATAGCTGTTTTAATTTTTGGAAGGATATGTGAGGCATAGTAACCCTCTCGAACGCCATGGGAGCTTTTGTGTGTTGCTGCCGGGCGCTCGCTACGCTTTATAGCTGATATGTTGGGCCTCCTCTCCGATCGGACCGTGTGTAAATCTGTTCGACACCATTCGTCAGGTTAGTTTCTGCTTCTTCCCTTTAGCGCGGTTGTGTACCTAGAAATTTGTATTCTTAGCTTTCTTTTACCCACCTGGAAGCTTCTTTTTACCTGGGGTGGTTTTTCGTATTCATGTGATGCGTTTTGCTTAGGGCATGCGGTGCACTTGCGTGCCGGCGTGCTGTCCATTCCTGTGGCTGGGGCTTGCTGCAATTTCCCTGCAATTGCTGCATCGTAGCAACCAACGGGGGTCATCAGCAGCCTGTTGCGAAGCCGTCTCTATGGCCATCGAACTGCCTGTTAGCCACGTTCACTAGCTCAGCACCACGTGCCGTGTGTACCTGAGGTTTTTGTAGTGCTGTAGTCATGTGTTTTTCATGCGTAACAGCTTAGTGCGTTGACATCAATTTGAGGTTGGCTTTAGCTGTCAAAACGGTGCCATGGCTAAGCTACCTCCGACGGGATTATTACTGTGTTTATTTGACTGCCCGTTTCTAAATTCTTCTTCAAGTTTAGGGTTTAGAATGAGCGCAAGTAATGACTTGAAGCTTCTCGGAACGCCTTATGAATTTCATATAGGTCCTAGCACCCCCTTGTGAGATTTCACAAACTGTAGGTACCGCCCCGTTTAAATTTTGTTTGCACTAAAGTAATTTTATTAAGCTAACTCTCGCAGTTGAACGTTGACCTTACTTTATATTTGCGCTATTCGCACCCCCATTGTCTGCACTCCGCTTAACGGAGTATATTTGAATATTTAGAGCTATTTGGTTTCGGTCTTAGATGTCGATCTCCGCTTCACGGTGACCGTTGTTGTATTTATAATCAAACTTGATGCTGCGTTTGTTTATTTGACTTAAGATTTGGGACGGTTAACTAGGTGGTTACTAAGCTTCTAACACCCTTTTGGCTAGTGTTCAATTACGTAGCACTATTCGTTGTTTTATAGGTCAACTTGTGATATTTATGTGTGATATTATGTATTTGCTGTGATATATTTATATTGTTTGTTAGTTTCTTTATATGTAGGGGAACCTGTTGTACCTTGGACCTATTTTCACTATTTCATTTTTTGTAAATTGCACATATTAGGTAGCCTTACCTCCTGTTGTTTAAATGATTATAATGGGTTTTAAACACATTATAGTTTTTTTAGGAGGACGAAAAAGTTAATATTTTTACAAAAAAAATGAGTTTAAAAAAAAGTGTATTTAGGTCCAAGGTACAACGGGGGTGATGTACCTCGAACCTTTGTGTGTTGTACCTTGGACGCATATTTTATTCACGTATATTACAAGCCTTTTAAACCTTTTATGCATTAAGGTGAAATGAACGAACCTCGGTTATTAAATAGATTTATTTCTTTTAATATTAATTAAACATATCGTTAAATATTATGTTAATTAGAACAGAATTGTGTCATTTCCTTAACTTGATATATTGACCTCTTAGAATGGTTTTTCTCAGGGGGGTGAATTTTTTGCAAAATGTCCTCCCACGGATGGAACATTGAGTCGATTTTTTCCGGCCATTTCCAATTGTTTTTTGTTTGGTGCATTGCACTTACTAGTGCTCCTTCGTTATTTCTTTGCAAGATCTTTCCTGGAAAATATTTGGCTTCGTAAACGAAAATAACAAAATCACCCACTAGATATCCTGGATGTTCGGTACATCGTGTTTATTATGTTCGAGGTACAACACCCGCAAAATACATAAAAAATAAACGACAGAAATTTTCAGATTAGGAATGCATCGGTTCTAAACACGGACATAAGAGCCAAATAAACGTGAAATCAATAAAAAAAATTACTCTTGTCAATTATAAGTACAATAAAGAATATATTTGTAGAAAACGCAGAGTGAAAAAACTTACTTTTTCAGTTGCAAAACTTTAAAAACGGCTTATACACGTAAACTTGCACATGGAAGATCGAAATAAAGTTCACAGAGCCCTCTGGTGGTTGATTAATGACCTAGTAGTGCAGAATTGAATCCAAAGACCCGCGAAGTTTAAAATTGAGGCATATGTTTGAGGTACAACGATGTCCAAGGTACAACAGGTTCCCCTATATTGTTGGCGTGCATTTTTATAAGTTTGTTGAGCACTATAGAACCAAGTCCTAAACAAATCCCGTTATTACGAGGGGAACTAGAAAAGTTATCTACCTAACTACGAAACGAATTACATACGGTTTTTAAATAATTTTATTTTTCAATATAATCTCCTCCAACTTCAACGCACTTATGCTATTTGTCCTTCAAAGAGTTAATGCCCGTTGAAAAAAAGATTCTTCTTGGGTCTCAAAATAGTCCTTGACTGCCTCCTTCAAATGCTCGTCTGTTTCAAAACGACGCCCTCTGAGATTATTTTTTAGGTTTCCGAATAGATAGAAGTCGGATGGTGCCAGATCCCGACTATAAGGTGGATGGTTTAGCTCAATAAAGCGGCATTCCTGCAGAATTGGTTTGATTTTGGCTGCCTTATGCACCGTCGCGTTGTCATGAAGAATGAGCGATTCACCTTGTGATAAATTTGGACGTTCTTTGACAATAGCTGCACGCAGCTTTTTGAGGGTGTTACCATAAACCTCTGCAGTGATTGTAGAGCCTTTAGGCATATATTCAATCAAAAGAATACCTTGCATGTCCCAAAAGATGGTTGCCATGAGTTTTCCAGCTGAAGATTGCGTGCGGGTCTTCTTTGGGGGAGGAGACCCCTTATGCACCCATTGCATAGACTCTAATTTCGTCTCAGGGTCCCAGTGATGTACCCAAGTCTCATCACCAGTCACTATCCGCATTAAGAAGTCGGGGTCCGCTTCCAAAGATTCCAAATTGTTTCTACAAAATTGTTGTCTGAGCAGCTTTTGCTCAGGAGACAATAATCTGGGAACCCACCTTGCTGAAACTTTACTCATGCCCAGTTTGTCGTGCAATATTGTCAAAACGCTAGGTTCGGATATTTCCAATGCTGTAGCAATGGTGAAGACTTTTATACGGCGATCCTCAATAACCATGGCTTCCACTTTCTTGCACATTTCAACATTTGTCGCTTCTGCAGGTCTTCCACTTCTGGGATCATCTTCTATAGATTCCCGTCCCCACCGAAATTGTTTTGACCAAAATTTAATTGTGAAATATGACGAAGCATCGTCTCCATACACCGCAATCATTCGTTCGCGAATCTTTTTCGGATTGTTGCCTTCCTTTGTAAGGAATTTTATTACACTTCGATGCTCTAATTTCAAAAGACTCATTTTTAGACACAAAACACTCCACAAAATATAAAATTACTGGCGGATATGAATCAAAATTTTCATGCAACAATGAAAGACTTGTCACTGTTTGACATTACAAGCTGAAACTTATCAATTGTTTCTATCATTGCTAGGTAGATAACTTTTCTAGTTCCCCTCGTAGATATTGGTCATGCTATTATTTTGGTTTGCTTGGTATATCTCTTACCTTGGGGAGGTCCGACCCAAGAATTTGTATACGTCAAGGACCTGGCGCTCTCTCCCCTAGTTTTTTCAGCTTTGCTGGAACCATGGCCCTCTTGACTAGTTAGCCAACCTAGGCCGATATTTACCAGCTGGCAAAATACCAAATATAACTTTCGCCAACGAGTAAAGGCCGACCCTTCGATACAGTTTCCATTGTAAAATAGTTTGTAACCACTTTTAAGAGTTACGAATCTTTTTCCTACTCTTCTTAAATCCGATAAACCTATGACGTTCCATTTTATTTTATTTTATTCCGTTTCTAGTTCTATAAATTTATCTTCTGTTGATAATATTCGTATGTTAATTGTGGATACAAATAGCAGGTTTTTTCTTTTTATTTTGTCGTTTACCTTCGCTTGTCGCTATAATTCGACTTTCCGAATTTTTGCCCTTCCCATAATCGATAGGGCTGATCGATATGAGATTGTGAGACTTGATCTCGACTCACCTGGGATACCTCGTTTTGAAAAGCGGGAATTTGATATGTTTGTTAACATTAGAGGTTTTTAGCGTTGACTCACTACGCTGGCTAGACGTGTCGGTGAGCAGGAAGTAGTCCATCCTTACTGGGACTAGACTGCTATAGTTGGTTCTACAATGAACTCATCTTCTTGCTAGCCTAAGATACTATCTGCCCTGTAATATTTCCTGATTGTTTGAGTAATTAGTTTTGCATCAAAAATTGCTTCCAGCAACCTTACACAGTAAAGCCTTCGTAATCCATGTCTACCGCTCCTCTAGAAACAGACATGGTTGGCTCTACAGCCGACTCTCTAAGGTTAGATGCTGTAAGTACCTTTGCGTCGCTGGCGGTATTGTCTACGTCGTTACAATAGCAGATTATGAGTATCTGGCCAGATATACATATATATTATCCGAGCCCAGAATCATGTCATTTGGCCCACCTAAGAATTTTCCAGGTATCTTTTTGAGAACTTTAATTTACACGCACAAAAGAAAATATTTGCGGTCAATATTTTCACATCATAATTGAAGGGGTTTTAAGCAATATTTTAAATAGCTTCAGCAATAATCAATTACAAGAAGTAGCCGGAAAACACTAATTAAAAATTAATATACCGAATCATTTCATTTCGCTCATATGATCAAAATATTTTTTTTTCACCGTAGCATATTTTAGTTGAAATAAAACAATTGCTTATCGCTGTTTGTTATTTAATAACATATTGACATTCTGGTGTCGATATTCTTTTTGCAAAAATGTTTGTTTAACTCCGATAATTCCTGCGGCAATATTTCAAAACAGTTGCAATTATCACAGAAAGCCCAAATTTAGGACGAACTTCAAATATTACACCAGTAAATTTAAGAGCGTTACTTATCTGGGCAAAATGATATAATTGTGGCCTCGTAGATATGGTGACCACAGTGTATATCAAATGGTGAATTATGGAGAAAAACTAATCAGAAAAAGCTAAACACTGAAATAAACACAAAGAAAATATAGATGGCTGTACCATAGAGTGAGAAAATCACGAAACACCACAAGTCATGCAGCTTTAGCGGAAGAGAGGAAAGAGTGGTGTAGCTTGAACAAGCGTCCACGTTCGATCAGTAGAGTTAAGCAACACTATTTCTGGTTAGAACTTGGATGGGAGTTCCACGGCTGCATCTCTCGGCGCCTCGTGATACGGCTCTCAAGGAAATAGTTGATCCCGGCCGTCATAACAACATTATGACAGTCGTTAGTGGGGTTGGAAGTCCCCATAAATGCACAGCGACGCCTATAATTAACCTAACGGCTGTTGGCTAAGTGCGAAATAAATTAAAAAAATAAAATGTCATGGTAAAGAATCATAGAGGAAGAAAGAGACAACTATGGTGCAGATGAGCTTAATTGCACAAGGTAAGAAGCAGGGGAAATAATATGTACATGACTAGTATACATGTGTAATTGTTATGTAACTACTTAGGTACTTTATTACCCATCAACCCTGTGTCCTTTTGGTGGATGATGGATATAATAATAATAATAATAATAATTGGCGACACCAAGGTAGTAATAACATCCGGTTTCATTTCTCAATATGCTTTCATATACAATATACCAGATGATATTGACTTTCAAATTATTTAGCATTAAAGATACCTACCTCGCAATCGAACTCTATTGTATTTTATTCATGGTTATTGGTGTATATAATCCACCTTCGGGCACTATTAATAAATATATCGCATTATTCACCAAATTGGAATAAATATTAGTTGCACAAAAAACTATGATTATTGGTGATTTTCCTGCCTCTTCAATAACTATGTTGACTAGCCCCCGAGTCACAGATACTGCTTCACTTTTTACCTATATGTATCTAAACTCGAACTTTTATCAACTGGTACACTATTATCAAAGAGCATATAACGTGAAGAGGTTCAACCTTATGGCAATAATCGTAAGTGTGTAATATGGGTTGCATAAGCAAATATTTCGTAAGAAAGTGCCAATAATTCGTTGAGACAAGGAACTCTTCTACCTACCCGTGTTTATTTAATCTTTGCTAATGGTGGCATCGTAGGAGCTTTCCCTTTGACAAATTCGATAGAATGGGCAACGTCCTCTTCAAACAATTTTAAATATCGAGCGGGCCAACGGCCGAAGTCCGAAAATTGCGAAAGATGTGAGCGCAAGCAAAACAAACGGCGCCGTATGTTATACCAAAGAGCATATATTTCTGAATTATTGTAATTCCCATCTATCTGACGATTCTCTGTCATTTCAATAAAAGTAGCAAGTTTGAGCTACAATGTTAACGGAGGAAAACGAAATTATATAACACCGTTTTAAATATGTTTTAAATCTGGCAACACCGCTAATCGATTTAGTCGAAGCAATCTTTAGAATGGTTGGTTTCTGGAATACCTTGAGAGGATTTAACTAGTTACCTACTTCACAGAGGGCCTAAAACTGCAATCCTGGTGGACGAGTAATTTCGCGGTATACGCATGAATACCTGGGGGCTGAAGTTCTTCATGTTATATGTTCTTTGCTATTATACACTGCATCGACTTAACCAAGCGCTTTCGTTCTTGATCTTGTTTTAGTTCACAGTGAAGAGTTGATTGCTCATGTTATTTTGCTGTCCATCGTGCAATTAAACGTTTCTCGTCAAAACAGCAAACAGATTTGATCTACGTCTATGGCGACATTGCGAGAAATATGGGCTAAATTAACTGAAACTGTTTTCGGCCCAATCTGGTGACGTCATGTGGGAAAAAGTAAGGAGAAGATTAGCTCATTTGCACAGAAAAGTTTAAAAGTCTATGCTGAAACATTCAAACCAAGTAAACCATGGATTAGCGTGACGTTTTTAGATGAATTCAGAATTAGAAACATCTGCGGTTACAATATAATATACGATCTAATAACTCAAATGATTTTGTATTACATAGACGTTTTTCTAATTCTCTGTTTGCAAACCTGAAACGTGCTAGAGAAATTTATGAATCAGTGTTTGCCATGAAAGGTACAGAAGTAAGTTGAAGTACACGAGAGCACTTTGTGGCAAGGTTAGTATTCCATTTGTTAAGATGGCGACTCGTGTAAAAACGGCATTGAATCTGCTGAAGAATTTGCATCAACTTTTTGAAAACTTTATGTGGTGGAAACCAGCCCTACACCTTCAGTAATTGCTGTACGACCAACTATACAGTTGCAGGATGCAATTTTTTAAGAATCGCAAATATTTCAAGAACTTCAGAAACTTGATATTCTGCTCCAGAAATTGACAAGGTGACGGACATTGATGTTGAACTTTTGCTCTGCCTAGATTTAGATATTTGAATCGTTTGTTTCTGACACGGTGCCAATAAAATGGAAACCACCAACAATTACTCTGTTCTTCAAGGAGGGTAATAGGCTTGACTTCTCAAATTACCTCCTAGCGAGTTTGTTGCCTATATGCAGCGAAGTAATGGGCGAATTATTACAAATACGTTAATCATTCTTAAAAATCAGGATTTCAGTTCCGGTCGTTCCAAGACAGCAAATCTTTTATGTAACTTAAACAGATGGACCAGAAATTTACATGCAAGGCTGCCAGTTGATGTCATCTACTTTAATTTCTCACGTACCTCTGACAGAGTTTCTCGTCAGCGACTGTTAGCTAAGCTAGAATTTTATGGAATTTGGAAATGTGTTAAAGTAGATAACAAATTATTACCTTACAAACAGAGTTTTTGCGTAAAGGTAGGATCATCCTTCTCAAATTAGCATTGAATTATTAGTGGAATCATCCAAGGATCAGCTTGGTCCCAATTTTGTTTCTAATATATACAGCTGACTCACCAACATCTCTGATCTCCTCCAGTAAAGGTTATGTACTTGACAACAGAATATTCGGTAACCCCCTGACTGAGCACGCTCATATGGTTACTCCCACTAAATAAAGAGAAATGCATTGTCCTGCATATGGATTACAGTAATCCGGTTCTCAGGTATATCGTCTTCTTCTTCTTCATCTTCGTATAGGATGAGAGTCTTCTACTACAACAAACTGAGTGCGATTTTATAATTATTTGAATAGAGTAAACCGACCGAATAGTCTGGATGTAATGGTTATACATACACTGAGTTGGTCTGACCATGTTATAGCGAAGGTCAAGAAACTGAACCGTGCTGTATCTTATCTGTAAAGCCTTTAGTACGTTAACATCTCATACAATACTGAAGTTATATAAAACTTACGTACCCCCTATGGTTTGGTATCAATTTTGGTTCAGAGATAAAATGTATAGAAACGGTACAACGTCGATCCACCCGGCTTTTAAAGAGTCTCTATTACGAAGAGCATCTCTGGCTTCTGCAATTAGTGACGTCACAGAAAAGATGCCAGCGCGGTAATATTCAGAGATTTAAAATATATAATGGCGATTTTAGCATCGACACGTCTCTATTCCAACTGAACACAGGTATTCGACTGCGTGGACATCTTCTGAAATTAATAAAGGAGAAATTCACGATAGGCCATTCTTGAAGCTTCCAGTCTTGGTATTTTTAAAAAATGCCTGGACAGCAAAAACGTGTGTGTTTCGGCTAGTGTGTTGTTGTGCTGGTTGATCAATGTCTGTTCTTTTTCGTGTGTGTTGCTTAAAGTGTAATAATAATTATATATGGTTATCGATTAAAGACATTTCTTAAGTGAGAAGAAAAACAAGTAATTTTCTGACTAGAAAACTCTAATGGCTACGTATACTGGGTGTTTTTGAAATACACGTACAAAAAAAAATCGGTAACTCGTGACGATAGGTAGAAGTAATTGACAGAAAATTCTTCTAGTAAAAGTTTTTCCGTTTTTGAGATAAAAATATGTAAGTAATTGGCGGACATTTTTTGTACGCTACTGAATTGGAGGTGATTAATAATGTAGTCTTGGTTGTTTAGTAACAATAAACGGTAAATTAAATTTTTTAAACAGTCAGCCATTTTGCAAATTAAAATGGATGCCTACACAAATGCAGAAATGACCGATATGTTCTTATTTTATGGAAGGGCATTTGGAAACGCTCATGAGGCCCAACGGCTTTATCATAAGGCATTTCCTGCAAGGCGTTTGCAGACAACTGCACATTTAGTGCAACCGAGCAGCGTCTTCGAGAAGACGGAAAGTTTCAACCTAATACCTGGAACGGCGGTCGCGAGAGAACAGATCATGTTTTGGATGTTGAACCGGGAATTCTGGACTTAGTCGCATAAAATCCAGTATTAACGTCAGAAGATTCTCTTACCGTGTGGGCGTCTCGCCGTACGTTGTGTGGCGAGCATTAAATGAACAAGGCCTTCATCCTTATCATGTTCAAAAAGTTCAACAACTGAAACCAGACGATTTTTCTCGCAGAATTAGATTTTGTCAGTGGTTACTTAAAAAAATGAAAGAGAACCAGATTTTATGCAAAAGGTATTGACAACGGACGACGCAACCTGTACTAGGGAAGGTATTTTTAATTATCATAATACCCATGGTCCGATTAAAACCCTCACGCAATCCAAGAGAATCACTTTCAGGATCGATTTAGTGTCAATGTGTGAGCAGGGATGGTTGGCAAAAATTTGATAGGTTCATACATCTTGCCGCCTCGCTTAACTGCCGATGTGTACTTAGAGTTTTAAACAACCATTTGGGAAACTTATTAGAAGATGTACCTTTGATTACGCGACGAGATATGTGGTATATTCGTGATGGGGCTCCTTCTCATTACGCTCTTGTGATGCGGAGGTGGTTGGATCAGAACTTCCCAGGAAGATGGATAGAAAGAGATGCACCAGTGTTATGGCCCCCTCGTTCTCCAGATTTCAACCCGTGTGATTTCTTTTTGGTGTCACATGAAGCAATTAGTCTATGCAACACCTGTAAACACAGTCAAGGAGCTGATCAATTGCATCCAAAATGTTGTAGAAGAGATTAGAGGAAATCCAAACATGATCAGTGGTTACTTAAAAAAATGAAAGAGAATCTGTAACTGTAACTGCTTGTAGTCGTATAAATGAAGATCTAGGTAATTTAGTTAAATTTTGTTCTGCCCATTCACTTATAATTAATCCTGCAAAATCAGTTGTTATGCTTTTTGGTAGTAGAAATAATAGACTTTTACAATTGCCTCACATTCAGATAATGATTAATGATAATATAATTCCATGTAAAGACGTTGCCCGAAATTTGGGCCAAATTTGGTCCGGGCCAACAAAAATTCGTTTTTAAAAAGTAAAACTACTACAGAAATCGCACATGGACTTTATTGCAAGCAGCGAGCGTACAAAAAGACAAGATACCTAGCTAAAACAGATGTATTTATAATCTTCAAGTGCTGATATCGCGCGGACGTGCCTTATCTTACGGTAGTCAGCAGGTTGGTAACCTTAACTCCTCCGTTGTTTTAGCAAGAACTATGGTCTAAACCAGAGTTCGACGAAAAGCGGATATTCGAGACCTCCTGAAGTTGCTTCGTTGACAACGATGTTGTTTCGCTTTGGGACCTGTTAAACTTATTTACACAAAAATATTTGTACAGCATATATACGGCCATCATTACTATTAAAATATACAATACAATAGTATAAACGCTAATTTTGTTATAATGAATCGAAACATCGTCAATACTATTTAATTGATTTTTCTGCTCATCCAATGAGTTATAAATTTTATTAATGCCATCTAAATTGATAGTTTCTAACTGTAAAGGTTTAAAATTTAAAGTATCAGTTGCTATATTAGTTTCAACAGAGCGTAAATTTGGCAATTCAATATTATAAAATTCTAACTTAAAGTTCTCATAGGTTTTCAGAAGCGTGTCCTCTATTTGAACATCACATGCACTATTTAGTTCTAACACATAACTGCCTTTTAGCACCACATTGATTTTAGATTTTTTACAAATTTGTTTAGCCACTATACTTCTGGGTGTGATGATGATCCACTTGGCCTTTTCTAATGGTTGAATTTTCACTCTGGAAATGTTTACGGGTACCTGAAGACATTTGGTTGTGTTTTCTGAATATTTGAGTAATTGGATCTCGCACGGAGCTTCCGTTTTGATTTCCGTGGTACGAAGTTCATGACATATGAATTCTTCGGGTCCTACCTCTTGACATTCGTTGTCGAAATATGCATATCTTTGCTCGTTATATAGAAGGAATTTCGAAATAAGTATTATAGTTTTAAATATTTTGGCAGATGGGACTGGCAAGGAATATAGATGATAATAATCATAGCTTTCAGCTTTAACAATTGGAATTTCTAAAGTAAAGACGATTTGATTTCCTTTACTGTAACTTTTAATTTCTATAATTTTTTCGTATAACAGAATATTCTTCACAACTGGTTCGAAAGGAAGTTTATGTTTTTCAATCTTCGTGTTAATACCTGACAGCTCCGTAAGTAAATCTTCAGGTTCAACTAAAGAGTTGTGGAATATATTCAATTTTGAAAAACTGATTGCTACTTAAATTCTCTCTAACATATCGTAAATAATTTGGAAGCGAATTGCAAATTGCGAGAATAAAGAATGTAAAAGAAAATAACTGTGCATATCGATCGCTGGCAAATGTGTAGTTTTGATGACCTGCTCTAACTGTAAGATTCGAGATTGTAGCATCATTTGATTATGAGCAAGCCCTTCAGTACTATTTTTAAATTTTAAAATTGATTTTTGGAGTAAAGTAATTTGCTCCTTAATTAACGTTTTCATTTGTTTTTGATTATCGGAAAGTGTAGTTATTGACTTTATTATTGATCCCAATCCATCGATAAGGCTGCGTTTAGATTTTTGCATAGCAAGTGGGTTAAGCTGATAAATTTCACTTTTAATTTTACTTTCTAATAAATTTACAAGGCTATATGAATTATAATATTCTCTTTCATAGCTAGGCTTCTGAGTTGCATTTTTAATTGTGCTTTTAATTTGAGAAAAAGACCTTTGAAGTACATTAAATTTCTCTATTATTTTAGAAATATCATATACCTGTATAAAAGACCAATAATTAACTTTGTTCTGAGCGTTTCCCAATTTTAATGGAAGAAGTCCAGGATTACTATTGAGGTCGTGGAATTTTGGAAGATCTAATTTCGCTGCGACGATACAGATGGCAAATCTGTAACGATAGAAGGTTTTCTAAGTTCCTTTATATGAACTACTTCTTTTTTATTTTTATTAAGTTTATTAGTAAGTTCTACTCTATTTCTTTCTAACATTTTTGTGATTTGATATGGTCCTAAAAATTTGCGATTCTTTTTATTCCTACAATCGGGGTTTTGCTTATATACAGTTTTCCTTAAAGAAAATTCATTATTTGAGTTTCCCTGTGAATTTAATTTGGAAACTATCTTTTCCTTATCTGCTTGTAACTTTTCCCTAACTTTTTGGTATACGTGTTCCAATCTTTGTGATTTTAGGCGTATTGCGTATAGATTGAAGTGGGTATAAACATTTCATTTGGATTTCCAGAATTTGTATGTCCGAATGTTAATTCGAAAGGTGTATAATTTGTTGCACTGTGTATTGAATTATTATAGCCAATAATTGCATAGTCCATTAGGTTATCATTTTCATTTGAGTGGATTTCTTTCAAGATTCTTAAGTGTTCAATAATCGTAGAATGAAATCTTTCAACAATAGAGTTAGATTCATGATGGGCTACGGTTGTAAAATGAACGTTAATTTTATGTAATTTCAATATTTCCTTAACAGTTTCTTTATTAAACTCTGTGCCTTTATCGACAACTAAGGTTTGAGGTATTCCAAAAGATGCAAAATATTTTATTAAAGCATTACTAATATGAATAGCTGTTTTTCCTTGGATAAATAGAGCTTGTGCAAATTTTGAGAATGAGTCGACTAAAGTTAAGTAATTTCGGTTATCAAATGTAAAAACATCCATATGAACAATTTCAAATGGTTTAGTTGCTGTTTCTGTTAACATTAAGGGTACATAGGGTTTCTTTCTAGCATATTTTGCACGTTGACAAATGTCACAAGAGTTAATATAATTCGAAATGGCGAGTTTCATGTTTTTCCAATAATAATTTCGTTTTAAGTATTCTAACGTTTCATTAATACCTCTGTGGTTCGCTTTTCCTTCATAATGGTTCTTAACTAATAAAATTTGTTCTTCTTGATCTGTAACAGTGTTGACTCATTTAAGACATCTAATTAACTTCGGTCCGCGTTCTGAGAACTGTTTCAAATAAACTCTACAAAAATCTCTATATAATGAGTCTTTATGAAAATATAAACAGTAAACCTTTTTTGGGTCAGTGTTTTCCTTTAAAAATTGAAAAATTAAATTTTCATTACTAACTTCTGGAATTTTGATGCTTATTATTTTTTGACTGTAATACCTTTCGCGTTTGATTTCTAATTTATGATATACGTTTGGGAACACTAAAATTTGGTTTGTTTTATTATTAATTATTTCGTCATAAATTTTTATTCCATCATTTGTAGTTTCATTAAAATTTGAATGCTGTGTAAACGTATCAGAATTATTGTCGATTCCGTCAGGGGGTTGTATTTGTATATCCGAGATTATTTTGATTTTTGGGTTTTCATGTATATTAGTCGAAGTTTGGGGTTCGTCATCTATCATATCTTGAGTATAATCTTGTAGAAATTCCGAAACATCTCTATTTAATTTATCAGGTGTTAAATTTTGCATATAGTCCTCGAGAAAGTCTGAAATATTTTTATTTACTTCGCCGGGATTATTAACTAGGGATTCGTTTTCTAAAGCGTTAATACTAATTCGTGAAAGACAATCTGCAATTTTATTAAGTGTACCTTTTTTATAGTAAATTTCATAATCGTACTCTTCTAATTTAAGTCGCCATCTTACTAATTTCGAATTTGGTTTCTTCAAACTAAATAACCACTGCAATGGTCTGTGCTATGTATAAATCCTGAACTTTCGTCCGTACAAATATGGCCTAAAATGCTTACAAGCCCATACTATGGCAAGAAGTTCTTTTTCGATGATTGAATATTTTGTTTCGGATTCATTTAGCGTTCGGGAAGCATATGCTATTGGTTTGTCTTTCGGAATTTGTCCTTGAGAAAGAACTGCTCCAATTGCAAAATTACTTGCATCTGTGGTCAGAATGAAAGGTTTAGAAAAATCTGGGTATTGCAAAATAGGGTTATTAATTTAAATTTTGGTACAAGTCCTAAAGCATTCGACGAATTCTTTGTCGTGAATAATTTTACTGTTTTTCTTTAAACATTTCGTCATTGGTTTCTTAATTTTGGCAAAGTCCTTAATAAAGCGTCTGTAGTATCCTAAAGTCCAAGAAAGCTTTTTATTTCTTTCTGTGTTTCAGGAATAGGAACATTTTTTATAGCTGCTATTTTGTCAGGGTTTGGTTTTACTCCTTCAAAGGTTATGATATGTCCTAAATACTGAACTGATTTTTGTAAAAATTCAGATTTATCAAGTTGAACTTTGAGATAACTTTTTCTATCAAATACCGATTTAAGTCGTTCTAAGTGCTTTTGAAGAGTTGAACTGAAAATAATAATGTCATCTAAATAAACAAGACAACATGTATCTTGCAATCCTCTTAATACATTGTCCATGACACGTTGATAACTGGAGGGGGCGTTTTTAAAACCCATAGCCATTCTTTTAAACTGGTAATGTCCACCATCAGCAGTAAGTGCTGTTTTTTGAATATCATCCGGTTCTACTTCAATTTGGTAATAACCACTGGCCAAATCAAGAGTAGTAAAATAATTAGCTCTCCTTAATTTATCGAGAATGTCCGTAATATTTGGAAGGGGGTATCTGTCGTCTATGGTCTTTTCGTTTAACTTCCTGTAATCAATGACAAGTCTCCATTTTTACCTACCCGAAGCATCTAACTTCTTTGGAACAATCCAAATTTTACTGGACCAAGGTGAAACACTGTCCTCAATTATTCCTTGATCTAACATTTTTTGAATTTGAGTTTTTACTTCGTTTTTGTGAATTTCTGGATAACGATAAGATTTTGTAAATATTGGAGTGTCGTCTTTCAACTAAATTTTGTGTTTAACTTTGTTAGTAAAACTTAAAGGTATTTCTTCGCTATGAAATACATCTCTATAATCAAAACAAAGTTTCCTAACCGCGTCTTTTATCTTCTCGGTTGCAGTGATCTAGTCTCAAGTTTTTTAGATTTCGTTTTAAAGCATTATCAAAGTTTTCATTTGGGGATCGATCGATTTCCATTTTCTGTAGAAAATTCACTTCTAGTAAATTTTGGGGTTCAATGTCCAAAGGTTCCGAAATTTTTTAATTTACTGGATTTTCGTTAGAATTAATGATAGTGGTATGAGCGAAATTATTTGATACCGTTACTAAAGCTTGCGGCATTTTTATTTCTTTTCCGAATTTTGTGTGACTTAAAATACCTATACCGACTTTTTGCTTGACAGGAATTTTGACTCTTTGATTAACTCGTGAGGGTATATTAATTGAAAATTCTGCTAGCTCACTCGCTTCGTTTTTAGCTCTCTTAATTTCGGTTTCATATACGATTGGAATTTTTGCACTAGTTCTCTAGTCCTAACATTAATATTTGCTTTTAATTGTTCAAGTAAATCAATGCCTATAAGTCCGTCATATTTTGAACTGAATTTAAAAAGATAAAATTTATGAGGTTCATCTACATTAAAAATATCGAAAACTGGAATTTCCATTACTTCATCGTGATAACTAATATCATGAGCATGTTAAATGGTTCTTCATAAATATAATTTGAATAAAATTTTTATCTTCTCTGAATGTCATTTTTTGGCAGTGGTCTATTATGATATGTTTTTCGGACTTTTTCCACTGTCTAGGGTGCAAATCACACAAGGTTTAGGGTGTTTTGTTCTACTCCCATCTTCAGGTGTTTCTGGTTAGTCCTGAGAAGTACTGATATTGTACGTTTTTCAATGTAAATTTGTGTCTCCCCGGGGTTTGAACCCGGGACCGCTGATCGCTGCGATTACTACTCTGCCACTATAACCACTAGGCCACCAGGGCGGATATATACTTCAGTTGTAAACTTATATATATCTTACCGCTGTATGCGCAGTAGACTATTTTTGTAATTCTCTGCGCAGTAGTGGCATCCAAATGGGCTTTAGTTCTGCGCTAGCCTGGCTAATTGGTTCTACTGCCAGCGCTATGTATGTAGCTTCTTTCAGCTTCCTACGGAATCTGTTTTCCTCTTTAGCTACAATTGATGCGTTATCCCATTGTATGTGGTGGTCTTCGTTCCAGACGTGTTCTGCGATCTTGGATTTTATGGTTTCACCCATTTTAACAATTTTGCGGTGTTCCGATAATCTCACTCGTAGGGTTCGTTGTGTTTCCCCTATGTATTGTCTTCCACACTCGCACGGTACGCTGTAGATACAGTTTTTTTAACTCTGATCTTCGTTCTGAGGCTTGGTATGCGTCATCATGCCTCTTAGAGTTGTAGTGGACTTAAGGCAGTTCTTATATTGAATCTGTTTCCGATTCTTCTCAGTTTGTCGGAAACTCCTCAGATGTATGGTATTACGGCCGTGATTGGTGGCTTCGTCTTTTCATCGCCTGCCGGTGTTGTATTTCTATCCATCTCTTTTAGCTTTTGGTTTAGAGTTCTTTTTGGGTAGCCATTAGCTTGCAGTATTTCTGTGATTATCTCAATTTCCTGTTTAAGGTCTTCTTCCTCCGAGCATATGGTCTTGGTTCGGCGATATAGGCATCTCGCGACTCCACGTTTCACGCTATTGTGGTGGTTAGAATCGTAGTGTAGGTATCTCCCCGTATGGGTTGGTTTTCGATATACCTTTGTTTGTACCGTGTCACCAATCTTCTGGACTAGTACGTCTAGGTATGGAGTTTGCCTTCCGATTCTATTTCCATCGTGAACTTAATTGATCGGACTTGATTATTGAGATGTTCCAGGAAACCGTCCAGTGTCTCTTTTCCATGGGGCTATATAACGAACGTATCATCTACGTATCGCAGCCATAGACTAGGCTTGTTCTCATATTGAGATATAGCTCGCTCTTCAAAGTCTTCCATGTAGATGTTACTGACTACTGGCGATAATGGAGATTCCATGGCCACTGCGAACTCTTGTTGGTAGAACTGCTCGTCGGCTTGGAAGTATGTGGTCTTAATGCAGATCGTTAACAGCTCCATTATTGTATCTACCTGTAGATCTGTGCGTTCGGCAAGTGTATCATGCAATTCCAGCCTGTTTCTGATAATTGCTAGTGCGTCATCTGTCGGCAAATTTGTGAAGAGGCTTACTATGTCAAAGCTCACCATCATGTCATTCGGAGCTATGTGAGTTTGTTTGACTTTGTCTACAAAGTGTTCAGTATTTTTCACGGTGGATGTTGTTTTGGCCGCTAGTGGGGATATTATTGTTAACAGGAACTTTGATAGAGGATGGCATGGTGAATTTATGGAACTAACTATCGGTCTTAGGGGTATTCCCTCTTTGTGTATCTTGGGTAGCCCGTATAGGTGAGGCGGTTTGCTGTAATGCGGAGTAAGTTTCATTCTCTGGAAGTTTGAGGACTCCTCTTTGTGTTTATACAACGTCTGGTATATTTTCCGTTCGACCTTCGGTGTTGGGTCTGTGGGAAGTTTCTTGTATTCCCCAGCGTTGATCAGGTCTTGGATTTTCTCTGAGTAGGTGTTTGAATCCATGATCACTGTTGCATTGCCTTTGTCTGCAGGTAGTATCTTCGTTTTTAAGAACTTTCATTGCTCTAATCTCCGTTCTGGTAAGATTAGGTTTAATTCTCCTTGATGGCTCAAGGGATTTCCTTGCTCTCCATCGATACTCTTCTACCTCTTCTGTCTTTAGGCGTGCTGCTGTTTCCTCAACGGCTGTTATGAGATCGAATTTTGGAATATACCTTGGCGTTACCGCGTAGTTTAGTCCCTTCTCTAGTACCGTCTTTTCAGTTTCGTTCAGCTGTCTGCTGGATATATTTATGACAGTCATTCCTCTAGTTTTTGCTAGTTTTTTGTTCTTGGTTAATTGATCCAGCTTTCGTAGGTGTACCTGTTTTTGTTTTTCCCCAGCCTTACTGTAACTTAACTTTGTAGCAGCGTCTATCCTCACAAAGTCTTTTTCACTGACTGTGTTCTTTATGGTGGTGTGGAGGTCTTCGATTTGCACTTTAAGTTGTTGTTTAGAGAACCGGTGATAGTCAATTCGTTCTCTAATTAGTGCTTCGTTCGCTCTTCTCAGGACTAACCAGGAACACCTGAAGACGGGAGTAGAACAAAACTCCCGAAACGTTGTGTGATTTACACCCTAGACAGTGGAAAAAGTCCGAAAAACATATCAAAATTTGTATGCTAGTTCTGGGTTAATTAAACTCCTTGTACTACCAGTGTCTATCAGAAAATTTGCGTTATGACTTTGAATATAAACATACGGTAAATTTGCTTTAACTAAATTTAATTGTATCAGGTTGGGTTGGTTTGTAGGGCGTCTAACTGAAATTTTGGGTTGTCAGTTTCCTGAAAGGTACTGTTATCGTCTGAAAATTGATTTTCGTATTGATTTGGTTTATCCACATAATATTCGGAATAATCACCAATATACTCATTAGCAAAGGTTCCAGGGTTTTCATAGTATTGTGATTCGTCGACATAATTTTGACGGTCTGAAGTGTATTCAACATTTTGATTTTCGTTAATAGCTTGTTGATAAAGTTCCGTTGATATAAATGTTGGCTTTGGTCTTAAACTTGAACTTCCAGAATATGTGTTGTTACAATACGGAATCGTTATTACGACACTAACAATTAGCCAGTTTGTTACACGACGAAAACCGCGTTAATGGCATTAACAATCAGCCCCTCAAGCGTGCAAAGCATAACTCATACGCTTGAGAGCCAAACCTGTTATCTACAAAATGACTAAAAAGACATAATCGGGAATATCGCTAAAAACTCAGCCCTAACTTTCGTTACGAGATGTACTGCAACGATGCGCGCCGGCTATGGGATGCTCAGTGAAGAAAGGTCGAGGTTCTTTACTATCTAACAGTTAGGGCTGTGCTCTAGCACAACGGGGTTAAAGATGTTAAAATAAGGTACGCCACCATTTTCTTAACTACATCGAGAAACAACCATAACAACACCGGTGAGATTACTTGAAAATGGAAGTGGGTAAAATCACCTTACTACTTTTTGCTTGGCACAACCTGAGGTAGCGACGTCACAGCTGGATCAAACCTACCTTAAACGGCATCCGCATACACTTACTTGCACCAACTAAGTTCCTGTACAAAACATAGACACAACATGGCATGCAAACACACCAATAAAAAGGCATATAAACAAATAACAATAAACTCTATTGATGAAATAGCATGTGAAACAAATGACAATGAAAGTTACAATAATCAAATCTTACGGCCGGAAATATGCAAAAAGGTTAGTGGGGTTAACGACGCAATTTATAATCTAAACTTGAATAATCAAACGGCAACAAATGACATGGTTACATCTACAAACATTATGAACGGTACGTTCTACCACAGAAACTACTTTACAGTATCGAAATTTAGCAACCAACACTTCAAAAATGGTACAGCAACGGTTACGTGAGCTTAATACACAAAAACAACATAAAGACAATAAAACTTGAAGGAACTGTTCTACATTTTATGATTTAAATCAAACCAAAAAGGCTCAAGTGGCCCAAACTACACTTTGCCAAAACACTTCACTATAAACATTTAGCAGTTAACAATTTACCTTCATAGGATCATAGTTGTGCGGGATTAAGTTGTTTTCCTCAGCTGCGAGTTGCATCTCAGTCAGTGCCACGAACGGAAACGACAGGAAACTGTTGTAAAGCACAGGACGGGGCCAAAATCGAGCGAATGCGAGCGGTAAAACACCACCAAAACGAGGGTTGACTAGAACGGACCCCGGTAACAAGCAGATGACGGTAAAGGGATCGGGTCTTCGTTCTACTTGGTAAGTTTAGCACACGGGTGAGTGTTCTCAAAATATAATCCACAATAAGTGTTAGCGGAGGTGCTCAGCTCTAAACGATACGGAAAAACTCGGCTAAACGTTCACCTTTAACCACTATGCACAAAGCTCGAAATGACAACGACAAAGCTTCTTCACAACACACAAATTTCGACTTAACGCGAGCTCGGCTAAGCGAAGCCGGCTCGCGGACGAAGCGCCACCCCCGAACGGCTTGAGGGCTGCACGCTAAGTAACGCTTCTCCCGAAGATTGACAGGCGCGAAACTCGCTAAGCACAACCGCGGCTTATCTACATCCTTGTTTCACTCGTACGATAGAACGAATCAGAAGATGTCGGGATTACCAAAGCTGACGCAAACTTCTATTGAAAGCTACGGAAAATTTTAGCATGACGAAATATGGTTCAACACTTGCGAAACTTGCAGGGGCCTTGGGTATAGCAGAACAATGTTAAATACTAAGAAATCGGTAACCTGAGACTGCTTTACGAACAGAAGAGAACAAAGGGTGAATTTATAACGTAAGCCAACATGAACCTAAATCGGCAGTCTTTAATTACGGTGAAACAATAATATTTGAACTGCACTGTGCGGAAATAAGGTTTAAAGAAATGAATTTTGATAACATTACTGCAAAATTACGAATTTCTTTACTACGTGACTCGGAAAATACTAGGATTTGAGGCTAAAGTACCAAAAGTAACTACTTTATTAAAATTGTTCTAACACTCCCCTTACTACAAAGAGAGTTCCCTGGAAGTCTCTTAAACAAAACAAAGGGAACAATTTTGAGTCGATAATGATCCAACAGACCGACCAAAAAAAAATCAAAACAAAAAAAAACTAAGCGAAAAGCAACTGTTTAGGATTCCAATATCGGGAAGAATTCCCTGAAGAGGGTGCGCTGCACTTCACGTGATCCATGCATTGCATTATTCCCACAACAGAAAAGTTCCAACCGAAAAGAAAACCACACGACAAACGTGAAACAATAAAAAAAACGAATACAGAACAATAAGTTCAACCTCCAACATCAACTAACACATACGATAGGAACAACGTTGCACCCCCGAAAGAATTCCGCGCTCTTGCTACTAGATAGGGTGCGAAAGGTGTGAAGCGAGAAGAGGAAGACGAAAGACCTAATACGTCGGTAGAAAATACGTAAATTTGAGTCGGACCTGGCGGTTAGCAAAAGCCTAGCATCCATTCCCTGGACCACGGAAGACGGGCGACATTAAACAATAGGTCTCAAAAGGAATGGTACTCCACCAGGGGTCCACTAAACGACCAAGGTTCGGTCCCCTCGGGGAACCAAACAAAACACTCACCAAAACGAACAACAAAGAAATCGACAGCCTTGCCAACAGGCTCGACTGTCACTCCAAACTACGAAAACTGACCATGCCCGAAACAGACATGGCATGTACTGCGACGATAGGCACGAAACACCGACTGGACCTTAACACCGGGTCCATGACCATCGCCTAACAGCACGGTTTCGGAAGGCGGAAAATAAAGAAACACAAAAGGTTTGGTAGTTGTCGCCGGGACACGGATGATAGAACTGACAGAAGAAATTAAAGGTAAAGATACAACAACGAGAAGAAGGTTGTAACCCAACAGGGTTAAACGTAACTTGAATTACGAAAAGTCTAATCCGAGAAAGTCAAATTCGGGAAAAATGTCACAAATGCGGGATTGTCAAAATCTGGAAACGTCTTACGCCTGCATCAGTTTCCGTCCAACCTGCCAATCGAACACAGGGAGTATTTGTAAAAGTTACAAACACAAAGAAAAAGAAGTCCATGATCTAACCTATAGGTTATCCGAAGAGGGCACGCTGCGCGTCACGAGATCAGCGCATTGTGTAAGTCCCACAGCAGAAATACCAACAAAGAAAGAAAGGACGAAAAGTTGCGACAGAAACTGTCATAAATTGTCAATAATCGATGGTAAACTAAAAAGAAAACTAAGTCCACCGAAATCCTCAATCGATGACGATGCCGAGAGCCAAATCGACTAAAAATCCGCTAAATGCGAGATCGAAAACGACTCCGACACCGAACACTAAAAGAAAATCCGGAAAAACAAAGTCTCCACAAATGTCAAGATAATCTTCACTAAAGAAACAACATGCGACAGCCTGGCCAGTACTGCCACACGAAGCTCAAAAGCTTTCAACGAAATTGTTCACAAAGAACACGGTACATGACAACCTAAAGTCATCAAAAGAATTCGGTAGGGGACGGTAAATCGTCAATAAATAAAACGACCACAAGCAAACTAAATCGCTATCTACTTCAACACGGTAAACAACTACGTCAACAAACGAAAAAGGTGCGATAATAAGTGTACAAGACACTTCGACAGGTGTTGATACACGCGATGAAATCAGCAAACAAAGTTGGGCGATACACGATGAAAAGGAGAACGAAATAAAAAGCACTCGAAAGAAACTACGCAAAGCCGACAAAGTAGATGGTTTGAGAGACCTTAAAAATTCCGCATACGCGAATCTCACAAACGCACCAACACAAAACCACATCTTATCAACAAACCAATAGACGATAATGAAAGCGAAAATGATTTCCAACTTGTCCACACAATAGCAACGTGGCACAACATCAAACGACAATCAAAAGTCAACATCGGTAATCGGGAACGTCAACATCGATAAACTCTACTAATTTTCAACGTAAGTTCGGGACGGCACAATAAAATTTCAAATTAGCTGAAGGCTAAACAAAATCAACGACAAAGGAATCGAAATCCCAACAACTAATTCAAAAAAACAAAGTTCGGTAACTTCAATGAACGAAAATCGGTACTGAATTTAACTAAAACCGGAAATATTCCACCTAAACTGCAACTAAACAACACGACAGTATGAACTAGCTATACTTTTTCCTACTCTGAAATCGTTAAGATAAGAAACGACAATAAAAGACAATCAAAAGATCGAAATCGAAGAAGTTCTTACGAAAATAAACTGTTTTATCAACAAACGAAAACTTGACTTAAAAGAAACGTACGCAATGACTTTAATAAGGCTTCATGAAAACAAACGACTATGTTTTTTCCTACTCCAAGTCCTTTAAACACGAAAAGATTCGGAAAACACAAAAAGAAAACAACGAAAGGCAATTAACGACAAGAACACACGAAATAACATATAGAAAACAAGAAAAGACACGGAAAAACAAATGAAAACAAAGAAAAAACACGTCTTACGTAAAGAAATCAACCGAAAACATATGAAAAACTTATGAAAACATACTAAAAGCAAGAAAAGACATTTCGCAAAATACAAAAAGGTACGAAAAGAAACAAAAGGAAATGAAACGGCAAGGAAAAACAAGAAAAAACACAATCCTGACCTATCTACATATGAAAATCTCTTCAAAACTCGAAAATTTATATGAAATATATAAAAAAACAACACTGAATTTAAAGTAGACGTCATAAATAATCAATACGACAAAAAAAGAAACTACAACGATCCATTACTATACGAAAAAGTATGCCGACATGCTTCTTTTACTTCAGAAAGTTAAAAACAAGAAAAAACATTTGCAAAAACGATTCTACAAGGTTTTGAATGACAAAAACAATGCCACAAGGGCGTTATCGACAAAAACAAAGCTCCACGTTGCAAGGCGCCAATATGTTACAATACGGAAACGTTATTACGACACTAACAATTAGCCAGTTTGTTACACGACGAAAACCGCGTTAACGGCATTAACAATCAGCCCCTCAAGCGTGCAAAGCATAACTCATACGCTTGAGAGCCAAACCTGTTATCTACAAAATGACTAAAAAGACATAATCGGGAATATCGCTAAAAACTCAGCCCTAACTTTCGTTACGAGATGTACTGCAACGATGCGCGCCGGCTATGGGATGCTCAGTGAAGAAAGGTCGAGGTTCTTTACTATCTAACAGTTAGGGCTGTGCTCTAGCACAACGGGGTTAAAGATGTTAAAATAAGGTACGCCACCATTTTCTTGACTACATCGAGAAACAACCATAACAACACCGGTGAGATTACTTGAAAATGGAAGTGGGTAAAATCACCTTACTACTTTTTGCTTGGCACAACCTGAGGTAGCGACGTCACAGCTGGATCAAACCTACCTTAAACGGCATCCGCATACACTTACTTGCACCAACTAAGTTCCTGTACAAAACATAGACACAACATGGCATGCAAACACACCAATAAAAAGGCATATAAACAAATAACAATAAACTCTATTGATGAAATAGCATGTGAAACAAATGACAATGAAAGTTACAATAATCAAATCTTACGGCCGGAAATATGCAAAAAGGTTAGTGGGGTTAACCACGCAATTTATAATCTAAACTTGAATAATCAAACGGCAACAAATGACATGGTTACATCTACAAACATTATGAACGGTACGTTCTACCACAGAAACTACTTTACAGTATCGAAATTTAGCAACCAACACTTCAAAAATGGTACAGCAACGGTTACGTGAGCTTAATACACAAAAACAACATAAAGACAATAAAACTTGACGGAACTGTTCGACATTTTATGATTTAAATCAAACCAAAAGGGCTCAAGTGGCCCAAACTACACTTTGCCAAAACACTTCACTATAAACATTTAGCAGTTAACAATTTACCTTCATAGGATCATAGTTGTGCGGGATTAAGTTGTTTTCCTCAGCTGCGAGTTGCATCTCAGTCAGTGCCACGAACGGAAACGACAGGAAACTGTTGTAAAGCACAGGACGGGGCCAAAATCGAGCGAATGCGAGCGGTAAAACACCACCAAAACGAGGGTTGACTAGAACGGACCCCGGTAACAAGCAGATGACGGTAAAGGGATCGGGTCTTCGTTCTACTTGGTAAGTTTAGCACACGGGTGAGTGTTCTCAAAATATAATCCACAATAAGTGTTAGCGGAGGTGCTCAGCTCCAAACGATACGGAAAAACTCGGCTAAACGTTCACCTTTAACCACTATGCACAAAGCTCGAAATGACAACGACAAAGCTTCTTCACAACACACAAATTTCGACTTAACGCGAGCTCGGCTAAGCGAAGCCGGCTCGCGGACGAAGCGCCACCCCCGAACGGCTTGAGGGCTGCACGCTAAGTAACGCTTCTCCCGAAGATTGACTGGCGCGAAACTCGCTAAGCACAACCGCGGCTTATCTACATCCTTGTTTCACTCGTACGATAGAACGAATCAGAAGATGTCGGGATTACCAAAGCTGACGCAAACTTCTATTGAAAGCTACGGAAAATTTTAGCATGACGAAATATGGTTCAACACTTGCGAAACTTGCAGGGGCCTTGGGTATAGCAGAACAATGTTAAATACTAAGAAATCGGTAACCTGAGACTGCTTTACGAACAGAAGAGAACAAAGGGTGAATTTATAACGTAAGCCAACATGAACCTAAATCGGCAGTCTTTAATTACGGTGAAACGATAATATTTGAACTGCACTGTGCGGAAATAAGGTTTAAAGAAATGAATTTTGATAACATTACTGCAAAATTACGAATTTCTTTACTACGTGACTCGGAAAATACTAGGATTTGAGGCTAAAGTACCAAAAGTAACTACTTTATTAAAATTGTTCTAACAGTGTCCATCGGTTCTGGTTTAAAATTATTACTTTGATTTTTTTAACGAATAGAAGATTGTACAGGATTACGACTAAAATTGAATTGATTTTGACGTTACTGAAAATAAGGTTGACGTTGTGTGGGAAAATTATTATTTGGGCGCCAATTGGGCTGAGTACCAAATGTTATCGATCTTTGAGGTAAATTGTTTTGTGAAAATACTAGACGTTGCGGTAAACTTTGAATGGGCTGTATATTTGATTGAACCACCAGGTTGCTTTCTGTGCGAATTTCGTCTTCGTTGCACTGACTTTGCTGGAGCTGAACAACACTTCCGATATACACTCGAATATTGTTCAACACTGAACTTTTATCAGATCAATCGTTAAAACGAAAATCGATGCTCGATGCAACTACTACAGAAATCGCACATGGACTTTATTGCAAGCAGCGAGCGTACAAAACGACAGGATACCTAACTAAAACAGATGTATTTATAATCTGTAAGTGCTGATATTGAGCGTACGTGCCTTATCTTACGGTAGTCAGCAGGTTGGTAACCGTAACTTGGAAGATTAATAGCAAATACTTACTGGAGAAATGTTATTCAATATAACGAGTGTTACCATATCTGATAATAGAATATAGAGTGTTGGACTGTAATAGAATATGCAAAAGCTATCACTAAGGAGATATTAATTTTTATATACACAATAAGAATTTTTGAAAAATAAAACGTAATAATTTTGTAAAACTAAAATTTGTAAAATAAACCCTTTTTCTTATGTGAATTTAATCTATTTTGGTGTAAAAAGGGGTTTACTTACGATTAAATTGGAGAGAAACTAATAAACGAAAATTTTAAAAACTTGAAGAATATAAATAAGATATGGAGAAGACGTGTATGGTAGGAGAAACATAATTTAAAATACTACAGTCAATTGAAATAGTTTCTGGAATTGGATATTGAACTTGGATAGCGTCAGCTGTATTTACTGGGAATATAACATGGCAGGATTCTTGGAGTAAGAGCCTTGGAGAATTGGAAGTCGTTTTTCATCTAAATGAATTGAACTGGGCTGCATTTTTGTTGGGGTGACATTTTAAGAGTGATACTAGTTGAGGTAACGTCCTGTGGTTTCTGACGTATCGGGATTCCCATGATTTGGATTGTTAACATCTTGTTTGGAAGGGATGGTGTCTTCACTGCTGAAGGAATTTGTTGAGGTTCGTGCTGCTAAATAGCGTGCTGATTGAGAGTTGGAAGGAGGCATTTCCGAAGCTGTTTGCAGTTCTTGGTCATAGGTGAGCTGGTACTGGGGTTACTCAGTAGTTGGCATACATTTGGATCTTCTAAACGACAGACTACGTTTCTTTGGACGAACTGTAATCCCAGGTATTTATTGAGTAAACTAAAATAAACAGGAATTGAGTGAAGTGTGGTAAAAAAATAAAAGGACTACTTACTATTTGAGGTTTATTGAAGGACAGGTATTGTAACAAGGGGGTATTTGCAGCTGATATTTCATGTACATGATTTGAAGTGACACTGACGTTCATTGGGGTTGACACAAAAATTTGACATAAGTAGCCATTGAACAAATGATTTTTCAGAAATATTAAACTGTCTTGATATAGCGTGAACCGACTGGTTTTTGAGAATACATGTTCTACTGAGCTAGTAATATTTAATAACTAAATATTAATCATTCATAAATAATGGGCATAGGAAGTACTTAAATTCATATTAATTGAGAAACATTTTTAAACTAAAATAGAATTCGTACAGTCAAATGTAAAATAATTACATATCCAAATCATATTGCAGTGTAGTCAACCAGTGTATAACTGAAATACGTAACGTAAGGCTTTAATAACTTTATTAAGGAGGTATGACTATAGCATAATATATAAAGCAGTGGTACAAAGTTTTATAACATATGGGGCGGAAGTGTGGGATATAAATTCAAGAAATAGAAGCAAACTGTTATCAACCGAAATAGATTTTCTAATAAGAAGCTGCAGGAAGTCAAGACAGGGCATAATACGAAATGTTACGGTAAAAGAAATGATGGAAATGGAAAGAAATATAATTGATGAAACGCAAAAACTACAATTGATATGCTTTGGACACATTAACAGAATGCAGGAGACAAGATGGCCCGAAAAATACTGACATGGATACCATCGGAGAAAAGAAAACTGGTACGACCTAGACGAAGCTGGAGGGATGAAATAGAAGCAGCCGTGACCCAAAGAGACCTCATAGAAGCAGACACATAAAGAAAAATAGAATGGAAACTGGGGGCGGAAAAACAGCGCGAGCTGTAAAAAAATCTACCTATATACAGGGTTTTTGTAGATTGCTAGACAGCACATAACTTCGTTAATAATAGAGATATCGAAAAAAAATTTTTTTTTTGTTTTAAATGCCAGTGCACAATCTACAAACCGACGTAAACCAATTTAAGGCATGGCGTCCTATTTTTGCGCAGTGATACACAACTTTGGTTTTTATAATAGAACACCCTGTATAGTTTTAGATATTTGCAAGCAGCACTAAGGGTGCTTTATGATAGCATTTTTAAATTTAAATTTATGAACTTATTATTTTTCCAAATTAAAAAAATTGTCCATGAATTATGCAAAATCACTAACAATTGAGCAATAAATGCAAAACAAACTCCACTTGGTTCTAAAAATTTCTCATGACCGAATTATAGCACAAAACGTACTAAAACAATTGTAAACTATGTTCTTTAAATGGAATAATATGAGTTTCATTAACAATAACATGTATTTTTAAATTGTTTTACGTATTTTTGATTTTTAAAAGCTACTTCTGATGGAATGGCTAATATGGTATACCGTTGAAAAGCCCTTTTATTGTAGTTTTCAACTGTTTAATGAAACTCATATTGTTCCATTTAAAAAAACATAGTTTTCAATTTATTGTTTTAGTATGTTTGGTACTATAACTCGGCCATGAGAAAGTTTTAGAGCCCAGTAAAGTTTGCTTTGCATTTCTTGTCCGATTGTTGGTGATTTTGTGTAATTCATGGCCTACTTTGACTAAAAAAAATATTTTAACTTTGAAAAATAATAACTTCCAAAATTTTAGTTTATGAATGCTATCATAAAGCAATTTCAGTGTTTTTTTAAGTCGTTTTGACGGCCTTTTAATTTAACTTAAGAACATTTTGTAACAGCACTATAAGACAATTTTATTAAAACTTTTTAAAATAGTGCTATAAATCAATTACACAACAGTTTTATAAGAGCAGCTTTGTAATTTGTATGCAGCAATAATAAAATATTTTACTGTTTGAAACACATCAATAAAAGAAGCAATTTTTAAATGCATTCTAAAAGCTTGCTAAACTATTTTCCACCAGTAAAGCATATTTTCTGCCATGACAAGGGAATAATATGTCGATGGCAGTAGTGTACATAAAGGCGTTCTGGCGCAAAATGTGTCACTGAGCAGGTTTGTCAAGGTCGTTGGTTTAGCCGGGGTCAAGGTCACGGGCCTAGCCGGGGCCAAGGTCATTGACCTCACCTAGGTCACGTGCTCCCACGATGAATTTTTGGGGCTAAAGGTCTAATTTTATTCCTACGCTTATCAAAAAATATTTCCCAGGTTCAACAGGATGTAAGTCATCGTCTGGGAATGTAAAAGTTGTGCAGACCTGCAGATGCAGAATGTTATTGTCTAAACAATGACGCCCATTGTTTGAAAAATCTGCAAGACTGCAAAAATAATTGGACAATGAAGTCATTGCTGTCTGAAATTTTTGCTGACGCAGTTAATGACCCCCATTATTTGTGTCTGGAGAAATTTGCGACGATGATCTGCAAAAATTATCTTGAAATAAATTTGTCAGGTACTGATGTCTGTTAGACAAACAAAAAAAATTGACAGGTGTGGGGTTCGAACCCACGCTCCCCTTAGGAAACCGGAACTTAAATCCGGCGCTTTAGACCGCTCGGCCAACCTGGCATGTTCCTGTAACCAATTTTATAAGCACAACGGTGTAATAAAAACAAACAATGTAAATATACTTGTATTTATATTTTCTAAAACGTACAAATTATTACAAATATATATTATACATCAGCTAATTATTGTGTTACGGATGTTGTTGCCATCTCTGTCTGGACGATCTCCTCGAAGACAAGTTTCGTGCTGCTCCCGCACTTGCCACCCGAGATGATATAGTAGCGACGTTCTCCTAATTGTTGTAGGTCTGCTTCTGTTAAGCAATGGTAGCGTGCCGGTAGAATGAATCTGAAGTTGTTCATTTCTACTGCCATTTTATTGCCATATTTAGTCGGACACCGATACACACTTATTATTAGATATTTTTCGTCAGTCTTCAAATCTCGTACATTTCCCCACTCTTTAACCTCATTTAAGTTGCAAAGTTTCTGGTTGAAATCTGCCATGTTTTTGGAAAGAGTGCGTACAGGAGAATGATAGAAATACTACAACACATTAGGTTTATATAGCAACGGTGAAAATTAAGGGATGAGTCATCACAACATGTGGTAATTTAGACAATATTTTTAGCATCAATCTAGCTATTGTACTGATTTGAAAATCCAAGTCATTTTACAAATACCTTGTTACGTTTTCGTTTTATTACGCGTTCAACGAGATGTATGTCTGGATCCTTGAATAGACCGATTGGAAGCATTTTTTAGTAGATAGGTAATAGGATTAGTTAATTTAACTCGATCGATTGTGAATATTTTATTAGTTGGGCGTATATCCTTTATCGAATATTGTTCGATATTTGCTAATTGGCACAGGATCGCTAACCTTAAATTTTACATTACTTAAATCTGTTATTTTTATATGATTATAGGCTTGATTCCTTCTCATTACTCTTATTCACATCAACCGGTCTTTTACTAATTGTACTATGTTTTTTGTGATTGTAGGTGTGACTGACTTGAGATAATAGAGAAAGCCATTTGTATGAACCTTAAAGACTACACATCTTCCACATAATAGATTTAAGTGTACGATTTACTCTTTCAACGACACATGCATTTTTTGAGCTAAATGTTGAGAAATGGTTAATTTGCAATTTATTCATTAGTGTTTGAAAATATTTATTGAAAAACTCTTTACCCTGATCGGTCTGCAAGTTCTTCGGAATTCTACCGCTTTCAGATAGTATTTTTTCAGTTGCAGTAGCAACTTCCTTAGAGGTTTTGGTTTTTATAGGCTCTAGCCAAACATATTTTGAAAATACATCTATAATTACTAAAATATATCGATAACCTTTATTTACTTTAGAGTATGGTATCATTTCTACTAAATCGGCCTGATGAAGATCATCCAATCCTTTTACTATTACATGACGCCTTCGAAAATTTATTCGTGCAGGATTATGCAACTCATCTACTATTTGTGCCTTAATCGAACTGTTTATTTACTTACGGGTCATTTTGAACCTCTCTAAATGAGACAGCTTCACTAACTGAAGGTTTAGGCGGAGGTTTAGTTACTTTTAGAGAGAAAGAGAGAAAGTAAAGTTGATCAATTTCAGCTTGAATGTCTGCAATAATTTCATTTGCTATTTCTGTATTTGTACTAGCAGAGTTTTGGTGTTCGTAAAGTCGGTAAATATTCTTATTAAGTTCTTTGTTAAGGAGAGTCTTGTTGAAAGCATCCTCTTCAAATAGAGGTTGTTCAAGATTGACTAATCGTTTATGCTGGAGATTAAAATATTTATAGTTATCGTAAAAGTGTAGATTTCTGTGCTGAATGTGACGACCGAACTTATCTCTCGACATTATCGAACTGACCTTATTCTATGATTCCCGCCTCTTTTAACTATTCTATTATACTAACAATTTCATTACTATGATTTGTGAGACCGGATGCTTGAGAGGCATACAGTAACTTTAATAGATCGACTAACTCGTTCGGATCATCCCAGTAAACATAATCCATCGGTTTATTGATAACTTGTTTATAGATTTGTTGTATACCTTTACCAAAACGCTTTTTAGCTCTGAATGACACTGATGATGACGAGGGTGGTGATGACGAGTCAGATTTTATAAATTGCTTGTATTTCGTTTGGTTGAAACCTACCTTCTGCACATTTTTATCAAAATTTCTATGCGCCGCACTTGTTCTGTTTATGATATCATTATAATTTGTTCTATCTGTTGGAGTTGGAGTTATTTGAGGATCGTTTTTAAATAGTAATTCGTACAAACCAGGTGTACCTTCATAGCGAACATTTTTTACAATTATATCTGAGTCCTTTATATCTAGCTCATCTCCACCAAAATAAAATTGTTTTTTATCAAAATCATATCTAATTCCATACCTCCCCAGATTTGATCTTTCTATAAGATAATTGCTTACATAGTTTATCCTACTGTTCTAAGAAAGAACCTATAGTTTGCGGTTCTATACTGTGAGACGGTTGAAATTTGTTTGCTATAGTCGTATTAGAATCATCTTCCGTAGATTCACACAATACTTCATCAGCCGGCTTTGATGTAAATAATTCTAGTTTTGAAGATGGGGGATTCTCTTCTTTGCTTATCACTTTTGCAACACTTTGCATTTGTTCGGTAACAGGTTTAAAAAATTTACCGAGGAGCTGTTGTTCCACCAATTTACCCTCCTTAAGAGCTCGAACTTTCTGTCTTATAATATTTTTAGTTTTAATAAATTCTTTCGCTACATTCGTCTGCATTATTGGTACAAGTATGTAAGCGGTAGACAGCTAGACAGGTAGACAGGTAGACAGCTAGACATGCTAAAATATACTCTCATAACGTCCTGTTTGTCGCAAGCAATGTCATCAAAAATAAAAATGTTGTTAGATTTAGCTTGGTCAGGCGGTACAATGTTCACACGGTCGCTGTATATATAGTAACCAACCTCAGGAATTGATTGCAACAACTTACTTAGATATTCAAACTTTGGTTGAAACAGCGATTTTGAATATATATAAACATTTTCGAATCGTACTCCATTAGCATCTTCTATTAGCGAAATAACGGTGTTTGTTTTACCACTATTCGATGGGCCTATAATGAGGCATCGTATTGTGGAAGGTAACAGCAAGCCATGTCTTCTGCTTAGAGTTGCAGTATGATTCTTATGATTTTTTATTGGCGCACTATCTTTTAGTTTAACTACCCTCATGACGTCTACTTGGAAACTCATACTAAAACTGCTATGCATATCTATATATATTAAGAACCTAATCGATCAGTTCTTAGTTCTATAAAATGGTTCGACGTCGAAACAGTAAACCAGTCCTTCGCCGACGAGGTGCTGGTGTACTCAATACGCTCATTAATAAATTGCCTTTCGAATTGCACATACCAGGATATCAATATTGAGGGCCAGGTACAAAACTTGAGAAAAGAATCGCACGAGGAGATCACGGAATTAACAAATTAGATCAAGCGTGTCGTGAGCACGATTTAGCTTATGCAAAACATCATAACTCTATAATAAAGCAGAACAATTCCCAAGGTCAAACATGTATGCGCGTGGTCTATGTGTAGTTACGATTGTGGGCGTGGTCTTGATATTAGCAGCTTTGCCAGACCTGGTACAATTCTACGAATCTGGTACATTCTAAAACCGTTTCTACCAAAGCACATTTTTAAAACGCGCATGCATTCATTCTGGCAACCCTGCATATTCTGACCCGAGTGGTGCCGACCTGCCGATGCCATCGGTGACGTAACCGTTCTTTGCCGTTTATGTGTGGTTAAAGTAATAAAGTTTCGAATTTACATTTATTATTTTCACAACAAATCCTACTTATGCCCACTCGGAAATTGTTTAAATTATGCTGATATGCGAAACCATTTGTCAAGTGTACATAAAGTGAAAATTGAGTATAATGAATTCTTCAGGTACGTCATTAAAATCATTTGATATAATATAGTCATTCATGATACATGCTTTCCAGCATTTCACCAGTGGAAACACCAAATTGAAGGAGGCACTTTGTCATCGTATGTACTTCACACTTCATCTAAATTGCTGGCGGATGGCAGTAAGAAACAATATTACAACTGTCATCGCTCTGTAAATTTTTTGTGTGTTCTAGGCAAATTAAAACAAGGTGTAACTTTTGAGCACTTATTAAATGATATTCGTGATGCTGGCTTGACGAAAGAGGAATCACAACAAATCGTACTTTTATAGAAGAAAGACTTGCACAATATCGCAAGAGATTTTCGTATAGATTATAGTACAAAACGCCACCGTAACGATGAAATATGGCTATTCGTAAGATAAACGAGGATTTACATAATCTTACTGTCTGGTTTAGCAATAATGGTCTTACATTAAACGCCAAAAAGTCGCAGGCAATTTGCATAACCTCCGATAAAAGAACTGGTGATTATATAACTAAAAATCATAACATTGTAGTAAACAGTGAAGTAGTACAGTGGAGTAGTCATGCAAAAAACCTAGGTATTATAATAGACGATAAATTATCATTCGAATTGCATGTGAGACATATTTACCAAATGTCATTTATGGAATTACGTACTTTGTATAGCTTAAAATATTTATTAGACGAAAAAAACAAACTCATGTTAGTTAAGGCGCTTATTTATCCGCATTTATACTATTGCACTATGGTATTTTTTCAAATCTCACATAATACAACAAAACTAAACTACAGCGAGTAAAAAAGCTTGCGTAAGATTTGTCTGTAACGTTACATACAAAGAGCTCAATGTAAAACAACGTAGTATGTATCTGTAGTAGAGGTGGGCAATCCGATTCATTTTTGGGAGTCGATTCTTACGATTCAATCAATCAACATGAATCGATTCATTCGATTCGTTCATTTGAACGATTCAGTTTCGTTCGGTTAGGTCCCCCTGAATTTTAGGTTTTGCACCGAGCGCGTCTGTATTCTTGAAACCAGATGGTATGTCTATATATGAATCATGAACCTTCCATACTATCTTTGCTATGCTTGCTAAAATGCGCTTGCCGCTTGGTCAGTTATCAGTTTAATTGCATTGCAGTTGCAGGTATTACTTATGAAACAGTGGCACCAACCAAGTTTAAGATTCGGTTTCGTTTAGTTCGTCCCGTTCGCGTTCAGGTTTCAATTTTTGAATCGCGCATTGCGTCGTACGATCAAAATCTAATACAAACGACGAACCGAGACAAGAAGAAACCGATTCATAGAATTCACGATTCTTTATTCAGATTTAAATCACGCTGCGCAGCGTCGTACAAAACGTAACTTCGAATCAATTGAACGACGAATCGAGACAGGAAAGAACCGATTCAGACGATTCTTTGGTCGGAGTCGTTCAAATGAACGATTCGTTCATGAATCGCCCCACCTCTAATCTGTAGGTATTGTATGTTTTTGTATACTCTGATCTGTACTAAAACGCCAAGATATTTGTACTACTTGTTGAGCAAAAGATCAGAAGTTCACAATGTAAATATCAGGTACAATAGTTATACAATACCACAACATCGAACAGCTAAATTTGAGGGCTGTTTTCTATATATGGCTTCCACATTGTTAAATAAGTTCTTTGATATGTTTCCAGAGCAGCCACTTTCTATTAAGAGTGCCTTGTTCGAATTAGTTAGTGACACGATTTAAGATAGTCTTGTTATGTTGCTAGCATGTACTGTATTGTCTTATATTAAGTTTGTGTGTCTACAGCATTTGCTTATATTTGTGTGATGCCCCGGGAGGGTGGAAGACTGGCTTTGCCAAACCCCCTCGGTTTCTATACCTCTTTGGTATTCAATAAATGGATTTATTATTATTATATAAAACAAATTATCACAAATTTTAATAAAAACGAATTACGAAGTGTATGTGTGGTCAAACCTCGTGCTAATGTGTTCAGTAGCATCGGTTTTATTCAAAAGGCCATCCATTATATTTTTTCTTCAACAATTGTTGGTTTATTAATTTTTTATGCGTCTTTAATTTGCTTCTATTTTGTTGTAACCAAATTGTAGCAACTGTTGAATTTGAAAAGACGTCATTATTATCAAAGCAAAATCGTTGATATCAAGAAGCCCTAAATCACTTTCAACACCTTGTTCTTTATACCGGGTGGCCATAAATATCTGGTATCACATTACATTTGGGATCAACACCGCTTTATTAAAGCGATTAATCCAACTAAACTAAATGTCATTAATGTCATGACAACTAAAATTCCTATCTGTCAAAAATTATTACAGATTGCAATAAGTAATGGAGTTAGAACAGGAGATTTTTATAATCAAGTCGTAGGCTAAACTGCAGAATCCGGGGCACATTCTCCTCCTCTTATTGCATTTTATTACATTACATAGGTACCGTAAAGTGGGGTTATTTTGCTTAGATTTTGCAGTTTTTTCAACTTCAATTTGTAGCTGTTAGGTCTAAAAATTGGGGAAAGAACTATGTGGTGTAATTACATTTACTCTATCGATTTCATGCAGTAGTGTAGCCTTTTTTTAGTGACACCACATATTTTTTTAATTTAATGACTGAGCAAACTCACCTCACAAATGGGGCAACTTTGCCATCGCTAATAAAATCGTTACGTTAGCATATATCGCTTTGGTGATGGCTTACTTTGCTCAAGAAAGTCGTTTCCAACAAATTGATATATATGAAGTCCTAGTTTGAACGAATATTAACCTTTTTTAGGGGTATTATAAAAAGGCATGATACATTTTCAGAGACTTTTATTTATTTATTATATAAATTGTATAAAAATACTGTGAACATGTAATAAAATATAAAAAAAATAATCCAAAACTTTCTTTGGCTTAGAAAAACAAAATATAAAATTCTAAAAATAAATATTCACTTTGGTAAGTACCTATCTAATGAAAAAATAAACAACACCCTTTTTTCATGAAAATTTTAAACTGGAAAGAAAAAACTTGGAAAAAAAATAAATGCAGAGGTGACCTTTTCAGACTTACAAAAACCTACCTAGGCATAAAACTTAAAATAGCAGCATTCTTAAAAAAACAGATCTGGAATCTCCGAAGAACAAAAAAAAACTCTTATTCTAGCACAGCCTAAGATGTATGGCACACAAGTAAATCAGGTAGGGGTCACAAATTCTTACAAATTGAAAATACTTAGGTCATCCTGAAACTCGTGAATACCGCGAACGATTTTTGGAGGCGTCAGCACTTTTTTTATGTCAGTCTCAATGACGGCAGATATGTCCTCAACATCGGGATTCACAAACAGGTTTGATCTCCTCTTTCTTAGAAATTTGATTTCGTAAACGTCAGGCTTTGTTTCCAGCACTAACCCTATGAAGTGCTTCAGGGTCTTTTTAGTAGCAAACTGCACCACTATAAAATCACCGACACTTATTGAAGGAGCTGGAATTCCATATTTTTCCATCTGCGATTCATCATATTCATCGTCACTTGCAACTTCCTCATCCCCAATTTCCTCATAAGCTACAATATCTCCTTCGTCTTCGTCACTTTCATGTTGTCGTGTTGGCAAACCTTCTTCATGGGAGTCAAGCTCTGGTGTTTCTGATGTTCGTTTCTTTTTTGAATGAGACTGTTTAACATTGCTAAGGCCGGCCTCGTTGGTATCAAGCAAGTCTTCATGTGATATGGATTCTCCAGGAGGAACTTGAAGCATTTTCTTCTTTTTCTTTTGCAAAGGTCCAGACAAACTGCCTCTCTTCTGTTCTAAATAGTGTAAGACTGCTTCATCAATTTGTCTTCCTGTCGAGTTCATAAGGTTTTCGACTTTTGTTTTCGGTAATTTCTTGGTGAGTTGTGTTCCATCCACTGGATAGATTCCAGCTGCTTTGAAAGCATTTCTTAATATCGATTTGTTTTTGTGATCGATTCTTTCCAATAGTCTTTTGAGTAAAGCTGGAAAGCTAATCTTATTAACAGCGCTCTCTTTAGGATTTTTAGTTTTATATTCTGTCAGTAAAGCTCGCCAATTCCCTTTTAGTGAGCGGAAGAATCCCACGTCAAGTGGTTGTGTGATGTGGGTAGTATTGGGGGGTAAGAATATGAATTTTATTCCCAGTCTTTGGCAATGTCGTAAAATGTCTACACTTAAATGACTGGATAAATTGTCGCCGATTAAAACCTTTGGACCCTCCAGCTTTTTCGCCCATGGTATAACCATTTTCTCAAACCAGTCGGAAAATGTTGCAGCATCAAACCAACCGGATTTGGTTCGATTATATCGTGTGTTTGGGGGTCCTCCAATGCACCATTGGTCATACAACCTTTCGGCCTTATAGACTACATAAGGGGGAAAAAGCTCACCCGCAGCTGTTCCAACGAACATAACTGAAATGGATGATTTTGTGTAATTCATGATCCTTTCGGGATACTTGGTTCCCCGTTTGAAGATGCATTTTGATCGCCCGGGATCATCGGTAAGATTGGTTTTATCGTAGTTTAGTATATTGTCTCGAGGAACACCTTCCAGGTTTCTGGTTAATCGTTGAATATAATCATCGATAGCTTCTTCTGTGGTCATTGCTCTAGACACCTTAATATTTTGGCATGATCTCTGCGACAACAGTCTTCTATGGCGCTTTAGAAACAAGAAGCACCACTCTTTTCCTGGCATGTTATCATCAAATTTTGAGACGGTCTTGCCGGAAGCATTAAGATAGTTCTTTACGATGACTCTAAGGTCCAAAAGGGTGAGGGGAGATCCATATTCCGCAGCCACTATTAGCAAGTCTACAAAGTGCCTCTCCTCGGCGAGGGTTAACGCCGTTGGACCCCCAACGTCCTGTTGGTGTAAGTTGTTAACTTTGTTGTATATTGTTCTTTGCGGGATCCCGAAGACATCGGCTGCAGCGTGAGTGGACAAGCCCCTAAATTTCACGGCACGTACTGCGGCACGAAGCTGCTCATCTGTATAGTTGCGATAGCAGCGACTACCCAAAGCTCTCTTGTAGCATCTTACCATTTTTTTCCTGAAAAAGTGGCATTAGATATGTCTATATTGCAATTAAATCCTGATAAACATTTAATTTAATGCTTGAGCAAAGTAACCCCAAATCTTAAGTGAAATGTACATCGTTTTGAATTAAAATTCATAAAAAAAGCCAATATTGGTAAACCTGTCTGAAAAAACTACATAGTCAACAAAAAAGATTGCTCTCTTGGAGAAAAGCAACCACAATGTCGTAGAATTCATCATTGTTACTCCACAGACCTTAGTTGCAAGGTTATGAAAATATCATAAAATCCCGCCGTTTACTTACATGTGTCTCGGAGCCTACAGGAGATGCTGCAACTAACTCGCGCCACTTTACGCAGTAGACTGGCTGAGTGGAAACCAGTTCAAGCTCACTCTCGGGTCCTAATTGCTACCATCTTTGAAAAAATTATGTATTACCAACTTTCCTGCCTCTTGAGCAAAGTTACCTCCTGTTAGCAAAGTAACCCCACTTTACGGTACCAATACTTATTGTAATTGAAATATAGTACTAACCCAACATTTATAAGTAGCTAATTCCATGGCTACCGAGATCTCAGATATTTATGGCCACCCGGTATAACAATACTGGACACTCCTCACATAGACTTTTCGTATCTTCAACCCACAATTTTACGCTTATTGCATCGTTATGGTGGCGTTTTGTACTATAATCTATACCTACAAAAATCTCTTAGCCCAGCTACAGTAGGATCGGCCTGCTGAAAAAATCCAAGTGAGCTGAGATTTTGCATACACCTTTGACATTACAAATAATGTCTCAAAAGTCCCCATCGATATCGCGCTTGCGTTTTGAGTTATTCAAGGTCAAATGTCACAGAAATAAGTTTTTCGCAAATATCTCGCTTTCTATGGGTCGTATGACTTTTTTAGTTATTACAAAAAATGAATGCTAGGAAATTCTCTACAAAAAAGATTATATAGTTTTTTTAAATACAACTAACAGTTCAGTAAATAACACACAATTAAGTTTTGCAGACGGGTTTTACTTCTTTTTACGATAAAGAAAGTAGCTTAAACAAGGTTAACAATTTAATGTCAATATGATAGATGTCAAAAGTGTTACCAATACAAAACTTGGAAATTACTAGATTCTAACATTAGTTCTGCCATCTATGACCACTGGTTTGGATTCAAGTTGTAGTGACATCGCCATGGATATGCCATCTACGAGTGCTGGTCCAAGTTCAGACGACATCCCCATGGACATGTGAGCTATAGGTGTTGGTTCAGTTTCCAGTGACATCGTAATAGGCATATATGATGAAGAGGTTTGTATTTTTGTGAATTATCTGTTACAATGTTATGTACCTATTTTAATTATGGATTGCAGCTATGGTGTCACTGTAGGAAACCAGACGACGGCGAACAAATGGTAAAATGTTATGACAGAAAATGTAGAATAAAATGGTACCATTCAGCATGCCTACAATTAAAAAAATTCCTAAAGGAAAGCGGTTATGTGAACTCTGTAAATATACTGCTCCACAAATGAACTGGACCATTTGCATATATTGGTGCAATTTTTAAAAATATTTTCTAAAAGGGCAGTCATGAAATTTTTGGTAACCTTTCATGATTGTGTCACTATAAAAAGCATTTCTTTTCATAATAAAATATTATTATTTTAAAATTTTGAATTTTGCCCAAATATTGATAGCACATTGCATACAAAGTATGCCGAATCGTTGCCAAAGATTTTTAAACGTTCTGGAGAGACTCAAAGAACTATTAATTAAACCTTTTTTTGTGATTCGTCTTATTTTTGTGAAATATAGTTTTTTATAGTTTCATAATTTTATTAATATGATTTTGTTAATTCTTCAGTTGATATTTGAGAATAGTAAAATTAAATATGCTTAATATGAGTATACTATAAAACAAAAGCTTTTATATACAGTGTGTCCCCGGATAGGTGAAACGACTCTTGTGAAAGGTAAAAAATTCTCGATTTAAATTTTCGTTTTTTGGGGTTCAGCCCTGCTTGGTTAAAGGCGAATTTCCAACATAATTTTAGTTCTGAGAGATCAAGTATGCCTTGGAAATTTTAAAAAACCTATTTTTCTGTGAGGTAAAGTACCTTTTATGTGGCAAATACGACAAAAAGTTATTAAAAAAAGTTGTTTAGAATCAACACATAGGCCTCTATACCAAATTTCAAAATCCTCAGGCAACTTTGATCTCTCACAATTTCTTTTTATTTCTTTTATTTCATAATAAAAAAACTTTGTTAAAAATAAAATTCTTTGATTTGGGAAATAAACTTGAAAGAAAATGTGAGAAATCAAAGTTGGCCGCGGATTTTGAAATTTGGTATAGGGGCCTAGATGTTGATTCTAAACAACTTTTCTTTATAACTTTTTGTCGTATTTGCCACATAAAGGGTACTTTACCTTACAGAAAAATAGATTTTTAAAAATTTCCAAGGCATACTTGATTTTTCAAAACTGAAATGATGTTAGAAATTCGCCTTTAACGAAGCAGGGCTGAACCGCAAAAAATGAAAATTTAAATCGAGAATTTTTTCCTTTTACAAGAGTTGTTTCACCTATCCGGGGACACACTGTATATATATATTGTGACGTAATGTAATAAATACATTTTTATGGGTGGTCCAGTACATTTGTGGAGCAGTATATAAATAGAATTATTTTGTTATTCTATGTTGATAGAAATTGTAAATATGTTGATCCTTTATACTTTATCCATTGCAATTCTTTTTCATACTTAATTTAGACATTAGTTATTCTGTTATTTTGTACTGTTATGTAAATATTTTGATTGTTTATGTACCTTAAATTCATTAAAATTTTGTTATAAATTATGGAATAATAAGATTAATGATAGCAAGCTGCTTTTGCTATTAACTTTAAGAGTACCTGCTAGGCTTGTTCGTTTCTCACGGTTATTCTTTGTACCTTCTTTTTATACCAGAATTCCGATTACTGATATATTAAAGCTTGTGAATCAAATTTACATACTGCTCAACATTGATTTGTCAGCTCCATACCGTATGTTTGCATCTGTTGTAAAAAAGTATTATTATAACTAAAATGAAACAAAATGAACTATTGATGTAACAAATTTTTAAGACTTAAATTTACCAATCAGTACGGGAAGTCATAGTAGCAAGTTACGGCATCGATCCATCTCCTGCAACCATGATTAAAGTTTATTTTAGTTAGGATGATTATTTTAATTTTAATTTACATGCTATAACGCTCATACCTGCATATAGCAGAATATATCTACACTGCATCTCTTGTAATAAGGGTAACACTTGTTAGAGATGCCACAATAAATAAATATTAAATAGCTTCAAAATATCCGTTATGCTTTATGCATTAATAGTTATTTAACCAACAAGTGTGTTAATGAAAGCGATTAATAATCGAAACTGTTTAAAGCACGAACGAGCGATAGCGAGTGAGTGCCTTTAATAGTTGAGATTATTAATAGCCCATTAACAAACAAGTTGATTACAAAAATTTTTCGTTAACCTCAAAATCTTTTTTTGTGACGAAAAATTTGATTAATACAACTAACCTCCATGCAAAATATCATCAAAACATCAAAATCACAAAAACAGTTAATTAATGAAAAAGACTGGATTAATCAAAAACAGTGTATTAATGACTTCTATTAATCCATCCTTTTTTAGGAAAAATAATTCATTAATATTGAAATTAAGAAGCGGTCAACGAAAAAATGATTTTTCTTATTCTTTTATGTTGTGTAGACAGCATGTGTAATTTTATTGATTGTTAATGTAGCTTACATAGTTTTGAAATATTCTTATGTTTCTTATCGTATAGGTACTATTTAATAATTTTTGCTATGTGATATTGTAATTTTGCTTTTTATTAATTGGCCACATGCAGAAAAAGATAATCAAATAATTTTACATTATATAATAAATGGTGGTGGATAGTATTAACGTTAGATCCTTAATTAACTAATTTTAATAATTTTGTAGATATTATTATTATTATTAAAGTAAAAATAATTAGATTAACTTTGTTAATACAATTTATTTCATAATAATACAATTATAGGAGAGCATAAATTTACGAGTGCAGAAGAAACTGTTAATATCTGATCTACCACAGCAACATCGTCAGTTTTCTTTTTCGCCAGGAACATAGGCATTGTTTCGTGAAGAACTGTATTTTTTTGACAAAGGACACCAATAAAGCGTTGGACGTGTATTCTGAAAAAAAGATATAATTAAGATAATTATTGTAACAATATACTTGCACTACCTCACGCTTGCTATATTCCTGGTTGATGCTATATCCCTTGGATCGAGCTGTTGCTTCCCTTTTAGAAAAGCAGAGGCGTAATCACTGTGGCCATATGTAGTCCTACGGAGTCTTATTAAAACGCCACGATCTGCCAATACAAAATCTTCTGGCAAGAGATTGTTTAAAATCCCACAATCCTCTGTTAGACCTTTATCGCTTATTCTGCCACCATATCCATGTGATACAAATGATATTGATCCAGGAGGAGTGATGCCTATTAGTACCTTTACCGTATTATGTTGTTTGTACGTAGATCATGTAGTACATTGTACTTCAAGGCTACTTGATTTTTCCACTCTCATCTCAAAACAATTGATTATTACTGAAATCTTGTTGCCAAATGCTACCTTGAAGCATTCTGGCATTGATTTAATCACCTGATCTCGTTCAGGCCAAATAATAAAATTTTTCATCCGATGATACATAATATTCAATGTGGTATAAAATATTCTAGAAATTGTTTGTACGCTGACGTTAAAC
Organism: Agriotes lineatus; assembly: GCA_940337035.1. Lineage (NCBI taxonomy): Eukaryota > Metazoa > Arthropoda > Insecta > Coleoptera > Elateridae > Agriotes > Agriotes lineatus. The sequence goes on from OW679202.1 coordinate 62,298,484, forward strand.
ATGTATGCCAATAAACTAAAATCTAAATGTAATCTAAGTTTTATCACCGTTATCAAAAACATGGCTCTAAGCATGTTTTACGTACTGAATTAGGAATAAATATATATAATTAAATGTGAACTGTATATATTGTATGTATTTGGTGTAGCATTTGTCATAGTAGACGTGTGTAAAAAAATTTTTTTTTGTAATGTCACAAACAAAGTATATCTATCTAACGCCCAAAACTTTAAATGCGGCATGTGCCGTGGGCTACGTCATTCTTCCATGCTCACGTAAAACTTTTACATTCACTGGAAAACTCTCACTTTTCTTAACTTGTAGAACAATTCTTTTCATAATTTTTTTACTGCGTTCCAACAACGTCGTATTAATTAGGACGCCTTCCAGGGGCGAGCGTTTCCTTTCCAGAGACTTTCCATTTGAAAATATATTTTTTGGAACTTTTCCTTACTCTAGCGTGCTTTTAAAACTTTCTTTAGTGCAACAAAAGTTATTAAATTCGTCGTACATTTTAAATGCGGCATATGCCGCGGGTTTCAGCTAGTTCTGATAATATGGAAGAACGACATAAAGCTGACAGAATTTTAGCTAAAAATGCTATTGGATATAGGAGTAGCTGCAGCTATGAAGGCAAAAGTAAAAATGGGGATGGGAGCTAAAAAGAAAACTGGTAAAAAGAGAAAAAGGACACCTTGTTCCGGAGATACGCTTATTTTCAATCAGGTAGTGAAAAAAGCACGAACTGAATTAGGAGGAGGAAGAGTGCTGCGAGACTTATGCGATGCTACAAATATTGCGTTTAAGACAATTAATAAAATAAAGAGAAACAAGATTATTAAAACTTCTCGAGTAATACGTGTGCCAAAAACAGGAGGAATGTTACCCTTGATTCCAATCTTTGCAGGACTTAGCGCGTTAGGAGCTCTTAGCGGTGGAGCTGCAGGAATTGCAAAGGTGGTTAAAGATGCTCTGTCTGCAAAAAAACAATTAGCAGAGTCTGAAAAACATAATAAAACGATGGAAGCAATAGCTTTAGGTAAAGAGTTATATTTAAAACCTTATCAAAAAGGATACGGATTGTTCACGACAATAAACTTGTAATTCAGCTGCCAAACCGAGCCTTGTCAAATATCGATTTACAATCATAGGCTAAACGTTTAAATATTCCTAACTTTCACGGCATTTTTATGAGAGATGATTTACCAAAGCAGGTTTGAAATATAGAATGCGGTATTGTAAATTTGGATAATAAAACCAATCATGGTACACATTGGGTGGCTTACGGAAGAAATATGCAATTTACTTTGACAATTTTGGAAACTTACAACCTCCAATAGAAATTGTGAAATATTTGACAAGCGACAAAAATGGAAGCTGTCATTCTATTAAATATAATCATCAGGTATTTCAAACGTGTGATTCTGTAAATTGCGAGAATTTATGTCTGCAATTTTTGCACGACGCCATGTGTTAGCTTTCTAGCATTTTATTGCTAGTAAAACTGCGAGAAAAGACCTGTACAAACCTGTCCAGACATGTCCAGACTTGTCAAGACTTGCAGATGTGGGGGGGATGTCGTCATCGTGTGAGGATGTACTTATAGTATGGGAAGTCTGAGTTGTACACATTCGCATTATGAAGCAGCAACGATACTATAAATATCGAATGTAGTTCAGCCGCTGGACTGAAGATCTAGAGAGATTGAAAAGAGATATTGGAATATATTGCGAATTAAAAGATATTTCAAAGGAACTTTTTTGTTTGAAATTAAGCAAGCGGCAGCCAGATCTGAACTTGTTAATAACCCAGTTTAAACATAAATTGGTGTTGTGTGACAAACAGAGCTGGGCAAATTACTTTTAAAAAGTAATTAATTACTAATTACCAATTACGACCCAATGTAGTAATTTAATTACCAGAGATTCAATTACTCACAGGAAATGGTAATTCAATTACCAATTACTTAGTAATTGTAATTGTACAACATCAATTACTTTTTCAATTACTTTCAATAAAAATTATTGTCATATAGTTGTATTTAGTAGAATTTTCTTGCAAGTTGCAACTATCATTAGTGTCGTGTCGATTCGTAATCGTTATCTAAAAATGCTTAATTTTTATGTTTTGTTAACTATAGTAACCTAATACTTTATCACTCTTGAAGGTTTTTGATAATTAAATCTTCTAGCTACATGCACCGTTCACCAAAACCAAAAGTTTTTAGTTTGTTTTGATGTAAGATGTAAGTAAATAAATAAATGCAAGAATAACAATTATACAGGGTGTCCCAAAAAAAATGGGACACCGATTTGGCATAGATTCCTTAGGTTATAATAAACCGATTAAACCTAATACACTTTAGTACAAAGTCCCATCAGTAAGAAAGTATAGGGACTTGGAAGTTCAAATCTATATATTTTTTTATATTAGTTTCTACATAAGTTATCACTAAAGTTGCACTTTTTGTCACGATTATGTATTTAGTTGCCGAGGCCCGAAGGGCCAAAGCAAATAAACCACACAAGGATTGAAATGGAACTCCCAGTGCCCAGGGGTAAATTGTTTTTTTAAAATCGAGAAATCGCGAAGTTACAACATTTTAACCAACTTTTATAGGTTACGTTCACGTCGGTTGACGTTTACCTATCGCCCAGCTGCCCACAAAAAGTTGTAAAACAATGGATTACTTCACTGCCGATTTCTCTTATTTTATTTGACGATTTCAACGTTCTTCACTGCCAATTAAAAAAAAAATTTTCGAATATGAAAAAATGTCGAATTTAATATTGGCTAGATTTTGTAATGATATTAGAAAAAATTGCACGCTGAATATGTTATAAAAGTGATTTTTCCATGTTCGTGATAAATTAAGCCACTCCTTTTGCATCACTCTCTCGTGAATTAAACGTTGAAAAACTTTCACTTTTCTTAACTTGTAGAACAATCTATTATTATTATTAAATACGCTTAACATGAGGCTGAATGACAAAAATATCTAACTTACCTAAGTATACAGGGTGAAGCATTGGATTTCTTAAGTGTTTGACAGCAAATTTCTATTTAGATTTTGTAGAAGAACGATCGAATTGGAGAAACTTGAGCATTTTTTGTTGGCTCTGTTTGAAAATACTTTTTTTACCCCTTTATACGAAAGTGACATTTTCTGTTGCCTGTTAGGGGTATAGGAAAAATAAATATACGTTTGGGTCCCTGGTTGGTTTCCAATGGCAGTGGGAGGGAATAACATTGACTGCCGTTGCCATTAGAGACGGGAGACAATGTGATTGTTATTAATAATAAATCAACTAGCCTCCTAGTTTTTATATTTAAATATTTTTGAATGCAGCCGATTACAAGAGATAGTCTCATCATAAAATGTAAAAGTGTTGTATGTATAACTCTGGACTAAAACGTCATTTCATCCCTTGCATAATTACAATAAATTGATTAGGTACTGTTCTCGCAAACTCTGAAGAACTAAACTACATCTGCGGGAGGAAATGATACATTTTCCTCCCTAGTAATACCAATAGTTATTAAAAATGTATTAGGTAACTTCTGAAATTATAAAACAAAATATCAATTTCGTGTTGATCAGGGACGATTGAAAGTTGACAGATGACTGATAAACCTAGTTGAAAACGGCTGATTGAAATAATTTGCTCAAGTACGTAACAATGAAGTCATTTTTACATTCAAGTCACTTTTATACTATGTGTTCAAAAAGAAATTACATAAGGGTTGAATATGGCAATTTTTAGAATTTTCAATCGCGATATCAGCGTATAATATAAACTTATGACAGCAACAACAGTGATTATGCTAATGAATTATAAAGCTTGCTGTTGCCAATACTTTTATATTCTATGGCCAACCCTTAAGTAATTCCTTTTTGAACACACCGAATAAAAAAATTACTGTGAACGCTCTACAATTAAATTGCTCAGGTTGCTTTCATATTTTTACTTCAAATTTCAAAATGTTATTAACATCTTTAATAATACCTATTGATTTTAAGTTTAGGGAAATAAAATATCAAATTACGTAAACTGGGTCACTATACACTGTTCTTTTAAAAAACTAAATGGAATTTTGTGTAAAATCATTAAAAAGCCAATATTTGAATGTCTCGTAATTAGCAAGGGTTTTGTTAATAATAATCGAAGCTAACATACTGCAGCCAGTATAAAAAGCAGCATATGAGCAAGAATGCGGTAAACTTATGCGGTGGCGTTTTAAAATTACCATACGCCATAATGCATTTTTGAGTCAACTAGACATGGGATGTTGCAATTAGGTACATTTTATATATGTGTTTTCCGTTGTTTAAATGTTGTTATCGGATTTTGTCCGTTTAATTCAATTCCTCACTCAAAAACATAATTTTCTGGACCTAACGTCTGTTACACTTGCACGGATCGTTTAAAGCATGCAAATTGAAATGAATAAATAATCATTATGAACCAATATCGTCTAATGAATCTATTTAAAATTATTATTTTACCGTAGGTATTGTAATCTGTAATGTACTTACCGCAAATATTCTTATAGCGTTTTACACTTAGCGTCTCTCACAATACAGATTGTCATTATTACAAGCTACAGATACACGCACAAATGTTCGTGGACGCGTCATACAAAATGCAGAAGTTGCTGTAACCTATCTTTTTTATGCGTTCTGGAGATCTAGCACCCTATAGAGGTCAGTAATTCTGTAATTGAAATACCAAAAAGTAATTCAATTACCTCGAGGAGTTTCAATTACCACAAGTAATTCAAATACCTATAAAGTAATTAAAAAATTAAATTAAATTAAAATACTTTAGAGTAATTTAATTACACGAAAGTAATTGAGTAATTGAATGCAGTAATTAATTACTTTTAAAAAGGAATTTTCAAGTATTTTCTAACAAAGATGGCAATTCCCAATTACAATTACCGCATTTTGAAAAGTAATTCAATTCCAAGGCAAATACACAAAAAGGAATTTAATTAAAAAGTAATTAATTACTGCCCAGCTCTGATGACAAAGGTCATCAGAAGTAAAAACAGCAGCAAGCAGGTTCACTTTTACCCGATTGTTAAAATTCGTCATTTTATAAAGAAAGAAGAAGAGGAGGACGATGAACTTCCATACAATTACTGGCAGTTGTGTGCACTCGACAGGATGAGGTTTAAGAATAGAATAGATAAAATGTCTCTATTGTTAGAACCTATCTTAAATAAACAATTGCATTGTATACTGAATAAGGATGTAAAAAGGAAAATAAAACCTATTGTTTAATAAAATCTTTTTATTTCCAGTAAGATCCTTAGAGGAGGAGGAGAGTCGTAAGCTGATGAGAATGTAATTAAAATTATAGGTCTCCAAATGTTTTGTTTCACTTCTAGTTAAACCGTATAATATTAAACATGTCCTGGACGTTTACCTTGTCTGGAAATGAATCTGTTCTCACAGCTCAGTATCCATCCATATATCTCGATCCGAAATCTGAATACGTTATAGGATTAATCAGTTTTGAAGCTTATAATGCTACACCTAATATTGGTTCGAATAATAATAAATTTCATTTTACTGATATTGATGCTAAACAAGCTGTAACTGAAAACACTTCACGGTTCATATGAAGTTGCCGATATAAGTCAATATATTAGACATGAGCTGGGTATAGGTGTAACAAAGTCTAAGCCACCCTCTCCTCAAGCGGGTAGTGCTAATGATGTACTAGAATAAAATATTGTGCAGCACCAAGCGGAACTTATGATACGTATTGGGCCTAATAATAACACGCTCAGGAGTGAAATTAAATTATCCTTAGCAATCGATTTTACTGCTAAAGATAGTATTGGACAGTTATTAGGTTCTAAACCTAAGAAATTGAAAGCTTATGGTAGATATATTACCAATAATCTTGTAGATATATTTAAAGTTAATACTGTATGTATTGATTGCAATATCGTAACTGGTACTTATCACAACAGCAATGCAGAGTTCATCAATTTTTCCCTACAGATCTGCCACGATTTAAGATTGTAGAAAATCCCTCTAACGTTATATATCTACCAATCAATACGAGAATTATTGATAACATTGTCATACAACTACTGGATCAAAACGGTAAATTGGTCAATTTCTGAGGAGAAACCATCAAGGTAAGGTTGCATCTCAAGAAACAAAATAGTAGTTAGATACAATTCTCAGCAGCAGTAGCAAACATATATTAAAGATAGATGATCAGTTTGTTTCGAACATTAGTAGGCTGCCTGCAGTCGATAGATTAACATCTGGCAATAAACTGTTTCTAATATCTTTAGGTTTGAGGCTAACTGCTAGAAGTGAAGGCGAGGGGGAAATCAAAAAGAAAAAACATTTGGACTGTTGTTAAATTAAATTTTACTGTTAATATTTGAAAAATTTTAATACTCTGTAATATTAAGAGCACTTGTTTTGCATCAAATAAAAATTACGTCTTCTCAAATACTAAACGTTACTGAAACAACTTTTCAAGATAACTCGATTGTCTATGCGGAGAAACATATGCATCAGCCCTATTCTTCTACAACATTTCATAATAACGATGAAATACGAATACCTATTTTACATCAAGATGTGTACACTTTACCGTGCAACAGTGTTATATGTTTCGAAGGTAAATTGTTAAAGGATGCAGATAGTATAGCTAATGCAACGGGATTATTTGCAAATTTAGGCATATCTCACCTACTAGATGAAATGAGATTTATGTACTTAATGGTGTGGTGGTTGATCGTGTAAGAAATGTTGGCATAACTGCAACTATGAAAGCCTACGTGTCATATAATTCGACTCAAAGTATTCGTTTGGAGAATGCAGGTTGAACGCCTACCAAAACTTCTATTGACGGATTGGTCGATTCAAAAGGTAATTTTCAGATATTTGTCTCCTGCGAAATGTTGATGGGAGTTTTTGAAGACATTAGAAAAATTTTACTAAACGTTCGACAAGAATTAGTACTTATTAGACGCAATCAAGATTGAAATCCTGTTATTAATACGGTCGATAAAAAACTTAAAGTAGAATTAACAATAGTGTATTGGAGAGTACCACACATTTCGGTAGCCGATGTAAATCGTTTAAAATTATTAAAATACGTTGAGCAAAGTAGTCAGTTGGAAATCAATTTTAGAAGTTGGGAATTGCACGAGTATCCAGCATTACAACAGACAAAACGACACACTTCGGCAATAAAAAACGTTAGTCAAGCAGAAACACTCCACGTCACATTATTGTAGGTTTCCAAACAGATTGAAAAAATAAAACTGTTAAAAATATGGCTCAATTTGATTCTTGCGATTTAAGAAATATTACACTTTACCTCAATTCCGAATGATATCCCTATGATAATTTAAATCTTTAATTTGCCAGCAATCGATATGCGCAACTGCATGAAATGTTTGCAGGTTTTCAATCATCTTACTAAGAGCATGACAATCAGCCTGTTCTTACGCCGGCACAATTCAAAAATATAGCTCCACTAGTTGTAATAGATTGTTCTAGACAAAATGAATCATTAAAAGGCGGTGCTGTAGATATTAGACTTGAATTCGAAACCAATACTGATATACCGAAAAACACTTCAGCTTACGCATTGATTTTAATCGATCGAAAAGTGAAATATAATCCTCTTACCAGTGATATAAAAATAGTTAGCTAGATGCTAGTTCGACTAGTTGTAGATTGATTATTCTTTCGACAACATTAGCGATGAAATTTCTAGATATTCAAGGTTTTCAATATAAAACTAGCAACTTTATTTGCTGTATATGATAGTGATACAAACGTTACAATCCATCGGATAGTAGAACCGCCGATACCGTACGAACACCTTTCAAATTCTCTAAAAGATCAAGTGATTTGGCTTACAACTAATTTGCACGGGTTAGAATGGAGCAATAATCAACATCATGACACAATACCCTACGAAAAATTGTCTCTGTACATACGAGGAATCATACAAAGTGGTGATTTCATATTTCTCAAAGGGTTAGATAAAAAAAAGATGGTTTAAAAAAATGCTGATTGGAGAACAAACTGATAATGTAAAATTTGTTGATTTACCAGTTTGTCCAAATATAAAACAATTAAAGACCTTGTATAATTATATTAATTTTTGTTCTCATCATATTGGTACACGAGTTCAATGTGCCATACAAAATGTTCACATTTTGCACAAGTGGTATAATGAAAACCATTAGTCGCAGTTATCACATCTGCTGTCTACTTGTTCAGACATGTTCACACCTGTCCAGACCTGTTATAGCTTATATATACCGGGTGCTGACTTGCGAGACGCACCATAGGAATTTGCATAGTAAATTCTTTATGTTCAATTATTTGCTCCCCTAATTATTTTAGAGTTAAAGTGTAAATACATTTTTTGTAGAGAAAAAAATACTGCAGCCATTCAGACTGCTGCTAACAATTTTTCATTCTCCGGAACCGAAGGAATGCAAAAAACAAACTAGCATTTTCTCAAAAATCAGTGATGCCATGGAATTATTGAAACAAGCCAATGCCAACGCAAATGCGTGCGGCGCGACATGTGCTGTTTGTTTGTTTGTCATTGATGTTTGACGTTTATAATAATTCATTATTAATTATGTTCTGCTTAATGTCTCTAAGGTGCCTAGACCTTGTCCATAACCAAAATGGTTTTACGAGTATGGTGAACGTTCGTTAAGTAAGCTCCTTGTTTATTGTAAAATATCCGTATCGGCAAATTCCAAAAAGTACAACCATTAATAGACTGATTCATTTTAAGTTTAAGACAACAGGCGGGTTATTAAATAATTGTAGGTGCAATAATGAGGTTCAGAACTTATACCAAAACGAGAAAAACGACAATACGTTCAATCTTTTGACGGCAGTGACTGGATGATCGCTCCGCACGCACTTGCCTTGGCATTGGTTTGTTTCAATAATTCCATGGCATCACTGATTTTTGTAAAAACGCTAGTTTGATTTTTTGCATTCCTTCGGTTCTGGAAAGTGAAAAATTGTTAGCAACAGTATCAATGGATCAATGGATGCAGTATTTTTTTCTCTACAAAAAATGTATGTACACTTTAGCTCTAAAATAATTAGGGGAGCAAATAATTGAACATAAAAAATTTACTATGCAAATTCCTATGGTGCGTCGCGCAAGTCAGCACCTGGTATATATATATATATATATATATATAATACTAATCATATCATAGAAATATTAGTTGTGCGATAACAGTGATGTCGAAGGCCTTTACCGAAGACTGCTTCTCAAATCATAGTTGGGGTCTTGAGTCGTGGGCTGTCGATCCTTGGAGCCTGGAGGAGGAGGAGGTTATACTCTGAAAAATATGGAGTCTTCTCCTCCACCTCCTTCAATGGGACAACCGCACTTCTGGTCGTCTAACATAACAAAGGTGGAGGGCTGCAGCTGTATAAATTGTGCCAACATTCAGGAGTGGCTAAGCCCAACACAAAATTTTGAGAGGTGCACACCAGCACCGCTACAGCAACCTGAACTGTAACAGGTGTCACCACCATCACCCCCGTCACCACCTCCTTAGTTTCAAGCAACATATAGTTTTACACTTCCTGAACCAACACTGCCTCTAGATTTAAATCCCATAAAAATAGAAATTAAGTTAGGTAATAAACTTATACATGTAATTATTAAAGATTAAAATAAAAGACTTTTTATTTTTAATATGTGTTTCATTTCATTAATATATACTGAGATGATATTGAGCCATACGCCCCTGCTCTGATTGCAGTGCGATATAAAAAGCAAATTAAGCACAGAGTAGAGATGTTGTATCTGGCTGTAATGTTAAAAATCATTATAATTATAATCCAGTAAATGCACTTGACAAGTTTGAAATGCCTGTGTTCAAATAAATGAATGAATTTAGAAACGCTAAGGAGACAGCTGGCTTTTCACAGGGTTGGAATCTGAGTTTAAAGTAAAGTAATTATTATATTTGGCAGAATAAAGTGCCTAATAAAATCAAATTAACACAAAGAGGTTTGCTATGTGCAGGTATGAAACATAGAATTTATGTTAGCCAATTTAAAATACATATTGTGAACGATTATAAAAAGGTCTGAGGCGAAGGAATGATAATATTGCAAATTAATAAGGCAAATTAATAACTATAAGAAGAAATTACCAAGTCCTTCTTTCTACATGGCAAAATATGCAAGAAAAATAGACAGTTAAGTGTTGTTTTAAAAATTAGTGAAAAGCAAATATGAGATTTAAACATTCTAAAAGGAAGTGAGTCAATAAACATACGTGAATAAACAATAAGAACATTTAATAACAAGTGCAGTGCGTTAATAAACAATTTAAAGACTGAAGCAATGTGCACAGTAATTTAGTTTATAAGAGTTGTGTAGTTTTAGTTACTGTTAATAATAATTAATATAAAGTGTACTGTATTTAAACTAAGTTAATATCCGGTTTTTGTAAATTTATTAGTAGATAGGCAATTGTTTATAACGGTTGAGAGAGATAAAAAAAGAAACAGTTGAATAAATTATTTGATGTCACACCTAAATTTGCTCTGTGTTTAATTGGAGATTTCTCCTATTTACCATTAACTTACATAAAAACAAATTATACCACAGTGATAGCGCAATTTGGAGTTCATGTACAAGTGTGGGCAAAGTTTTCTACGACAAAAGGTTCATCACCAAGTGGAAGCGTCCGTTCTTGGGATCGTCTCCGACGAGGCAGCTACGAGAGTCGACACCAGCTAAACCAAGGGTAACCAGGACCGTGTGGACGTTGCAGAGCATCGTGGGACCTGCAGCAGAGAGACCAGCAACCCCAACACCCCGTACAGCTAGTTCCAGAAGAATTTCAACTCAGGCGCCCGTCCGAGGAAGCCAATGTTCACAAAAACAATAAAGGTATTGTAAAAACCTAAATAATAACTTGAGAAGCCAGAAACTTACGTACCAGCGAGATAACGTCAAAAGCAACAGATGTCAGGCGTATCCAAGCCGATAGCAGAATTATTTTGCCAGTAATTATAATTAAAAGCCAAATTATGAGGTTAAGTGTCCACAACAAATGAAATCGACCCAAGCGGCGCCGGTTTAACAATCAAGGTCCGGTTTTGGCTAAAACAAAAGAAGTTAGAACCTCCAAAATAAGATTATTTGAATATTTACCTGATTTAACGTTCACAAAATTTAGAATTTGCGAATCAAACGACATGTTATGCGAGGTTAGGAACCCCTTTGTACATTTGATACCAGTTCGTAGTTGCGCGGCTGCGTAGTAAAATCGAATGGGAACGCAGTGGCGTGCCGTTTTAAATAAATTAATATTGAAATTGTCATGAAGCCACCCTTTGATGAGAGTTGAATCTTTACTGGAGCTAGCGTATTTTAAATGATAATTGTACTCAGATAAAATAGAAGAGAGGGCATAATACAATTTAATTTGAAGCAATAAAATTAGAACCATCTGATTTTTACTCAGTTCAACATTTTAAAATTCTTGAATAATAAATTATTAATATTAACGTGGTGTGGTGGAGTATATTATAACATTACAATACATCGTATTTACCCATAAGCAAAGCAGAACTTGGAAAGGAGAGGGAGGAATAAATATACGCTTAAATGTATGCTTTATTTAATGATTATACACATCTTATTTATACATCCGGGAAACAGAACTTAACATTGTGTAAGTATCGGTATAGTCTTGAGGTGTTGTTGAAGGCCAGGGACCGGAACATGGACCGCTTCTCCAACCAACAGCTTTACCATTTTGAGCTTTTCTGATATTTTCCTCAAGCCATTTAAAAATATCTGTGTGGTGGCGAACAACGCTAGGCTGAAATATATAAGTTATATGGTTAGTATTTAAATATTCGAACACGTCTTCTATAAACTTGCTGTGAGAATAATAAGCAGCCTCAAGGACTGCATCATGAAAAAAATATGGATATTGCTGTTGCTAGTCAGGCAAATTCGATTCGAGAGCCAGATGATATTGTTTCAATAAGAAAATGCTGCTCGTAGGAAGTAATGCTCTGTAGCGATAATTTTGAAAAGACTAAATTAAGATCTGTTTTAGTATTAATTTTCAACTCTCCTCTTGTTACTTCATTAATAATTTCCCTAATAACAGTAAAGGCAGCTAACATAGTTTTTAAAATTTCATTTACGATAGCGGTTTCAACACTTTTAAAGTGCGTAGCCCAAATAAGAGTTTTGCTAGGTATAGCAATACCAATTTTGTGTAATATAAACTTCAAAGTTTGCAAGTCGTTACCTCTTATAGCATTACGTAAATGGAAAGTAGAGATTTATTTATTTTTAACATACAGACCTTTGTTCAACCACAGTATATTTGAATTTGATTGCAACATTTTGCAGACTAAGATATCTTATACTTTTATCTTTGTCTTTATAGCACATGCTCCTCTCTCCAACTGCGAGAAATGACGTCATCGCTCGAAGTGTGTGAGAGAGAGAGCTGGTGTTTATAATGTGCTTGGTTGGCAGTAACCCCAAGGCAAAGTGTCAGTATACATACATTTTACTATTCTTTTGTCATCATGAGGGTCTAAAGCCTTTTTTCTTTGTTTTAAAGAAAATACGTTGTGAGTTTTTGATCTAATTGTTCTCTGGTCGCAAAATACTGTTTCGTTATTAAACAGGCAGTTTTTGTAATCGTCAAATGTAATATTATTCAAAGCAGCACTGATAATACCTTTAGCTTTCTTTGAAATTTTAAATTTCCCATTTCCAGCATTCTCTAATGTTTTGAAAGCATACAATTTTGCACGTAGACCAACAAATTCGGTGATTATTTTACTACTCATTTCGTCCTTCATTAGACCTATTACTTTTTTATTAACTTGTGGAAGGTTATATGGATTGTTCGGAAGATAATCGCTTATATCAAATTTGTGAATATCTTCTCGTATGAAATCGTATATATTTGGAAGAATAAAGTGATATATGAGAATATCAGTGTCTGTGTCCAGCAGTTTTGCTTGATTACCCATCTTCGGTTTAATATATTTATAATGAAAATCGTAAATTAAAATTTTTTAATTATCTAGGATTGAAAATCCAACGTATATTGGCTTATTAAAAACTATTTCCAACTGATTTATTTCTATAAGTACCAAATCTTAATCTAAAATAGTACAGCTGTGAAAATTTGGTTTTGATATTTATGCACTGGCTCCGTACCTACCTTCCCATTTAGAAATTAATTTTATTGTTTTGTATTTTTTTACATTTTCCATAGTTTTTCCAAATACAGCATTATTCATAAGTTTATAAAAAAAATTTTCAAAATGATTTTTGGCAGCTTGTCTTAATTTTGTATTTAAATTTATGTACGGTTTAAGCTAAGCTAATAGCTTAAGTTTTAATATTTTATGGATTTTTACAATTTTCAACCCTAAACTTACAGCTTGCTGCAGATTGCGGTAATGTATTACGTAGTTTTGTTTCTTAAATAATGTGGTTGTCAATTTTGATTGTTTGGATGTTGGTGGTGTATAATGGTCAGGACATAGAGGCAAATCTTTGTGAAGTTCAAATAAATGTTGAGGATATTCTAAATCGACTTTATAAATATAGGCTGTTTCAGAATTTTCGGGAGTATTTAAATGATCAATATTTGGAATATATAAGTCATTTACCCATTAAAACCCTCCATACGGTAGATATTCAGACATCCCAGCTCCGTACATGTTATTAATATCTAAATACAAGATACAATATATGATTCAAGATCGGCTTCTACAAATTTTTCAGCCATATATCGATTATTAGCTTTAGCGTATTGATTCGAACACTGTGCTAACCCTCCTCTAATACCCCTCTTTATGAACAACAGTTGATCTACCTGTGTCAGCAGCTCAAGTTTAACTTTAGTAGTTTTCAACATTGCTTGAAATGCCAATTCTGGTGCCGTGTAAAAATGTAGAGCATCCAATCCATACGTTTTCATACAATTTTCTCTAAAATTCTCAAACACATCAGCTAAGAGTAGAACATCAACAGTAAGATACATATCATCATAGTGGCCTAGAGTTTGCATATTAAATGTGTTCCAAACACTCAGTACATGTTTATAATTTTCATCTGAAATAGCTGTTTCATGCAGCTGACTAAAAAATTGCGTTTTGTCATGAAGACTTTTATCATTCAACTTTTCAAAATTGTCTAGGTAGTCGTAGGAAAGATACCTTTACGTAGTAATAATTCAAATTCTTCTTTGCTCTTGAAAAATTTGTGTGTAATAGTTTTTAAATTGTTCGGTAAATTTAATGACAATTGTTCTAAACTGCTAGCCATAACTCGAACCGAGTCTAAAAATCTAAAATCAATATTTGTACCATCCACATGCTTTGTAAATGATATAAGTTTTTCCTTATTTATAGGCAACAATTTAATATTTTCCATAATCAGTTTTGCCAATGGTTTTATAATAAAATGTGCATTATAACCGCTGAGATTATGAAAGAGAACGGGAATATAATGTGCATCTTTATGATTACAGTGTTGATGAGCACTACCTCTATACTCACCTGTCTGATGATTGTGATCACGTACACGCACGTCTTTATCGGTGAAAGGTTGTTTACAAATGTAACAGCACACTGATTTTTGAAATGATTCGTTTTTTTGCTGGCTAATATTCATAGGCTGTGTATTTAGTAATATATTATTTACTTGATACGCTATAGATTGTAATTCTTTTGCAAATCATTCCATACAGTCGGCACCACGATATATATTAAATCGAGATAAACTATTATCATATCAACATTTTAAATAATATGCAATACTAAATGGAACATGTTTTTGATAAATTCCCGCATTTTCGGAACCAACATTCTGTTCTTTCTCTAAAACACACTCCACGTCTGCGTAGATTGAAAATGGTACTTTTTCCTGATATTTATAGTCCTTAAATTCTATTGTTGTACCGTCTTCAGGCATTCTAATTTTAGTTTCATTTA
This sequence comes from Agriotes lineatus, assembly GCA_940337035.1. Taxonomy (NCBI): domain Eukaryota; kingdom Metazoa; phylum Arthropoda; class Insecta; order Coleoptera; family Elateridae; genus Agriotes; species Agriotes lineatus. The sequence goes on from OW679202.1 coordinate 62,313,514, forward strand.
CACTATTACAATTTCTAATGTGATTTAAATATGATCGTTTAGTTACAAAATGATTTAAACAAGTATCGCATACAAAAGTTTGAGCGCGTTTCTTATGCATTTGAGTTGTAACCAATCTAGATAAGTTTCTTATCCAACAGAAATGAAACTGCCCCTCATCGTTGGATATCATTAATAAATGTATAGCATCCTTTTTAATTTGAGTATTTTTACTAATATATATTGGTAGTACTGCATTTTTACCAATTTTTTTTCTAGCGTATAAACATTTATACGTAAATCATTCATGGTTTCAAATTTTGATATATCTTTTAATTTTATTGGAAATTCTAGCCCAGAGTACTTCAAAACTTCACTGAAATCTGGATATGAAGATATTCTATCAGAACTCTTATTTGCAGGGTGTAATGATGACACTACCGACCACACAAAACCATATTTATCATCATTTTTTACGTTAATCACAGCCTTTTTATTTTTAATATCTTGAGGTAACTCAATATATCTACCTACTGTTAATGGCGTGTAATGATTTAAATTTACTTTTAAATGTAATGTTTTAAATTAGTACCAGAATAAATTTTTTTATTTTTAGTAGCAAACGTTTTTAAATCTATCTCACCACTACTAGGTTTTATAAAATATGCACTAAATATTACATTAGCTTTATGCATTAAGTTATTTTTAATAATTTGTTTTACTTTTATTGAGAAACTTCTGTATGCTTTTGCAAGAAATTCTTGATGTTCCTTGTAGCCTAAATTTACAATCATACCTGTTCTTATTCTACTATTGAAACACGATTCTACATCTTCCCATACTAGCTTGTTATTTTGCTGCTGCTGACCACTCCCTACACCCGCCCCCTTCTTTGCTAATTTTGCTTTTAAATTCCTTAATAATTGCCGTTGACCCCTTAATAAACTTAAATCTGCCTCTAGCATGAATGAATTTTCATTTTTAAAACAATGCTTACGGATAAATCGACTAACAATTAAAATGGTTTTATTTACATGTTTAAGCAATGTCTGAGCCTTATCACTATATTTTACAATCCCTATCGCGTCTTTGATTGTTTTTATTAAATTCGAACTTAATGCGGTAACGCTATCTATTGCAAACATGTTCGCGTGCGTGCAGTTGTAATACTAACTCTTGCAGACAGCCGAGCCGGTCTATTTATTCATCATCGCAGCTGATAATGGAGGCCATTAACTGCTTCAGAAAAAATTTCCATATAAAGGCTCTATTCAATTTAGCAGTCGTGCTGATTTTTCTCAAACAATGGGTTTCATTGTTCAATTTTTACCAGTCCTGCACATTTCTCAAACATGTCTGGACAAGTCTGAAGCTCTAGACAATAACATCCCGTTTATCTGATAATGGAGGTCAGCAAAAATTTCTCCAGACAACAAAGACATCATTGTTCAATAATTTTTTGCAATCGTGCAGATTTCTCAAACAATGGGCGCCATTGTTCAATTGGTAAACAATAACATCCTGCATCTGCAAGTCTGGACAAGTTTTGCATTCCCAGACAAAGACTCACATTCTGTTGAGCCTGGGAAATATTTTTTGATAAACGTAGGAATAAAATTAGACATCTAGCCCCAAAATCCATCCTGCAAACCTTGTAAAAATAAGGCTTTTAACACCAAAAAATTTATCGTAAAAGCACGTGAACTAGGTGAGGTCAATGACTTTGGATTCTGCCAGGCCCGTGACCTTGACCCCCGGCTAGACCCGCGAACTTGACCCCGGCTAGGCCAACGATCTTGACAAACCTGCGCAGAAACCTGCAAAAACACCTGCGCAGAAAACCTGCACAGTGACACATTTTGGGCCAGAACGCCCGTAAGTACACTACTGATGGCTATATGAGCCAGTTACTAATTTATAATTATATGATTCACAGCAAAGGCAATTTTTATGTAGAGGAAATTTTATGATGAATTATATGGCATTTTTTAAATACATTTTTAATGATTATTACTAATATTTCCTGAAATTTTTAGTAAACTCAATTACATGAATGAACTGACCTGTTCTGAAAATACATTTCTCCGGGTTATTCAACAAAGAAGAGAGACTAGGAATTTACAACCACAGAAGGGTCATGATGGTGGAAGACCCAATCAACATGCGGTTGATGTTGAAGAAAAAGTATTGGAAAGGATAGATGCTGAATCGAGAACTAGTACACGTCAAATTGCCCAGGAAGCTAATGTTTCTCAGAACATTGTTTGACGCACATTGAAGGTGAACGGCCTGTAAGCTTTTCACTTCCAAAAAGTACAAGGACTTACACCCAACGATTATTCGTTGCGGCAGCAGTTTTGTGAGTGGTTGCTCAATTGTACGGAAGCAGAAGCAGGTTTTCCAACAAACCTTCTGGTAACTGATGAATGCTGTTTTACCAGGAATGGTAAGCTCAGCTTCCACAATGCTCACACACGAGCTGATGAATATCCTCATGTGATCCGCCAAAGTAACTTTCAGCAACGTTTCAGTTTAAATTTATGAGCTGGAATTGTGAACAACACTTTAAAAGGGCCTTTCGAATTTTACAAAAAGTTTTACCAGGACTCCTACAAGATGTTCCATTGGTTGTGCGACATAACAAATGGTTTATACATGATGGCTGTCCATCATATTTTAGTCGTCCTGTAAGAGATTAACTCGATCATACCTTTCCGCAATGGTAGATCGGCCGGGGTAGATTTATTCAATAACCCCCACGCAGCCCTGATGTCAACCCCCTGGACTTCTTCTTATGGGGATACCTGAAAGACCGGGTACATGCAATTGAAGTTCATACCATTGAAGAGTTGCTCCATCGAATCAATGTTGCTACAGAGGACTTGCAAGAACAATTTCCGCAAGTGTCCAGAAATTGGATTCGTCATGATCTACTGTACGTTGAAAAGCAGGAGCAGCATTTTGGTCAATTACTTCTTTTTCATAATTTTGTCTTTGTTCCTTTGGAAAAAATCTCTGGAAAACAATTTAATTTCAGCAGTGCTCAATCAATGGATTTTTTTAAAGATCTTTCAACCACTGTAACTTTTTCATTATTGGTTTTTATCAAATGTTTGTTAATAAAAAAAATTAAAAATAGTTTTTGGAGGTTATTAAAGTAAAGTTTATTGTTAAAATTTGCATGATTAATATTAAAGATAAATAAAAATCATTAAGTCCTAAACAGTTTAATATTTAAATACGTTTAGAAACATCCTGCATTCCTCAACATGAAAGCAGCTAAATTATTAATTATGTGTATTTATAACAGTTTCTTATATGTCAAAATGTAAATTTAATCAATTAATTATTTATATTTTTATAAAAAAAGTCGTAATGATTAAGAAATAATGATCTTCAATACTTTAATAAACGATTTGTAAATTTTCCAATTTTATCCTTTCATCATAATGTTTTTATAATTCTTAAACTGAAGAAGCCAATTTTAATTGTGCGAAACGTATATAAATATTAAACTGTTTACGACTTAATGATTTTTATTTATCTTTAATATTAATCATTCAAATTTTAACAATAAACTTGACTTTAATAATCTCCAAAAATAATTTTTAAAATTTAATTGAAAAGTCAAATTTAACATATTACTAATAAAATTTTCTACTTTAATTCCATCTATCTAGACTAAAAATCTCCTTCATACATTATAAATCACCTTGTATATATTTTTTTTAGTATTTTGAATACTGTACTTTTTGCTGATTACGAAGGAATGGTACTACGGGACACAAAGAAAATGATTGAAATGATTGAGAACTACTATGAAAACCTGTATCTGAGCAAGACCCACCCATCTGAACCGTCGAAACATAATCTGAAAAAGATCATGAACGTTAATTCATAGGATATACCTGACATAACTGAAGATGAAATTGTAAAGGCAGTTAGAGACATAAAAAAATAAAGCCCTGGGCATAGACAACATAATACCCGAACACATAATGAAAGGAGAAGGAGAACTAAGTGCCTGAAAATCTTCTTTAACAAATGCCTCTCCGAAGTTAGTATACCAGAAGGATGGAATGAGTTCCGTCTTAATACATAAGAAAGGAAACCCATATAATCTCGAAAACTACAGGCCAATATCACCCTTACCACAACTATATAAATTACTGACTAAAATAATAACAAATAGGGAACAAGGAAAGTAGACGACTACCAGCCAGTCCAATAGGTTGGCTTTAGAAAGGGCTTTAGTAGCTCCTCATGATAAAAATTCTAATTGAAAACGCCTACGAATACAACTCTACCACGCATTGATTATGAAAATATTTTTATCTACGACTACTACTAAAAGTAGGTCTTTTAGCGCTAGCTTGTTTCACTAAAAGTGACGTTTTATAATTTACCGTGGTTAAAGAAATCAGCTGTTTACTTTTAGCTCTAGTGCTAAAAGTGAAGTGAGGTTATAAAACTACAATTTCGAACTGGAAGTGAAGTTGTAAAGTTATTCTAGTTGCTTCTTGCGTTACAGGTAAAGTGTTTTTGAAATAATTAAAGCGTTATGTAATGAATACACTCAGATGTGGAGTATTAATAATTACATTTCGTAACTGACCTTGACAGCACTGGCTTCGCAAACATTCGCCCGCGCATGACCTACTATTTATTATGACATAAATTAGAAGTGTCGTAGATGCAAACATTTGTTAAATCGATATTTATGGATTAATAACGGTAAAATTAAGGTCGCAGATATAATATATTGTATGCAACGCGTGCTAAAAGTCGTTTATGCACGAGCCATGTTATGAAACTCAGCTTTCGGCTTCGTTTCATAATTTTCATGTCTCGTGCATAAACGTCGACTTTTAGCACTTGTTGCATAAATAGCTATTGTATCGAATTCTGGGCAGTGGAAGGACTAATTAACTCTCGAATTAACCACAGATACAGAACCTTACTACAAAACATATATAAGAAAGCAAAAATGACGATACAGATGGACGCATTTTTAACTATAAATCCTATCAAAGTGTCTAGAGGAGTAAGACAAGGTGACACGATATCACCTAAACCTTTCGCGGCAGCCTTGGAAAACATCTTCAAAACTATGAATTAGGAAGATATGAGTGTAAACATCAATGGACAAAAACTAAACCATTTGGGATTCGCAGACGACGTTGTCCTAATATCTGATAAATATGAAGACCTGCAATAAATGCTAAATGACACAGAAGCCTTAAAATGACTTTAAGTAAAACTAAAACAATGACCGACCAGCTGGAAAAATACGGAGAGGAAATAAGAGCCTTAAAAGAAGAGTCTCTGAAGAAAGAATCCAAATGGGAGAAGGAAAAATCAGAACTCAGAAACGAAATTGGACAATTGAAGAAGAAGATGGAAAGCCAAGAAAAAAGCGAAAAGAGAAATAACGTAGTTATCAGGGGTGCAGATTTTTTGCAAAGTAAACACCAAACAAGAAGAAAAGGAATTTATAAGGAAAGAGATAGGAGTAGCCACATATATAGCGGAAGTATATCAGGTAGGAATCCAAGAAAGGATGATGACGATAGTAAAGCTGGAGAACTTTGAACAGAAGATTTAGTTGTTTTCTTTTAATCCATATAGGGGTTACCACGTCAACACAAACAAAACTTTTTGTGCAGTTCCTTTTGAATTTTGGTGTTTACCGGCACTGTAAACATGTATTTTTACCAATACACAATATTAAACTAGTATCGATACTTACAATGCATCACCGCATTCCCATTTTTAATGAAATATGTAAAACATTAACTAAATGTCACAAAACGTGACAATGACGTTTTATCCCGTTATTCATTCCCCACCTGGTAGATCCGCGCGGGAACTAGGACAATAAGACACCAATGCAACGGTGTTGCCAGACGTAGGTATTTATCTCTAAACCTATATAAAATTTGTCAAAAGAGGGGCGTAATAAAGGACTTTCAATAAAGGCTACAATATAGAGATTTTTTCTATCTACGAGAGTAAAAAATAAAACAAAGAAAAAAATCTACTTACTTTGCAATAATTCTGAAATAATATACTTTCGTAGGTTCAAAAGCTGCTTTGCAAACCTTCGAGAACATACACATTTCATCTACTTTCAATAAACTCAAAAAAAATGAAGACGACTAAATATTGTCAGAATTCATTAAATTAGCCCTTTATTTCCGGTTGAATGAAATATAGGATCCAACCAAAATGAATGTAGAAGACTTTTAGTTTAATTCTGAAAATATGAAATGTTACCAATTAGTGCATTTTCGAAAATATTATTTGTACTATAGCAAAATAGTTTTATCGCTGCCACATTAAAATGCGGCAGTGAAACGAATATTTCCAATATGTATATAAAAACAAAACTAAGAAATACAGTAAGTACCAAATATTTAAGAGAAGCCGCAGTTGGGTAGGCGCTAGGCTTGCATTAAGCAAGTCCTCGGTTCGAATCCCGGGGGGCCGACATTTTTCCGTAGCATTGCCGATTGAAATCGGGCTGGGTGAGACCATTCGCAGTTGGGCACCAAATTAACTGTGTTCTACTCAGAACCACAGAATTAAGAGATAGAGTAACAAGGTCAACACATCACCATGACACACACCTTACATAATGGTTGCTGAGAAAGCACAAAAGGCTCGCTCAAACTTTGTATCCCGAATCCGGGGCAAGTTGAGCATTGTACCGCCAGATGCAAGCTCATAAAACACCAGCCTCTACACCGCAAGGTAAAATAAGGTTATCGATAATACATAATACATACCAAATATTTAAGCTCTTTGATAAGAATCGAAAAACCGAAAATAAGTCTACAGGATTTTCTTCGGAAATGAGAAGTTATATAAAAATGATTGGTATTCGTTAAAAACAGGGAACGAAAATAAAATTTAAAAAAATGTATTTTTGATTCTGATTAATTAGAATCACAATAAAAAAGCTACATAGCTTAAATTTACTTAATATGTAGGTACCAATTTAGTATTTACACAATGTTAAAGTAAAATGTTTAATTTACAACTGATTTTTAAGAGATATAGGTAAAAACTAGGTTAGCTGCCCCCTACCTTCTGTATTTTCATACTTAATAATAAAATTGGAATATTTTTTTAAATGAGATTTTATTCTTGGCGTTGCAGGCCATAATCTCTCGGGAAGTGTTGGTGCTGTACCGTTAACTTTACTATTGTTAGTACTGCGATTCACTTGCATCGTAGGGAAAAGTAGGGCTTTTTTATCTGTTAGAAAGAGATATTGGTTAGAGAAATTTCGGCAAGACTGGCCACCAGAATCTTCGAAACCGTATGAAATCGATCCACCTATATCGCATTGAGAAAGAAGCTACTAATACAGAAGTTTCTTAAATGCACCTGTCAAATAATTGATAGAGACTGGCCCACCCCTCGGAGGGCGCTAGTGTTAGCACTCTGCAAGGTTGGTAGAACTGAGTAATTCGTATACTCAGTTCTGCCAACTTTGCCTCTTCACTTTTTGAAAAGTATACATCTTTCAAACTGATAGCTTTCTTGTGAGCCAAAAGTTTCGAAAAACTTTAATGATGAGTAGATATGTAAAGAAGTGCTGGGTGTTGGGTTCCAAAGTGTGTCGATTTAGTGAATAGGAGATACAGATTTTTCAAAACGACAAAGGTTTTTTTTTAATAAATCTGTTAAATAATTAATTGTTAGAAATTGGCCCACCCGTCAGAAGGTGCTAATGTCATTTCATAAACTCATGCGTCAAACTGGCAGGGTGTTCGTTAGCCAGAAGTTGTAAAAATGTTGTGGTTCAAAACTTTAAAAACGAAATTCTGATGGAGGCTAATTATGTATATGCCCATTTTTATTGGTCTTGACGGCATATCTTTGATTAATCCAAATATCGTAGTAACGACGTATTTGAATTTTGCCGCCTTTCTAGAATGGTTTCTGGTCCATCCATTGTAGGGCGCTGAAACTTTTATACAAGCTTACTCTGGGAGATTAACTTGTTAGTGTGTTGCCAACCCGTACGATAATTATCGGTTTATACAATAATTTGTCTCAAAGTCCCATGTACGATCGCATACGGTACGATAACGTCGATTGTACGATAATTCTGCCGTATAACACAAAATCTATTTTTTATGCAAAAAAAAATCACTAATGTTGCCATCTTCACTATCACTACTATCAGTACAATAGTTATAATCTCTACTTTGACTCGACATTGTTAAAAATAATTCTGCAGTTGCAGAAATACATTAATGGAGAACAAAATAATAGTGAAGATTGTATTGTAGGTACCTGCAAAAAGTATTCGTACTTGCCGTCATCTCTGTGCGCCACTTATATAAGCTAAGTTCTACCAGGTGGCGCAAGGTGTACGATAAATAACTCTTCAATACGATAATTTTTGATTCATAGTACAATAAGTCGCTCTCCACGTGTTGGCAACACTGTTTGTTAGTGCGTTTTTTTGTGATGGCATTGGTATCGGTTAGACCGTGGTTGCAAAGTAAGTTTGCAGTTTTTTAAACGAAAACAAGTGTAATTAATTATAAATTTGTCTTTCTTGCCTAGTATCTGATCCACTACCTGACAGCTCTGATATCGTTGACTATAAATCGCTGTTTAGTTACAACTCTTCAACTAAACCCATCTGAAATTGAGGTTAAGTGTCGTGGGTTTGCATACGAATAGCTATTAAAAAGTATAATTCTTTACTTTACAGATGGTTAGAGGGCCACGATTTCATTATTGGAGTAGTTCTAAATCGTTTTACCCTTTTCATCCAGACTTCATGTTTATTTAAGGTAAAGTGGTCATTTTTGTCTTGGGGTTTTCGGGGACGCCAAACCTTTTTTTTACGCGAAACGTTTTTTATGGATCCCAGTGGCATATTATAGCAGAAGCTTGATTAGCCCGAGCTTTTGGCGAAAAATTTCAATGTGCGCCAAAATGGACTCATCCACAAAAAAATATGTCACCTTGATCAAAAGGATTAATCCCCAGGCATGTACCGAGTGGGAAAATTGCGATGTTTTTATAGGGAATCTTGATAACTATAGGAGATGTGGAAAAATTAACACCCAACCTGTATCTCTTTTTCGAGGAAAATTAATGGTGAAAACCAAAATTGGCTATCGTCTACATTTGTCAGGCAGATTTTAGTAAGAATGCAGTGCTGTAGTCAATTTTTCAAAAGACATAATTGAAATTTTAATTTTACCATCATAGAGTTGTTCTTTCTTATATGGAACTTAGTTGGCTGTGCATAAAAAATTTAATTTTAGTTATTCTTTTTTATATCGATCTCATAGTTGGCTGTAGCATCATAAGAAAGGGAATTTTTTACCATTCCAGGGATATATATCACATAATATACCATTGGGGCCATAATTATATAAAACAGCAATGTGGTAGAGTGAACAAAAAAAACAGAATGTATTGCTTGAGTACATGAACATAGAAACAGATGTTTGAGCAAGCTTCACACTCATTTTAATTATGATAAGTCAATTAAATCAGCCTACTAACATAATCTTTCTGTACCTATGGTAATTTCTTTCTTACTTGAGCATTTTGTTTTCTTTTTCATGCTATTATCATTGATGCAAGGTGGTCTCGCTGTTTCCATAAGGATTTGATTGTTACCTATTTGGTTCTAAAGATACATTTTGTAAATGCGTTTATTTTAAAATGCAATATATCAACCGTAATTTCATTGCGAAATAAATATCACAAATAACAACAGGGAATGTAACATGTTATAACAGACATACTTGCTGTAAACTAAAGTCTGTATACCATTTGACCAACATAATTTCTTTCTCAGTAGAATATATAATTTTGTTACCTACTCAATAGTTACTTACTTAGTCCTTTTCACCCTTTCGAGTGCAAGACACCTACTCAATAACGCTTCTATATTGTAGTGTTTGTAAGAACCAAAATTTATTATTTAATTAATAATTATTAATTATTCAAATTTAAAATTAATTATTGCTCTCAGTCAGAACACCTTTATTTAATTCATCGGCTATCTTATGTTTTGTTTATGAAAGCAATGTTCTTATGCCCTTGTATAAATTTAATATTAACCCTCCAGTACCCGTTCAAAATTCTAAGACATCAGTACCCGCACCGGTCTCGCAGTCCGACACCCCTCTGCCACCTCCATAAAAATAATGAGATATCTTATGGCATTAGTGTGTTGTTCACTAACGTCTTCATAATCAGATATTTCCTGTTCAGTGTCACTGTTCATTTCCCTAGTTTCCAATAAATTATCTTCGTCAGACGATGGCACATCATCATAAAACGTGTTGCCGACATCCTCCTCCGCTATTATATCTCGCATCGTCTGTTCTAGTCGCGCCTGTTTTTTCTCATAAAATCTGCCATGACTATAATAATGTCTTAGCATAACAGTGTTACTAAAAATGCAGAAAATACTTCCTTCTCCTTACATTGGTCGTATATCAAAAGTAAAAATAAAAACAACTCGGGTACCCGCTTCGGTCTCTGAAACCGAAATTATAAATAACTTTTAAACCACTGCACGCACGAACTCAAAACTGCATACGGATCTTCAATGGCAATATATAGGAAGGCAGTGAAATGGGCGGTAAACTAACGCTAGCACATTAAGTAATATACTGCATCATGTGTTTGCTCGGTCTCACAGACCGTAAACGGGTACTGAAGGGTTAACATCGGTTATATGCACAATTGCCACTATGACAATCGGGTCCATATCACAATGGCCACTTAAGATTTTGCGTTTTCATAATGGCCACTGTGATCGTACATAACCACCATCAAGTACGTGTGTTCATAACGGTCACCTCGATCACAACGACCACCAGAGTCTATGTTCACTACGGCCTTCTTGATCATAATGGCCACCTAGAAGTACAAGCGCTGCTGAAAGCAGAATATGTTCATAATGGCAATCTTGTTTATAACAGTCACCAAAAGTCCATGTTCACAACGGCCACCAAGATAAGATGTTGTGCATGCTCATTGTAGTGCAGCATTTTTATTGTCATTTCAGATAAATGTCACATAGACAGTATTATAAAATAAGCGGTATTTAAAGCCGATTTAACCAAAAGTTGCAGTTTTTGTTTTTCCCAGTTCCGAATAGTTAAATAAAGATAAAAAGCTAATACATCACAGAAAAAGGGTAATGTAGGTGACGACATTCAAAAGGAATTCAGAGATTAAGCGCCTGCCAACATTGAACAATTTCAGAGGCTGCTGGCGCAAACTAATTGGAATAGCGTCTTCAATGCAGATAACGTGAATGAAGCGAGTGAGTGTTTTCTCAAAAAATTTCAACAATGTTTGCATGTGTCATTTCTAAAAATGTCAGCAAATACCAAAAAATCTAATATGAATATTCTCAAAAAATGGGTAACTTCAAATATTAAAAAACTAAGTTCTGAATTAAGGAATCTTTTTCAAATAATTAAGAAATTTAATCATAGCAACTTATTCAATTTGTATAAGTGTAAAAAAAAATGCTAAAACGGGAAATCAAAACTGCAGAAAACTCCTACTATTGTAATAAAATTGAAATGTCAGATAATTGCTTTAAGGCTACCAGGAAGTTAATTAATTCTAGATTAGGTAGAAACAAAAAATCACAAATAATACTATGTTAAGAAACGGTGACTATTTGATAACTGATTTTTGCACTGTAGCTAATCACATGGCAAAATTTTTGTCAAATGTTACACAAAGTAAACTTATGGAACATTTTGCTGATAATGTGTCTGAACATTGTACAGTTAGTAACAGTATTAAAAAATTGATTGTTTTATATCCTGTGACCACATGAAATTGAAATAATGTTAAAATCTTTAAAGAATAAGCATTCTGCCACTACAGACGGTATCCCGGGATTGTCAGCAAAATGGGCTATGGAGTATATTGTCAAAGCTTTATGTTATATTGCTAATTTAAGCATTACAGCAGGTAGCTTCTATAATGTATTTAAGAAAGGATGTGTTGTACCTATCTTTTAAAAAGGTGACCCATTAGACTCTCAGAATTACAGACCTATAGCATTAGTAAGCGTCTTTTCCAGAGTTTTAGAAAAAATTATGCTATGCAGGCTAATGGGTTACCTTGAAACAAATAATCTACTAATAAATAAAAACATGGTTTCCAAAGAAGCTGTTCTGTTGAAACAGCAAGTATCAATTTTGTACAATTTGTCTATGATAGTTTAGATGAAGGTCTTCATGTAGCAACACTATATTTTGATCTAACGCGGACATTTGACACTTTACATCCTTCATTTATTCAAGATAAATTATGAAAATTGGGTATACGTGGTGTTGCTTTAAATTGGTTCGTGTCTTTTATTACTAATCGTACTTTCGTAGTTAAAGTGAATGGTGCGTTTTCTGAAGGGCATGCTACTTCATTAGGCGTTTCTCAGGGCTCCGTACTAGGACCAATCATTTTTGTTTTATTTGTAAACGATATGCCAATCTTCATGAAGAAGGTAATCTAATAATGTATGCTAATGATACGTCAGTGACTGTGGCTGCTGAATCTTTCAAGAAACTACAGGGAAGGATTGCTATTGTTTATAATGTATTTACCAAATAGTGTGAAAGAAACATGCTCATAATGAATGCACTGAAAACTGAATATATATATTTCAGCATAAGAAAATGTATACCTGTCCATTTAATACTTGATAATAGCAATACCGTAATTAATAGAATTTAAAAATAATGTAGCCCTTTTAGGCACCATAATCGATCACAATCTAAAACGGGACAGTCATATTGACATGGTATGTAAAAAACTATCCAAGGCCTTCTTTGCTCTAATGCAGTTGTAACTAGTAATGGACAGAAATACATTAATTAAAGTGTATTATGGACTAGCATATTCTCATATGTCATTTAGTTTAGCTTAGGAGAGAAAACATCACATTGAGGAGGTCATCCTCTTGGGCCCAAGTGGTTTACCATTTCAGCTTGCCATCTTGATTTTGATTATTTTGGTCCTCGCTATTGAATGATGGTAGTAATTAAAATAAGTACACAAAAATACTATACATTTTTACATACGTTACGACTTCTAAAGGGAAAATGCACATTCTATTTATAGTAGTTTTTGATGATAATACTTGTCGCTTTGCTCGTTGTACAACATTTACGACTATTAAAACAACACACATTTTTCCACAACCTAGAGTAGAAATCAGTTTCTAGGTTACAAAAATTGCGACAGAAGGAACACATTTTCTCTGTAGGGACAAAATGATTAAGAAAATCTCTGTGGTCATAGTATTCATAAAATAACACAATTCTGAGTTATGCAATGCATTAGTTATGAAAATACTTGTTTCGTGTTGTTCTGATCCCTGTCGTGAACAAAATAGTAGGTATACAGGGTGTTTCAGAATAACTGTTCCTAATTCTCAGAATTGAGAGAGGGCATGTTATTCAACACTTTTTAATGATAAACTAGTGTTCGGAAATACTTCCGTTTCGAGATAATACGACATTAACGAATTGAGTACTTGAAATAATCTCAATGCGAAAAGTAACAATTTTATTGATTTCCAGCGGTTGCAATATTTATTAATATTTAAGAAATGGTATTACACAAAAATTATAAGAAGTTATGGCCGTCATTGTCGACACACAAGGTATAACGATGTGTGATTGACCGATGAATTCTTCGAAATATCTGCGGACGATCACGAATGTCATCAAAAGCAAGAATAATTCGAGCCACTAACTCCTCTGCTGTGTCCACAGGTGTCGCATAGACGAGTGATTTAATATGACCCCAACTACAAAAATCAATTGGAGTCGTATCTGGCGAACGTGCAGGCCAAAGAATAGGACCTTGTCTCCCAATCCATTGGTTTCGAAATTGCGCATTTAAATAATCTCGAACATTTAAACCGAAATGCGCTGGTGCACCATCATGTTGAAAGATCAAGTCTCTACGAATATTAAGTGGCACATCTTCAAGTAACTCCGGCCATGTTGCCATGGATAAGGTTCACTATCTGTAGCTATTTTGCATGCATGCGTTACTTTCCACATTGAGATTATTTCAAGTAGGTACTCAATTCCTGTTTGTGGTCATAGTATTCATAAAATAACACAATTCTGAGTTATGCAATGCATTAGTTATGAAAATACTTGTTTTGTGCTGTTCTGATCCCTGTCGTGAACAAAATAGTAGGTATATACACGGCAGGAGAAAACATTATTTTTCCTTCTGGGTGAAAAATTATACCTTTATCTTCCTTGTTGGAATCTACTATTTTTTCATGTTAGCATCGATGATGGCCATTATTTGAGAGCCTTTTATTGCACCTTTTACAAATTGATAAACAAGGGGTTGCTTCCATAGCCTGGCTATCCCTGTTAGCATAAATTCCTTCAATAAATTGAAATAAGTTAATATTTGTGTACACAATAAATTTATAAAAACGAATTACTTGAACAAGATCTGCAGTTTTGTGTTTGCTAATCACCAAAATTTTCAAATCCCGCACCTCTGTCGGAAAATTGATTGTAATGTAAACGAGGCGTTAAACTCATCTCATCGAATACTAGAAAACAATGCCTCTCCAAAAGACGCATGTCTTTCGAAATGCCTTTCAAGCAATCAAACACACATTCATTTAGCCCAAGATATAACGGTATTCTGTTTAACAATTTCTTTGAAGTTACTCATGATGGCAAGGCAAAAATTCTGGAGACTCGTTCTACTTTGTTTACATAATGCCAAAGCCATTACTTTATCTTTAATAAAAAAACTTTGGCCCTTTGGTTTTTTGTACAGACAGGAAAGTTGATTTTTAAAAAAATGCTTGGTGGTTATTGTTTCAAAAGCTTCTGTTTTCGCATATCTTTCAGCCACATGGAAACGAATTTTGAGACTGCGTTTTCTTTGCAAGTACCCTAGCTTGTCTTTTATATTTCGGAAGTTCCCGATAAATTCGACTCGCTTTTCGCATAAGTTTGGAAGCTTTCTTCACATTTATAGAATGCGGAATAACAAATTCTACAATAAAATATTTACAAAATAGTGAGATTTAAAAAATAATATGTAGTAATAATAACACAAACCTTTTCATCTTTTTGGTGTTCAAGGTGTTTGGATAGAACGCAAACCTGGTGTATGTTCTTCAACACTTTTATGTGCCCTGGGAGTGGAAGTGCTTTCTGTGTCCTTCCCAAGCATTTCTACAATTAATAATAATGTTGAAAATATGTAATTGCATAACGAACACTTTCTAATCTTAAATATCAACAATTTTATAGACTATTCTGCAAACTTACTTGGTAACAATATTATATGTTACACATCGTTTTTAAGCACATTATTTGGTCCAAAATCTTCTGCAATGAAATGTTGGTTGCAAACCTGAGAATTTGCATACACCGCTGCTGTTGGTAAATCGGCAACATATTTATTACCTGCAACTGCTAATCAAGTTGCAAATAAAGCTGGATCTTTTTGAGGATTGGGAAATCTGTGACTGCTATAACATTTCTTTGGTTCACAAACTGGCACCACACAACCGGCTTTTCCCATCGTAATTGGAATAATTTAATATATAACCACGTGGCACAGAAGTTGTACACAAACACACATGTGACGTTAGAAAGGCATGCTTAGCAGGTGATCCGCAGAAAAAGAAACACAGTTGACAATTGACAGTCAGTTGATAAAACGGGCAGCAATTTGAAAGTCTATACCAGTGGCGCCATCTGGCGACTTGGGAGCGCTGTTTTACATTAGCCGTGGTAGGTCCACTTGGTAGAGGGGAGATTTTATTCTACCCTCATGGGGTTATATTATCTACGGTATAATGTTAACAAACTATGGCACAACCTCAAATGATCTCACTAATATCTGCATACAAAGACCATATTTATTGATTTTTCATAAAATCAGTTATTATACTTTGTACTTCGAATGCTTGACTTGCTTGTTTACTTCCCTCTGATGCACATCGTTATCTGCAGGGAAGTCTCTTACTGGACGCAACACCGCCAACCAATTCCACCTCCTTAGTTATAATTATTATTTAAGCCCACTATTGCCTCTTCTTAAACTGCTTGTCCCCTTTCAATAAAACCCAACTTCAATTAAATAATGGGGTTTATTTACATTTTTGATAGAGTAAAGCAACAAAATACGTTCTTCAGAGTTTTCTCCTCTTGTTTTTCTTTATCTTCTTCTTTATGTACCATGTCCTCTGCGAATGTTGGCCATCATCGTAGCTATTTGAACTTTGTTGATTGCTTTCTTGAATAATGTAGCAGTGTTCACTCTATACCACTTCCGTAAGTTGTTTAGTTAGGAGTGTCTTCTCCAGCCTGGACCCCTCTTTCCTTCTATCTTGCCTTGTAAAATGTTTTGCAGGATTCTGTATTTGCTATTCCTCACAACGTGGACCAAAGTATGCTAATTTACACTCTTTTACTGCGAACAAGATTTTGGTGTCTTTATGTAATCTCTCTAGTACTGTAATGTTGCGTACCCTATCTGTCCAAGATAATAATAATAATGGACTTTATTGTCACACAAGCAACTTCAAATATTTACATTATAACACAAACAAAAATTAAGGAACAAAAAAAAAATGTGTGACAAAGGCGGAGTTCAGGTGTTATGAAACACCTGTTCTTCCACTCAACCTTGTTAAATAATTGTTACTGCAACTATATTTAATTAGGCGGTCGGTAGACATTACCACTGTTAGATTTGTACTTAAGTCATTTGTGGTTGATAAAATTAAATTCAGAACTAACAGATAATTTCTATACATTATTTTAAGTAAAAAGATACTCCTAGGCACTGCGTTGACGTTCAAAGAGATACTTTGACAAACGTCGTTTAAAACTAGAAATTGGAAGGTTTCTTATGCGAGACGGCAAGGAGTTATAAATATTTGTTGCGGTATATGTAAAAGAGCGTTCAAAAAGTGCAGATTTGTGAATTGGTATACTTAAGAGCCCTTTGTTCCTAATGTTGATGTTATGAACATCTGTTCTAAATCTCAGCCTATCAAAAAGATAAGTTGGCGTTTTAGACAAAAGTAATTTATAAACAAAGCATGCGAAGTGCAAAAAACGACGATTTCTCATGTTCAACCATTTAGCATCTCAGAATTTGTGAGAAATATGATCAAATTTGAGCAAGCCATAAATTAATCTTAGACATGAATTCTGAATACGTTGTAATATTTTGGTATTTGTACTATCCAAACAAGGACCATAAACAATATCTGCAAAATTAAAGTGAGACAAAACAAAGGAGTCGCATAGAACTTTTTTAGTATCAATAGTGAGAAGGTGTCTGTGTATGTAACGAATTTTTAAGTTGATAAAAGGTTTTTGTATACATTTACTAACATGGCCGTTAAATCTTAAATTGGGGTCCATTATTAGTCCCAAATTTCGACAAGAACTCTGTATAGGTACAGCTGCACCCTCGACGTTGATAGTAATTAAAGGTAATATTCTCTCTCTATCTTTTGATTTACAAAATAGCAGAACTGACGATTTTAATGGGTTAATAAGAAGAGAATGTTTTTTTGACGTAGCAATAAGATTAGAAAGATCTGTATTTATTATATCATTTGCTTCTTGAATATCCGACAAATTAAAAGGCATGTAGAGTTGGGTGTCATCCGCATAAAAATGACATTTGCAGTTTTTAATAATATCAACAAAGTCTGCAGTATAAATTATATATAGTAACGGTCCTAAGATAGAGCACTGAGGAACTCCGAACTCAACAATCTTTTCATTTGAAATTGAATTATTTATCTTAACCATCTGAATTCTGGTCGACAGGAAACTTCTTATAAATTTGATCGCATCTTTATTAAAACCAAAGTAGTGTAATTTAGACAATAGCAATTCATGGTCGATCATATCAAAAGCCTTAGGGTAGTCTAAAAGAACCAAAATAGTGATGAAGTTATTATCCAAAGCGTTAAATATATCGTCCATTATGCAGGCGAGCGCCGTTGTGCAGCTATACCCCTTACGAAAACCTGACTGCTCCGTGGGAAGAATGTTGTATAAAGAAAGAAATCTCCGAATTTATTTTTTCATAATTTTCTCCAGCAGTTTGAATAAAGTAGGTAATATACTAATAGGACGTAGGTCCTTTAAAGTAGATGGAGATTTTGTTTTCAGAAGAGGAGTGACGTATGCTATTTTCCAGCTATCGGGAAAGTAGCAATTTTCCAAGCAACAGTTGATTATGTGAAGCACATATTTGATTATAAAGGGAGAGCACATTTTAATCATATTAATGCTAATGCCGTCGAGACCAACAGAATTTGAAGTAATAGAATTTAAAGATTCAACTACATCGTTTATCGTCGCAAGAGAAAAACCAAATGGATTAGTGATATTATTATTTGAATTATTTTGATAAAAATACTTTAAATTGACATCAGGTTCACGTTTGTATTTACTGACTTTATCCACAAAAAAGTTATTAATTGCATCGGCATTAGAAAGATGTGGTGGAATAATGTCATTTTTGCATTTTAATTGAATGTCCAATTTTTTGAATGCTGTCCACACGTTATTTTTATTTTTACTCAGGACCGACTGAAAATATGCCCGTTTTTCACGCTTGATAGCACTGGTTGTAAAATTGCGTAAAGTTTTATAATACGTCCAATCATCACAATTTTTCGTTCTTTTAAATTTTCGTAGCTCATTGTTGCGTAGTGCAATAAGTAGTTTTACATTATCTGTCAACCAGGGGGCTTTAGGTTTGGTAATCCGCACAGTGCGAATAGGTGCATATATATTAAATATTAATAAAATGTTGTCGCTACGAAATTTAACTTTAGAATCAATATCAGAAAGTCTGAGCATTCTATCCCACGGCACAGATTCCAAGGCAAGCGCAAACGATTCCTGGTCAAAATTTTTGAAGTCTCTGTAGGTTTTAAAGTTAGTTTGGTTGTATGAATCTTTAATAATTACATGTCAGAAAGTTAAAGAGTGATCTGATATATTATGCATACTTCTCACACCACACTCACTAATAATATCAGTATTGCATGTTATAATAAGATCAATAAGAGTGGATGAAAATTCAGTAACCCTAGTCGGTTCTGTGATAATTTGCCTTAAGCCGTACGTTTCTAGTAGATCTAAGAATTTTAAACAGTTGCTATTATTTGTGTTGAAATCAATATTAAAGTCACCTACGCATAAAACATTATCACAGCGAGGAATAACAGATGCTAAAGTGTCTTCTAGGGCGTTAAAAAATTCATCAAATAAGGAAGCAAAGGTTTTAGACATTAGGCAATTGTTCGGTTACACAAGTGTATTATATGTGATACAACATAGGGTAGATTTTGAGAACATTGAACAAGAATCAAGGTTAATGCGAACTAGAAGTATTGTTAACAATAACATCAAACCGCCTCGCATGAAAACTAAAAAGGGTCAGCAGTGTTTTGTTTACATAGGGTTAAAAACGTACAACTTGTTACCTAACAAACTAAAGTTCACAAGTAAAGTGACAAATAAAGTAAAGAAGCAGATTGCTGATTCTCTATTCAAACTAACGCCTGTGATGCAGAGGTTTTTCTAGATGTAGGATTGGGTCTTTCTTTTCTTTTTACATTTAAAATTATTTCTATATAAGGTTAATTATAAATTCAGTTGTTTAGTTATTAAGGTTTATTTTATTTTACTTATGTGAATACCAGGGACAAGTACTCAGTACTTTTTGGTATCTCACTTCAAGAGAGATTATTATATTTTATTTATTTATGTACAAACTGAGATTCTCACAAATAAAAATCTATTCTATTCTATTCTATTCTTCTTCGAGCTCGATAAATGATGCCAAGAGAATATCGCTGCTTATTTATCGTAAAAGATAACCATAATTGTTCATAGTGTATACTATTTTTACAATTCATTACTGTAAACGCTATATTGTTTTTAATATAACACGCCAATCCTCCACCGTGCAACAAGCGATCCTTCCTTATAATTTTATAACCGAATATTTTGAAAGTGTCATTAGAAATGTTAGAATTTAACCAGATTTCAGAAATAGCAATAATATCGTATCGAATTGATATACGTGATCCTTGAATTCATCAAAACCAGTGCCCAGTGATCTTATATTAAAATGAGCAATTTTAAGCAACATGAGTATTTACAAATTCAGTTCAACAGATAACAAAACAATACATTTAAACATGTGTACGGAAATATGGCATAAATCTAAATATACAGACCTCTATTATCTACCACAAATAAATACAGCAAAAATGTAAATAAAAGCAAAAACCCTTTATGCGGGATAAAGCAAAATGGAAATATTTTCAGTTACTGTAAACAATTACAAGTAACAGTTGGTAAAAAATATATATAAATTTTGCAAGGTAACAAAATTAAAATTAAAATTTAAACAATTATGGAAAAACTGACACAAGTGCAAAAAACATAATGGTGCAACTGCCAACTGAGGTGGTTAGTGCCCGAAAAAGACATTCATTAATCGCATAATTTTTCAAGTTCTATCATATTCCGGCAAGTGTGTTTTTTCCCCTGCTTATTGATAAAAATCACACCATCTTTTGACCAGACATTCTTTTAAAACCAAATTGTTCCACCGCACAATTCAAAACTTCAAGTCTGTTTCGCGTAAGATCTTCTTTAACGGTTAACTTGGTGCCTTTTAATTTTTTTTTTATTTTGGAAAACGAGATTACGGTACCTGTAACTAGCGAACTTGACAATAATTCCACGGGTTTTTTTGGCCACAGTGTTGTAAGAGCCCACACGATGAGATCTGTCGATCTGGTCCGCAGATAGCTGTATCCCAAGCTTATTGTTGATAATATTGAGGACGAGTTCATCTGTATTTTCATTTTTTCTTCTTGAACACTGAATATTCTAATACTGTTCCTCCTGGTAAGTATATTGTTCAAGTTTGTCAACCTTTTTATGGAGATCTTGTTTTTCCTTCTCTAGAGTTGCAACCCGATTTTCCAAGGCATTACATTTATCCAATAATGCATCGAATTTTGCTGTCAATGCTTTTGTGACGATATCTGCCACCTTCGCTGCAAGGTCTTCTACGAAAGAACCGGTGGCCTCATGTTCGGTAATTGTAGTTTTGGCTATGTTTTTAATGTCCGATTGTTGGTTTTGGGTGAACACCATTGTTAATTATTCTACTCAATTCAATATAGCAGCACTAAATTCGGGACTACCACGTTAGCACGTCTACTCGGTACGCCTGTACATACTCAACTCATTCTAAGAATATGCCTATAACACCACATCTCAAATGCCTCAATTTTTTATTAGTACCTACAGGCAGTAAGGGTCCAAGCTTCCATTATGTAAAGTAAGGCTGGGAATACATAGCATCGAAGCAATCGTAATTGTAAGTTCAGACTTAAACCCCTAGAAAGCAGTACCTTATTCATTCTTTTAAAAATGTTTTTGGCCTGTTCAGTTCTTGCTCTGATTTCAGCGGAGTTGTTCCAGCTACTATTAATACAGCATTCCAGATATTTGTAATTCACAACCTGTTCTAGTTGCCTACCGTTAACTGTTACGCTTGCTCTTAGATTCTCATTCCTGATGATTACCATTACCTTGGTATTATTAACATTCAGTTTCAGCCCTGCCATCCTACTTTTCTGGTTGACGCTCTTTACTAGAATCTGCAGTTCATTTTCACTAGTTGCTAAATGCACAGTAATAACAAACTTATATCTCTGGCTACATTTCAAATTACATTGTTACTTATTAATTTCTCATTGTTACATGACTTAAATAAGAAATTTCTCATAAATGTCAAAATTAATTAAATGTTTAACTCAAATTATAAATTGGTACTCTTCCTATTCACTTAATTAACCATTTACATGTTACGCTTTGTTCTTCCTGATTTTTTTCAAGTATTACTTTCATCTTTACATACACTACTAAATTTTCTACAATTTTCACGTGCTTAATACTTTTATTCATTCCCACATGGTTTTATTATACAGTATGTCCCAGGATTGATGTTACAAGAGGTGAGATGGACTAAAAATTTTTGAATTTTATTTTAAGATTGTGAGATTAGGTCCTGGTTGGTCTGAAGAGAATTTTAAGGCTATTTTCAGTTTTTGAAAAACAAGTAGGCCTTGACAGGGAAGTAAAAACTATTTTATTTTTAGGTAAACTACCCTTTTTGTTCATGATACGGCAAAATTTTATTAAAGAAAGTTGTTTAGAATAATAAATTATGGCCTTATACAAAATTTCAGAAAGATCTGTTTACTTATAAAAACCGTAATTTTTTAGATAATTCTATTTTATTTTCAGGTAAACTACTCTTTTTGTTCATGATACGGCAAAATTCTATTAGGAAAAGTTGTTTAGAATGATAATTTATGATCCTACACAAAATTTCAGAAAGATCTGTCGGCTTAGATTAAACCGATATTTTTTAGTTTAAACAAATTGCATTTACCTACTAAAAATGACGGTTTAATCTAAGTCGACAGATCACTCTGAAATTTTGTGTAGGGCCATAATTTATTATTATGAACAACTTTACTTAATATAATTTTGCCGTATCATGAACAAAAAGAGTAGTTTACCTGAAAATAAAATGCAATCTTTTAAAAAATAACGGTATTTTCTAAGTCGACAGATCTTTCTGAAATATTGTGTTGGGCCATAATTTATCATTATGAACAACTTTTTTTAATATAATTTTGCCGTATCATAAACAAAACGGGTAGTTTACCAGAAAATAAAATAGTTTTCGCTTCCCTGTCAAGGCCTACTTGTTTTTCAAAAACTGAAAATATTCTTAAAATTTTTTTCAAACCAAGCAGGACCGAATCCCAGAACCTTAAAATAAAATTCAAAAATTTTTAATCCATCTCACGTCTTGTAACGTCAATCCTGGGACACACTGTAGATCAATTACTCACATTTGATTATACACTTTGAAATACAATTTTGTGTTGTTTTTCTTTGCATTCTTGGTTATATTAGAAATACATTATAATTGTACTATATGATTCTATTCTGAACGTCCTATAATTTCATTTTCATTCTTCATATTTGATACATCTTCATCTTTTATAGTTTGTGTTACACCTGTTTTTCTTCACACTTAATTCGAAATACCTTTATCGATGATGACGACCAACTTTCCGCCCATCTTTTCTTTGGTCTACCCAGGTCTCTTTTTCCTGTGGGTTTTAGATCTCTAGCTAATTTAATTAGCCTGTCATTAGGTGCTCTGCTGACGTATTTGTCCCATGCTTTCCTTCTTCTTTTCACAAATTTTATGGCATCCATTATGTTACATTGGTTTCTTATGTCTCGGTTGTGTACTCATTCTAATCTCGTTTTTTCAGCAATTGACTTTAATGTATTCATCTCTGTGGTACGCATTAATTGTGTCGGCACGGGCTCAGTATGCCAGTACGAGTCGCACAATAGATTTATAAATACTTCTTTTGCTTTCTACACTGAGATACCTGTTTTTCCAAGTTACATTGCGAGGATATTTCGAAATTCTTGCTTGCTTTCTGGTCTGATGTTGAACTTCATTATCATGGTTGCGATCACTTGATATCTCTATTCCCAGGTACTTAAAATCCATTATCTGCTCAATCACCTTTTTGTTTATTTCCCGCTTACAACATACCGACCCTTTAGATATAACAATTGATTTATCAATAGAAATAACCATGTACTGTTTTGAAGTTGTGATGAGTGTAGGTAGATGGCGTTAAAGATCATCGTCATTTTTGCAAGAAGAATTACATCATTTGCATAGCAGACAATACGTATGTTTTTATTTTTCATCTTATATCCTGGTAATACTTTAACGCTGTCAATTATTTTGGCCATCACCAGGTTAAATAAAAATGGACTTAGTGAGTCTTTTTGTTGGATTCTGGTGGAGCATTTAATTTCTTCTGTTGCTTTATTTCCTGCTTGTACTTGAGTTCTTGTACTTGAATGCAGATCTTCTGCTCGCGGGTAGGGTGACCATAATCCGGACAGCAAATTCTGGGGGGGGGAGAGTAATTTTTATCTTCCGAACCTGTTTTTACGAAAAACGAAATAATTTTATTTGGACTTGATGACGTGGGATTTTTTTTGTGTTTGTCACTACTAATATGTGTTCCTAAGGGCCTCCTCTACAATGCAAGTATATACTTAGAATAAGCTATCTGAGGTATAATTGGCATAGTTTCTTTTGTTACAGTAATCGTTTCTCGGTTATTTATTCCTCGGATAACTTTATTTTTTGTTTGTAGAATCGGCCCTAAGTTTGCACCACTTAACAACCGAAAAGAAACTGGTGACATAGAACACACCTAATAATTTTAATAAACCTTACCTTTATGCGCTACAGAAACATAGCTGTCATACATTATACATTTGGATTTGTTTTCATACCTTCCGCAAAAAAATTGCTTTATAGTTAACTGAGGCCTGATTGAATCACAAGTGTTCTCGAGTTGCCGCATCTCATAATATTACCAAAGTAGAATTTTTTTTTTATTATTTAACTACTACCGTTTAAGCACACTAGGCTATTCACAGTACAGTTATTATGATCTTCTAACACTAGAATATTCATATTATACACTGTGAATTAAAGAACATCACTAGATATTAATCGTCTGAATCACTGGAGAGAAAGATGTCTTGAGGGAGTTTAGGTTTAAGACGAGTTTGAAGAGAGCGCTGACTAATTTCGTAGTGTTGTGACCCTGGGCATTCATTGATATTTTCCAGTACTTTTTTGGACGTTTTGCGAATATAGTTTTTGATTGAGATAATGCTCAGTTCTTGATGCAGTTGTTCATTGTGTACAAACTGGCGATGTGTCGATCCGGTCGGATTCGATGCAAAGGATCGAATCCGGGGCAGGATCGATTTGGATCGAGTCCAAATTTCGGTCCGGATTCGTTCCCAGGAACGAAAAGGTCGCGAGGGGTCAATTCTCGCGGACATCCATTCGTTCCTTTGGCATTCCGTTATTCAATCCATTTCAATACAGAATACAATACAATGTGTTGATGGGGAACAGCAAATGATGATGGTGTTTGTTTTAGAGGCTCGACGTCGACAGACGACATATGATACGGCCGAAGTTGCATGCTTTTTTATCAGTTATCAGTGATTTATGGCTTTTGGCGGCTTTGTATGTGCCCAATTGATGTTTGAGACATATAAACATACTGAATTACCGACTGCGTGACGACTCACCAAAACAAAGATACGCGCGTTGTTCGTTCCGGGTCCGGAATGACCGAGGACCCCGGGTGTCTGAAATGCACATTCGATTTCCATGTCGATCCGAGGATCGAATCCGATGGTCTCGATCCACTTGCGGAATGGGATTGGAATGAACCAGTCCGCAAAAGGATCGAAACTTCCCATCTCTAGTACAAACCATTCAGCATTGGTGGCAATCCGCAAAACTTTATTTTGGAAAGTTTGAATTTTCCTTATGTTTGTGTCGCTTGCTGTTCCCCATACAGAGCACGCGTATGTGAGAGTTGGTCTTAATATTGATTTGTATATCGTCATAGCACATTCAATTCGAAGGGGGGACTTTTTATTCAAGATTGGATAGAGTGTCATTAGTTTTGCATATGTGTCATTCAGCTTTTTATTTATGTGATCCCCCCATCTTAATTGACGATCTAGGTACAGCCCAAGATACTTAACTGCCGGGTTGTTTGGGTTCCATGTTATCTGCTTACCATTTATAATTATCGGTAATGGATTAGTAGGTCTTCTTAGGGTGAATATTTTGGTTTCACATTTACAAGCATTTAGCTTGATGTTCCACTTAGCGAACCATTTGGATAGTGTACCAACTGCAACTTGGAGGGTTTGGGAAGCAATATTGATATCGTTGTGCTGGGTTATAACCGAGGTGTCGTCAGCGTACATAATCACACATGAGTTATTGGGAGTGAGTATATCGTAAACAAAAATATTGAATAATAAAGGCCCAAAACGGATCTCTGAGGAACACCTGCACTTATTTCCTTTTTTTCTGATCTAGAGTTGTTAATTTTCACAACAAAGGTTCTACTATCCATAAATGACATGATAATATTTGTTAAATATTCTGGACAGTTTAAATTAACCATTTTGTAGATAAGACCCCTTTGCCACACCTTGTCAAAAGCTTGTGCTACATCGAGGACAACAATCGCAATAGAATGTTTAGGGCGGAAGCCAAATTGAAACATAGGAATAATAGGATGTGAGTCAAGATATGATTGTACTTAGTCGAGCATAGATAATTTTTTTCAAGGATTTTAGATAGGGTGCATAGCAAGCTAATAGGTCTATAGTTGGCAGGATCACTATGATTTTTCCCCGGCTTTGGAAATACTAAAATCTCAGCATGTTTCCATGCAGTAAGAAATAACCGATTGCCAAGCATATATTGAAGATCGTTGTTAAAAACGTCAGGGCTTTAGGGTTAACTTTTTTAGTATTATGTTAGGTATAAGATCACTGCCAGGATATTTTTTATTTGGAAGTTGCTTAATGAATTTTTCTATCTCCTGGGGAGTGGTTGTTGAGATATCCTCAGTTGGCAGAGGTAGTCGATTCTCAATTTGTTTGTGTATGTTATTAGTAAATTCCAGATTTTCTTGCTCAATGTTTAGCATGAAGGTTTCCTGGAGATGATTTGCCATCACTTCACATTTTTCATTGTCACTGCAGTAGTTAACATTGTTGTGTTTAATGGTTGGAATAACTGTTTGTAGACTCATAATCTTCTTAGTAGCACGCCACATGGTTGGGTCATTTGGCTCTAGCATTTCTATATATTTTCTGTAGTTGTTTAACCGAAAGTTGTCAACTTCCCACTTTACTTGGTGTATCAATCCGTTTAGTTGCAGTTTAAGATCTGGTTGTCGATTGCGCTGCCATCTTTTTCTTATATTGTTTTTCTGTTTAATTAGGTCCAATATATACTGCGGGAGCTTACAGTGTTGTGTGTGGTTTATTCTTTTGTTACTTTGTGTTATGGAATTTTGTACTGCAGCCGTAACCTTTTTGATTAGTAAGTCTACACATAGATCCACATTATCTCTTGTGAAAGGCAGATTTGTTGGTTTTAGACTGTCATTTAGATATTCTTGGAACATTTCCCAATCAATAGCACCATTAATAAGCTTAAATGTATAGTTGATAGGCTGTGGGGAGTGTGTAAAGGTCAGAACAACAGGCAGATGATCCGAATCGAGTTCTGTCAGAACATTTTGATGTATAGGTATGGCAAAATTTTTATGTACGCCAATGTCTAGACTCTAGAATGTATGGGAAGTGGTCTTGGCGATATGGGTAGCGTGTCTATTGGTTTGGAGCTAATATTTGCAATTCGAATTCAGTGCTGATATTGTGCAACCTAGCTCTATTAGGGTTGTTGGTTCGGCATCCCCACAATCTACTTTTGCTATTTAAATCTCCCAAAAGCAAAGTTGGTGAATTTGTTTCAAAATGTGATGTTAAGTCGTTTGCTAAAAGTCTTTTATTAGTTGAAAGATATGCTGCAATCAGTGTCAGTTTTCTGTTATTTTTCATATGAATTTTAATTAAAATAGCCTCAAGGTTTACTGGGTTACTAAGGTCAGTTACATGATGCGCTATATTATTCTTCAGTATTATCGCCACACCTCCGTAGCCATCAGGTTCTATGTGGTCTTTTCTATGAGTTTTATAGCCGGGAATAGAGAATTTTTGAGTGGGGAGTAGGTGGGTTTTGCCTATGCATGCAATGTCTATTTTATGTTTCTGCAGGAAATTCATAAAGATATTTCTCTGCTTTTCTATCAAATTGGCATTCCAGTTGCAGATTGTTAAGTGATGAAGCAGAAAAGCATTATTTACTGCCATTGGAAAATACACTTGTTATTAGTTGTGATAACATGGATTATACGTTTTCGATTATTGGTATGAAGGCGTCCTTGATTGCTTTGATAATTTGAGTTGACAACCTGTTATCAGGGGATGATTCAGTAGGTTGTGGGTTAGTAGCACTAGCGTAATTTTGTCGATTATTTCGGTACGTGCTAGTTGTGGGTGGTAATGGTGGGGATACTTTGAGTAAAATTTGGCCGGTTATGTAAGGTGTTGAGTTGTGTCTTTTTTTCTTTTAGTTCAATGTAGTGTTGGCAGCCCTTGTAGTTTTGAGGGATGTTACAATTATTAGAATTATACTAATTAATTTAAGATGACTTTTTACTGAATTGTTGAAAACAGAAGACCAGAATAACACAAAACTATCTATGACAAGGCGGAAAGTATAATCTGTAACTAACTGCATTTTCAACTCCAATGACTAGTGACGTGGTGAATTGAGGATTACATTTTGAATCCACACGGTAGTGGACGTAGCAACGGCAGTTAGCAGTTCACACATAACTTATAAATTCATCAGTAACAATTCATTTACTTCAGGGGCTTTTATTATTTGAATGCAAAAATGAAATAGCGGAAGCAAAACGGTTGCTACATTTACCAAATTGACTCTGTGCACATGAACAGTGCAAATAAAAAATAACATGTGACTCTTTGAGAGCTGCTTTAAAGCCTTATAATAGCCTACTAGATCAATGATAGATTGGTAATTATGCTGATTCTGTTCTTAATGTTACAGAATTTGTGTGTATAATACCTATAGTTTTAAAAGAACTTAAGTTTCCTTTATAAAACCGTTTATAAATGTAATTATCTGGAATTTGCTAATACATATATCAATTACTTTAATAATACCTACTTACTTGTTCCAGGTGTTGCAGTCTCAAATGTTCCCGTAATTGCAAAAAGTATTATCTTTCAATCGAAGAGCAAAGGATGGCTACCAATCAACCTATAGCAGACAAGAAGCCTCCTACTGACGAAGCTAATTTGGACTGTTGTTCTGTTTGTGGATATACAACAGCACACAAACACGATTTAGTGACACACATGAAAACTCATACGTGCATAAAATTTTATTCTTGTTCTAATTGTGAATATAAAACTGCTCGCAAAAATAGTTTAGACGCACATATGAAATTTCATACACGCAAACAAACTTATTCTTGTTTTGTTTGTGAATATACAACAGTAGTAAAATCTAATTTTGTTAGCCATGTGAAAATTCATACAGCTGAAAAATCTTATTCTTGTTTCGATTGTGAATATACAACAGCAGTAAAATCTAATTTGGTTAGACATGTAAAAATTCATTTAGCTGAAAAACCTTATTCTTGTTCTGATTGTGGATATAGAACAACAGTTAAATCTAGCTTGGTCAAACATATGAAATCTCATACAGATGAAAAGCCATTTTCTTGTTCTGATTGTGAATTTAAAACTGCCTACAAAAATAATTTAGTTACACATATGAAAATTCATATTGGCGAAAAACCGTATTCTTGTTCTGATTGTGGATATAAAACAGCATTAAAATCTAGTTTGGTCACACATATGAAAACTCATACAGATGAAAAGCCATTTTCTTGTTCTGATTGTGAATTTAAAACTGCCTACAAAAATAATTTAGTTACACATATGAAAATTCATATTGGCGAAAAACCATATTCTTGTTCTGATTGTGACTATAAAACTGCCTACAAAAATAGTTTAGTTACACATATGAAAATTCATATTGGCGAAAAACCTTATTCTTGTTCTAACTGTGCATATAGAACAGCAGTAAAATTTCACTTAGTCGGACATATGAAAACTCATACAGATGAAAAGCCATTTTCTTGTTCTAATTGTGAATTTAAAACTGCCTACAAATATAGTTTAGTTACACATATGAAAATTCATATTGGCGAAAAACCTTATTCTTGTTCTAACTGTGGATATAGAACAGCAGTAAAATGTAACTTAGTCAAACATATGAAAACTCATACAGATGAAAAACCATTCTCTTGTTCTGCTTGTGAATTTAAAACTGCCCACAAACGTAATTTAGACACACATATGAAAACCCATACTGGCGAAAAACCCTATTCTTGTTCTGATTGCGGATTTACAACAGCATACAAATGCAATTTAGTCAGACACATGAAATCTCATTCAGGAGGGTGATCCTTTTCTTGTTCTGTTTGTAAATATAAAACTGCCAGCAAAATTAGTTTAGTCACACATATTTAATAATAATTTAGTTCTGATTGTGAATTTAAAACTGCCTACAAAAATAATTTAGTTACACATATGAAAATCATATTGGCGAAAAACCCTATTCTTATTTCTAACTGTGGATATAGAACAGCAGTAAAATGTAACTTAGTCACACATATGAAAACTCATACAGATGAAAAGCCATTCTCTTGTTCTGATTGTAAATATAAAACTGCCTACAAAAAATAATTTAGTTACACATATGAAAATTCATATTGGTGAAAAACCATATTCTTGTTCTGATTGTGACTATAAAACTGCCTACAAAAATAGTTTAGTTACACATATGAAAATTCATATTGGCGAAAAACCCTATTCTTGTTCGAACTGTGCATATAGAACAGCAGTAAAATGTAACTTAGTCAGACATATAAAATCTCATACAGATGAAAAGCCATTCTCTTGTTCTGATTGTAAATATAAAACTGCATACAAAAATCATTTAGTTACACATATGAAAATTCATATTGGCGAAAAACCATATTCTTGTTCTGATTGTGGATATAAAACAGCATTAAAATCTAATTTGGTCAAACATATGAAAACTCATACAGATGAAAAGCCATTCTCTTGTTCTGATTGTGAATTTAAAACTGTCTACAAAAATAGTTTAGTTACACATATGAAAATTCATATTGGCGAAAAACCCTATTCTTGTTCTGATTGTGGATTTTGAACAGCAGTAAAATTTAGCTTAGTCAGACATATGAAAACTCATACAGATGAAAAGCCATTCTCTTGTTCTTATTGTGAATTTAAAACTGCCTACAAACCTAATTTAGACACACATATGAAATCCCATACTGGCGAAAAACCCTATTCTTGTTCTGATTGTGGATTTAAAACAGCATTAAAATCTAGTTTGGTCACACATATGAAAACTCATACAGATGAAAAGCCATTCTCTTGTTCTGATTATAAATATAAAACTGCCTACAAAAATTATTTAGTTACACATATGAAAATTCATATTGGCGAAAAACCCTATTCTTGTTCTAACTGTACATATAGAACAGCAGTAAAATTTCACTTAGTCGGACATATGAAAACTCATACAGATGAAAAGCCATTTTCTTGTTCTGATTGTAAATTTAAAACTGCCTACAAATATAGTTTAGTTACACATATGAAAATTCATATTGGCGAAGAACCCTATTCTTGTTCTGATTGTGGAATTACAACAGCATACAAACACAATTTAGTCAGACACATGAAATCTCATTCAGGAGGGTGATCCTTTTCTTGTTCTGTTTGTAAATATAAAACTGCCAGCAAAATTAGTTTAGTCACACATATTTAATAATAATATAATGAAATAAATATTTATTTATGACCTGAAAAAACATTTACAAGAAAGTAACTTGTACCGAGGCCTAAGCCCTTAATAATAAAATTAAATTTAATATTTTAAACCCAGCCTAACAATATATACCACAATTTGTTAATAATATTGAACAATAGGTGTTCTTAAATGACAGTTTTCTAATAATTAAGTAGTAAATTACACATCACACATTATGACTTATTACATATTGGTGTAGATTTTAGCTTTGACTGTCTAGATAAAAGTTGTTTTATTATTAATTTGTTTAATATCTGTAGGTACTTAGTTGTATATCTGAAGACTTCTATATAGTGCGGAATCTTGTGTTTTTTTAGTTTTTTGATATTCACTGCAAAGTTGTAACTGTGGCTATATACTACAACTGTGCACATTGTCCACTCTTGTTACTTGATAGTTACTTTTTGTTTCACCATAAGAAATATAAATAAGTGTAATTTGTTCAAAATGATAAGTCCTGTATATTAAGCAATTTTGTTTGATTATATACTTGCACCTAGGAGTCATTTGATTTATGTTGAAGAAAGATTTTATTGCTTTATTTTGCATTTGGTGTACTAGCAGATTTATGTGAAAGCCAGCAGCATTTCTCCAGCAGGGAATCAGGTATCTAATTGTACTTTTAAATCCGACAGTCATAGGGCATATTTTCAGTTTCTGTATTTAGAACAGTTTTTTGTTGCAGCATTTTTTTGGTCACTTAGTGTATGTGATTTGTCCACTGTAGTTTATTACCTAGGTTCTATGTGTTCTTAGTATTTGTAATTGTCCACTTTTGTTAGATTTACATAATTAAACTTTATTATTTTATCACTTTATTGCATTACCATGTAGGAAGTCTTTGTCAGGTTAACAAATAAATTATTAAAACCCAGTATCTGTGAATAAATGTTTAAGTCATTGTTGATTGTATGTTGTAATTGCTCCAAATCTCTATTTGAATAAACCAGTGCACTATTATCAGCAAAAGTGCCATATCTTGCTACTAAGCCACTCAGTTTTAGGTTGTTCACATATAGGAGGTAATGAATTAGCCCTAAGACTGATCCCTGCCGGGATGCCAGTTTTAACTTCCGCTTCGTCACTGTCTACTCCATTTATGAAATGTCATACAGGCAGAAAACCTTATTCTTGTTCTGTTTGTAGATATGCAACAGCATACAAACATAATTTAGGCAAACACATGAAATTTTGTACAGTAAAAAAGCCATTCTGTGTTCTATTTGTGAATATAAATCTGCCTTCAAAAATAGTTTAGTCGCAGATATGAAATCTTATACAACTGTAGTCTTTTTTCGGTACTGTACAAATCCATACATACAAATAAGATATAAGAATTTGGTTGTGACTGGTCGACTTGCAATGTAAATAAGCTTGGTTTTATGTAGGTACCGATTTATTATTTAAATATACAGTGTCCGCCAAAAAGTGGGCAGAATATGGGAAACATTTTTATTTTTGATTTTTCAAAAAAACTTTTTACGTCAATAATTTGTGCTTGTCTAAAAACTTGTTTAACCCCTATCATATATTTCGAGTGATTTCTACTTATTTAGAAAATGGAGTTTTTCGAAATGGTCAAAATGCGAAAAATGCTATTCCTCAGAAATTAAGTAAGATTTTAATGATATTTTTTTAGAGTGCTTTATTTTTAGCTACCTGAACAATCTCCAGGCCAGAAAACCCCCAATTTTTTTTAACTTTAGCTAAAAATGAATTTTACAATTTTTTCAATTCTTGGGATATTTTGATTGGAATGGCCCCTGGGGAGGCAGTGGTTTCAGATAGAAAAGCAAAGTCATGTATCGCTTGGGACTCAAAAGGAATTATAACACATGTTTTAAATCCACTAACACCATTATCAACTTTTGCTAACTTCCTCCAGGCCGAGCTAAGTAAGGTACCAAACTGAAGTCGAGTAATTTTTTGAGAGGGGTTATTTGTCATGTAACTGTTGCAGGCAGAGTAATAGTTACTCTTTAAAGACTTGAAAAAAGCACGGTCCAATGGCTGTAGCCAATGGCTTGTATGGGGAGGAATACTCATTAAAAGTATGTCATTGTTTTCTGCAAACTCCAGCATTTCAATACAACTGGTATGCGACGTATGACCGTCAAGTAAGAGAAGAACTGTTCCAACTGGTTTTCTTGGATTGAAATAATATTTTAACCAATCAGCATTAACATAGGTAGATTTTTGAGACATGTTTACTACAGCGCCTGGAGGCATACCATCACAAAACGTACCCTCCCCACTTACACATGCTAATACGGAAATGGTTTCACCTTTTCCGCCAGAGGTTACAGATGTCACATTTTTAGAAACTTTAACTGCAACAACTTTACCTGGCTTGTTATTTAATTGTAAGCCTGTTTCGTCCATGTTAAACACATTTGTCAATTAGGCTATGTTTCTTTAAAACATCCACTAATAGCTTAAAATAATCTTCAACTACTCTTTTATTTAGCCCTTTAGCTCTTGCAATTGATACCCCTTCAGATTGACGGATACTAAGTTCTGGATTTCGAGCAAGAAATAAAGTAAGCCAGTCATAGCCGGATTTTTTAGATTCCTTGTTAAAATTATGTTTTAGCTTCAGACTTTCTGCCAAATGATAAGACATGGAACGAACCGAGTCTCTGGTAGGAGTAAACCCACGTGACTGCAGTTTTTTTATGTGCCTAACTATTTTTTTCTCATTCTTAGTGCCCAATAGCGAACATTTACCTAAGGAGCCCTTAGATAAGTTTTTAGAATTAAGACCATTTTTCAAAGTAGTTTTTGGAATCCCAAATGCTTTGGCAGAAGCATTTATACTCAATTTCTTTTCTTCTATATTTTTTACAGCATTTTTTAGAGCATCCTGAGACCGTTCCCCTCGTCCTGTTGTCCCTTTACGTTTATATGATGTCGCCATTTTTCTGTAACAGAAAAAGCCAACTTTAAACATAACGCATTAATTAACGCAAAATGAATCAACCAGAAATAGGTACTTATTTCATGATTTACAGGACGGGGTCTATCTATCTCATATTTTTTAAACTGGTCCAACTATCCCCAAAACAATTCTGTCCTCTATCCCATTCGTCGGAGATTTATGGACCACCTCACCGTTCACGAGCACGTAGTTTGCGACGCGTCATTTTAGGTTATTTTTGTACATAAACACTTGCTTAAGTAATACCATCAATATCATGTTGAAATCGCGTAAACTAACTACACACCATTAAATGCTAGGTTAGTGTAAAACATTTTTCAATTTACCCAAAGTTATCAGTTCAGTTTTTTAAAAAACTACGTAAAATACCGAGCACATGATTTGCACACAGCCATAATTGATGGCGTAGCACAACTGTAAACCCTGTTTGCTGCACTAATGTGACCGATCTCTAAACTATCGAGGTGGTCCGTCTATCTCGGTGGTCCATCTAACCCGGACTTACACTAATTGGATAAAGAAAAATCTCCTCATTTAGACAACTGTAAAAGAACATTTACAGGATTTTTGTAACAGTAATTCATTAACAGGGCTAGATTAGAGTTTTTAGAATCCATTTAAATAGATATTAAATAGAATTGAAAAATATTTCTCTTAAAAAGCCCCTTGCATAAAAAAACGTAAAAATTATACAAACATACTACAATTTTTCGTAAATAATAAAAAATATAAAGAAGTAATTAACATTTTATTTAATTTTTTCCAATTGTAAGTCTTTAAGGTCTTCACATAAAAATATTTGTACTTCAATATTAAGTCTTTGTATGTGAAATTTTGAAAAATATTGAAAAAATTGAAAATCAATTTTTAGTTAGAGTTAAAACGAATTGGGGATTTTCTGGCCTTGAGATTGTTCAGTTAGCTAAAAATAACGCACTCTAAAAAATCTCATTAAAATCTTACTTAATTTCTGGAGAATAGCATTTTTCGCATTTTAACCATTTCGAAAAACTCAATTTTCTAAATAAGTAAAAATCACTCGGTATATATGATAGGGGCTAAATAGGTTTTTAGACAAGCACACATTTTTTGAAAAATCAAAAATAACAAATTTTCCCATATTAGGCCGACTTTTTGGCGGACACTGTATAATTTATTTATTTAATATTTCAGTAGGATCAAGCAAATTTAATATATTTGTTTTCTAAATTATTTCTTTACAAACATCTTCCCAGGTAGCAATTTGGTATTTTATAAAGGCAGCCGAAATGTTTATGAAACAAATTTTATATAACAACATTACACTCAGGAACATCTGTTTTTAATTACTTCTCTTTGCTTCCAATCTATCCAATTTTTGGACAATAAGTAATTTATGTAAGTAGAATAGTAGGTAGGTATTAGATATATTACAATAACTTGCAGGAGTTGCTTGCCATGAAGGCTTGTCTTTATATTACACAATATGCAATGGCTTTATAGTAACTTAAAACTATATTTAATTTTGTATACATATAACTATTTGAAATGTTGCACTACACCAGTATTTTAAAATAAATTTCTAGCGAGCACATTTGGATGCACTACAGTTTTAGCACTATAATTCTCACTAAATCTCTTGATTTCTTTTATAACAGTTGGCATTTGTAGGTCTCTCGCAATTAGTACTTGATTTGAAACATGCAATGGGGCATTTACCAATGTTCTCAAAACTTTATTACGTTACAAAATATTTTGAACAAAAGCAGATTATTTTCAAGTAATAACTGTGATTTTCTGCCAATCATCCAATAAATTTGTCGGAGTTTTATGCCGAGTTGTTTTCTTTTTGTAAATATGTGCTTCCTCCAGGTCAAGCATTTATCCATGTGCATCCCAAGATACTTTGTGTCATCTGTTTGAATCAGCTGGTTACCGTTTAGTGTAGGGTTGCCATACGTCCTGATTTTTCCCGCCAGTATTATTCGACTCGCTCTTTGAGCTCGTTTCACAAACCCTCTGGCTCTGCCGTAAAGGCTATCTTAACGGACGTCTACTGTAAAATACTATTAAGTTGCAATTAGCTGGTGACAGTAGGTACGTATCAGAGCTATTCCAATTGTAAATAAAAGCAGGCATTAGATCTTTAGTAGATACCTAGCATTTACTTTATATAAAAACCAGGCATGTAAACTAACTAATTTATTTACAGAATTTTACAATTAACGTGTTGCAAAGTTACAGGAGTATTTTTAAGGCACGCGCGACAACCGGTAGCTTCGCCCGTTGGTGGTCGACTCCCACGCTTGAGCCCTTGGCGGTAAGGGTAGCCGTTCTGTTTCCCTTCGCGTCGTTTGGGGGCTAACGTCTGGTGCGTCCTGGGCGCCAAGTATGAAAATGCTTTTGGTCGCCACACACTCCCTCCCCAGTGACAGCGTGTCGATTACAAATCGAATCGGACGGAAGGCTTCACCGTGCGACCTGATCTGGTCTGGACCTGGGTAGCTAGCGAAGCTTCTGGTTCGTTGCTGCTGCGAGAAGTTCTTTGGATCGGTGGCTCTGGTTGAACCAGAAAGGCAGGCTTAACACGATCTGCTGAAACAGTAACAACTTTTCCATTTAATATAATGGCAAAAAGCTTACCACTGGGTCTGCCGTGAATTTCGTGGGGTCCAGTGTACGGTTGTTGCAGAGGGCGGCGGACGGTATCGTCCTGCAGGAAAACATGGGTGCACGTTGCCAGGTCTGGGTGCACGAAGACAGCTTGGCTGTTGTGATGTGCCGTTGGTATGGGACGTAGTTGACGCATTTGCTGTCTTAGATTTTCTGCAAAACTTCCTGGGTCTTCCGACACGTCGTTACTGTTGAAGAAGAATTCTCCAGGTAAGCGTAAGGACTCGCCGTAGACGAGTTCAGCAGGCGAGCATCTTAGGTCCTCTTTGAAACTGGTCCGTAATCCCAACAGAACAGTGTACAGCGTGTCGGCCCATCTTTCTGTCTGCTGACACATTAGGGCAGTTTTGAGCGTTCTGTGCCAACGCTCCAATAAGCCGTTACACTTCGGATTGTATGCGGTTGTACGTGTGCGCTTGGTTCCCAGTAGATTTGTCAGCGCCTTAATAAGCCCGACTCGAATTGCCTGCCCTGGTCGGTTGTGATTGTTCGGGGTGCACCGAAACGGAATATCCAGCCATTATAAAGCGCTGTAGCGACGGATTCGCTCGTGATATCTGTGAGAGGAACTGCTTCGGGCCATCTTGTGTAGCGGTCTACCATGGTAAGGCAATACCTGAAGCCTCGGGATGGTGGCAGCGGTCCTACCAAATCCAAGTGAATGTGTTCAAATCTGTTGTTCGGCAATGGAAATGTTCCTATTTGACATTTCGTGTGTCGTTGAACCTTAGAGCGCTGACATGCAATGCACGTGCGAACCCAGGTAGTCACATCTTTGTTAATAGATGGCCACACATACCTGCTACTAATTAAACGTAGTGTTGCACGTTTTCCCGGATGTGCTAGCCCATGGAGTGCATTATAAATTCGTTGACGTAGTGGCTTTGGCACGTAGGGACGTATTCGGCCTGTTGACGTATCGCAGTGCACTGGAAGGTTGCTGTCTGCAGGTATAAGCTGCTGTAATTGGAGCGACGACCTGCTTTGTAATAGCTCTTGTAATTCGTCGTCCTTTTCTTGCTCACGGGCTAGTTCTTCCGTGTCGACTGCAGTGTTCAGGTTAATAGTTTCTAGGCGGGATAGAGCATCTGCTACGGTGTTGTCACTACCGGCAATGTAAACAATTTCAGTCGTAAACTGGCTGATGAAGTCGAGCTGCCGTTGCTGTCGCGGCGAGGCTTTGTCAGTCTTTTGCCGAAACGCGTATGTAAGCGGCTTATGGTCTGTTTGCATGATCACACTTCTACCTTCAATCATGTACCGAAAATGTTTAATCGCAGCATAAATTGCTAATAGTTCGCGATCGTATGCACTATATTTACACTGCGCACTGCTTAGCTTCTGGGAAAAAAATGATAGTGGTTTCCATTCATTCTCTTGGAATTGTTCCAGGACGGCACCAACAGCATAGTCCGATGCATCTACTGTGATGGAGAGCGGGTCGTTGTCAGACGGATGCGCGAGTAAGGCCGCGTTCGCGAGATCGCTCTTGCATGCTTCAAATGCTTCCTCTGCTTCCGGCGTCCATGCGATTGGCCTCTTGTCGTTGCGTTTGCCATCTTTACAGTAGCTGTTAAGGATGGCTTGCGTTTTTGCGGCGTTTTTAACGAATCGTCGATAAAAATTGATGATGCCTAAAAAACGACGGAGTTCGAGAATTGTTTGCGGCTTCTTCATCGACCTGACGGCTTCAACTTTGGCAGGTAGCGGGGTAGATTCAGCTTCCGAAATTAGGTAGCCTAGATATTCTAGCTGTGTAGCACCTAGGATGCACTTTGAAGGATTTACTGCAACACCGTAGTCGTCGAGTCGCTGAAAAACTTGCCGTAGGTGGTCCATGTGTTCCTGCTCATTGCTTGACGCTACCAGGATATCGTCTATGTAGCAGTAGCAGAAGCTTAATCCTTGCAAGACGCTGTCCATAAACCGTTGAAAAGATTGGGCAGAATTACAGAGACCAAAAGTCATATATGGGAACTCAAAGAGTCCAAAGGGTGTAATGACAGCTGTCTTGGGGATGTCCTCTTCGGCGACTGGGATCTGATGATATGCCCGTACTAGATCTAACTTCGAGAAAAATTTCTTACCATATAATTTATAAGAAAAATTCAGGATGTGGGCGATCGGGTAGCGGTCCGGGACAGTAATTGCGTTCAGACGTCGATAATCTCCGCAGGGTCGCCATTCTCCGGATTTTTTGGAAACGAGATAAAGTGGACTTGCCCAAGGGCTGCTAGATGGCCTACAAATACCTTGCTCCATCATATAATCGAATTCGGCTTTCGCTGCCTTCTGCCTATCTGGGGGCAAGCGGCGAACTTGTTCGGCTATAGGTGATCCCGTTGTGTTGATGTGGTGCACTATTGAGTATTTTTGAACAGGTGTGAGCACTGTACTACGAGTAATGTTGGGGAATTCCGCTAATAGTTCGTGAAACACGGAGTTTTTAGCAACAGTTGACACTTTGGTTGTTTCACAACAAACTATTTCCGCTACCGTTGACATTTGGGTAGTGCTGTCGATCAACCGGCGATTTTTTAAATCGACGAGCAGGCCATGGTAACGTAGAAAATCCGCGCCAATGATAGGTCGAGCGACGTCGGCTTCTAGAAACTTCCACCGGAATGACCTGCGTAACCCTAAATTGAGGCACAGTGGCAGTTCCCCAAAGGTGTCGATTGCAGATCCATTTGCGGCAAATAATTTGTACGGCGTCGGCTTTTTTTGTCGGTTCTTTTTGCTCGGAGGAATTACAGATACATCGGCGCCGGTGTCGATCAGAAAGCGGGTGCCAGTTTCTTTGTTGCTTATGAACAGGCGGCTTTGGGGTGGACCGTCGCTGACCGCCTCCACTAACGACGGCTGGTCTCGTTTCTCGTTTGCGATGGCATATTCACTCGATAGCTACAGGGCTGCTTGCATTTACGCTGAACCTGCGGTGATAAAAGCATTCGCCATTTGCGCTGGGTCCTCTCGAACGCGATCGGGATCGCATACGCCAAGGTCGTCGACCTCGTGAAAGTTGTTCGACCTTTTCGGTGAGTTCAGCGATCTGCTGCTGTAGTGAGGCGACTGAACTGCCAGATATTACGTCACCAGATTGCGGTTGCGCCATGGGTGTACAACTGACAGCGGCTATACTGGCGCTGCTAATTTCTGTTATTTTGTCTGCCATTTCAGCTAATTTTTCTAGTTTTTCGTCCTTACTGACAGACAAGACGATCTGCACTTGGGAAGGCATTCTCTGCAGCCATAACGTGCGCAAGACGCTTTCGTCGATTTGGGATGTGGTGGCACTTTTCATTTCCCGTAAAAGCTGCGACGGACGTCGGTCTCCTAATTCCATCTCTGTTAGTAATTTGCGCAACTGTTTCTCTTGCGAGTCTGTGAACCTTGCGATTAGCTGCTTTTTGAGGGTCTTGTACCTATTTTGCTCAGGCGGGTGCTGAATTATGTCTGCAACTTGTTGTAGCATGGCCGAATCCAACGTGGCGACGACAGTGTAATACTTGGTAGTATCCGATTTGATTTTAAATTGAAAAAACTGTGCATCTACCTGCGCAAACCATAACGCTGGGTTGTTTAGCCAAAATGGCGGCAACTTCACGTAGCGGACCTCGTTGATGTCTCCGTCGATATCGTGGTCATCCGCGCTGTGGGACTGGGGGTCGGGCGACATCTTGCAACTGGAGCACTTAACGATTCACTTGAATGTTTATTTATTAAATTGTGTTTGGAACTTCCAATCCGCACAACACGTGGTTAGGTCGATTGTTCTTTGCCCTAGTTTCGCGTTTAAAATCGTCGCGGGTCACCAATTTTAGTAGATACCTAGCATTTACTTTATATAAAAACCAGGCATGTGAACTAACTAATTTATTTACAGAATTTTACAATTAACGTGTTGCAAAGTTACAGGAGTATTTTTAAGGCACGCGCGACAACCGGTAGCTTCGCCCGTTGGTGGTCGACTCCCACGCTTGAGCCCTTGGCGGTAAGGGTAGCCGTTCTGTTTCTCTTCGCGTCGTTTGGGGGCTAACGTCCGGTGCGTCCTGGGCGCCAAGTATGAAAATGCTTTTGGTCGCCACAGATCTATTGAACAATCATTTTACTTATTACTTATGTATCTGTGGATCTAGTAACTGTCGAAACGTACAGTATTACTAGAGTACCTATATAATAAGTATATGTGTTGTTGTAATGCATTTCATAACAGGAGAACTATAACTA
Source organism: Agriotes lineatus (assembly GCA_940337035.1). Classification (NCBI taxonomy): domain Eukaryota; kingdom Metazoa; phylum Arthropoda; class Insecta; order Coleoptera; family Elateridae; genus Agriotes; species Agriotes lineatus. Next base: position 62,354,897 of record OW679202.1, read on the forward strand.
ATAAATGTGCAACTACACAATAACAAAGTAACGCAGTTAACTACGGTATTTCCGACAAACTTCATTCTTTTGGATCCCCAAATGTCATCGTTTGCTTTACTCTTATCTTAGATAGGTACTCTACGACTTATTACCTACATAAAAGAAAGCGTAGGCATTAACCTAGCATTGCGCAGCGCACCTCGGACCAATCAGAGACCGGCATTCATAGTTACGCCACTGATAAGATTTTCAGAAATAACTTCATGTTTGTTTACAAATTAGAATACTTAAAAATCCAGTGTATGCAAAACGTACAACAAGTATAACAATTCGGTTGCAGCGAAGATTCAAAATAATCAAATCTGCTTAATTCGCGGTATATCGATTTTTTTTTAAATATCCTGCATGACCGTTTACCGATCGCAGTAAAAGTTAACTATCTACTCAACAATTATTTGTATCATTCGCACTGTTATCGTACCGTATTGAATTTAGTATAACTTTTTTGATCTATGCTATTATTTATAACCGTGCAGTGGCCTGTACTACCTACATAATATGCTGACCTTCGCAGCAAACATATAATAGATGACTAGGCAGTCGTTCTCACACTAAGCATTTTCAAATACATCAGCGATATATAACATGTGAGCAAACGAAAATGTAATCAAGTCTGGCTCTGACATATTTACTGTATTGATATTTGCCATTTATTTTATGAATATCGTGGCGATGGCAAATATTCATACCATAAATATTTTAAAGCCAGGCCCGATTTCATTTTTATTTGTTCACATGTTAGTTAATCCTGCTTCTGTGGCGATTTTCTCCAGAAGATCGATCCAGATCGGAATCCACATGTCGATACTATTAAAAATCGCGGTGAAAAAGATCGATCTTTCTAAAGATCGATTTTTGCTAAAACTTTCATTCATCTTACAGATTTTTTTAATAATTACACATTATATAAAGCATCTTATTAACAACGTCAAATTAATTTTGTCAGATTTCTATAATTTCTTGTAAAATAGCGTTTGTTTACTTTTTAAACGTAGATAGATGGCGCTAACGGTCATTTACCGAAAGTAATCTATAAATTATTTTAACAAAAGCTGGTGGCACGCACCGCGGTGACAGAATTTCCTGTGTCGCTATGCCATCGAAGATCGAAAACCCGATCTTTCGGCAAAAGAATCGATCTTGGAAAAAATCGATCTAGATCGCACATCCCTACTGTGGCTAAGAACTATGTGACCTGAATTTATACATTTTCATCACAAGAAAAGTTACAATGACTGTTCTTTTGTGAAGAAAGTGATGTATGTCATGTAGTTATAAGTATAACACAGAATAAACACCTAACCGACTCAGAAGCGACACTCGCGGCGGCGCCTTTGATCTTTGATGTTCGTCGAGTACCCTATTTCAGCTATGGCGGCCATATTGAAAGATAGTAGATCAAGCAGGATATTCAAAAAATCAGATGTGGTTGCACACCACCGACCACCTTTTTATGCACTCATGCACATTTTTCTACAAATTTGTAATAAAACACGGTGTAAATCGCTCAAATTGCGTTAGAACCAATTGTGGTTCCATACAAATCTACTTTCTGGCAACATGGCTACTCGCTGATTTGTAGACACTTGCCAAACAGAGTGTCGCTTCTGAGTTCGTTAGTTAGTTCCGGTAAACTCCTTTACAATCTGGTTCTGTGATCTTTCCATATTCTTTTTCAGACTGTTTTATTATTAATATTTCTTTCAGCATTTCATTCCATTTCCTCCCTCGGGTTACCAATTTCGGCTTGATCCTTTTTTTCCTCTTCTTGGGGAGCTGCGTCTAATCTGTGTTTGTATTCTTAGGCTACTTCTCAATTAATTATGATTGAAACTGCATATTTGGCTTCAACACTGTATGTTATGTAGTCTATAACCGCTGTAGTCCAGAAGCAAACTATGTTAAGTCCAAATACGGTAAAATCGAATGTTAAGTCTATATACATAAGAAGATCTTTCATTTACTATTTTTTGTTTATTTTTATCTCGCTCTGTTATAAAGTTAGACACTTATAAACTATGTTAAGTCACACCGTAGCATAGAGCAAAAGTCAGTTATTTGCCTCAGGACATATTACTTGGGAAACCATCTCGATATAACAAGAATGTATGCCTTATATTTGGAACTGTGCAGATAACAATATTAGTCAAAACTGTATTGCCAAAGAATGGTTATATTCTAAAATTTTTAACTACCAATTCAATTTTGCATTTAAACCGCCTGACAATGACACTTGTGATATATGTGATAACTGTAAGCTGCAATTGCAAGAAGGTGAAACTCAAGAAAATCGAGTTATTTTGCAACAACCATATTATCAACATCTGGAAGGCGCTAGTAACCGTTATAAATTGAAATCAGAAGACAAAGACCGTTCCAAGAAGAAGAATTTTGAAAAAGTAGTCAGGATAGACTTAGAAAAATTTTTGCCAAACCCAGACCTTTCAAATTCTCAGTTTTTTTATTCATTAAAACTTTGGACGTACAATTTAGTAATTTATGACTCAACTTTACAAAAATCTTATTCCATGATGTGGGACGAGAGTATAGCTGAACGTGGAGGAAATGAGTTAGCATCTTGTTTATCCAAATGGTTTGAAATATGTGATATTTCAGACACCATTACGGAGTTGTGCATTTGGTCAGATAACTGCCCTTCACAAGATCGAAATGTACAAATGGCCATGTGTTACCATAGAATACTAAAGATAAAACATAAACATAGTAAATCAAAAGTCCCTTGCCAGAGGGCACACACACTTAGAGGCTGATGTGGTTCACTCGGTAATAGAAAGGGAAAGAAAGTACCCCCGTTTAAAATAGCTACTCCGTGGGATTGGCAGCAACTGTCTAGATTCTGTGGGACAAAAAAAGACATCTTTTGTTTTTGGTATGGAAACCGAAGATTTTTTAAATTTTAAGAGCTTAGGTGACGGACTTTCGTCGCCATTTGTTATGAGAAAAAAATGAGTCTGGGGATGATTTTCTTATATCACAAGCGGTACAGTTTCAAGTAAGAAGAGAAAGTCCTGGAATTGTTTGTTATAAAACTGATTTTAAAGAATATTTTAAACAGCCAGATATCAACAGAAAAACGAGGCCAACTGGAGCTATACCTGCTCAATTAGAAAAAATTAGAGGCGGACCTAAAAGTATTACTACGACAAAATATACCATTTACAAAAGTTATTAAAATGGGTACCGAAAGTATTTCACGCTTTTTTATATTAATCTTGCACATGGTGATAACAATGCGGAAGATAGTGTTTGAACAAGTATTTGCTTAATTTGTTAAAAATATTTTTCTATGTTCTTTTGAATAAAAGTTTGATAAACTTAACATTGTTTGCCATTAGTATTATTTTTCTTTATTGGACTTGACATTACATTAAGTCCAAATAACAATATTTTTCTCTGCCCAAATAATGTTAAGTCACTTTAAAAAAAATCTAGGTATTTTTTTAGTGTAACTATGTTGTATGAAAACACTTTTCTTATCTTGACAATTTTATAAATTTGAAAGGATTATCTCAAGTAGTTACAGAGTGACTTAACATAATTCATTAATAACTACTTTAAACGCTTCTAATGCAAAATGCCAATTTTGGACTTAACACAGTTTGCCTCTGAGGTACAGGTTACTGTCTTGCCTTGTGGTACAGCACAACACCTAAACTTTTATTATTGGTGAAAATCATCATCATTTTCATACAGACCTAACAGAAGTAACACTTTAAATGATGAAAATATTCTCTCTGTCAAACATTAAACACGCAATTATAATTACTGCCATGTTTCAGTTCTGTTGATATAAGATTTGATATAAAATTTTACATCAATTGAACACAATAGTAAAAGCCAATTGATATCACAGTAAACAAAATAAAGAAAACAGCATTTTGTATAACAAATACCTTAAGAACATAAACTGTAATTGAAAACCAACCCTTGGAACAAGTTTCACACTTCAACTATCTTAGCTGCAATATTAGCTACGATTACGCCGCGCCATTGCCAAAAAATATGTAAATTGCAACACATACTGTATAATACAAAGAACATTAAATCAAAAAACAGCGCAGAAAACAAGAATGAACATCTATAGATTTATAGCCACTTCTCTACTTCTATATGGATCAAAGACCGTCATTTTCAGAAACAAAGACAAATCACACATTCAGTCAGCAATTAAACTTCAAGGGGAAATAAAGGATGTTGAAGAACAGATCAAAAGACATAAGAAGGTAACTAGAAGATATTATAATAACTGAGAATAAAAAGAAAGAAGCCAATCATATACAACGGATAAAGAAGAACGGGCAGCGAACAATAGTAGAAACATGTGTAGACCAAGAATCAGGCCGGAACAGGCAAAAGTATAGAAGAAAGACGACAACGACGTGTCAGTGCTAGTACTTGTAGAGATGAAGTAATGAATTATTTTTTCCCACAAGCACCTCCCCCTCTTTCGTAATCTTGCCCCGAAAATGTTATTTTCAAATATGGGAACCCTTATTTAGTGTAACTGCAGGACATGTCTATGTTTAATGTAAACGTTATAAGTACGGATTTAGATTCATTAGCCGTTATTTTCCATGTAGGTAACCAAGTTTGCAACTTATTTACATTTTCTTGTAGGTGTTATGATGCGGTAGTTGGATCGGCATGTACTGCTAGAACTGTAGTATCGTTTGCATACGTGGCTCTTGTAGTTTTGTTAGTTGTCAGAAGATCTGCGGTATATAAGAGATATTAGATGGGCCCCAAAATGCTGCCTTGTGGAACTCCAGATCCGATTGGTACCGGGTCAGTGTATTCGTCTTGATCTTTAACTAGGAAAAACCTATGTGTTAGGTAGGAAGTAACGACAATGACAAAAGGGTGTGGAAAGTTTTGTTTTAATTCTTCAAATGCCAGGTTGATCACATTAACTAGCCGGTGTACTTGTTCGATAGTGTTATGTTGGTTTCCAAAACGAAATTGGTGAATAGGGATCAGTTTGTTATCGTCTAGAAATGGTTTCATTCGTTTCAAAAATATCTTTTCAAAGACTTTTGAAAGAACTGGTAACAAACTAATTGGACGATAAAACGCCGCTTTATTTGCATTCTTCGCAGGTTTTAGCAACATAACTATTAGCGCTACTTTCCATTGACTGGAAAAGTGCCCTAGCCTCAATATTGCATTGAAGCGTTGCTGTATAGCTTTGTACCCTTTAATTGTAAGTTCTAGTAGGTAGCTCTTGACTGGTTATAAAATGAAAACCTGGAGCTTTGCAAAGGTTGTTATTTTGTTGTATTGTATCTTCAATTTCTATGAGACTGAATTTTTTAATTAGAAGATCCATTTGATATGGTACATTAAGATATTCTCGTATCATTTTCTCTTGTTCCGGTTCATTTGTATTGCTTTTATCTTTGATTAGTGGAAGGTGTACCCTGGACCTCTTCAGTTTTCTTGTGGCTTTCCACAGTGAGAAATCTGTTGCTTTTAGTGGTGAGTGGTGATAGTTCACTGAGGTAGTCCTGGATTGATTAATTTTTAATTTGTTTTAAAAGCTGTATCGACTCCTTTGTTGCTTTGTTAAATTTCTTTTTGTCATCTTCACTTCTTGTGGCTTGCCATTTTTTCATAAGTTTTCTTTTCTCAGATTTTTCCTAATTATATTAGGACATATTTCCTTAATGTTGTCATAGTTGTAGTCGGGTGTTGCTGTTCATGCTGCATTCTGAATTGTTTTAGTTAACTGTGCTACTGCTATATGAACTTCTTCTGGAGTCTTGAGCGTTATATTCAAGTTAATTAGTTAGTCTACTGTTGTTCTATATATTTCCTAATTTGTTTTCTTGCTGTATTGTGTTGGTTGCTTTTGTCGTTCTAAGATGTATGAGTAGAGTGTGATTATAACTGGTGAATGGTCCGACGATAGATCAAAACAAGACTGCTTTGATTTGTTTTTCGTAAATTTCTTTTGTGATTCCAAGATGTAGTCAATCGTATATTTTTGTCCTGTCGGTCGGCCAATAGGTAGGCCTTTTGGTCGATACTGCTGTTAAATTATTTATTTGCTCTTAAGGCAGCATATAACCGTCTGCCTTTTGGTGTTGTTGTCCTTGAAACCCAAAATTCATTTTACGCATTACATTCTTCTCCAGTGATAAATTTATTTCCTAAAGTATTGAAAATGTGTTTGTAGTCTTCCTTTTTATTATTGTACTTTGGTGGCCAGTACACTGCTGCTACGTTGATATTTCCCGTATGATCTTCTATTGCCACTGGTGTTGCTTGTAAATTGGACAATATATTGTAGTTAATGGTTTTTATTGTAAGAGTTTCGATTAAATTTGAGAGAAACTAATAAACGAAAATTTTAAAGACTTGAAGAATATAAATAAGATATGGAGAAGACGTGTATCGTAGAAGGAACATAATTTAAAATACTACAGGCAATTGAAATAGTTTCTGGAATCGGATATTGAACTTAGTTTATTGTCGAATAATTAAATCTTGTGACTTGGACAGCGTCAGCTGTATTTACTGGGAATAGGACATGGCAGGATTCCTAGAGTAAGAGCCTCCGGGAATTGGAAGTGGTTTTTCATCTAAAGGGTTAAACTGGGCTAAATTTTTGATGGGGTGACATTTTAAGAGTGATACTAGTTGAGCTGACGTCCTGTGGTTTCTGACATATCGGGATTCCCATGATTTGGATTGTTAACATCTTGTTTGGAAGGGATGGTGTCTTCACTGCTGGAGGATTTTGTTGAGGTTCTTGTTGCTGAATCGCGTGCTGATTGAGAGTTGGAAGAAGACATTTCCGAAGCTGTTTGCAGTTCTTGGTCATAGGGTGAGCTGGTACTGGGGTTACTCAGTAGTTGGCATACATTTGGATCTCCTAAAAGGCAGATTAAGTTTCTTTGGACGAACTGCAATCCCAGGTATTTATTGAGCAAACTAAAATAAACAGCAATTGAGTGAAGTGTGGTAAAAAAATTAAAGGACTACTTACTATTTGAGGTTTATTGAATGACAGGTACTGTAACAAAGGGGTATTTTCAATTGATATTTTATGTACATAATTTGAAGTGACACTGACGTTCATTGGGGTTGTCACAAAAATTTGACCTAAGTTGCCATTGAACAAATGATTTTTCAGAAATATTAAACTGTCTTGATATAACGTTAACCGACTTGTTTTTGGGAGTACATATCAATGTAAAATAATTACATATCCAAACCATATTGCAGTGTAGTCAATCAGTGTATAACTAAAATACGTAACGTAAGGCTTTAATAACTTCATTAAGGAGGTATGACTATAGCATAATATATAAAACAGTGGTACAAAGTTTTATAACATATGGAGCGGAAGTGTGGGGTATAAATTCAAGAAATAGAACCAAACTGTTATCAACCTAAATGGATTTCCTAAGAAGAAGCTGCAGGAAGTCAAGACAGGACAGAATACGAAATGTCACGGTAAGAGAAATGATGGAAATGGAAAGCGATATAATTGACAAAGCGCAAAAACGACAATTGGTATGCTTTGGACACGAAATAAGATGGCCAAAGAAAGTACTGACATTGATATAAGCGGAGAAAAGAAAACTGGTACGACCTAGACGAAGCTGGAGGGATAAAATAGAAGAAGCCGTGACCGAAAGAGACCTCACGGAAGCAGACACATAAAGAAAAATGTAATAGAAACTAAGGGGGGGGGGGGAGACATCGCGATCTGTAAAAAATCCACATATATATAAGTACAAAATGGGCATCATTTTATGAAATAACTTAGTTTTTCGTGATATGATGTAAAACTTATTGTAACTGAGCAGGTAGGTACTTGACTTGCGCTAGATGTAAGAAATTGTCTAACTGTGTATTTGAGCTCAAACGTGTAACATTGCCGGCGTAAAATAAGTGTTTTTTTAAGTCGTTTTGACAGTCTTTTAATTTAACTTAAGAACATTTTGTAACATCACAATAAGACAATTTTATTAAAACTTTTTAAAATGTTGCTATAAAGCAATTACACAACAGTTTTATAAGAACAGCTTTGTAATTTGTATGCAGCAATAATAAAATATTTTACTGTTTGAAATACACCAATAAAAGAAGCAATTGTTAAATGCATTCTAAAAGTTTGCTAAACTATTTTCCACCAGTAAACAGGGGTGTAGTCGAGGGGAAACGTGGGGGAACTGCGTTCCCCCACTGGTTAAGTTTTAAAAAAATACGGAACGAATTTATGGCATTTACTTATTAGCACAAACAATTTGATAATTATTCATTCCAGTGTCATTTAAATATAGGCTAGTGGTATATGCTATTATTTAGAAATATCACTTCAAACATGACTTGCTACTTGCTATGAATATGCAAAGTATTAAAAATAGTTTGAATTAGAAAGTTATAGGCTTGATATTTATATATTAAGGCTACGAAACTGGCAACATCGTGATACGGAAAAATTGCACCAGAAATCATAAAAACGCATATTTTTGCACCTATACTTTTAAAAAATTTCCGGAAGAGGACCCCCGGACTCCATTTTCCTGGGGGATATTCCATACCCCTCAGAAGTCTAGCGTTCCCCAATGGCAGATTTGCCACTATATCACTGCCAGTAAAGCTTATTTTCTGCCATGACAAAGGAATAATATGTCGATGGCTATATGAGCCAGTTACTAATTTAGAATTATATGATTCACAGCAAAGGCAATTTTTATGCGGAGGAAATTTTATGATGAATTATATGGCATTTTTACTTCCTTTTACAATGAAAGTATTGAATTCACCCCAAAAATTCTAAATTAAGTTTTCAACAGATCTTCACGTTTCAGAGTCCCCTGAACCCAAAAAACATTTTTTTATTGGTTTGTTTTGTGTGTGTGTGTGTGTGCGCGTGTGTGTTTGTATTGCATTGAGAGTGACCTCTTGTGTGTACATCATCGTGGACTGTAACGGCTTCACGTATAGTGACCTCATACACTGGATGTTGTAATTTTTTCTTCGTTTTTATTGTTCTTTACGTCAAATTATAACGTATAGGCAAAACTCTCAATTTAGCCATCTGTGAAGTCACAATCCACAATGGTTCACGTGGTATCCAGCAACTATTGTGACCTCTTTACACAATTTGACTTGTGGCGCCACCTATAAGTACCGAATTAAGGTGGAACTAAAAAACCGCTTATAGTAGAAGCTGTTATGTTATTATTAGGATCACGTATATCACGTATATCAAATAGCAATATAGTACGGCGGGTTCTCTGGATGTTTCGATCGTAGTTCCTACAGCACTTGTTCCATTTCTGTCTGCCCTAGCGCGCATTTAATAATTAAAATATCTTTTTAAATTAAAGATAAATTAATGAATACCTATTGCAAGCTCTTAAATTTAAATAAAAATATTGAGGTTAAGTTTAGAAATTATATTTCAATTATTTGTAAAGTGAATCAATTAACAATTACTTTTAAATACATTAAAAATTGTTTTTAAACCCAAAATAAATAAAAATTGTTTTTAAAATCAAATTTTTATAAATTGTAATCTAGATTTGGGAATTTAAAATATTGACAATTATTCGAAATTACAGCAATAGTTATTTTTAAATCTTATTTTTGAATTGAAAATTATTGAAACTACGTACTAAAAATAATTCCCAAATTTTAAAATGGAAAATATTAAACTAAATTTTATAAATAAAATGTATAATTTTTATTAGTTGACAGTGTTACAAATGTCATTGAAAAGTAAAATTTAAAGTTAAAAGTTATTAAAATGGTAGTTAAGTGTAGGCTGTCAGCAAAATTTACATATTGAAAGAAAGCCATTTTTTGCGTGCAAGATAAAGTAGTCATGATAATTAAAAATGTGACAAATTTATTTAAAAATTTCAAATCTGAAATATTTTATAAAACAATATATGTACACATTGAGGATCAAAATGCCCCCTCGCCCTCTGACTTCTGAATGCGTCAAAATATTGTAAATATACATATCAACATTTCTGCTCGCCGATGAATGTTGCATGAAAGACGACTCAGGTTTCTTCAATCGATGTCACTTAAAACTTGCTTATTTTTGTCTTGTATCATCTGGAGGTTATCATACCTTTCTGTACAATTAATATCCTTTAGATATCCCAAAAGAAAAACGTGCGGGCTCATGTCCGGTAATATAGGTGCTATGATATAGGGACATGAATCCCTACCCACTAATTACCAAATGTCTTGTTCAAATATTGCCTCACTAAAACACCATTATGGGCAAGTGCACTATCTTGTTAAAAATAACATTTTACTTTTAAATCCAATTGAAGGTTATCCATTCAAGTATCTTCAATATGATTTCTTAGAAATAAAACAATAATAGTATTATTGAAAATACCTTACCAAATATAAATAAAACATTTATTCTGTTAATTTCTGTCGTTTTTCGGTTGAATAGTAGTTCCTTATATTTTCTATGAAACATTCCATTGTTCGCAAAATTGAACTCGTCTGTATGTTTATTCATCAAACTATATTTACAAAAAGAGTAATGCGACAGAGGCAACTAGTTATATCTCTGTTTTAATCATTCTGTATGTATACCTAAAACTGCTCTTTAACGAGATATTTCAATAACTAGTATTTTTCTTTATTTAATTACAATCGCGATTGCCTTGAAACAATGTACACTTATCAACAGTAACACTATGTGTTCAGTTTTTTAATGCTGAAAAGGTTTTGAACCCAAAAATGAAAAAAGTACGGGATTTTCCTTTTCAAAACCCAAAGTTGAAGCAATTTCCTTTTAAACCGGAAGTGCTACAATAACTAAATCGCAGTTTTCTAATAACCGTAGAAAGTCCTGGCACTTTGCCCATTTAACCTAATGTCTACCTTTAATAATAAAAAGTTACTAATGGTGGACAAGTTAAGAAAGGCACCTATCAGAAATACATTCTTTTTGTCATTTAAAATGATTCCTGTGATGTTTCTCAATTAATCGCAGACATTACATTTTGTTTTCACAGGTTACACAATTAAAAAAGTTTTAGGTGACTTATTGTTTCGTTTGTCAAGAGATACAGCAAGTACTTTTTTTAAATCGGCAGTAAAGAACGTCAACATCGTCAAATACGAGAAATCGGCAATGAAGTTTTCCATTGTTTTACGACTTTTTGTAGGTGGCGGGGCGATAGGTAAATGTCAACCCAAGTCAACATAACCTATAAAAGTTGGTTAAAATGTAATGTCCGGATTTCTCGATTTAAAAAAAGACATAATGTATCCCTCGGCACCCCCTTTTATCCCTCATGTGGTTTATTTGCCTTGGCTCTACGGGCCTCGGCAGCTAAATTCACATTCGTGATAAAAAGCTAAACTACAGTGCCTCTGTATACAAATTACTATTGTGCAATTCCGTAATAAACAAAAAAAATAGATATTGTAGGTTGCGTTGACATAGAAATATACGACAAAGGGTGAAAACAAGTACCTACTTATTTCACGTCACCATTGGCAACTTTTTAAAAAATTATGTCATTCTAACATTAATAATGACAAATATAATGTTGACATTTTAGTGCAGGATTGTAAAGAACTACGTATACGCATTGCAAAAATGAGCGTATTTCACTCGTAATTTGTAATTCGAAAAAATTTAACAATATTTACGACTCGTGAAAAAAACGTTTACATTTTATCTTGTTTTTTAAATAACTCTTATGTACAATAGTACCGTAAAACAGACTTCTTCAAATGCCCAACAATTTTTGAGGAGTGTCACTTTACCGCTTTAAAACATAATGTTTATTTTTGATTGACAATTAAATGGCAGTTGCTAATCATGCAGTTATGGCAATTGCCTTGAATTGTTGTTATTGACCATGCGTTTTGACATTTGTCAAAATGCCTTTGAATCCCTGCTGATTGCTTATAAATGTGATTGTAGATAAAATCTAGTTTACATACTTATACTTGCACCGCAAAATCAAATTGCCAATTGAGAGAAAAAGATGACGCCCAGCGCTTTTTATATACAAATAATAGCTATTAAGGTGCTTTTTAACCATGAAAACCAAGTTACTAAAATTCTTTTATTTTATCCTATTATGTTATTATGACAATAACTCCTTAGCAACGAGTTGCGTTAAGATGCATGTAACAGCACTAGTGTTGTTAAGAAAAATAACATAATGATACTTTATTAGCATTTAATCATATGTTGACAGCACTGAAGTGTATTGTCAGTCTATGTCAAATTCGATGTTAGTAGGTTAGGTTTTGTTTGTTATTTGACACAAACTGACGGAAAACTTAACCTGAAAATCTCAAATTTAACATAACCTGACAGTGCTACCAACGATACAGTATTGAGTTTTTATCTTTCTAGTGATACCACCACTCGCTGTTGTAAGTGTCATTAATAACCATTTTTGCTGTTTTTTTAAAAGATTAGTATTTTAGGATAAAATAAACCGTGTTACGATATACGTAACGTTATCCGCTTTCTACATTACTCGAGAATTTTAAAGAACTCACTCCTAACGTCGCTCGTTCATTCAAACTATTCTCTCGTAATGTAAAAAGCTTGATAACGTCACTTGCATCGTAAATTACTATTTTGGTAAGAGGGTTTTTGTTTGCGAGAAACTGAAACCCTAATATATTTTAATTCAGTTTGAAATACAGATTTTAACAGAAACTATAAAATAAGACGTACAATAATGTTTTTTTTAAATAATTACTGGTTCTTGACATTGGTTGAGTTTCATACTTGCGTTGTAAATTCTAAGTTAGATTAGTTAGATTTATCTGTAATTCCAATGCTTATAAAGTCACGAGGATCAGGTGATTTTTCGTTACAGTTTTACTCTTGATTTTTCGGGTTCTTCGTTTGTAATCGGAATCGCTTTGTTATCACAGGTTGTACTCACCGGCAAAGATGAACTACGCAAACCTAACCGAAGCTGTTAACAACCATAATTATTATTTAGGTTAAACGTTAGATCGGGCAGATTTGTAACCACAATCTTCAGGATACAAGTTGAGAAAGATGTGTTTTTTTTTAAATAAGAAATATACGTTTGTCTAACTTGTAGCCTAAATGTAAATCGCATAATGTACAGTCGAGTGCAAATAAATCTGGAACAGTGTTTTTTTCACATGCAGGTTGAGTTAAGAATTGAAGAATATCTCCATGGATTTCCTCTTAGCAGAAACTCTTTTTGATAGCAGGAAATCCATGGAGTTATTATTCAATTCTTAACTGAACCAACATATGAAAAAAACATTGTCCCAGATTTATTTGAACACGAATGTACATCTTCGGATACTTTGGTGCAGTACAATCCGTGGAGGTTTACGGTAATACAAATGGTATAACCTGCTGATTCACGTCTTGCACTTAATGTAAACTATTATGTGCTCAACTTAATTCGAGCAATTTTAGAATCGTAGTGGTGTGATTTGTAGTTCTGCTACATAAAGCAATCAAGGTAAGTTTTATAAGTGTCTGTTGGATTTTATTGTTCATCAAGTAGGTACCTACCTACGCATGTAAATTATATCGTTATTGACATGCTTACTTTTGGCAGTAACATATATACGATAAATGTAGGGTGACCACTTTTCAATGTATACAAACCCTGAGATCCTTCGTAAATTAAGAAAAGGGGTTTCTTTAATGAGAAATGCAGAATGTTTATAAGAAACAAAAAGCAAGCAAATAAAAACCATGTTTTTATTAATTTCTATTAATGGTTAGCAAAGGGGTAAATGAAATACTTGTCCACATCGTACGCCGTACTGAACACGGATTGTTTCTGCTTGATCTGCATGTATTCAAAAGAAAACATCAACACAGGCGGTCAGGGGGCCTTCGCTATAGTTGCGCTGACTCAACTACCGGCTGCAGTAGGCTAACCTAATAACATGCAGATTGTGAAATCGCCAACAGACCATTAAGATAAATAGAAAGAGATAGAGGTATCATAGCCTTGATTACAATAAAATTAAAGATTATACTTATTTATTTAATCAATGATTATACGCTAGCCCTTGCGCGAGATTTATGGTGGCGATTTTATTTTTATTATTATAACCGACTTACGGGTTACGTTGAAGTTAATGTTTGATATTATTACAAAATTAGCATAACCCCGAGAAATTATAACAAAACCCGGGGCCCGGAGATCTGGCGTTGACACCGTAAGACTATGGGTGAAACCCTGACAGGTGGTCACCCTACTCAAATGTCAAATCGGTATTTTTGCTGTTCTTTGCTTTCTAATATGTAGTTTTAAATGTAATCTATTTTTAATTAAATCAATGTTATTTAGATTTTCTTTTTTTGCCCTTGCTGGGATCGGTACAAATATTAGTAAGGTAATTTATTTAATTTTGTTTTGTAATTGGCAACTATGCTTGTTGAGAAAATAAATATATATTATTATTATATTATAAATATGCGGTGATTATTAACCACATATAGTTACTAATTACTTTTTCATTTGTTACCGATGATTAGTCAAGTAATAATGGTGTTTTCCCTTGCCAACAACCGGTAGACAGGATGAAATAATCTTTTCAAACGTAACTTAAGTTTAATAAATTATTATTGGTTATTTGTTTCCGGCAACCTTATTAAACAATTTGCCTTACTCTTTAGGTTATGGATCTTCGATTTGGGGCCACAATTAAATGTCAACACATCTTTAAACATAACACTCAGAAGTATTTACAATGCTTCTTTCTCTCTAGATAAATTTCCACAACATACAGGGTGTCTTAAAACATGCCGCTAATAATTACACCACGCAATTCTACGTAGAAAAACAAGCAAAAAACTCGAATACAATTTTAGTGTTAACTCTTTGGTTACGGAGTTATTAATGCTCAAACTTTGATTTTTTTTCTACTATGGTTGAGAAATAGATTGAAATAGTATCAACAACACATAATTCAACAATTAAAATAAGTAATGACATAAATTATAACATTTTGGTAATTAGTTTACTTATAATTTAATATTTAAGAATGCAAAATCTTCGCGATTTATAGTTTTGGAAGAAGTTGCAACTATGCATTATAAGCTGGGTTTATTTTTAAAATGTAATAAAAAAATCATTTTTGACACTTGTAAAAGTCACTTTTCTTTTCGTAAACCTGCTTCACTCATTATTTATTAGTTATTCCCTGTTATTATTGTTCTAACTTACTTTGTTCCTTGTTTGATTCTTCAGTTTTGTGTTTTTGGTTTTGGAAAAAACATGGCATACAGTTTTCCTGAATACGCAGATATGTATTTGACATTAGGCGAATGTGGCGGTAATTGTCACCGAGCTTCAAATTTATATGCCGAACGTTATGTAAAGAGGAGACATCCTAATGCTCATGTTATTGAAAGACTAGATCGCCACTTAAAAGAGAAACAGGGAGTTGTTGGAGGGCGACCACGATGTGTATTACAACCCGACATAGAAGAAAACATCTTACAGGTATTAGAAGACGAACCTCGACAAAGTACCCGTTCTGTAGCTCGAAGACTTAATATTAGCCATACTGCTGTACATCGAGTGTTAAGAGAAAATCTTTTACATCGTTCCACTTCCAGCGAATCCATGGGTTGATGGGTTGCTTCCGGAAGATTATCCGCGATGGATGGTGTTTTGCAGATGGTTATTACGGCAACACGCAGTCAACCCGGCTTTCATTGAAAACATTTTATGGACGGATGAAGTCACATTTACCCGGATTTACCCGTAACGGAATGTTTAATATGCACCACTGGGCCGATGAAAACCCTCATGTATTCCATCAAACTAATCACCAGTTTAGATTCAACGTCAATGTATGGGCTGGAATTATCGGAAATAGACTAATAGGGCCACACATTTTGTCTCGTCGATTAAACGCCGAAAATTTTGTCAATTTTTTGAACAACTATTTACGGGGATTATTGGAAGAAATACCATTACTTGTCAGGAGAGATATGTGGGCTCAGTTAGATGGAGCTTCAGCCCACTGGGGGCTTGAAACTAGGGAGTGGTTAAATCAAAACTTTCCAGAGCGGTGGATTGGGCGTGATACTCCGATACCATGGCCCGCAAGAAGTCCCGACTTAATTGTCAGAGACTTTTTCTTTTAGGGCTTTTTAAAAGCTTTTATTTATCAATGAGAAAGTGAAACCGAAGAACAACTTATTGAACGGATAAATAATGCAGTTAGAAAAATAAACAATCGTAACATGCTGTAAAATCTAATACCAAACATTCTTACTCGATGTACCATATGTGTAGAAGTTGCAGGTGCTCATTTTGAACAGCTATTGTAGCCAAACAAAGAGTACTAATTTAAATAAAACGCATTCAATCTTGATTTGTCAATTATTTCAATAATTTTAGATGATGTCCATGAAAAACATGAACACATACTTGATTTAATTGCAGAATCACAAACATATACAATCAAGGGTAACTAAATGCATGTCTCTTAGCTTTAAATTGTACAGCGTTGCCAAATTAAAAAACCTTTAAGTGCTTATAATTTAAAGACTTCGTCTAAGACCAAATTGGTGTTAAAGTTTTTTGCTTGTTTTTTAACGTAGAATTCCGTGCGTTAATTATTAGCCGCACATTTTAATACACCCTGTATATCTTCGCATCATCAGAACAGTTTCATCTGCCAAAAAATCTTCTGTTAAAAAGCCATGGCGTTGTGAAGAAGAATAGCTTGTCTTGAAGTGCGTTGTATCTGTAATTAAACACTATTCACTATCTGGAAACTGGAGACGGCTTGCGAAGACTATCAGCAAAAATCCCATTTTGGAAGGAATAAAATTGACTGATATAAAGTTTTGCATTAAAAATCATTTACCTAAAATAAAAGGAAAGTAGTTTTAAAATGCTCTTTGTACTTTGCAAAAAGCATGTGAGGATTTATAAAGTGTGATTTTAAAGAAGGATCGACCAGCGCTACGCCTGTTTAATTAAAATATTAGTAAAATCCAGAAGTTTTATTTTAAAATTTGCTTTTAATCGATTATTTAATGTATTTTGTGTTCTTTAAGACCCACCGTATACTATTTTCTAATATTTGTGAGGTATGATCTAAAACCTTTATCCTCTACAGGGCTGTGGAATTTTTAAAGATTTATTTTATGTTGGCAGTAACGAGTAAAGGTACTTAATAATATATCCTAGACAATTTTGTCAGAATCACTTAACTTTTACAGAATGTTTAACACTGAACACAAAGTGGACCTGCGTATGGAAAATGGAGGAAATCACTTTGAACATCTGTATTTATTTTTGTTTATGTATTCAATAAAAGTGTTTGAATTTGTTAAAATAACCTTATTCATATAACCTTAAATTGTCAGATGTAAAATGCCAATGTCACTTTCACTGCCAAGGGCTGCCAAAATAAGAATAAGAAGTACCTTTACACCCTTTTTCGGTATTTATTTAGAGTTTAAATGTTTTGTTTGTAAATGTTTTTAAATTACCTTTGTATTTTGCAAAAAAGCATGGTGTCAGAAGGAACATAAAACATGAAGATGTATAATGTGTGATTTTAAAGAAGGGTCGACTACCGCTACGCCTGTTTAATTAAAATATGAGTGAAGTCCAGATGTCCCGAATTATTTTTTAAAATTTGCTTTTAATCAATTAATTAATGTCTATTATAAAATCACCCATAATTTGTGTTGCTTAGGACCCACTGTATACTACTTTCTAATTGTATGTATGAAATACCTATTTTTATATGTAGTGTCGTTATTTTGTACTACAGAAATGTATGGTTTATTTGTTTAAATATAGCTGTTTTTTCTACTTTCTAATAAAACCACACAAGAATATCAATTTCATTTTATTTGCTAACTGATAGGCAGAAATTAATTGGTGTAATTCATAGCTCTCCAGCAAAATTAAAACATCAAAAATTTTTTGGAAAAACTTTTCTATTTGTAAAATTTATATCTGCAGAAGTTTTATGCAGAGTTTCTATAACAAAGTTGCAAGTTTCAGGTAGCACTCTTCTTTGAGCAAAAAATATGATAAAAATGTTATCATTTACCCTGTATCTGTTGGGTCCCATTTTTGTCAAGGGCAAAGCCTGAGCTGTGTGGAAATTACTTTTATCTTTTTGTGAGTTAAAACAAATAAACCAAATTTTATTTGGTTAAGATGTTCACCCTATATATGTTGGGTTCAAAATTTGCCCTTTTTCGGCAATGGTAAAAACCTGAGCTATGTAAAAATATTACTTTCAATTAAGTAGTGGTTCTTGATGTTACAGCAAAAATAGACAGAATTTAATTTTTGTAAGTGCTCACCTTGTATACATTTTGTGTTTGAGGTATACGGGCAACAGACAGACGGAATTAAGAAAACCTGTTTTTCGTCAAGTAGAGGCCCTGAAACGTGAAGATCTGAAAAAACTCGGAGGGTGATTTTTTGCGATTACAATAGATACTCGTTTGCCTCTTAGACGAGGGAAGTAAAAACTAAAAGAAAGTCCTATAACTGTTCGATTTGGTTATGGGGGTTTAAAAAATACTCGTACTACTGAAAAACTGTCGATATCTAGAATTTAGTTAATCTGGTCTCGAATATTCGAGAATTCGATTAATCTCGCTCTTCTCAAATATTCGAGATCGATAGATGCCAATCTCGATCTCGAATTTCGAAACTAGATCGAAAATTATCTCGTCTCGGTGGCATTACTACTAAAAGGCCGATTCTATGACATTTTTATGTTGGTTTTAAAAATATTATTGAAAATCTGTCGAGTTCGAGAATTTGGTTAATCTTGTCTTGAATATTCGAGAACTTGATTAATCTCGTCTCGAAAATTCCGAAATCGAGAAATTTCGAGAGGAGATGAGACGAGATCGAGAATTTTCTAGTCTCGGAGACATCACTACAAAAAATTCATAGTAGTTAGTTACCTCGTTCTTGAAGTGACATATTGTTGAAAAAGCGAAAAAAATCTTATGGTGACAAACAATTTACAGTGTTTCACTTAAGGTGCGAACATAGGGAAATAGCATGGGAAATCGTATACCGGTTCACGGTTATGCATATTCCTGGTCACCATTTTTATGTAAAAAAAATGGTAGTGGTACTAAATTAAGGAGAATAATTTTCCGCGTTGTTTAGTATTAAAAATTTATTGGATAATGTAAATTGTGTATAAAAATGTTAATTTTAAAATTTAGATATTCCCAAATATTCACTTATAATACCATGAGTTGTCAAAGTTATGTCGAATATTTTTGCTGTGGTATCACGAATGTCCATTGCGCTTAGGTTCAATTAGGACGAGTGCGATAGCACGAGTCCTAATCCTAAGCGCAATGCACATGAGTAGTGATACCACCGCAAAAATATTCAACTTCACTTTGACTAAGAATGGCATTCGAGGGACTATTCAATGAACCAAACTGCTTTTTCAAACTAGTTTTCAGTAAATCTAGCAACAAACTACACAATTTCTATAGTAACAGAACTCTAATATTAACTTTTTCTAATAAAAACCACATTTGTTTAAAATATTCACAATACCACTAGTGAAAATTGTCGATTATTTTCACTAGTGAAAATTGTCAATATAGTTCACGCTAATTGGTGCAAATAACAAAAATACTAAATTATGATTGGTTAATAGTTCACATGAAGGGAGTGAGTTGAATAGTCACTAGAATACTCAACATTTTTATTTATAGTAATTATTTAAATGCGTGAATTAATAACTAACAGAAAGTACCACTTATTTTGGCAGAATCAAATTTGATCATGGCTGGTCTGTTTTTTTTAATAAAATGCAAAATATTTATTACAGTTTTTAAGCTGTTTCTATCTTAAAGAAACAACAAATTCAAGTAAAGTAGTATCAAATTAAGCGCATTTTTTCTCTTTCAATTGATACCACTATCAATTCAAGCGGCAAGCAGGAATCTGCATAATATATACGATTTAACATGTTATTTCCCTATGTTCACTTTTAAAAATTTAATTTTTGTATAAGGTCTCAAACATACGTAATTCATCATAACGAGGGCATTTAAAATAATTATCTTGTAGAATTTAATCCTATTTCTACTGTTAAAAAACAAAGAAACTGGATAATTTCGGTTATATAGATGCATTTAAGAGGACATCGGTTTCTTGATGAAAAGAAAATCGTCTGTAACTGTCTGCTTAAATGTACAACTGAGGTTTTTGTCATTTCCAACATTCTAATGATGACCTTTCAGCTTAGCATACCCGGTATACTTGTGACATATTCTGCACAAATCTTGCCTATTTCTTATGATTATGACCTCCCTTACACAGCTTCTCGGTTTACTAAGACTGAGACATCACTTTTACACAATTTAAGTATCCTATAATTGTGACATCAACTTACACATTTCTGGCTGCACCGTACTAGTGACCTCGGATGTCATTTTCACGGTCGACTTAATTTGTTGTGTATCAGCGTGTGTATTAAAACCACAATTATATCACTTAATTGTGTGTCTTTTACTACCGATAAAACCGTTGTGGCCACTTTCCATGGTGTAGTTGGGGATGTCACAGTGTACGCAGTACGTGTATGCGTGTGTGTGTGTGTGTGTGTGTGCGTGTGTGTGTCTGTCCGAAAGTAGGTGTTTACTTCTGTGATTTTTTAGTTTTCTTCGATTTTTTCAAAAACGGCTCTAACGATTTTTTCAAACTTCTCATTTTTATTACATTTTTAATGTGTATTGATGCGAGATAGGTGATTTTCCAGTTGAATACTTCTAAAATAGGTTTCTTTTGTTTTTTTCCTATTTTTTTTATTAACTCCTATTTTAAATAGAAAACCTGGTATATTGTTACATTTTTGAATTCACCTTAAAATTCTAGAGAAAATTTGTCTCTTTACCTAACGCTCTATTTTGTACCGTTTTTGTAGAATTTGTAATTTTTGATAATTTTTGACAAATGCTTAAAAATTTTAAATAATTTTTTTGCCCAATTATAAGATTACTGTAAAAGGAGGTTGTGTGCCTGTATCACACCATATTTTTTAAATACATTTTTAATGATTATTATTAATGTTTCCTGAAATTTTTAGTAAACTCAATTACATGAATGAACTGACCTGATCTGAAAATACATTACTCCAGGTTATTCAACGAGGAAGAGAGACTGGGAATTTACAACCACAGAAGGGTCATGATGGTGAAAGACCAAATCAACATGCGGTTAATGTTGAAGAAAAAGTATTGGAAAGGGTAGATGCTGAATCGAGAACTAGTACACGCCAAATTGCCCAGGAAGCTAATGTTTCGCAGAACATTGTTTCGCGCACATTGAAGATGAACGGTTTGTACTCTTTTCATTTCCAAAAAGTACAAGGGCTTACACCCAACGATTATTCGTTGCGGCAGCAGTTTTGTGAGTGGCTGCTCAATCGTACGGAAGCAGAAGCAGGTTTTCCAACAAATAGTCTGGTAACTGAAGAATGCTGTTTTACCAGGAATGGTAAGCTCAACTTCCACAATGCTCACACATGAGCTGATGAATATCCTCATGTGATCCGCCAAAGTAACCTTTAGCAACGTTTCAGTTTAAATTTATGAGCTGGAATTGTGAACAACACCTTAATAGGGCCTTTCGAATTTTACAAAAAGTTTTACCAGGGCTGATGTTGCATTGGTTGTGCGACATAACAAGTGGTTTATGCATGATGGCTGTCCTACACATTTTAGTCGTCCTGTAAGAGATTATCTCGATCATACCTTTCCGCAATGGTAGATCGGCCGGGGTAGATACCATTGAAGAGTTGCCCCATCGAATCAATGTTGCTACAGAGGACTTTCAAGAACAATTTACCCAAGTGTCCATAAATTGGATTCGTCATGATCCACTGTGTGTTGAAAAGCAGGGGCAGCATTTTGGACAATTTTTGTGATTTTGGTAAATGTTTATACTTATGTAGTTACTGCATTACTTCTTTTTCAGAATTTTTTGTCTTTGTTAAATTTATGTTATTCTTAAAAACCTGTTTAATGCAATAAAAAAAAATTTTTGCATTATTTAAAATCGAAGATAAGTAAATACATAATTTAAAATTAAAATTGTGTACACCAAGTTTTCAAATAAAGTGTAAAAAAATATTTTTCTTAGAAAACGATAAAAAATTCAAATTCGTTCTTTTTTAGTTATAAGACAATAGTAAATAATTATAAAAAATTAATATGACATTGAAATAGAAATTAGTTATAGAATTTAGCATTGGAGTGAGCACTGTTTTTTTTTCTCTGTTTGAAAATACATCGTTTCCAAAGAAACAAAGAAATCTTGTTCCTTTGGAAAAATCTCAGGAAAACAATTTAATTTCAGCAGTCTTCAATCAGTGGATTTTTTTAAAGACCTTTAAACTGCTGTAACTTTTTCATTATTGGTTTTCTACCAAATGTTTGTTAATAAAAAAAATTTACTTTAATCCCATTTATCTACCCTAAAGATCTCCTCCATACGTTATAAATCACCTTGTATATATATTTTTTAGTAATTTGAATACTGTACTTTTTGCTGATTAAGAAGGAATGGTACTACGGGACACAAAGAAAATAATGGAAATGATTGAGAACTACTATGGAAACCTGTATGAGAGCAAGACCCATCCATCTAAACCGTCGAAACATAATCTGAAGAAGATCATGAACTTCAATTCATAGGATATACCTGACATAACTGAAGATGAAATGGTAAAGGCGATTAGAGACATAAAAAGAAATAAAGCCCTGGGCATAGACAACATAATACCAGAACACATAATGAAAGGAGGAGGAGAACTAAGTGCCTGAAAATTTTCTTTAACAAATGCCCCTCGGAAGCTAGTATACCAGAGGGATGGAATGACTTGTTGACCGTCCTAATACATAAGAAAGGAAGCCCATATAATCTCAGAAACTACAGGCCAATATCACTCTTACCACAACTATATAAATTACTGACTAAAATAATAACAAATAGGTTAACAAGGAAAGTAGACGACTACCCAGCCCGTCCAATAGGTTGACTTTAGAAAAAGCTTTAGTACAGCAGCCATCTCCTCATGATAAGAATTCTAATTGAAAACGCCTACGAATACAACTTTACACTCTACCTCGCATTTATTGATTATGAAAATACCTTTGACAGTATCGAACTCTGGGCAGTGGAAGAAGGACTAATTAACTCTCGAATTAACCACAGATACAGAACCTTACTACAAAACATATATAATAAAGCAATTATGACGATACAGATGGATGCTTTTCTAACTATAAATCCTATCAAAGTGTCTAGAGGAGTAAGACAAGGTGACACGATATCACCAAAACCTTTTGCGGCAGCCTTGGAAAACATCTTCCAAAATATGAATTAAGAAGATATGAGTGTAAACATGGACAAAAACTAAACCATTTAAGATTCGCAGACGACGTTGTCCTAATATCTGATAAATAAATATGCAGACCTGCAACAAACACTAAATGACATGCACACAGAAGCCTTAAAATGACCTTAAGTAAAACTAAAACAATGACAAACACACAGGACAATAGACAATTCTCAATAGAATCAACTCCCCCAGAATCAGTCGAAGAATATATTGTTATGATACTTAAAAATCAGGTTTTTGAATAAAAATTAAAGAACATATAAATTTGGGAGCTTAATCAACTTAGAAAAGTTTTAAAAAATATTGTTTGTTTATTTGAAAATAAGTAACGGAAATTTAATTTGAGACAATTTACCATTTATTTTGAAAGGTAATAGCAATTGAGTATTCTGTCATGGTGTTGAAATTTAATAAGGAAATATAAGTTAATTTTACATGTGACAAATATGCTTTCTATTAGAAATTAGAATATAGTAGGTAGAAATCATATTATTTAATTTTAAAGAGTGTATGAATAATTGTAACTAGCACTAAGGGGGATTTTGTTTCGGATTATTGTAAAAATAACAAATTTGAATGTAAACGTATTTTGAAAATATTCTTTCAAATTTAATAAAAAACTGGAAATTTTACCTTTATTTGTATTGCTAATTTGATATAATACAATAGATAATATTTAAATGGAATTGGATTATTTAATGACTACGAGGAATAATAAGTTACATTAATTACTGGATGTGGTGATTGTCCGGATGACGTGTTGATCATTTTGACGGGAGTTGCCGGTGAAACTGCTTGTTTTGGAGGGTTCTATTTTATTGCTGACTGCAGAGTAGGAGCTGGGGAATATAGAAGATTTATTTGGGATCAGCTGTAAGTGGGAACTTGCCAGGAAGCTGTTAGGGTGACAGTAGCGTGAAGGGGTGCAAGAAACAGAACCATTTCTGCAAGCAGTCAGGGTTTTGACGATTGGCAGAGCATCGAGGCTGGTCTGTAGAGGATCCTAGCTGTGAACGTCAGGAACAGTGGTGTTTTGAGGTGACTAGCAGTGAAAGTACAAGAAGTTCAGGTTGGTCTTAATTAGTCCTATAGAAGCATATTGAATAAAAGACAATTAAAAAGAGTGAAATAAATATAACACAGTACTTACTTTAGTGAATTGAATCAATTATATGTGAGTAGAAAGAATATTTGTCATTTTTGGTTTGATTATTGTTGGATCATTGTTTGAAGTTTAGCTGACAGTTAGTGTCAGTCCATAGTAGAGGTAATAGGCCGGTTCTGGGACCGCACCTCCTCACCTCTGACGTCACGGCGTGAAAATAGTCCATCTCTCTCTAATACATGTAAAGGTATATGTCTATCTCTGTCTACAGAGCAGTGTTACCAACATACACGGTGTTCCTTAAAAAGTTTATGTAACTAGATGAAGTCCCTAGATTAGTTACTAGATTTGGGCGGCAAATTTAAATTTAGCACGTATAAAGGTATATGTCTATCTCTGTCTAAAGAGCAGTGTTACCAACATACACGGTGTTCCTTAAAAAGTTTATGTAACTAGATGAAGTCCCTAGATTAGTTACTAGATTTTGGTGGCAAATTTAAATTTAACACGTGTAAAAGTATATGCCTAGCTCCACCTGTAGTAAATTGAAATTTAGGAGTCTCTGTTGTTGTCTAACGAGTTACTCAGATACTAATACAACCGACCAACCAACGAAGTCGAGAACTAAAGTTACCAATAACAACACAACTGCGAGTTTTGCAGGCTCGGCTTACCGATGCGTCTAGGTAACCTCAACACCTTCGTAAAGGTGTCTCAACCTCAAGCTAGTTAAAGTCAGAGTATATTGATTTTACATAATACAGGTTAAACAGCATCTGAGGATTAAGATTGTTTGCATGCTAATGTTAAAGTGTTATAGTAATCTAAATTATTAAAGATTTGAGCGAGCCAAGCTGCTGTCGATAAGAAACGTAAAAAACCGCAAGTCTTGATAAACCCAACTCGTGAAACAATACATGACGCAATAGGCACTTCAATTGTCATCAGCTATCACCGCAAAGCATTGTGGGTAAAAACATTATATATAACATGTAAACAGGAGATTAAGACCTCATTCTCATATAGGTACGAAAGTCGGGTCGCGTTGCTTTCAACTACCGCACTTTCAACTACTTTTCAAGGTTATAAGTCCGAAGATATCGGAGTCATCTCGTATATGTCCGAATGTTTGTAGGAGTGGAGCAGGTAGGTAACGATTAATAAATCAAAACAATATCCACAGTCGTTCGGGAATGTTACGCTTTTCGTCCTAGATACACATAGTCTGCCTGTCTGTGTGCCTGTCTGTCTGTCTATCTGTCTGTCTGTCTGCCTGTCTGCCTGTCTGTCTGTCTGTCTGTCTGTCTGTCTGTCTGCCTGTCGGTCTGCCTGTCTGTCTGTCTATCTGTCTGTCTGTCTGTCTGCCTGTCTGTCTGTCTGTCTGTCTGTCTGTCTGTCTGTCTGTCTGCCTACCTGTCTGTCTGTCTGTCTGTCTGCCTGTCTGTCTGTCTGCCTGTCCGTCTGTCTGTCTGTTTAGCTGTCTATCCGAAGATATCCGAGTCATGTCGAATATGTCCGAATGTTTGTAGGAGTGGAGCAGGTAGATAACAAGTAATAAATCAAAACATGTTGGTAAGAGAATTTATTTATATACATGCTTTACACACAGAATACAACTCTTTCTTTATTTTTACTCGGAGTTGTTTTAATACGATCTAACTTAATTTTTATCTTATAATTTAAGTCTATACGTGATTCCTCTATTTCTTTGTCGAGCCAAAAGTTGGTTGCATACAAAGCTTCTATATTTTCGAATTGTAAAATATAACGATTTTTGTTTCTGTAATAAATGTGTTTAATTCCAGTTACAACTAGTTCTGTTCCTTCCTGGAGTTCCTCCAAACGATGGCATTGTGCAATCTTAATCCTGCCTTTTAGTTGCTGCATGCTAATGTTAGCAATTTGATCCATATCTTCTTGATTGTATATTAATCGATCTGAATCTCGCCATTCTCCGCTGTAAAATTCAACTTCTTCTACTTTGGGGAACGAGTGCCCCTTAAACGTAGAAACTCCATTAGTTTTAAATTTTATAAACGGTTCTTCTGTTGGCAAACATACGATATATAATCCATTAAATGGAATACAAATGTATCCCTGTTCTCTAAGTTTCTCTTTGTTATTGTCGTAAATATTTATAAGATGTTGTTTAAAATGCCCTTTTAAGAAGTATACACTTTTAGTTCCATCTTTTTCTGCTAGAACACCAACTGTCGGAAATTTTCCCCTAGTATTTACCATAAATGCGGAAATCTTGTATACCCCAGTTATATCGAGATTTCTCCAAGGGTTTTGCTTAAAGTAACTGCATAGTCTATCCTCCGTTTCTTTTACTTTCTGTTCTTTTGACAGCAAATTTTTGTATTCTTCTTTTATAGAGTTTGTTTCCGCTAAATAATCTAGTTTTCTTTTTTTAATTTCTATTTCGTCCAGCTCCAATTTTCGCTTTCTTGCACTTAATACATGGACAGACGATAGTGGAGTTATTTCTTTAATTGGATTTGGAGTAAGCCTATGTGTTATGTTAGTTCTTTTTCTTAAGACCTGAGGGATGACGTTACTCGTATCAACCAATCCCAAGGCAGTAATATTTACATTCGGTGCTATCGTAGAGAACAGTGTTGTGGATTTGGAAAAGAATGTCTCTCCAGCCTTAATATAGCACTTTTGTATTATGTTTATGTTATTCTCGTGTGCGTCGCTGTCTACAATTTCTAAATAATTAACTGGTAAATAGTTAAAACTGTAGGCGGAGAGGACGTAGTTTATCATTTTCTCGCCCTGTTCTTGTTTATCTGGCAGTTTGATTTGCATCCCGGTCAACTTTCTTGTATTTTTATTGCCCCAGACCACATATTGTAAAACATTGTTAAACACAACACAACAGCTGTTTTGTAGTCTATCTGTTAACTTGGTCCACATACAAGCGATTGGCACAGAATAAAACGGTGCGTCTTGTAAATACTGCTTGCTGCTGTCCAGTACACTTAAACAGTCCTCCAGAGGGTCGAACACATTACCTATCTTGTAATTGTATATTGTTGCTTCCAATCGTGTAATTCCGTGCTCTCTAGCCAAAGAAGACGTAAATGTTTCTTTTAATCGTGCATCTGGACATTTGATAAAGTCAATAATATGGTTTCCGATTTCCTTGTTAACTCCTGGACTTGTAATTTGGCAAATAAATTTGTTATATATCTTAATTCTGCAATTCGAGTTCATATAGGTAAGAAAGGGGGGCAGCGCTGCTATTCGGCTACCTTGTTTCGGCTACCATCTCAAGGTCACCCATATAGCCTTGCAGGCTACACTAGCGGGTAAGCAGACTGTTAGACAGGCGGACAGGTAAACAGACAGTTGGACTGGTAGACAGGCAAGCAGACAGACAGACAGACAGACAGACAGATAGACAGACAGGTAAACAGCTAGACAGGTAGACGATAGACAGCCAGGTGGACAAGTAGACTGACAGGTCCAAACCAGTTTCCATGTAGCCTTGCAGGTTTCTGCTTGCCACGTCTTCTTACTTTTTATATTACTATAGGAAATTCAAGTTTAGGTGATAAAAATAATAAATCGGTTAAAAAACATTTTATTGTCTTACAAATTACAAAATTACAAACATTCGTACAATTTACACACAGAATACAACCCTTTCTTTATGCTTACTTACAGTAGTCTTAATTCTATCCAATTTAATTTTTATTCTGTAATTTAAATCTAAATTTGAATCTTGTATTTCTTTTTCGAACCAGTAATTAGATATGTACAACTGTTCTAGGTTTTCAAACTGTAAAATATAACGAATCTTTTGTCTGAATTGTTTTTGTTTAATTGCTTTAATAATTAGTTCCGTTCCTTCTTCTAATTCTTCCAACCGATGACATTGTGTAACCTTAATACTACCTTTTATTTCTTGCATAGTAATATGGTCAATTTGTTCTATTTCTTCTTGGCAAGATGAACTATTATTATCCATATTTTGCAACACTTCCGTATAATATTTAAGTTCCTCAACCTTCGGGAATGAGTGTCCATTAAATGTTGTAATTCCGTTGGTTTTAAATGATATAAATGGTTCCTCGGTTGGTAAACATATTATATCCGGTTTGTTAAAAGGAATTAAAATGTAACCTTCTTCTTTAAGTTTTTCTCTCGAGTTGTAAATACTTAAAAACACATTTTTGTAATGTCCTTTTAAGAAGTAAACGCCTTTACACCCATTTTTTCTCCAAGTATTCCGACATATGGATATTTTCCATAATTGTTATATCCGCCATTATTTACAGTAAATGCGGAAATCGTATAACATCCAGTTATATCCAAATTTTTCCATTGATTTTTAAAGTAATTTCTTAAAATTTCTCTCATTTCTATTAACTTGTGTTCTTTCTCGAGCAAATATTTGTATTGTTCTTTTATAGCAATTGTATTTTGCACATATTCTACTTTTCGTTTTTTCAAATTTATTTCTTCCAGTTCTAGTTCTCGTTTTCTTGCACTTAATATATAAACAGATGAGAGTGGTTCTATTTCTTTAATTGCATGCGGAGAAAGTTTGTTAGTTATGTTGGTTCTCCTCCTTAAAACTTGGGGAATGACATTATTCGTTTTGATTAATCCCATACCTTCGATACTTACATCTTTCGAAATAGTAGAGAAAATGGTCGTGGATTTAGAAAAAAATGTTTCTCCAGCTTTAATATAACATTTTTGCCTAATATTTATGTCGCCTGTATTTACATCATTTTCTACAATTTCTACATAATTAATTGGCAGATAATTAAAACTAAAAGCAGAAAGTGCATAATTTATCATCTTATTTCGGTTTTCTAGATTATCGGGTAATTTAATTTGCAATCCAGTCAACTTTCTTGTGTTTCTATTTCCCCAATAGACATATTGTAAGACATTATTAAATACTACACAACAACTATTCTGCAGAGTATTAGTCAATTTAGACCACATTTTAGCAATCGAGACAGAATATATTGGAGCATCTTGGAAGTACATTTTACTGGTTTCCAATAAATTTAAACAATCTTTTAAAGGATTAAATCCATTGTGTGCATTATAATAATCTCCAATAGTATAATTATATATTGTTGCCTCCAATCTTGTAATTCCATGTTCCTTAGCGGAAATAGACGAAAATGTTTCCTTTAAACGGGTATCCGGGCAATTGATAAAGTCGATAATATGGTTACCAATCTGTTTGTTAACTCCTGGACTTGTCATTTGACATACAAATTTGTTGTATATTTTAACTCTAGCATTCGAATTTAACCATGTTAAACAATCAATTCCAACTGTTTTATCATTGTCTACAATCACATTACAATTTTCCTTGGACTCCCCTTGGTGACAAAAGTTATGGTTAGTAGTCAAATAATGGCCCATTTCTATCTTGTTAAATATTCCTGCAAAATCTTGCGTTATATCCAAATCCAAAAGGTAGTACTTAATCATCTATTTGGAGCTGTTTTAAAAGTTCTGGTATTTCTTCTAACAGGGTCTGCACATTAACATCGGCTAGTTCTACTTTGTACGGGATTACTACTGGATTTTTATATTTTTTGTTAATATTTTCCAGACCTTCCTTTCCAATAACTTGTATAATTCCTCTTGCCATCCTGCTCTCACTTTGTAGAAGATAAGGTAATTTCGCTTTTACTCCATGTCTAGCAGAAATAAATTTAGAGAATTTCCCTCGTAAATGACTATTACAAGCACCGCATATCTTCTTCTTAACAATAAGACCACTTTCTCCTTCGCAATCTACATGGTCAATAATTTTAGCCAACATTATATTGTCGCAAAACGGTTCTGTAATCGGCGTAAGTAAATCTAAATTGCTGTTGGTAAGGAGTTGTTCGTCTTCTGTATAATTTATATTTCCAACATCTGTAATTAAGTTGTTGTTGTCGAGATTTTCTACTAATAACCAGAGTCCGAATCTCTCGTTAGTTGGTTTTATTTTATTTCCCAAGAGCTGGGTAAAACTATATACTTTAGAGGAGCCCATGTTCACAGTTTCAGCTACTTCACAATACTAAATTTAATCTGGAAATTTTCTATTATATACCTAACAATAATAAGTCACCCCCCTCCACACCAATTTTAATCTACTTTGCAAGGAAAAAGTAAGAAGACGTGGCAAGCAGAAACCTGCAAGGCTACATGGGAACTGGTTTGGACCTGTCAGTCTACTTGTCCACCTGGCTGTCTATCGTCTACCTGTCTAGCTGTTTACCTGTCTGTCTGTCTGTCTATCTGTCTGTCTGTCTGTCTGTCTGTCTGTCTGCTTGCCTGTCTACCAGTCCAACTGTCTGTTTACCTGTCCGCCTGTCTAACAGTCTGCTTACCCGCTAGTGTAGCCTGCAAGGCTATATGGGTGACCTTGAGATGGTAGCCGAAACAAGGTAGCCGAATAGCAGCTCTGCCCCCCTTTCTTACCTATATGAGAATGAGGTCTTAATCTCCTGTTTACATGTTATATATAATGTTTTTACCCACAATGCTTTGCGGTGATAGCTGATGACAATTGAAGTGCCTATTGCGTCATGTATTGTTTCACGAGTTGGGTTTATCAAGACTTGCGGTTTTTTACGTTTCTTATCGACAGCAGCTTGGCTCGCTCAAATCTTTAATAATTTAGATTACTATAACACTTTAACATTAGCATGCAAACAATCTTAATCCTCAGATGCTGTTTAACCTGTATTATGTAAAATCAATATACTCTGACTTTAACTAGCTTGAGGTTGAGACACATTTACGAAGGTGTTGAGGTTACCTAGACGCATCGGTAAGCCGAGCCTGCAAAACTCGCAGTTGTGTTGTTATTGGTAACTTTAGTTCTCGACTTCGTTGGTTGGTCGGTTGTATTAGTATCTGAGTAACTCGTTAGACAACAACAGAGACTACTAAATTTCAATTTAATACAGGTGGAGCTAGGCATATACTTTTACACGTGTTAAATTTAAATTTGCCACCAAAATCTAGTAACTAATCTAGGGACTTCATCTAGTTACATAAACTTTTTAAGGAACACCGTGTATGTTGGTACCACTGCTCTTTAGACAGAGATAGACATATACCTTTATACGTGCTAAATTTAAATTTGCCGCCCAAATCTAGTAACTAATCTAGGGACTTCATCTAGTTACATAAACTTTTTAAGGAACACCGTGTATGTTGGTAACACTGCTCTGTAGACAGAGATAGACATATACCTTTACATGTATTAGAGAGAGATGGACTATTTTCACGCCGTGACGTCAGAGGTGAGGAGGTGCGGTCCCAGAACCGGCCTATTACCTCTACTGTCTATAATCAAAAGTCATTATAAAAATTTAAATTACAAATAACAGACAACTAGATTGACGAACCACCCTCGAAGAGTCTCAATGCAATACATTTATTTAAAAGAATAGAATTTAAAATTCAAATTAAATAAATCAATTTGAAAGTAAATAGTAGAGCTAATATTACGTAATTAAATAGGCGTCTCAACGTATAGGCTACTACAATATATATCTCGGTCAATCCATTAAGCCCATTAAGAATAGAATTTAAAATTCAAATTAATTAAATCAATTTGAAAGTAAATAGTAGAGCTAATATTATGTAATTAAATAGGCGCCTCAACGTATAGGCTACTACAATACCTATATATCTCGGTCAATCCATTAAGCCCACTAAAAAGAACTATATATAAAAACTAATAATGAGACTATCTTCTCAGATTCAAGATATAACGACAGACACCAGCAACACAAATATGGCAATAAAAAACGGCTGTAGCATCGAGGTGAAATTTTCTAAGTACCTGGAAATTATATTTTCTAGGGCATACAAAATCGATTTTTTTATTTTCGCGGAAAAAGATTCTTTGACGCAAAAATATAACAACCGTTAGAATAAAAAAATTATTTTTCAAAAATAGAGGGGGGAGGAGTCCGGTGCGCTTACATATATCCACGAGTGTAATATTTTTTTGCATATTCATATGCTCCATTATGCACTGAGCAATTCAGTAAAAACCCCAGCTACCTATCTTGTTTTGTTTATTAATTAAAGGGGTTTAAATTTTCAAACTTCAAAGCTTCGTAGAGAGCGCCACAGATAATTCATGAGATTCTTTAAAAAACAGATCGATATCCCTTTTCGGGGTCTATCAGTGTATGAAGTTTAAACAAATTCCTGTGGGCAGTTTTTGAGAAATGATTTTGAAAATTTGTAATTTAGGCCCCTTAATATTTTTCAAAACACTTTTTATATCACCTCATGTTAGCCTTCATATACTATTCAGAAAAAAAAATCAATTGAATCGATTCATCCGTTTTTGAGTAATAGGGCGTTAAACTCAAAATTTTCAAAGAATCATAGCGCCCTTCATTTTAAACCTAGCGAGTTCGGCAAAAAACTAACAGATTTGTCTTATAACCCTCTATCGTTATCCGAGATAAAATTTTCAAAATTTTAATCACGAAAACAGTGATACCAAAAAACATGCGTAACTTCCGCTTCCGGTTTCGGATTTTTTTGAAAAGCTTATTTTGTCGATGAATTTTCGATACACCCCCGCATTCCAAAGCGCATCAAAATCGGAGCAATACTTTCGGCTGTAGGAGCGTCACCCATCCACACACCCACACACGCACACACAGACAGAAATTTTTTAAAAACCACTTTTTTGGGTTCCTAGAGGCCCAGAACGGATATTTCTGTGAAAATCTCGATTTCCAAAATTTTCATGATTCCAAGACTTCCCTATACCTATGGGTATGGGAAAGTAAAAAACATTACCGACCAGCTGGAAAAATACGGAGAGAAAATAAGTGCCTTAAAAGAAGAGTCCCTGAGGAAAGAACCCAAATGGGAGAAATAAAAATCAGAACTCAGAAGCGAAATTGGACAATTGAAGAAGAAGATGGAAAGCCAAGAAAGAAGCGAAAAGAGAAATAAGGTAGTTATCAGGGGTGCAGATTTTTTGCAAAGTAAACACCAAACAAGAAGAAAAGGAATTTATAAGGAAAGAGATAGAAGTAGCCACAGATATAGCGGAAGTATATCAGGTAGAAATCCAAGAAAGAAATATGACGATAGTAAAGCTGGAGAACTTTGAACAAAAGATTTTGTTGCTTTCTTTTAGTCCATATAGGGGTTATCAGGTTAACACAAACAAAACTTTTTGTGCAGTTCCTTTTGAATTTTGGTGTTTACCGGCACTGAAAACATGTATTTCTACCAATACACAATATTAAGCTAGTATCAATACTTACAATGCATCACCGCTTTCCCAGTTTTAATAAAATATGCAAAACATTAATTAAATGTCACAAAACGTCACAATGACGTTTTATCCCGTTATTCATTTTCCACCTGGTAGATCCTGGCTGGAACTAGGACAATAAGACACCAACACAACGGTGTTGCCAGACCTAGGTATTTCTCTCTAAACCTATATAAAATTTGTCAAAAGAGGAACGTAAGAAAGGACTTTCAATAAAGGGTACAATGTAGTAATTTTTTCTATTTACGAGAGTAAAAAATAAAACAAAGAAAAAATCTACTTACTTTGCAAGAATTCTGAAATAATATACTTTCGTAGGTTCAAAAGCTGCTTTGCAAACCTTCGAGAACATACACATTTCATCTATTTTCAATAAACTCAAACAAGAATTAAGGCGACTAAATATTGTCAGAATTCATTAAATTAGCAATATATCTCTGGCTGAATGAAATATAGGATCCGACCAAAATGAATGTAGAAGACTTTTAGTTTCATGCTGAAAATATGAAATGTTACCAATCAGTGCATTTTCGAAAATATTTGTACTTTAGCAAAATAGTTTTATCGCTGCCACACTAAAATGCGGCAGTGAAACGAATATTTTCAATATGTAGCTACCTATATAAAAACAAAACTAAGAAATAGAGTTAGTACCAAATATTTAAGAGAAGCCGCAGTTGCATTAAGCAAGTCCTCGGTTCGAATACCGCGGGGGCCGAAATTTTTCCGCAGTCTTGCCGATTGAAATCGGGCTCGGTGAGACCATTCACAGTTGGGCACCAAATTAACTGTGCTCTACTCAGAACCACAGACCTAAGAGATAGAGTAACAAGGTCAACACATCACCATGACACACACCTAACATAATGGTTGCTGAGAAAGCATAAAAGGCCCGCTCAAACTTTGTATCCCGAATCCGGGGCAAGTTGAGCATTGTACCGCCAGATGCAAGCACATAAAACAGCCTCTACACCGCAAGGTAAAATAAGGTTATCGATAATACATAATACATACCAAATATTTAAGCTCTTTGATAAGGATAAAAACACCGAAAATAAGTCTACAGGATTTTCTTCGAAAATGAGAAGTTATATAAAAATGATTGGTATTCGTTAAAAACAGGAGACGAAAATTAAATTTTAAAAATGTATTTTTGATTCTGATTAATTAGAATCACAATAAAAAAGGGACATTGCTTAAATTTACTTAATATGTAGGCATCAATTTAGAATTTACACAATGTTTAATTTACACTGATTTTTAAGGGATATAGGTAAAAAATTAGGTTAACTTCCTGCTATCTTCTGTATTTTCATACTTTAAAAATAAAATTGGAATATTTTTTTAAATAAGATTTTATTCTTGGCGTTGCAGGCCATAATCTCTCGGGAAGTGTTGGTGCTGTAACTTTAGCTTACTATTGTTAGTACTGCGATTGACTTCTATTGTAGGGAAAAGTAGAGATTTTTTATCTGTTAGAAAGAGATATTGGTTACAGGTATTTAGGCAACACTGGCCACCAGAATCTTCGAAACCGTATGAAATAGATCCACCTATATCGCATTGACAAAGAAGCCACTAATAAAAAAGTTTCTTAAATGCACCTGTCAAATAATTGTTAGAGACTGGCCCACCCATCGGAGGGCGCTAGTGTTAGCACTCTGCAAGGTTGGTGGAACTGAGTAATTCGTATACTCCGTTCTGCCAACTTTGCCTTTTCGCTTTTTGAAAAGTATACATTCTTCAAACTGATAGCTTTCTTGTGAGCCAAAAGTTTCGAAAAACTTTAATAATGAGTAGATATGTAAAGAAGTGCTGGGTGTTGGGTTCCAAAGTGTGCCGATTTAGTAAATAGGAGATACAGATTTTTCAAAACGACAATGGTTTTTTTAATACATCTGTCAAATAATTGTTAGAAATTGGCCCACCCGTCAGAAGGTGCTAGTGTCATTTCATAAACTCATGCGTCAAAGTGACAGCGTGCTCATTAGCCATAAGTTGTAAAAATTGTTAACAATTTTGCGGTTCAAAACTTTAAAAACGAAATTCTGATGGAGGCTAATTATGTAAATGCCCATTTTTATTGGTCTTGAAGGCATATCTTTGATTAATCCAAATATCGTAGTAACGATGTATTTGAATTTTGCCGCCTTTCTAGAACGGTTTCTGGTCCATCCTATGTACGGCGCTGAAACTTTTATCCAAGCTTACTGTGGGAGATTACCTTGTTAGTGCTTTTTGTTTTGTGATGGAATTGGCATCGGTTAGATCGTGATTGCAAAGTAAGTTTGCTGTTTTTTCAAACGAAAACAAGTGTAGTTAATTATAAATTTGTTTTTCTTGCCTAGTATCTGATCCACTGCCTGGCAGCTCTGATATCGTTGACTATAAATCGCTGGTTAGTTACAACTCTTCAACTAAACTCTTCTGAAATTGAGGTTAAGTGTCGCGGTTTTGCATACGAATAGCTATTAAAAAGTATAATTCTTTACTTTACAGATGGTTAGAGGGCCACGATTTCATTATTGGAGTAGTTCTAGATCATTTTACCCTTCTCATCCAGACTTCATGTTTATTTAAGGTAAAGTGGCCATTTTTGTCTTGGGGTTTTCCGGGAAGCCAAACCTTTTTTTACGCGAAACCTTTTTTATGGATTCCAGTGGCATATTATAGCAGAAGCTTGAGAAGCCCGAGCTTCTGGCGAAAAATTTTAATGGGCGCCAAAATGGACTCATCGACAAAATATTATGTCACCTTGATCAAAATGATTAATCCCCTGGCATGTACCGAGTGGGCAAATTGCGATATTTTCATAGGGAATCTTGATAACTATAGGAGATATGGAAAAATTAACACCCAACCTGTATCTCTTTTTTGAGGAAAATTAATGGTGAAAACCAAAATTGGCTATCGTCTACATTTTTCAGGCACATTTTAGTAAGAAGGCAGTGCTGTAGTCAATTTTTCAAAAGACAAATAATTGAAATTTTAGTTTTACCATCATATAGCTGTTCTTTCTTATATGGAACTTAGATGGCTGTAAATAAAAAAATTAAATTTTAGTTGTACCATCAAAGAGTTATTCTTTTTTATATCGATCCCATAGTTGGCTGTGGCATCAGAAGAAAGGGATTTTTTTACCATTCCAGTGATATATATCACATAATATACCATTGGGGCCATAATTATATAAAACAGCAATGTGATAGAGTGAACAAAAAAAAACCGAATGTATTGCATGAGTACATGAACATAGAAACCGATATTTGAGCACGCTTCACACTCATAATTATGACATGTCAATTAAATCACCCTACTAACATAATCTTTCTGTACCTATGGTAATTTCTTTCTTACTTGAGCATTTTGTTTTCTTTTTCATGCTATTATCATTGCTGCAATGTGGTCTGGCCGTTTCCATAAGAATTTGATTATTACCTATTTGGTTCTAGAGATACAATGTGTAAATGCGTTTATTTTAAAATGCAATATATGAACCGTAATTTCATTGCAAAATAAGTATCACAAATAACAACAGAGAATGTAACATGTAATAACTCACATACTTGCTGTAAACTAAAGTCTGTATACCATTTTACCAACATAATTTCTTCCTCAGTAGAATATATAATTATTTTACCTACTCAATAGTTACTTAATCTTTTCTTCCCTTTCGAGTGCAAGGCACCTACTCAATAACGCTTCTATATTGTATTGTTTGTAAGAACAAAAATTTATTATTTAATTAATAATTATTAATTATTCAAATTTAAAATTCATTATTGCTCTCAGTCAGAACACCTTTATTTAATTCATCAGCTGTATTATGCTCTGTTTATGATAATATTAGTAATCTTTTATGAAGAGCAATGTTTTTATGCCCATGTATAAATTTAATATTAACATCGGTTATATGGACAATTGCCACTATGACAATCGGGTCCATATCACAATGGCCACTTAAGATTTTGCGTTTTTATAATGGCCACTGTGACCATAACGACCACCAAGTACGTGTGTTCATAACGGCCACCTCCATCACAACGGCCACCAGAGTCTATGTTCACTACGGCCTTCTTGATCATAATGGCCACCTAGAAATACACGCGCTGCTGAAAGCAGAATATGTTCATAATGGCAATCTTGTTCATAACAGTCACCAAAAGTCCATGTTCACAACGGCCACCACGATAAGATTTTGGGCATGCTCATTGTAGTGCAGCATTTTTATTGTCATTTTAGACAAATGTCACATAGACAGTATTATGAAATAAGCGGTATTTAAAGCCGACTTGACCAAAAGTTGCAGTTTTTTTTTCCCAGTTCCTTATAGTTAAATAAAGATAGAAAGCTAATACATCACAGAAAAAGGGTAATGTAGGTGACGACATTCAAAAGAAATTCAGAGATTATGCGCCTGCCAATATTGAACTATTTCAGAGGCTGCTGGTGGAAACTAACTGGAATAGTGTCTTCAACGCAGGTAACGTGAATGAAGCGAATGTGTTTTCTCAAAACAATTCAACAAAATGTCAGCAACTACCAAAAAATCTAATATGAATATTTCAAAAAATATTAAAAAACTAAGTTCTGAATTAAAGGATCTTTTTCAAATAATTAAGAAATTTGATCATAGCAACTTATTCAATTTGTATAAGTGTAAAAAAATTGCAAAAACGGGAAATCAAAACTGCAAAAAAATCCTACTATTACAATAAAATTGAAATGTCAGATAATTGCTTTAATGCTACCAGGAAGATAATTAATTCTAGATTAGGTAGAAACAAAAAATCACAAATAATACTATGTTAAGAAACGGTGACTATTTGATAACTGATTTTTGCACTGTAGCTAATCACATAGCAAAATGTTTGTCAAATGTTACATAAAGTAAACTTATGGAACATTTTGCTGATAATGTGGCTGACCGTTGTAGAGTTAAAACAGAATTAATAAATTAATTGTTTTATATGCTGTGACTCCACATGAAATTGAAATTATTTTAAAATCTGTAAAGAATTAGCATTCTGCCAGTACAGACGGTATCCCGGCATTGTCAGCAAAATGGGCTATGGAGTATATTGTCAAAGCGTTATGTTATATTGCTAATTTAAGCATTACAGCAGGTAGCTTCTCTAATGTGTTTAAGAAGGGATGTGTTGTACCTATCTTTAAAAAAGGTGACCCACTAGACTCTCAGAATTACAGACCTATAGCATTAGTAAGCGTCTTAAGCAAATTATGCTATGCAGGCTAATGGGTTATCTTGAAACAAATAATCTACTGATAAATAAAAAACATGGTTTCCAAAGAAACTGTTCTGTTGAAACGGCAAGTATCAATTTTGTACAATTTGTCTATGATAGCTCAGATGAAGGTCTTCATGTAGCAACACTATATTTTGATCTAATGCGGGCATTTGACACTTTACATTCTTCATTTATTCAAGGTAAATTATGAAATTTGGGTATACATGGTGTTGCTTTAAATTGGATTGTGTCTTTTATTACTAATCTTACTTTCGTAGTTCAAGTGAATGGTGCGCTTTCTGAAGAGGATGCTACTTCATTAGGCGTGTCACAGGGATCCGTACTAGGACCATTCATTTTTGTTTCATTTGTAAACGATATGCCAATCTTCATGAAGAAGGTAATCTAATAATGTATGCTAATGATACGTCAGTGACTGTGGCTGCTGAATCTTTCAAGAAACTACAGGGAAGGATTGATATTGTTTATAATGTATTTACCAAATAGTGTGAAAGAAACATGCTCATAATGAATGCACTGAAAACTGAATATATATATTTCAGCATAAGAAAATGTATACCTGTCCATTTAATACTTAATAATAGCAATACCGTAATTAATGGAATTTAAAAATAATGTAACCTTTTTAGACACCATAATCGATCACAATCTAAAACAGGACAGTCATATTGACATGGTATGTAAAAAACTATCCAAGGCCTTCTTTGCTCTAATGCAGTTGTAACTAGTAATGGACAGAAATACATTAATTAAAGTATATTATGGACTAGCATATTCTCATATGTCATTTAGTTTAGCTTAGGAGAAAAAAAACACCACATTGAGGAGGTCATCTTCTTGGGCCCAAGTGGTTTAGAATTTTATCTTGCCATCTTGATTTTGATTATTTTGGTCCTCGCTATTGAATGATGGTAGTAATTAATAATAAGTACACAAAAATGCTATAAATTTTAACATACGTTACGACTTCTAAAGGGAAAATGCACATTCTATTTATGGTAGTTTTTGATGATAATACTTGTCGCTTTGCTCGTTGTACAACTTTTACGACTATTAAAACAACACACATTTTTCCACAACCTAGAGTAGAAATCAGTTTCTAGGTTACAAAAATTGCGACAGAAGGAACACTTTTTCTCTGTAGGGACAAAATGATTAAGAAAATGTCTGTGGTCATAGTATTCATAAAATAACACAATTCTGAGTTATGCAATGCATTAATTATGAAAATACTTGTTTCGTGTTGTTCTGATCCCTGTCGTGAACAAAATAGTAGGTATACAGGGTGTTTCAGAATAACTGTTCTTAATGCACAGAATTGAGAGAGGGCATGTTATTCAACACTTTTTAATGATAAACTAGTGTTCGGAAATACTTCCGTTTCGAGATAATACGACATTAACGAATTGAGTACTTGAAATAATCTCAATGCGAAAAGTAACGATTTTATTGATTTCCAGCGGTTGCAATATTTATTAATATTTAAGAAATGGTATTACACAAAAATTATAAGAAATTATGGCCGTCATTGTTGACACACAAGGTATAACGATGTGTGATTGACCGATGAATTCTTCGAAATATCTGCGGACGATCACGAATATCATCAAAAGCAAGAATAATTCGAGCCACTAACTCCTCTGCTGTGTCCACAGGTGTCGCATAGACGAGTGATTTAATATGACCACAACTACAAAAATCAATTGGAGTCATATCTGGCGAACGTGCAGGCCAAAGAATAGGACCTTGTCTCCCAATCCATTGGTTGCAAAATTGCGCATTTAAATAATCTCAAACATTTACACCGAAATGCGCTGGTGCACCATCATGTTGAAAGACCAAGTCTCTACGAATATTAAGTGGCACATCTTCAAGTAACTCCGGCCATGTTGCCATGGATAAGGTTCACTATCTGCAGCTATTTTGCATGCATGCGTTACTTTCCACATTGAGATTATTTCAAGTACTCAATTCCTTAATGTCGTATTATCTCGAAACTGAAGTATTTCCGAACACTAGTTTATTATTAAAAAGTGTTGAATAACATGCCCTCTCTCAATTCTGAGAATTAGGAACAGTTATTCTGAAACACCCTGTGTACACGGCAGGAGAAAACGTTATTTTTCTTTCTGGGGGAAAAATTATACCTTTCTCTTCCTTGTTGGCATCTACTATTTTTTCATGTTAGCATTGGTGATGGCCATTATTTGAGAGCCTTTTATTGCACCTTTTACAAATTGATAAACAAGGGGTTGCTTCCATAGCCTGGCTATCCCTGTTAGCATAAATTCCTTCAATAAATTGAAATAAGTTAATATTTGTGTACACAATAAATTTATAAAAACGAATTACTTGAACAAGATCTGCAGTTTTGTGTTTGCTGATCACCAAAATTTTGAAATCCCTCACCTCTGTCGGAAAATTGATTGTAATGTAAACGAGGCGTTAAACTCATCTCATCGAATACTAGAAAACAATGCCTCTCCAAAAGACGCATGTCTTTCGAAATGTCTTTCAACCAATCAAACACACATTCATTTAGCCCAAGATATAAAGGTATTCTGTTTAACAATTTCTTTGAAGTTACTCATGATGGCAAAACAAAAATTCTGGAGACCCGTTCCACTTTGTTTACATAATGCCAAAGCCATTACTTTATCTTCTATAGAAAAACTTCGGCCCTTTGGTTTTTTGTACAGACAGGAAAGTTGATTTTAAAAAAAATGCTTGGTGGTTATTGTTTCAAAAGCTTCTGTTTTCGCATATCTTTCAGCCATATGGAAACGAATTTTGAAACTGCGTTTTCTTTGCAAGTACCCTAGCTTGTCTTTTATATTTCGGAAGTTCCTGTTCTTCCACTCAACCTTGTTAAATAATTGTTACTGCAACCATATTTAATTAGGCGGTCGGTAGACATTACCACTGTGAGATTTGTACTTAAGTCATTTGTGGTTGATAAAATTAAATTCAGAATTAACAGATAATTTCTATACATTATTTTAAGTAAAAAGATACTCCTAGGCACTGCGTTGACGTTCAAAGAGATACTTTGACAAACGTCGTTTAAAACAAGAAATTTGAAGGTTTCTTATGCGAGATGGCAAGGAGTTATAAATATTTGTTGCGGTATATGTAAAAGAGCGTTCAAAAAGTGCAGATTTGTGAATTGGTATACTTAAGAGCCCTTTGTTCTTAATGTTGATGTTATGAACATCTGTTCTAAATCTCAGCCTATCAAAAAGATAAGTTGGCGTTTTAGACAAAAGTAATTTATGAACAAAGCATGCGAAGTGCAAAAAACGACGATTTCTCATGTTCAACCATTTAGCGTCTCGGAATTTGTGAGAAATATGATCAAATTTGCGCAAGCCATAAATTAATCTTAGACATGAATTCTGAATACGTTGTAATCTTTTGGTATTTGTACTATCCAAACAAGGACCATAAACAATATCTGCAAAATTAAAGTGAGACAAAACAAAAGAGTCGCATAGAACTTTTTTAGTATCAATAGTGAGAAGGTTTCTGTGTATGTAAAGAATTTTTAAGTTGTTAAAAGGTTTTTGTATACATTTACTAACATGACCGTTAAATCTTAAATTGGGGTCCATTATTAGTCCCAAATTTCGACAAGAACTCTGTATAGGTACAGCTGCACCCTCGACGTTGATAGTAATTAAAGGTAATATTCTCTCTCTATCTTTTGATTTACAAAATAGCAGAACTGACGATTTTAATGGGTTAATAAGAAGAGAATGTTTTTTTGACGTAGCAATAAGATTAGAAAGATCTGTATTTATTATATCATTTGCTTCTTGAATATCCGACAAATTAAAAGGCATGTAGAGTTGGGTGTCATCCGCATAAAAATGACATTTGCAGTTTTTAATAATATCAACAAAGTCTGCAGTATAAATTATATATAGTAACAGTCCTAAGATAGAGCCCTGAGGAACTCCGAATTCAACAATCTTTCCATTTGAAATTGAATTATTTATCTTAACCATCTGAATTCTGGTCGACAGGAAACTTCTTATAAATTTGATCGCATCTTTATTAAAACCAAAGTAGTGTAATTTAGACAATGGCAATTCATGGTCGACCATATCAAACGCCTTAGAGTAGTCTAAAAGAACCAAAATAGTGATGAAGTTATTATCCAAAGCGTTAAATATATCGTCCATTATGCAAGCGAGCGCCGTTGTGCAGCTATACCCCTTACGAAAACCTGACTGCTCCGTGGGAAGAATGTTGTATAAAGAAAGAAATCTCCGAATTTGTTTTTCCATAATATCCTCCAGCAGTTTGGATAAAGTAGGTAATATAATATAATAGGACGTAGGTCCTTTAAAGTAGATGGAGATTTTGTTTTCGGAAGAGGAGTGACGTATGCTATTTTCCAGCTATCGGAAAAGTAGCAATTTTCCAAGCAACAGTTGATTATGTGAAGCAAATATTTGATTATAAAGGAAGAGCACATTTTAATCATATTAATGCTAATGCCGTCGAGACCAACAGAATTTGAAGTAATAGAATCTAAAGATTCAACTACATCGTTTATCGTCGCAAGAGAAAAACCAAATGGATTAGTGATATTATTATTTGAATTATTTTGATAAAAATACTTTAAATTGGCATCAGGTTCACGTTTGTATTTACTGACTTTATCCACAAAAAAGTTATTAATTGCATCGGCATTAGAAAGATGTGGTGGAATAATGTCATTTTTGCATTTTAATTAAATGTCCAATTTTTTTAATGCTGTCCACACGTTATTTTTATTTTTACTCAGGACCGACTGAAAATATGCACGTTTTTCACGCTTGATAGCACTGGTTGTAAAATTGCGTAAAGTTTTATAATACGTCCAATCATCACAATTTTTCGTTCCTTTAAATTTTCGTAGCTCATTGTTGCATAGTGCAATAAGTAGTTTTACATTATCTGTCAACCAGGGGGCTTTAGGTTTGGTAATCCGCACAGTGCGAATAGGTGCATATATATTAAATATTAATAAAATGTTGTCGCTAAGAAATTTAACTTTAGAATCAATATCAGAAAGTCTGAGCATTCTATCCCACGGCACAGATTCCAAGGCAAGCGCAAACGATTCCTGGTCGAAATTTTTGAAGTCTCTGTAGGTTTTAAAGTTAGTTTGGTTGTATGA
Organism: Agriotes lineatus; assembly: GCA_940337035.1. Taxonomy (NCBI): domain Eukaryota; kingdom Metazoa; phylum Arthropoda; class Insecta; order Coleoptera; family Elateridae; genus Agriotes; species Agriotes lineatus. Next base: position 62,399,194 of record OW679202.1, read on the forward strand.
ATCTTTAATAATTACATGACAGAAAGTTAAAGAGTGATCTGATATATTATGATTACTTCTCACACCACACTCACTAATAATATCAGTATTGGATGTTATAATAAGATCAATAAGAGGGGATGAAAATTCAGTAACCCTAGTCGGTTCTGTGATAATTTGCCTTAAGCCGTACGTTTCTAGTAGATCTAAGAATTTTAAACAGTTGCTATTATTTGTGTTGAAATCAATATTAAAGTCACCTACGCATAAAACATTATCACAGCGCGGAATAACAGATGCTAAAGTGTCTTCTAGGGCGTTAAAAAATTCATCAAATTCTCTTCTTCGAGCTCGATAAATGATGCCAAGAGAATATCGCTGCTTATTTATCGTAAAAGATAACCATAATTGTTCATAGTGTATACTATTTTCACAATTCATTACTGTAAACGCTATATTGTTTTTAATATAACACGCCAATCCTCCACCGTGCAACAAGCGATCCTTCCTTATAATTTTATAACCGAATATTTTGAAAGTGTCATTAGAAATGTTAGAATTTAACCAGATTTCAGAAATAGCAATAATATCGTAATCGAATTGATATACGTGATCCTTGAATTCATCAAAACCAGTGCCCAGTGATCTTATATTAAAATGAGCAATTTTAAGCAACATGAGTATTTACAAATTCAGTTCAACAGATAACAAAACAATACATTTAAACATGTGTACGGAAATATGGCATAAATCTAAATATACAGACCTCTATTATCTACCACAAATAAATACAGCAAAAATGTAAATAAAAGCAAAAACCCTTTATGCGGAATAAAGCAAAATGGAAATATTTTCAGTTACTGTAAACAATTACAAGTAACAGTTGGTAAAAAATATATATAAATTTTGCAAGGTAACAAAATTAAAATTAAAATTTAAACAATTATGGAAAAACTGACACAAGTGCAAAAAACGTAATGGTGCAACTGCCAACTGAGGTGGTTGGTGCCCGAAAAAGACATTCATTAATCGCATAATTTTTCAAGTTCTATCATATTCCAGCAAGTATGTTTTTTCCCCTGCTTATTGATAAAAATCACACCATCTTTTGACCAGACATTCTTAAAACCAAATTGTTCCACCGCACAATTCAGAACTTCAAGTCTGTTTCGCGTAAGATCTTCTTTAATGGTTAACTTGGTGCCTTTTAATTTTTTTTTATTTTGGAAAACGAGATTACGGTACCTGTAACTAGCGAACTTGACAATAATTCCACGGGTTTTTTTGGCCACAGTGTTGTAAGAGCCCACACGATGAGATCTGTCGATCTGGTCCGCAGATAGCTGTATCCCAAGCTTATTGTTGATAATATCGAGGAGGAGTTCATCTGTATTTTCATTTTTTTCTTCTTGAACACCGAATATTCTAATACTGTTCCTCCTGGTATATTGTTCAAGTTCGTCAACCTTTTTATGGAGATCTTGGTTTTCCTTCTCTAGAGTTGCAACTCGATTTTCCAAGGCATTACATTTATCCAATAATGCATCGAATTTGGCTGTCAATGCTTTTGTGACCATATCTGCCACCTTCGCTGCAAGGTCTTCTACGAAAGAACCTGTGGCCACATGTTCGGTAATTGTAGTTTTGGCTATGTTTTTAATGTCCGATTGTTGGTTTTGGGTGAACACCATTGTTAATTATTCTACTCAATTCAATATAGCAGCACTAAATTCGGGACTACCACGTTAGCACGTCTACTAGGTACGCCTGTACATACTCAACTCATTCTAAGAATATGCCTATAACACCACATCTCAAATGCCTCAATTTTTTATTAGTACAGGCAGTAAGGGTCCAAGCTTCCACTATGTAAAGTAAGGCTGGGAATACATAGCATCGAAGCAATCGTAATTGTAAGTTCAGACTTAAACCCCTAGAAAGCAGTACCTTATTCATTCTTTTAAAAGTGTTTTTGGCCTGTTCAGTTCTTGCTCTGATTTCAGCGGAGTTGTTCCAGCTACTATTAATACAGCATTCCAGATATTTGTAATTCACAACCTGTTCTAGTTGCCTACCGTTAACTGTTACGCTTGCTCTTAGATTCTCATTCCTGCTGATTACCATTACCTTGGTATTATTAACATTCAGTTTCAGCCCTGCCAGCCTACTTTTCTGGTTGACGCTCTTTACTAGAATCTGCAGTTCATTTTCACTAGTTGCTAAATGCACAGTAATAACAAACTTATATCTCTGGTTACATTTCAAATTACATTGTTACTTATTAATTTCTCATTGTTACATGACTTAAATAAGAAATTTCACATAAATGTCAAAATTAATTAAATGTTTAACTCAAATTATAATTTGGTACTTTTCCTATTCATTTAATTAACCATTTACATGTTACACTTTGTTCTTCCTGATTTTTTTCAAGTCTTACTTTCAGCTTTACATGCACTACTAAATTTTCTTCAATTTTCACGTGCTTAATACTTTTATTCATTCCCACATGGTTTTATTATACAGTATGTCCCAGGATTGATGTTACAAGAGGTGATATGGACTAAAAATTTTTGAATTTTATTTTAAGGTTCTGGGATTCGGTCCTGCTTGGTTTGAAAAGAATTTTAAGAATCTTTTCAGTTTTTGAAAAACAAGTAGGCCTTGACAGGGAAGTAAAAACTATTTTATTTTTGGGTAAACTACCTTTTTTCTTCATGATACGGCAAAATTTTATTAAAAAAAGTTGTTTAGAATAATGAATTATGGCCCTATAAAAAATTTAAGAAAGATCTGTCGACTTATAAAAACCGTTATTTTTTAGATAATTGTATTCTATTTTCAGGTAAACTACTCTTTTTGTCCTTGATACGGCAAAATTGTTTGTAAGAAAAGTTGTTTAGAATGATAGATTATGGTCCTACACAAAATTTCAGAAAGATCTGTCGGCTTAGATTAAACTGTTATTTTTTAGTTTAAACAAATTACATTTATTAAAAATGACGGTGTAATTTAAGTCGACAGATCTCTCTAAAATTTTGTGTAGGGCCATAATTTATCATTCTAAACAAATTTTCTTAATACAATTTTTCCGTATCATGAACAAAAAGAGTAGTTTACCTGAAAATAAAATGCAATTTTTTAAAAAATAACAGTTTTTTTTCTAAGTCGAAAGATCTTTCTGAAATTTTGTATAGGGCCATAATTTATCATTCTAAACAACTTTTATTACTAAAATTTTGCCGTATTATAAACAAAACGGGTAGTTTACCTGAAAATAAAATAGTTTTCGCTTCCCTGTCAAGGCCTACTTGTTTTTCAAAAACTGAAAATATTCTTAAAATATTTTTCAAACCAAGCAGGACCGAATCAGAGAACCTTAAAATAAAATTCAAAATTTTTTAGTCTATCTCACGTCTTGTAACGTCAATCCTGGGACACACTGTAGATCAATTACTCACATTTGATTATACACTTTGAAATACAATTTTGTGTTGTTTTTCTTTGCATTCTTGGTTATATTAGAAATATATTATAATCGTACTATATGATTCTATTCTGAACGTCCTATAATTTCATTTTCATTCTTCATATTTGATACATCTTCATCTTTTATAGTTTGTGTTACACCTGTTTTCTTTCACACTTAATTCGAAATACCTCTATCGATGATGACGACCAACTTTCCTCCCATCTTTTCTTTGGTCTACCCAGGTCTCTTTTTCCTGTGGGTTTTAGATCTCTAGCTAATTTAATTAGCCTATCATTAGGTGCTCTGCTGACGTATTTGTCCCATGCTTTCATTCTTCTTTTCACAAATTTTATGGCATCCATTATGTTACATTGGTCTCTTATGTCTTGATTGTGTACTCATTCTAATCTCGCTTTTTCAGCAATTGACTTTAATGTATTCATCTCTGTGGTACGCATTATTGTGTCGGCACGGGTTTCTGCTCAGTATGCCAGTACGAGTCGCACAATAGACTTATAAATACTTATTTTGCTTTCTATACTGAGATACCTGTTTTTCCAAGTTACATTGGGAGGATATCTCGAAATTCTTGCTCGCTTTCTGGTCTGATGTTGAACTTCATTATCATGGTTGCGATCACTTGATATCTCTATTCCCAGGTACTTAAAATCCATTATCTGCTCAATCACGTTTTTGTTTATTTCCAGCTTACAACGTTCCGACCCTTTAGATATAACAATTGATTTATCAATAGAAATAACCATGTACTGTTTTGAAGTTGTAACGAGTGTAGGTAGATGGCGTCATCTTCATTTTTGCAAGAAGAATTACATCATCTGCATAGCAGACAATACGTATGTTTTTATTTTTCATCTGATATCCTGGTAATACTTTAACGCTGTCAATTATTTTGGCCATCACCAGGTTAAATAGAAATGGACTTAGTGAGTCTTCTTGTTGGATTCTGGTGGAGCATTTAATTTCTTCTGTTGCTTTATTTCCTGCTTGTACTTGAGTTCTTGTACTTGAATCCAGATCTTCTGCTCGCGGGTAGGGTGATCATAATCCGGACAGCAAATTCTGGGGGGGGGAGAGTAATTTTTATCTTCCGAACTCTTTTTTACGAAAAACGAAATAATTTTATTTGGACCTGATGACGTGGGATTTTTTTTGTGTTTGTCACGACTAATATGTGTTCCTAAGGGCCTGCTCTACAATGCAAGTATATACTTAGAATAAGCTATCTGTGGTATTATTGGCATAGTTTCTTTTGTTACAGTAATCGTTTCTCGGTTATTTATTCCTCGGATAACCTTATCCTTTGTTTGTAGAATGGGCTCTAAGTTTGCACCGCTTAAAAACCAAAAAAAAAACTGGTGACATAGAACATACCTAATAATTTTAATAAACCTTACCTTTATGCGCTACAGAAACATAGCTGTCATACATCATACATTTGGATTTGTTTTCATACCTTCCGCAAAAAATTGCTTTATAGTTAACTGAGGCCTGATTGAATCACAAGTGTTCTCGAGTTGCCGCATCTCATAATATTACCAAAGTAGAATTTTTTTTTTTAAATTATTTAAGTAGGTACCTACTACCGGTTAAGCACACTAGGCTATTCACAGTACAGTTATTATGATCTTTTAACACTAGAATATTTATATTATACACTGTGAATTAAAGAACATCACTAGATATTAATCGTCTGAATCCCTGAAGAGAAAGATGTCTTGAGGGAGTTTAGGGTTAAGACGAGTTTGAAGAGAACGTTGACTAATTTCGTAGTGATGTGACCCTGGGCATTCATTGATATTTTCCAGTACTTTTTTTGACGTTTTGCGAATATAGTTTTTGATTGAGGTAATGCTCAGTTCTTGATGCAGTTGTTCATTGTGTACAAACTAGCGATGTGTCGATCCGGTCAGATTCGATACAAAGGATCGAATCCGGGGCAGAATCGATTTGGATCGAGTCCAAGTTTAGGTCCGGATTCGTTCCGAGGAATGAAAAGGTCGCGAGGCGTCAATTCTCGCGGACATTCATTCATTTCTTTGGCATTCCGTTATTCAATCCATTTCAATACAGAATACAATACAATGTGTTGATGGGGAACAGCAAATAATGATGGTGTTTGTTTTAGAGGCTCGACGTCGACAGGCGACATATGATACGACCGAAGTTGCATGCTTTTTTATCAGTTATCAGTGATTTATGGCTTTTGGCGGCTTTGTATGTGCCCAATTGATGTTTGAGACAAATAAACATACTGAATTACCGACTGCGTGACCACTAACCAAAACAAAAATATGCGCGTTGTTTGTTCTGGGTTCGGAATGACCGAGGACCCCGGGTGTCTGAAATGCACATTCGATTTCGATGTCGGTCCGAGGATCGAATCTGATGGTCTTGATCCACTTGCGGAATGGGATTGGAATGAACGAGTCCGCAAAAGTATCGAAACTTCCTATCTCTAGTATAAACCATTCAGCATTGGTGGCAATCCGTAAAACTTTATTTTGGCAAGTTTGAATTTTCCTTATGTTTGTGTCGCTTGCTGTTCCCCATACAGAGCACGCGTATGTGAGAGTTGGTCTTAATATTGATTTGTATATCGTCATAGCACATTCAATTCGAAGGGGGGACTTTTTATTCAAGATTGGATAGAGTGTCATTAGTTTTGCATATGTGTCATTCAGCTTTTTATTTATGTGATCCCCCGTCTTAATTGACGATCTAGTTACAGCCCAAGATACTTAACTGCCGAGTCGTTTGGGTTCCATGTTATCTGCCTACCATTTATAATTATCAGTGCTGGATTAGTAGGTAGGTTTTCTTAGGGTGAATATTTTGGTTTCACATTTAGAAGCATTTAGCTTGATGTTCCACTATGGAATCATTAGGATAGTGTACCAACTGCAACTTGGAGGGTTTGGGAAGCAATATTGATATCGTTGTGCTGGGTTATAACCGAGGTGTCGTCAGCGTACATAATCACACATGAGTTATTGGGAGTGAGTATATCGTAAACAAAAATATTGAATAATAAAGGCCTAAAATAATATTTGTTAAATATTCTGGACAGTTTAAATTAACCATTTTGTAGATAAGACCCCTTTGCCACACCTTGTCAAAAGCTTGTGCTACATCTAGGACAACAATCGCAATAGAATGTTTAGGGCGGAGGCCAAATTGAAACATAGGAATAATAGGATGTGAGTCAAGATATGATTGTACTTAGTCGAGCATAGATATTTTAAAATTATAATTTGGTACTCTTCCTATTCATTTAATTAACCATTTACATGTTACACTTTGTTCTTCCTGATTTTTTTCAAGTCTTACTTTCAGCTTTACATACACTACTAAATTTTCTTCAATTTTCACGTGCTTAATACTTTTATTCATTCCCACATGGTTTTATTATACAGTATGTCCCAGGATTGATGTTACAAGAGGTGAGATGGACTAAACATTTTTGAATTTTAGATATTCTTGGAACATTTCCCAATCAATAGCACCATTAATAAGTTTAATAATAAGGTATGGCAAAATTTTTCTGTATGCCAATGTCTAGAATGTCTGGGAGGTGGTATTGGCGATATGGGTAGCATGTCTATTGGTCTGGACTTAATATTTGCAATTGGAATTCAGTGCTGATATTGTGCAACCTAGCTCTATTAGGGTTGTTGGCTCGGCATCCCCACAATCTACTTTTGCTATTTAAATCTCCCAAAAGCAAAGTTGATGAATTTGTTTCAAAATGTGATGTTAAGTCGTTTGCTAAAAGTCTTTTAATAGGTGGAAGATATGCTGCTATCAGATCAGTTTCCTGTTATTTTTCATATGAATTTTAACTAAAATAGCCTCAAGGTTCAATGGGTTACTGAGGTCAGTTACATGATGCGCTATATTATTCTTCATGTTAAGATATACAAAACATTTAATTATGTTGGTAGCAGTAGTAACTTTCTCTCTAATGCGGTTGGTACGCAAGTGTAATATAAACCTAACAAATTAGTTTCCGGTTAGCTGTTAAACTGTGCAGATGTTAAGCTTGAATTGTACTGTACTTAAACCGTGTGTGTATTTACTAAAATAAACTCATGTCTAAGTTCATCGATTGTTTATTTATCAATTGGTTATTGGCCCAGATCGTTTAGTGCGCGGATGAAAGACATTTTAAGCGATATAAGTGCAGTCGCGTAACGGAACATTGAACAGCACGAGCAAAAACACGTTTTTCGGTTTGGTGTTTGATTTGAACGCGTGTAATGGATTTCTACAAAGTTCAGATGGAGAAGCTCGAAGGTGCTGGAAACTGGACGAAGTGGAGGAGGCAAATAGAGTTGCTGTGTCGCCACCACGAGGTACTTGGTTACGTTAATGGGACGTGCTTGGAGCCGGTGAAACCGAGCGGGGAACCTACAGAGGATGCTTTAAGAGCGTATGAAACCGAGTTAAGGCATTTCCAGAAAGTTGATGCCCAAGCACAGCTAATACTGGTAGGTAACATGAATGGCGCTAACGTGGACTTAACCGCCACGTGCGAAACAGCGAAAGCCATTTGGGAAAAGTTACTCTCACTATATGAGTAAAGTTCTGGACAGCGGCTAGATCGTTTAATGGAGCAATTTTTTAGTTGTGAAAAAATTCCAACCGAAGACATCGCAACACACGTAGCTCGTCTTCAGCGGAATTTTCGAGATTTGAACGCCGAGTTAAGAAGGTTGGCTAATTCCGAATTGCATGAACTGTTGCTAATGAGCAGGATCATGTCAACCTTGCCGTCCGAATACTTCGAATTCAAGAGTGTCTGGGAGTCCGTTCCTCTGGAGGATAGAACGGTAAACAAGCTGACTGAGAGGCTGCGGCTGATAGAAATGCGACTACCCGAGCAGCGAAGCGAATCAACGGCTTTTGTGGCGAAATCACACAACGAGAGCAACAAAGGAAAGAAAAAAGGAAAATGTTTTAGGTGTCATAAAATCGGCCACTGGGCGAAGGCTTGCCCATCAAAGGGGACAGCAGCTTCAAAAAGTTCGACAACTTCGAGTTCGGCGGGAAATTCAAATGCGTCCGGATGCGCTTTTACAAGCACGGTCGCCGGGGCAGCTGGGGACGTGTGGTTGGCAGATTCTGGAGCTTCTGCGCATATGACAAAGCATGAAAAATATTTTTGTACATACGAAGAATTTGCAATACCTAAACAGGTGCAAATTGGCAATAGTGATGTCATCTTGGCATATGGATCTGGCACAGTAAAAGTGGAAATGATGATCAACGGCAAATGGCAGCAAAATCACTTGACTAATGTATGGTATGTACCGAAAATCAGCAGAAACTTATTTTCCATAGGCCAGACGATCGATAAGGGTTTTCAGTTCAGTGCAACGCAAAGTGGTTGTACGTTTGTGAAAGCTGGGGTGGTTCGTCTTGTTGGTAAAAGAACTTCGAAGGGGTTGTTTGTGTTAGAAATGCGAGTTAACATTCCCGAGGCAGCAGCAGAAGTCTACCAAGCATCGGAAGCTGAAACTCTCCAGTTGTGGCACGAGCGCTTGTGTCATCAAAACAAGCAACAAGTAAGAAAAGTGCTTAAACGACGTGGAATAAACGTGCAGGCAGATAAAGATTTCTGTGATGGGTGCATGTTTGGCAAACAACATCGGGAGGGCTTTAGTGCAAGAAAAATTCGTCCTACAACTCCGGGAGAATTAATCCATGCAGACGTTTGTGGTCCAATGCAAGAACCATCTATTGGAGGTGCAAGGTACTTTGTTTGCTTTAAGGATGATTTCTCCAAGTTCCGCCGGGTGTTTTTCCTCAAAGCAAAATCGGAAGTTGCAAACAGTTTAAAGACTTTCCTAAACGAAGCAAGTGTGGCAGGGCATGTGATAAAAGAATTCCTTAGCGATGGTGGCAAGGAATTTGATAATGCAGAAGTGCAAGCGATACTGCAGTCAAAGGGCATTAACCGTCGAATGTCAATGCCCTATACTCCGGAACAGAACGGTGCAGCGGAACGTGAAAACCGAACACTGGTCGAGAGTGCGCGTTCGATGATTCATTCGAAGGGCCTTCCGACAAAGCTGTGGGCTGAAGCAGTAAACACCGCAACGCATGTGTTGAATCGCACTGGCCCTACAGTAATAGACAATAAAACACCTTGTGAATTGTGGTTTCGGAAAGACGTTTACAACATTGAACATTTACGTGTTTTCGGCACAGAGTGCTTCTTTCACGTGTCTAAACAGCACAGACAAAAGTGGGACAAGAAAAGTATTGTCGGTCGTTTTGTTGGGTACTGTGGTGAACGAGACGGTTTCCGGGTATGGCTTGAAACTGAATGCAAAGTTGTTACTAGTCGTGACGTTATTTTTAAACGGGAAGACATTTTACACCAAACAGTCGAAGTGGTAATCAATAAAAAAGATTCGACAACTCAGTGTGATGTCGTACAGGAGGTAACACCAGGTGAACAACTGTCAGAAGTTCAACAGGACATGGTTACCAAGGAAGCAGATCGAGAAAATGAAGTGCTCACTGTGAAAACTTCGAGTAAAAGAAATATTCGAAAACCTGCTTATTTAAATGATTATATTCTTTTTGCGGAGCACTTTGTACCAGACTCTTACAATGCTGCAATGATTTCAGACGAAGCAGCACAATGGAAGGAGGCAATGGACGACGAAATCAATTCGTTAGCAGTAAACAACACTTGGCAGCTCGTGGATCTACCATCGGACAAGAAAGTCATCGCCAATCGATGGGTCCTGCGCATAAAGACCAACACAGATGGAAGTGTCAACCGTTTTAAGGCAAGACTGGTGGCCAAGGGCTTTTTACAAAAGGCTGGAGTCGATTATGATGAAACGTTAAGTCTGGTTGCCCGCTTCGATACAGTTAGAGCAGTATTAGGTGTAGCAGCGTCCGAAAATCTTCGTCTCGCTCAATTCGATGTAAGCACAGCTTTTCTATATGGTGACTTGCAAGAGGAAGTTTACATGAAACAGCCTGAGGGATACAATGATGGAACCGGAAGGGTATGCAAACTAAATCGCAGTTTATATGGATTGAAGCAAGCTCCACGTTGCTGGAATAAGCGATTTGCTGCGTTTATGTGCAGTCGTGATTTTATTCAAAGTTCTGCAGATCCGTGTTTATTCATACGTGTGAAGGATCAGTGTAAATTACTGGTTGCAGTTTACGTAGACGATGGACTGGTGGCTGGCACGGACAATAATGTGATTCGACCTTTTTTGCGTGATTTGGAACTCGAATTTAAAGTAACTTTAAGTTCATTAAATTGTTTTCTAGGAATGCAAGTGACACAGAAGGACGATGGTGCAATATTCATTGGACAGGAAGCCTACACCAAAAGAATTCTACAAAAATTTGGAATGGCAGAATCGAATCCTGTGTCAACGCCATCTGAGTGCAGCAATGGACAACCCGATCATAAAATTGCCGAAGGTGTTCCATACCGGCAGGCAGTGGGATCGCTAATGTACCTGGCAACGGCTACGCGGCCGGATATATCTTATGCAGTCAGTATGGTATCGCAAAATCTGGATGATCCGAAAAATGCGGACTGGGTTGCAGTGAAGAGGATATTCCGGTACCTAAAGGGAACCATGAACTTCGGATTGCTGTATCGACATGACCCAGATGAGGCCAAAATCGAGGCATACAGCGACGCAGATTTTGCTGGTGATGCAACAACACGCCGGTCTAGAACAGGTGTAGTATGTTTGTATTCAAATGCGGCAATTACCTGGATAAGCCAAAAGCAGAAATGCATTGTGCTATCGACTACTGAAGCGGAATATGTAGCTTCAAGCGAAGGAGCCAAGGAGCTGGTTTGGGTGGAACGTTTAATTTCGGAACTCAAAATGTCAAAGGTTATTTCCACGCTGCTGATAGATAATGCAAGTGCAATTAAACTGGCAAAGAATCCTGAATTTCATAAACGTTCAAAGCACATAGCTGTGCGGTTTCACTTTGTGCGGGAGAAATATAGTGAAGGTGCGTTTAATGTTGAACACGTTAACAGTGAACACCAAATTGCTGATATCTTCACGAAACCTTTAACTCGTGTGCGTTTTCAGATGTTAAGAAATTTGCTTGGCATGAACTGTTTAATGTAATGTAAAAAAATGCTGTCTTGTATGTGGCTATTTCATTGTATGAAATTGTAGTTAGATTACATTACCATTTCCTGTTTATGCTAGTAATTAATATTTTTCCCATTTGAGTTAAGATTATATTACTATTTCATGTTTATGCTAGTAGTAATTAATATTTTGAGAGGAAGTGTTAAGATATACAAAACATTTAATTATGTTGGTAGCAGTAGTAACTTTCTCTCTAATGCGGTTGGTACGCAAGTGTAATATAAACCTAACAAATTAGTTTCCGGTTAGCTGTTAAACTGTGCAGATGTTACGCTTGAATTGTACTGTACTTAAACCGTGTGTGTATTTACTAAAATAAACTCATGTCTAAGTTCATCGATTGTTTATTTATCAATTCTTCAGTATTATCGCTACACCTCTGTAGCCATCAGGTTCTGTGCGGTCTTTTCTATGAGTTTTATAGCCGGGAATAGAGAATTTCTGAGTGGGGAGTAGGTGGGTTTTGCCTATGCATGCAATGTCTATTTTATGTTGCTGCAGGAAATTCATAAAGATATTTCTCTGCTTTTTTATCCCATTGGCATTCCAGTTGCAGATTGTTAAGTGATGAAGCAGAAGAGCATTATTTACTGCCATTGGAAAATATACTTGTTATTAGTTGTTATAACATGGATTTTAAGTTTTTGATTATTGGTATGAAGGCGTCCTTGATTGCTTTGATAATTTGAGTAGACAGCCTGTTGTCAGGGGATGATTCAATAGGTTGTGGGTTAGTAGCACTAGCGTAATTTTGTCGATTATTTCGGTACGTGCTAGTTGTGGGTGGTAATGGTGGGGAGTAAAATTTGGCCGGTTATGTACGGTGTTGAGTTGTGTCTTTTTCTTTTAGTTCAATGTAGTGTTGGCAGCCCTTGCAGTTTTGATGGATGTTACAATTATTAGAATTATACTAATTAATTTAAGATGACTTTTTACTGAATTGTTGAAAACAGAAGACCAGAATAACACAAAACTATCTACGACGAGGCGGAAAGTATAATCTGTAACTAACTGCATTTTCAACTCCAATGACTAGTGACGTGGTGAATTGAGGATTACATTTTGAATCCACACGGTAGTGGACATAGCAACGGCAGTTAGCAGTTCACACATAACTTATAAATTCATCAATAACAATTCATTTACTTCAGGGGCTTTTATTATTTGAATGCAAAAATGGAATAGCTGAGCATATTAAAACATACTTCCAGTCTAAAATGAATTTTAAATTGTGTATCGTTCATCTTATTAAAATACACAATTGTTTTATTATATTTATCATCTTCCTTACTATCACTAACAGAAATAAAAATTTTAACCAAAATACAGAACAAACAAAAGCAGTTGTTTCTTATTATTGTTCATTTTCTAGTTTTTATGGGTTGTACCACACTCTTAAAACTCGAATGCGTTTGTTATTTCACTTGACACCCTAATAACGCCGAAGTCGCTTGATACTTCTCTCCATTCTTTTTGATCTGCTCTGAGAACGCATAAACGAATGCAGCTATTAGATGCAAAACGGTTGCTACATTTACCAAATCGACTCTGTGTACATGAGCAGTGCAAATAAAAAATAACATGCGACTCTTTGAGAGCTGCTGTAAAGCATTAGAATAGCCTAGTAGATCGATGATAGAGTGGTAATTATGCTGATTCTGTTCTTAATGTTACAGAATTTGTGTGTATAATACCTATAGTTTTAAAAGAACTTAAGTTTCCTTTATAAAACGGTTTATAAATGTAATTATCTGGAATTTACTAATACATATATCAATTACTTTAATAATACCTACTTACTTGTTCCAGGTGTTGCAGTCTCAAATGTTCCCGTAATCGCAAAAAGTATTATTTTTCAATCGAAAATCAAATGATGGCTACCAATCAACCTATAGCAGACAAGAAGCCTCCTACTGACGAAGCTAATTTGGACTGTTGTTCTGTTTGTGGATATACAACAGCACACAAACAGAATTTAGTGACACACATGAAAACCCATACCGGCAAAAAAATTTATTCTTGTTCTGACTGTGAATATAAAACTGCTCGCAAAAATAGTTTAGTCGCACATATGAAATTTCATACAAGCAAACAAACTTATTCTTGTTTTGATTGTGAATATACAACAGCAGTAAAATCTAATTTGGTTAAACATGTGAAAATTCATACAGCTAAAAAATCTTATTCTTGTTTCGATTGTGAATATACAACAGCAGTAAAATCTAATTTGGTTAGACATGTAAAAATTCATTTAGCTGAAAAACCTTATTCTTGTTCTGATTGTGGATATAGAACAACAGTTAAATCTAGCTTGGTCAAACATATGAAATCTCATACAGATGAAAAGCCATTCTCTTGTTCTGATTGTAAATATAAAACTGCCTACAAAAATAATTTAGTTACACATATGAAAATTCATTTTGGCGAAAAACCCTATTCTTGTTCTGATTGTGGATTTAAAACAGCATTAAAATCTAGTTTGGTCACACATATGAAAACTCATACAGATGAAAAGCCATTCTCTTGTTCTGATTGTGAATATAAAACTGCCTACAAAAATAGTTTAGTTACACATATGATAATTCATATTGGCGAAAAACCCTATTCTTGTTCTGATTGTGGATATAGAACAGCAGTAAAATGTAACTTAGTCGGACATATGAAAACTCATACAGATGCAAAACCATTCTCTTGTTCTGCTTGTGAATTTAAAACTGCCTACAAATGTAATTTAGTTACACATATGAAAATTCATATTGGCGAAAAACCCTATTCTTGTTCTAACTGTGGATATAGAACAGCAGTAAAATGTAACTTAGTCGGACATATGAAAAGTCATACAGATGAAAAACCATTCTCTTGTTCTGCTTGTGAATTTAAAACTGCCCACAAACGTAATTTAGACACACATATGAAAACCCATACTGGCGAAAAACCCTATTCTTGTTCTGATTGTGGATTTACAACAGCATACAAACGCAATTTAGTCAGACACATGAAATCTCATTCAGGAGGGTGATCCATTTCTTGTTCTGTTTGTAAATATAAAACTGCCTGCAAAATTAGTTTAGTCACACATATTTAATAATGATATAATGAAATAAATATTTATTTATGACCTGAAAAAACAATTACAAGAAAGTAACTTGTACCGAGGCCTAGGCACTTAATAATAAAATTAAATTTAATATTTTAAACCCAACCTAACAATATATACCACAATTTGTTAATAATATTGAACAATAGGTGTTCTTAAATGACAGTTTTCTAATTAATTAAGTAGTAAATTACACATCACACATTATGACTTATTACATATTGGTGTAGATTTTAGCTTTGACTGTCTAGATAAACTTTGTTTTATTATTAATTTGTTTAATATCTGTAGGTACTTAGTTGTATATCTGAAGACTTCTATATAGTGCGGAATCTTGTGTTTTTTTAGTTTTTTGATATTCACTGCAAAGTTGTAACTGTGACTATATACTACAACTGTGCCCATTGTCCACTCTAGTGTAGTAGTTACTTTTTGTTTCACCATGAGATATATAAATAAGTGTAATTTGTTCAAAATGATAAGTCCTGTATATTTAGCAATTTTGTTTGATTATATACTTGCACCTAGGAGTCATTTGATTTATGTTGAAGAGATATTTTATTGCTTTAATTGGCATTTGCTGTACTAGCAGATTTATATGACAGCCAGCAGCATTTCTCCAGTAGGAAATCAGGTATCTAATTGTACTTTTAAATTCGACAGTCATAGGGCATATTTTTAGTTTCTGTATTTAGAACAGTTTTTTGTTGCAGCATTTTTTGGTCACTTAGTGTATGTGATTTGTCCACTTTAGTTTATTACCTAGGTTCTATGTGTTCTTAATATTTGTAATTGTCCACTATTGTTAGATTTACATGATTAAACTTTATTATTTTATCACTTTTTTTAAAGCATTACCATGTACAAAGTCTTTGTCAGGTTAACACTTAATTTATTAAAACACAGCATCTGTAAATAAATATTTAAGTCATTGTTGATTGTATGTTGTAATTGCTCCAAATCTCTATTTGAAAACCAGTGTCGTATCATCAGCAAAAGTGCCATATCTTGCTACTAAGCCACTCAGTTTTAGGCTGTTCACATATAGGAGGTAATGAATTAGCCCTAAGACTGACCCCTGCCGGGACGCCAGTTTTAACTTCTGCTTCGTCACTGTCTACTCCATTTATGAAATTTCATATAGGCAGAAAACCTTATTCTTGTTCTGTTTGTAGATATGCAACAGCATACAAACATAATTTAGGCAAACACATGAAATTTTGTACAGGGAAAAAGCCATTCTGTGTTCTATTTGTGAATATAAATCTGCCTTCAAAAATAGTTTAGTCGCACATATGAAATCATATACAACTGTAGTCTTTTTGCGGTACTGTACAAATCCATACATACAAATAAGATATAAGAATTTGGTTGTGACTGGTCTACTTGCAATGTAAATAAGCTTGATTTTATGTAGGTACCGATTTATTATTTAAATATACAGAATATGGGAAACATTTTTATTTTTGATTTTTCAAAAAAACTTTTTACGTCAATAATTTGTGCTTGTGTAAAAACTCATTTAACCCTTATCATATATACCGAGTGATTTTTACTTATTTAGAAAATGGAGTTTTTCGAAATTGTCAAAATGCGAAAGATGCTATTCTTCAGAAATTATGAGATTTTTTTAGAGTGCGTTATTTTTAGCTAACTGAACAATCTGAAGGTCAGAAAACCCCCAATTTTTTGAACTTTAGCTAAAAATTAATTTTTCAATTTTTTCAATATTTTTCAAAATTTCACATACAAAGACTTAATATTGAAGTACAAATATTTTTATGTAAAGACTATCACTATAAACCACTTAACAATATTGTTCACCTATTTTATTGATACATCGAAAACTTGAGAGCAAAAAAAAGCTTTTTAGAACTGTTACGTGGTCCATCTATCCCGGTGGTATTCGGGTTAAATGGACCACTCACAAGGGATATTTATTTGGACAAATGACTATCTACCTAAAATTAAGGTATAAAATAAAAAACAAAGAGTCCTAGTAATAAAAAATGAAACTTTATGTATATAGATATAATAGGAGTCCAAAAAAAAGTTAACCAAAGGAACAATAGGTAATGATTACAATAATTTCTTTTTCGATTCCCGCTGTCCACAGGGATCACACAGGGTATCAAATCTTGTGAAGCTTTCATGAGTCCAACGGGAGCATGTTATGCACTTAATCCAATCCTCTTTGCCTGTAGTTTCATTGTAAATTTCCCCACAGTAAACACATTCATTTTCGTTCCAGTCCAAATCACTTTCATAAAGTTCGTCATTGCAAATTTTATCGATGTCAATATCTTCTGATTCAGAAAACGATGTAAGTGCTGTCTTTTTTTGCAGATTCTTCTTTTGAACGATCTTTCTTTCATGCTTTTTATTGATCTTATAATTTTTCTTTAGTTTCTTTGCTGCCCTTTCTATTGTTATGTAATATTTAATTTGAACATGCTCTTCTTTTTCGGACTTTTTCTTTTTCAAGGAATAAATGTTTTCTGGGGAGCTTAAAACAGTTGATAGAGTTTGAGCCCTTCTCATTGATGTTTGTAACTTACTGACACAAGGCACTGGATGTATTTTATCCAATAACTTTGAGGGAGTCTCTGGTTCCGACCCATCAAATGGCAAAACCATATCACCCCGTAAACTAGAGCTAGGAACAGTAAGTACATCATTTAACAAATAACTGGACCCAGCGTTAGGTAGTTAATCATTTGCTGATGGGTTGTTATTTTCTACAGACCCATTGGGGTCGGGTGTTGCAGCTCTTGGGATCCTTTGATTGGGAATAGCTTCTGGGGAGGCAGTGGTTTCAGATAGAAAAGCAAAGTTCTGTATCGCTTGGGACTCAAAAGGAATTATAACACATGTTTTAAATCCACTAACACCATTATCAACCTTTGCTGACTTTCCCCAAGCCGAGCTAACTAAGGTAACAAACTGAAGTTGAGTAATTTTTTGAGAGGGGGGTTATTTGTCATGTAACTGTTGCAGGCAGAGTAATAGTTACTCTTTAAAGACTTGAAGAAAGCACGGTCCAATGGCTTGTATGAGGAGGAATACTCATTAAAAGTATGTCATTGTTTTCTGCAAACTCCAGCATTTCAATACAACTGGTATGCGACGTATGACCGTCAAGTAAGAGAAGAACTGTTCCAACTGGTTTTCTTGGATTGAAATGATTTTTTAACCAATCAGCATTAACATAGGTAGATTTTTGAGACATGTTTACTACAGCGCCTGGAGGCATACCATCACAAAACGTACCCTCCCCACTTACACATGCTAATACGGAAATTGTTTCACCTTTTCCGCCAGAGGTTACAGATGTCACATTTTTAGAACCTTTAACTGCAACAACTTTACCTGGCGTGTTATTTAATTGTAAGCCTGTTTCGTCCATGTTAAACACATTTGTCAATTAGGCTATGTTTCTTTAAAAGATCCCTAATAGCTTAAAATAATCTTCAACTACTCTTTTATTTAGCCCTTTAGCTCTTGCGATTGATACCCCTTCAGATTGACGGATACTAAGTTATGGATTTCGAGCAAGCAATAAAGTAAGCCAGTCATAGCCGGATTTTTTAGATTCCTTGTTAAAATTATGTTTTAGCTCAGACTTTCTGCCAAATGATAAGACATGGAACGAACCGAGTCTCTGGTAGGAGTAAACCCACGTGACTGCAGTTTTTTTATGTGCCTAACTATTTTTTTCTCATTCTTAGTGCCCAATAGCGAACATTTACCATAAGAAGCCCCTAGATAAGTTTTTAGATTTAAGACGCTTTTTCAAAGAGGTTTTTGGAATCCCAAATGCTTTGGCAGCAGCATTTATAATCAATTTCTTTTCTTCTATATTTTTTACAGCATTTTTTAGAGCATCCTCCGACCATTCCCTCCTCCTGTTGTCAATTTACGTTTATATGATGTTGGCATTTTTCTGTTACAGAAAAAGCCAACTTTAAACATAACGCATTAGTTAACGCAAAATGAATCAACCAGAAATAGGTACTTATTTCATGATTTACAGGACGGGGTCGGTCTATCCCATATTTTTTAAACTGGTCCAACTATCCCCAAAACAATCCGGTCCATCTATCCCATTCGTCGGGGATTCATGGACCACCCTAACGTTCACGAGCACGTAGTTTGCGACGCGTCATTTTAGGTTATTTTTATACATAAACACTTGCTTAAGTAATACCATCAATATCACGTTGAAATCGCATAAACTAACTACACACCATTAAATGCTAGGTTAGTGTAAAACATTTTGCAACTTACCCAAAGTCATCAGTTCAGTTTTTTAAAGAACTACGTAAAATACCGAGCATATGATTTGCACACAGCCATAACTGATGGCGTAGCACAACTGTAAATCCTGTTTGCTGCGCTAATGTGACCAATCTCTAAACTATCCAGGTGGTCCATCTAACCCGGACTTACCCTAATTGGATAAAGAAAAATCTCCTCATTTAGACAACTGTAAAAGCACATTTACAGGATTTTTGTAACAGTAATTCATTAACAGGGCTAGATTAGAGTTTTTAGAATCCATTTAAATAGATATTAAATAGAATCTCCTTAAAAGCCCCTTGCATAAAAAACGTAAAAATTATGCAAAGATACTACTTTTCCGTAAATAATAAAAAATATAAAGAAGTAATTAACATTTTATATATTTTTTCAATTGTAAGTCTTTAAACTCTTCACATAAAAATATTTATACTTCAATATTAAGTCTTTGTATGTGAAATTTTGAAAAATATTGAAAACATTGAAAATCAATTTTTAGATAAGTTAAAACGAATTGGGGGTTTTCTGGCCTTGAAATTGTTCAGTTAGCTAAAAATGACGCACTCTAAAAAGCTCATTAAAATCTTACTTAATTTCTGAAGAATAGCATTTTTCGCATTTTAACCATTTCGAAAAACTCAATTTTCTAAATAAGTAAAAATCACTCGGTATATATGATAGGGGCTAAATAGTTTTTAGACAAGCACACATTTTTTGAAAAATTAAAAATAAGAAATTTTCCCATATTATTCCGACTTTTTGGCGGACACTATAATTTATTTATTTAATCTTTCAGTAGCATCAAGCAAATTTTATATATTTGTTTTTTAAATTATTTCTTTACAAATACCTTCCCCGGTAACAATTTGGTATTTTATAAATGCTGCCGAAATGTTTATGAAACACATTTTATTTAACAACATTACACTCAGGAACATCTGTTTTTAACTACTTTTCTTTGCTTACAATCTATCCAATTTTTGGAAAATAAGTAATTTATGTAACTAGAATAGTAGGTTGGTATTAGATATATTACAATAACTTGCAGGAGTTGCTTGCCATGAAGGCTTTTCTTTATCTTACACAATATGTGATGGCTTTATAGTAACTTAAAACTATTTTTTATTATGTATACATATAACCAGTGCTCGATTTCTAGAAATAGGGGGCCGGAACTGCTAGGGGGTCTAGGGGGGCACCCCCCTAGTCCAAGGGGGGGTTCCGGGGGTCCTTCACAGGAAAATTTTTGAAAAATAAAGGTCTTAAAAATGACGTTTTAGACGTTTTTAAGGTCTTAAAGTTGACTCGAAAAGTTGTAGAATCGTATTGAGTTTTTTAAACTTTCTTAGTGCCGATTTTTTTCCATAGAGAGAGGTCCCGAAACGCCGTTCCGCCTCAAATCGAGCGCTGCATATAACTAATTGAAATGTTGCACTTCACCAGTGTTTTTAAATAAATTTCTAGCTAGCACATTTGGGTGTAATACAGTTTTAGCACTATAATTCGCACTAAATCTCTTGATTTCTTTACTTTTGTAGATTTCTGGCAACTAGTACTTGATTTGGAACATACAATGGGGCATTTACCAAAACTTTATTACTTTACAAAATAGGTTTGAACAAAAGCAGTTTATTTTCAAGTAATAACTGTGATTTTCTGCTGATCATCAAATACATTTGTCGGAGTTTTATGCCGTGTTGTTTTCTTTTTGTAAATATGTGCTTCCTCCAGGTCAAGCGTTTATCCATGTGCATTTCAAGATGCTTGAATCAACTGGTTACCATTTAGTGTAGGGTTGCCATACGTCCCGATTTTTCAGTGCTTTACCGATTTGGAGCTAGTTGTCCTGCAACGAAATGCTGTCCCGATTTTCCAAGAAAATAATATGCTTTACCGATTTCGAGAGATTTCTGCAAATTCTGGTTCAATAACTCAAATAAAATTTACAACTAGTTGTTTGACAAAAATTGTGCATCCACTATCTAACTATTTGTTATTTTAGAATTTTGGTTTCACATGCTTTTTTTAAATATTAGATGATGATTAATTATGGATTTATGCGAATAACACATTGATCCACATTTAATATACCTAAGTAAAAATATAAAGTTCCAAGAAATACAATTGATATAAGAGTCCAACTGAAACTCCTGCAGCTGCAGCAGAAACAGATGCAAATGTGAATTGACAGTAGAGGTAGTGTCTAATATATTAAAAACCACATATTGTAAAATTAACATTTTTATTAGAGCTTCGTATTAGTGTTCCTGTTAAATTAATTTTCTTATTAGTTTCCGTTGCGAGTAATAGGTTACTGTGTTTTTTTAGTATTCAGTTTCTGTATTTGTCAAATTGGCTTCGATAAAATTTAAAAAAAACTTGAAAAATTAAAGTAATGAATTATTTTTTCCCACGAGCAGCCCCTCCCTCCTTTTTTGTAATCATGCCTGGAAATTGTTAGGTATTTTCAAATATGGCAACCCTAATTTAGTGTAACTGGAAGACAGGTGTCTCTGTTTAATGTAAACGTTATATGTAGAGATTTAGATTCATTAGCCTTTATTTTCCATGTAGGTAACCAAGTTTACAACTTATTTAAATGTTCTTGTAAGTGTTGTGATGCGGTAATTGGATCGGCATGTACTGCTAGAACTGCAGTATCGTTTGCATACGTGGCTCTAGTAGTTTTGTTAGTTGTCAGAAGGTCTGCGGTATTATAAGAGATATTAGATAGGTGCCAAAATGTTGCCTTGTGGAACTCCAGATCCGATTGATAGCGGGTCAGTGTATTCATCTTAATGTTTAACTAGGAAAAACCTATGTGTCCGATAATATATCAAAACAAGAATCGGCTTTGATTTGTTTTTCGTTGATTTCTTTTGTAATTCCAAGAAGTAGTAAATTGTGTAGAAAGACTAATTAACTCTTAAATTAACCATAGATATAGAACCTTACTACAAAGCATACCTATATAAGAGAGCAATGATGACGATACCGATGAATACATCTTTAACTATAAATCCTATCAAAGTGTCTAGAGTAATAAGACAAGGTGACACGATATTACCAGAACCTTTCGCGGCAGCCTTAGAAAACATCTTCAAAAATATGAATTAGGAAGATATAAGTGTAAACATTAATAGACAAAAATTAAACCATTTGAGATTCGCAGACGACGTTGTTCTAATATCTGATAAATATGAAGACCTGCAACAAATGCTAATGACATGCACACAGAAGCCTTAAAATAACCTTAAGTAAAACTAAAACAATGACACACGCACAGGACAATACACAATTCTCAATAGAATAAACTCCCCAGAATCAGTAGGAGAATATATATATCTCGGTCAATCCATTAAGCCAACTAAAAAGAACTGTTACAGTCTAAAACGGGTTTTACGACACCGCTCCGGCTCATACAAAACCTACACGGCCGGCGCGGACGAAATTTGACATAAACGGGATAAAGATTTACCTAGGCGGCTGCCCCACCCGCAACAAGATAAAGCCGGCTAAACATCAGTGGGGCAACTGGGAATTCTTTACAAGATTACCTAAGGGCAACGGTCAGAAGGGCCGTAAATAACAATAAAACTAAAAAGGGGCGCCACCCGGTTTGATTGACATACGAAAATACAAGGATAAACCCAGAGAAAACTGGGAAATTAAATGGGCCTATCTTTCAACTTATCACCTTGGCAAAAATTCAAAACTCAGCAGGAATGGTATATTAGCACAGCCTGGCAACTCCCATACTGCAGCGACAAGTGTAACGATCTACTTGTGATGCCTTTAAACTTATTTCCAGGCATCACCTCACATTTATCTTTACAAAGTATATAACGTAACCCCAAAAATTAGCATGCAATCGGCGCAAAAAAAACACCAGGCAATATAAACAAACCGATATATTGGAATATTGGTCTGCTTACACATAAACATCTTGTTAATCAAAACGTAAAAAGGTTTTCACACCAAACATTATCAAAAAACGTGAAAAGGCTTTCACAACAAACATTAGTATTCAAAACGTAAATAGAAAGGTTTTCACAACTAACAGTCACGCATAAAACTGTGAACCAAGCGACAGCGAGCAGTAATATTAGATTAGCAACAATTCTTAAATGAAATACTTAATTAGCATCCGGATTAGTGATTGAATTAGTGCGTCTCAACTTTACATTACTAGAAAATTAATGTCACAATTATCTAATTAAATCTATGCAACTACTCTACTATCGCCTAATATATTGCGCTACAATGTAATTGGTGAATAAGTTGGGAACTAAATGATGACGATAAAGCGGTTAATACATAAAATACACACTGTATAATCTGACCTTAAGTTTTAGCTTCGCCTGGCTCTAAATGTCGGTACAGGAACAAACTGGCCTCGCAGCGTAGGGAAGGTCGCAAAGGCCAACGGCTGCAGGGGCTGAAAACGCCACCAAGAAATCCCTCGCGGGACACAATATGCGGTTCTAACAGAGCGACCGCATGAAGACGGCGACCATGGCACGCTCTCGTTGTATATAATCCCACAATAAAGGTGGCAAATCTCCGACAAGGCACACGATACTCGAGAGCCTCGGTCAACAAAAGCTGGCACCAACTAACACATTCAACTGTCACCTTCAACGGCCCGTAAAGAAGTCTTGGAAAACAAGAAACGGAACCAAGCGGTATCAACACACTCGCAAGAAACCAAAGTTACATAATTAGCTGTATCAGTAGGACAACATCGGGCGAAACCAACATAACTTCTCGCACAAGCACAAACCGCTCTCAACAATAAACAAAGTCCAACAACACGATCGCCCCGCACGCGCACGAAGCGCAAGGGGGCGACAAACTGGCCTTATAACGACTGTATTCTCTTGCGGGTCGAGGCTGAATGCCCAAAGCGACGCTGAACTAAATTCCAGACAGACGCGCCAAAAGTAACCAATCACAGCGCAACAAGCCTGGCCTGACGATGACGAAGCAGGCCGCGAGAATATCATAGTATGCCACGGAACGAATGCCTCTCTGTCGTACTCGCAGGACCTCGTTTTAAATTGAAATAAAAACAGGATAAAGCAACCTGCAGCTGCAAGAAACAATGATGACAGGGGTGTACAAAGTTTACGGATTTGAAGCAACGATACCAAGAGTGTACAAAGTTTACGAATGGGGATGCTTGATGTTAAACGTTAAATATTATTCGATGGGCTATGGCTAAAATGGACTCGAAATACAGGCGAACTCGCCAATTATGTACCAAGGCCGCTCCAAAGGCAGTATAGCTAATTAAATTACTGAAAAATGTAAAATGGCCTGACAGAACCATATATAAAAAGTAATAATGAGACTATCTTCTCAGATTCAAGATATAAAGACAGACACCAGCAGCACAAATATGGCCATAAAAACAAACCCGGAAGATAAATGGGAAAGATTTAAAGAAACATTACTAAAAATTGTAAGAAAAGTATGTGGATACAGCAGAAGCAGAAAAAATAAGAAACAAACCAGCTGGTGGAGTAAAAATATTAAGAAAAAAGTTACGGAAAAGACCAAATTATGGAAAAGTGCCTATAAAGTAAAAAACAACAAATACATGATAACTACAAAATGCAGAGAAATAAATTTAAAGTAATCATTAAAGAAGCGAAAACCAAATCTTGGGAAGAATTTGGTACGAAATGCAGGAAAACTGTGAAGAAAACAAAAAACTATTTTATAGAACCTTAAGAAGTATGAGAAAACAGAATGGAATAGCACTCAAACAAATATAGGACCAGCATGGAAATATTATAACAGATGAAGGAAAAATAATGGAAAGTTGGCAAGGATATTTTACACAGCTATTAAATAGCGGAAGTACATCAGGATACGAAAATAAAAGTAACTATAAAAGTAGAAATAAAGAAGAAAAAGAAAATGAAGAGAATAATATAGAACTGGAAGAATTGGAAGAAGCACTATGTAAGCTAAAAATAGGAAAAGGATGTGACCAACTAGATGCGAAACTACTAAAGTACCTCGGATCAAACGGGAGAAAAGAGCTATTAGAAATAATAAACAGTGCGTGGGAAACTAACAGGATGCCAAGAGAATGGTTTATAGCAACAATTCTACCATTATATAAAAAAACGACTCGAAGAACTGTAAAAACTACAGAGGAATTGTTACACGACGAAAACGCGTTAACGACAGAACGATCAGCCCCTCAAGCGTGCAAAACAAAATCATACGCTCGAGAGCCCGATCCGTTACCTACAAAACAATTTTACGACATAATTGGGAATGTATCCGAATACTCAGTCCCAACCCTCATTTCGAGATGTGCTGTAACAAGGTGCTCCGGATTTGGATGCTCAGTGAGAAGGTCGTGGTTCTATACTACCTGAAAGTTAGGGCTGTGCTTCGACACAAAGGGGTAAATAATGTTAAATAAAGGAACGCCACCACTTTCTTAGCTAAATCGGGAGAAACAACATTAGCCACACAGGTGAAGTTACTTTGAAAGGGGAAGTACGTAATTCACCTTGCTACTAACACCTTGGCACAACCTGAGGTAGCGACTGCAAACAGCTTGATCAAACTTACTTAAATGGCAATAACTTACACTTACTTACACCATCTAGGTTCCTGTACAATACATAGACACAACAAGACATATAAACACACCAATGAAAAACGTATAAACAATTAATAATAAACTCTATTGATGAAATAACATGTGAAACAAATGACAATGAACAATGATTAAATATTACGGTCGAAAATATACAAAAAGGTTAGCTGGGTTAACGCAATTTATACTCTAAACACGAATGATCAAACGGCAACAACTGACATGTTTACATTACAAACAATCCTGACGGTAAGTTCTACCACAAAAACTACTTTACAGTATCAAAATTTAGCAACAAACTCTTCAAACATAGTACAACAACGGTTACGTGAGCTTAAAACACAAATCAACATGAAGACAATAAAACTTGAGGGAATTGTTCAACATCTTACGATTAAATCAACCAAAAGGGCACAATTGGCCCTAACTACACTTTGGCAAATCACACTGCGTGCGCTAAGAGAACTAGAACTTCCAGAAACACTGATAAAACTAGTAGATATGACACTAAATGGAAACAAAACTCAAATACAAATTTAGCAGGCAATATCTGACAGCTTTATAACCTCAAATGGACTAAAACAAGGAAATCCTATATTATCAACGCTATTCAATTTAGTTTTAGAAAAAATCTACAAAATAGTAAAATTAAACGTGACAATAATATCTTAAAAGCTCCGTATCAATGCCTTACATATGCAGATGATTTAACCATAATAACAAGACCAAGGAAGAGGCTAAAAAATCTACTAAAACAATTGGAACCAGAACCAGCAAGTTCGGATTAGAGGTGAACGAAGAAAAATCAAAATATGTAATCACGGGAAATATGAACCAACATATACAACAAGACTTAAGGATAATAAATGAAGAAACACGGAAGAAGTCGGTATTTTAAAGAGTCGATACAACAATATATCTAGGAGCGGAGATATCAGCAAACAGTGATAACAAAAGTAAAATAAGAATAGCAATAGGTGCGCGGAGTGCAGAGTCTTTGTTTAAAGTGCTAATGTCAAAAGATATTACAAGATCGGTAAAAGTAAAACTATATAAAACCATAATCCGCCCAACAATGACCTTCGCCAGTGAATCGTGGGTGTTAAGGCAGGAGGACATAGGCAAACTACTCGTATATATATTTGAGAGAAAGATATTAAGAAGGATTTTCGGCGGAGTAAGGGAGAATGGACTATGGAGAATGTCAAAACATTTTTAAATTCGACTTCTTGGAGTATTTTTTGTTCACAAATCACAACTTCGCTGTATGTAGGTTTTCCAGTCATATTTCTACGTGTTTGGAACAATAAATGGTGTTCAGACAGTTGGCGGTTCACAATTTTAAGCAACTGTAACGGCCACTTTAATTTTCTCGTTCATAATTATTTGTTTTGGCTTATTTAGAATTTTAAGATTTCGAACACAGCCTTGTTCAAAAAAGTTTGTCAAGTCGAGTTAACGGCGGGAGTAGTATGCAGACACCACTAATTGGATTAAGTGTTCAATAAAATTAATCGAGGCTCGATTAAATTAATCGGATGATTGACAGGTGCTCCAATTAAACCGCGGATTGATCTAATTAATTTTTGCGGATTGATCTAATTAATCACATATGTATTTTGATATGTAATTTACATATGTGCTACTGATTAAATTACGCATTAGCTTCCGATTAAATTACGCGCGACCATTTTTAATTTGCTTCTGGAATTACGCGGCGGCCATTTTATTTTCGCGCGAATATTTGAATTTAAAATGTTTCCGATTTTTTCTAAGTTCAATTTTTTGTATTTAAACTTCCCGGGTGTCAGCCATCTTGGTTTTTTCTGCGCGCGCACCTCTAGCGTATTTTCAAATTTTCTAATTTAGGGCCAATTTTTGAATTTAATTACGCGTCTCGTTGACATCTGTCTCTCTCTCGCTGTTGTTCTCTCTCGCTCGCATTTATTTAATTTAAAAAAGCTGTTCGTCACGGCCGCTGGTCGGATTTGAACCGACGGCTTTTGTATTTGTAGGCAGAGTCCTTTTTCCAGAGCTACCGAGGCGCTCGAGGTTTTAAGGAATTAACCATAGTCACTTGCGTAGCAAACATATTATAATACATTTTAAATGTTATTTTCGATTGAAATTTAGTCGCCAGATCGTATCCTTTTGTAATATTATAGTTCTGTAATTTAAAAAAAATTAATTGGACGTAGGTGATGAGGTTAAAGGAATTAATCATAAAGTCACTCGCGTAGCAAGCATATTATAATACATTTTAAATGTTATTTTCGATTAAGCTTTAGTCGCCAGATCGTATCCTTTTGTAATATTATAGTTCTGTAATTTTTTTAAAATTAATTGGACGTAGTTGATGTTATACTAATAAAAGAAAATATATTTAACAAAACAGCCACATTCCACTTGCTTACGAATCGTTTCCTAGAAAAACATACTGCATCGTGTAACTGGATTCGCTAATTATTCAAAATGTTTTATTGTAGCCTTGTCTAATACAATGGAAAAATAGCCCTTACGCCTTTGTACTTGTTTATTTCAATCAAACGTGTTTATAAATTTTGACCGCTGTTGTTCTAAAAGCCTGTCAGGACATGTAGCCGCATCTCGTCATCTGACGTCATGACAACGGTTGAAACAAAGAAACAGATTCTAGGAATTCACTTGAATGCGAATCTATTTAAAACAATAACGAAAGTTGACCGCTCCAGTCCGTTGGCCACTTTCACTTTTGTGTTGCATTATCGGTGGATACGAATTGCGTCGACGCCTCAGCACTCGTTCGGCGCCCTGTTTAATTAATGAATATCAAACAAGATTCAACCCCATAGGTATATCTTACAAATTTTGTATGACGTAATGCTTCTCCAGTTTTAAAAAGCGGCGGATAATAATTCATGGAACTATTATGCAACAAACTTAAATAAAAATCCGTCGTCGGTATTTATATTTGTTGTAAGGGGCAACTGTCGGAATCCACAAGTTGAACGTATCGTTATAACTTCTTCTATTTCGTACTACCAAATTTCATAAAAGTATAAAAACTGCATCTTGTTTTTCAACAAATCGGTACTGATAACTGCGAGCCCCATTTAGAATATAAATTAAAAACACCAGCTACTCATCAAAGTCCACATCAAAAAGGTTCAGTCAGAAGAACGCCGATAAGGAAACGCCTCCACAAAAGGGCCGTTAGAAAAATGCCTCTAAGGCAGATGTCATCAACATCGAAAACGAAGGG
The DNA here is from genome assembly GCA_940337035.1 of Agriotes lineatus. Classification (NCBI taxonomy): domain Eukaryota; kingdom Metazoa; phylum Arthropoda; class Insecta; order Coleoptera; family Elateridae; genus Agriotes; species Agriotes lineatus. The sequence goes on from OW679202.1 coordinate 62,428,081, forward strand.
AATTCTAGATTGGGAGCATCTTAAACTTTAAAATGACACAATGAAATTCTGATTTTATTACTTGCAGCCTTTTTAATTTGAAATGTTGTACACCTCAAACTACAGTTTTGTAAATTGCTGGCGAATTTTTAGAAAATAAGACATTCAGCTGTACATTTATTTTTATATTATTAAGTATTATACGAAATAAGAACAATATATTTGTTTATTACAAAGTGTTTGTGTTTTTTTATTTCTACTCTGCTTTTGTTTTTCACGAATCTGCAATAATTAACAAAATCTAAAGCTAAAATATTAGTATTTGAAGTTATTTTACAGTTACAAAGTGTAAAATTTCAAAAAAATCAATCTACGATTTCATAATGGCGTGATATAATTTAAAAATTGTGATTTCTTTTAATTTTGTGCGATACATTTTATAAAAAGTGTAAAACGTTTGCAAATTTTTCAACAAAATTGTGTGTTTTATTCAGGTTTATGTTAATTTGTCATCAACATACATATATTTTGTATAATTTCAAGTGATATGATGGCAGTTTTGTAAAATTTTAAGTGAAATGACGGGGCCAGAACATTTTTTCAACGAAATTACGTGTTTTTATTCAAATTTATGTTAATTTGTGGTCAACATATATATATTTTGTATAATTTCAAGTGACATGATGTCAGTTTTTGTAAAAATTTATGTGAGATAATGTGTAATTGGGTGATTTTTATAAAAATTTCATCGTGTGTTGAATTAAAATGTCATTTTTTGTATAATTTATGTGACATGATGTCGATTTTTGTAAAAATTTATGTGAGATGTTGTGTAATTGTGTGATTTTTGTTCAATTTTGAGTTAATTTTCGTAATAAAAATGAACAATGAGCCTACGTGACTGAAATTTTGCTTATCGAGATGCTTGTGGTAGAAGATTTTTTAATGAAATTGCGTGTTTTGATGGTGTCAGAACATTTTTTTCAACGAATTGCACATTTTTATTCAAAAATTATGTTAATTTGTGGTCAACATACATATATTTCCATCAAAAGTATAAGATTTTTTGAATTTTGTTTATCGAAATGATTGTGGTAGTAGATTTTTTCAACGAAATTGCGATTTCTTTTAATTTTGAGCGATGCATTTTATAAAAAAGTGTAAAACATTTGCAAAATTATGCATAGTTTATGTAACATGATGTCGATTTTGTAAAAATTTATGTAAGATTATGTGTAATGCGTGATTTTTGTTCAATTTTCGTCGTATGTTGAGTAAAAATGTCGTTTTTTTTTGTATAATTTCAAGTGACATGATGTCAGTTTTTGTAAAAATTTATGTGAGATGATGTGGACCAGAACATTTTTCAGCGAAATTGTGTGTTTTTATTCAAATCTTACCAAAACTGCGACAAGTTAGAGCAAATTTATGTTAATTTGTTGTCAACATGCATATATTTTCTACAAAAGTATAATAATTTCTGTAATAAAATGCACAGCGAGTCTACGTTACGGCAATTTTGCTTCTAGAAATGTTTGTGATAGAAGATTTTTCAATGAAAATGGAATAAAAATATTGTTTTTGTCGTTTTTCGTTAGAACTTTTTAGCAAAATTGTGTTTTTATTCAAATTTTACTAAAATTGCAAGAAGTTAGAGAAAAAAGTGTAAAACATTTGCAAAATTATGCTTAGAAATAACTCTAAAAACTGCTTTTACATCATTTTCGTTTTACAAAACGATTTATAAAACGAATTGTGATCATTTTTTAAGTGAAATAATGTGAGATGGTGTATTTTTTATCGCTTATTGGATAAAAATGTCGTTTTTTGTGTAATTTAAAGTGACATGATGTCAGTTTTTGTAAAATTTTAAGTGAAATGACGGTGTCAGAACATGTTTTCAACGAAATTGAGCGTTGTTATTCAAAATTATGTTAATTTGTGGTGAATTGCGTTTTTATTTTCGTCCGTTTGCATTTATACTGGAATTTTTAAAACTAAAATACAGTTTTGATCGATATAATGACACAATTTCAGACGCTTACTTATAAAATAAAAACCAAACATGTCAATCTCGGTGTTACAAATTAAAAAGACTGTCGTGCCGTCAAACCTGTACCGATTTGTTGGAAAACAAGATGCAGTTTTTATACTTTTATGAAATTTGGTAGTACGAAATGAAGAAATTATAACGATACGTTCAACTTGTGGATTCCGACAGTTGCCCCTTACAACAAATATGAATATCGACGACGGATTTTTATTTAAGTTTGTTGCGTAATAGTTCCATGAATTATTATCCGCCGCATTTTAAAACTGGAGAAGCATTACGTCATACAAAATTTGTAAGATATACCTATGGGGTTGAATCTTGTTTGAAATTCATAAATTAAACAGGGCGCCGAACGAGTGCCGAGGCGTCGACGCAATTCGTATCCACCGATAATGCAACACAAAAGTGAAAGTGGCCAACGGACTGGAGCGGTCAACTTTCGTTATTGTTTTAAATAGATTCGCATTTAAGTGAATTCCTAGAATCTGTTTCTTTGTTTCAACCGTTGTCATGACGTCAGATGACGAGATGCGGCTACATGTCCTGACAGGCTTTTATAACAACAGCGGTAAAAATTTATAAACACGTCGGAAACATTTCGAATTCAAATATTCGCGCGAAAATAAAATGGCCGCCGCGTAATTCCAGAAGCAAATTAAAAATAGCCGCGCGTAATTTAATCGGAAGCTAATGCGTAATTTAATCAGTAGCACATATGTAAAGTACATATCAAAATACATATGTGATTAATTAGATCAATCGGCGAAAATTAATTAGATCAATCCGCGGTTTAATTGGAGCACCTGTCAATCATCCGATTAATTTAATCGAGCCTCGATTAATTTTATTGAACACTTAATCCAATTAGTGGTGTCTGCATACTACTGGCGGGCTTTTCTCGCCTTGTGTCACAGGTGCACAAATCATGCGACTAATCGGTTCCTCCTGTACATTGCAAGCCTATCGCGTCTGTCGGGGGCCGTGTGGCGTGGTTTTGGGGAGGCCGTGACAGTGAAAGGTCGTACTTCTTGTTTGCTTTAGTGCATGTCGTTATCGATGAACGCAGCTGCTCGTCCATTTTCGAAAGCCTGAATGGCAATCTGTTCCGCCACATGGCCGGGATCCCGTCTTCAGAGCGTGCAATCTACAGGTTTCGCAGTCTTCGTTGTTGCCCACGCGGGCTCTGCATCTTTACCTGAATATAAGAGGGACTCTTTGGACATCGTACACACCCACACATCAGGTCGCAGTCCGGCTGTCCTATCGATGAGCTCCCGACTTTGACCGACGCAGCAAGGCAAAGCCGCTTAATTAGGGTAGAGTGCGCTATTGTTAACTGATCGTTCATGTTTACAAGCCAGCCGACAACTCAGGCTATTTATGACTAATCGTTCATGTTACAAGGGAGCCGACAGTTCAGGCTATTTCGAATTAATCATTCATGTTACAAGCTAGTTGACAGGTCAGGCTATTTTGAATTAATCATTCATGTTTACAAGCGAGCCGAAATGCCAGGCCGTTTTAAATTAATCACTCATGTTACAAGCGAGTTGACAGCTCAGGCTATTTTGAATTAATCATTTATGTTTACTAGCGAGCAGTGAATTTAGGCCATTTTGAATTAATTACTCATGTTACAAGCGAGTTGACAGCTCAGGCAATTTTGAATTAATCATTCATGTTTACAATCAAGTCGACAATTCAGGCCATTTTGAATTAATCACTCATGTTACAAGCGAGTTGACAGCTCAGCCAATTTTGAATTAAATATTCATGTTTACAAGCCAGTCACCGGCGAGAGTTGCTTGCAGGCACTCTTCGAAGCAGATGCGAGCCACCCGCGTTGGTTCAGTGTACCAATTGTTATTTCAGTAGTAAGTTGACCTCCCAGCTGGGGCTCGTAGCTATAGTTCCCCTTTGTTATTTGCCATTTTTATCTGTGTGCGCTGACTGCGTGCTGTAATGTATTTACAAGTTAATTTATACACTGCGTCAGATTTATGTGAGGTGGAGCCTGAGAGCAGTTTAGAAGCGTCGCAGGTAAGTCGGTGCGCTTGTCGCTGCAGTGTTGGGAGTCGTTGGCTATGCACTAGTATCCTACCCCGTTTGGCTTTCGAGGCTTTGTTAAACGTGGGTTCCAAGTCTGAATCTCGTGGCGCCCATTTATTTTGCAACACCTTGTACATACTGCCACGCTTGTCGTGTGGTGTACCGTTTCTGGAACCACGCCCATCTCCCTGAGCGTATCAAGCCGTGGCCTTTAGCCTGTTTTGTGAGATTTCCAGGGTAAGTGATGACAGTTTCCGGACATATTAAAGCAAGTGGCACTCCCCCACCCTAGAATGTTTTTATAATCATTTGATACCGTAACAAGAAGAGGGACAAACATGGAAATACAACGAACCAAACATAGTAAACATTATCAAACAAGGCCGTCTAAGATGGTTAGGTCATGTGTCAAAAATGGACCCTAAAAGAATCCCGAAACAAGTACTAAGAAGAGAACCGGAAGGACGAAACAGAAGAGGAAGACCAAAGAAAGAGTAGTTGACATGTATCGAAGAAGACCTACAAGAGCTGGGAATAACGGAATGGAGGAATTTAACAGAAGATAGAAAGATATGGAGAATTATCTAAAACAAAACCTTAAGGGTTGGAGAGTTGCCTTATATGTGTGTCCCAGGATTGATATTACAAAAGGTGAAATGGACTAAACATTTTTGAATATTATTTTAAGATTGTGATTAGGTCTTGCTTGGTCTGCAGAGAATTTTAAGAATATTTTCAGTTTTTGAAAAAACAAGTTGGCCTTGTCAGTGAAGGGAAAACTATTTTCTTTTCCCGTAAACTACTCTTTCTGTTCATGATACGGCAAAATTTTACCAAGAAAAAATTTTCAGAATAATAAATTATGGCTCTATACAAAATTCCAGGAAGACCTACCTACTTAAATTAAACCGTTAAAATTGTATTTATTAAAAATGACTGTTTGATCTAAGTAGGTTTCCGAATATATACTGAATAACAATGGCGACAATATTCAACCCTGTCGCACCCCTCGTTCGATGTGTATATATTCTGATTCTTGTTCTCCGAATTTTACTGCAGCTTTGTTGGATAATTCGACCTCGCTAGGCTGTTTTTGCTATTAATCTATATATATATATATATATATATATATATATATATAGGTTGTTATTAACGGAGTTAGTTTAAAGATGTTCTATTTAAAATTTGATCTCAATCCAAAAATTCCGAGAGCGGGCCCTGTCTTTTATAAGCTGCTATCAAAATTTAGTTGGGCTAAACGCTAATGCAACGCAACCAGTGGAAATTGTCCGTCAGCGCTTTCTGTCAATACACCGTATACGCTTCCTGTCGACTTCCTGTCGTCAACGCCTAAATAAACCCTTTATCTTTATGTTAAGCAGTAACGAAACTTAGGCCTTGAAGCCTTAGGCCTTACTTCGGTTATCATAGTGCCCGAAGCTGTTGAAAATAAATTTCGAGTAAGCTCTTTATCTGAAGTAAGAGCGAAATTAGCCCTTGGAGCTTTGTGTTTTCTGTCAATAAATTAACGCCTACAGTTCTTGCGAACTGCACTTTGGAAATTCGACCCTTTGAGAATCGCTGTTGCAACAACAAACTCTTTCTAGAACGTTCTTTGTTTAACCTGATTACTGCTCGATAATTAGCTTCTGGAAATAAGGTTTGGGGGCAGCCCTGATGGTCGCGTAATGTTTAAATACTGTTTCAGAAATCTATCCTGCCTTCCAGCAGTTATAGCTTCAAGAATTTCTTAGAACTCGCTGTTATCAGATTTTAAATCTGTGAGCTTCGGGGCTATGAGTATCCGACACTCACAGAAGTCAGTTGTGTGAAGTTTTGCAAACCTCCCCCCCCCCCGGCCTTCGGAAGCCGGGGGTTGCGCTGATTTGCGCTTAGTAGTTTTGGAGGACCTTGTGAAGCAACTAATTGTGTTCTTATGGATTTTTGAGTGCAGTCCGAGCTTTTGAAGTTATCATTGCGTTAGTGTTTAAAGGTTTGCGCGGCGAAGCATCTAGTGAAGTAATGTAGCCGGCGTCGTTACAATAGGCAGTGGCGTCTCAATATAGTTTTGCTTCCCGGGGGAGGTCTTGGCTTTAATTGCCGATTTGTTAAGAGACGTCATCTTAAGCCTTAAATAACTTTTCCCTGTTAAGTGGGGAAAACCATTGCTTAATGCAAATTTGTGTATCAACGCCGGGATTACTGTAAATAGAGGGTGCTCGCCGCGCGATATTGTCGTATTGTCTGCTATCATTTCTTCCACAACCGTTGAGGGGTTCCGGCCCACCCTTGTTTGCCTCCTTTTTGGGGTTTTTCGACTCCACCGGGGACCTGGTTCACAGCTTTCGCCGAAGGGCCAAGGTAAAATTGTTTACAGTAAATATGTGTTTTCGCTTTGTTTAATTATGTGCCGTGTGAAGTGATAACGACAATTTGTCGTGCGTTATCTAAGTTTATATTGGACACTGCGTACGCCCGCTCGACTAAACTATTCAAATTAATTATTACACTCAGGGGCGTCTCTCATGTGATTTTGTTCTGCTTACTTGTTAGTGATGCTTAGATTAAGCTAACTTTTGCTAGGGGACCCCGAAATTCTTGTTAGGATGTACCCATTGTATTAAATTCAAACTCACCGCTGGGTGGTCTATTAAACATAAATCTTGATTAATTTCAGTCTAGTTATTTGTTGTTGCTGAACTCTTTAGTCATTAGTTAATTACCGCAAAAGCCGGGTGTAATTAAGTGTGAACCAAAAGCCTGCCCTTCAATTAAGAACGCCCCTAGATTTGGGCTTGTGCTAGTGTTTTCTTTTAATGCTCTAGAGGGTGTGGCCATCAAGGTAAGTTATTTGTCGCAAGGCCACCCCGTGTATACACCAACAGGCCCGAAGGAGCTTGGCGGAGGGGACGCTGTAGCGGAGTGCAGTTACTTGGAGGACCTCCCCATAGGCTACGTGTGTGTTCTTGTTTCTAACACGTTAGCCATTATCTATCTAGAAACAAGGGGCGCTCTAAGCATCTATCTTAAGCAAGCCATAGGGTAAGTGCCGCCGGTTTTTCTTTGAGCTTTCGAACTACGCCTACCTAATTGAGCTAAGTGCGGGTAACTGGGACAACAACTCCTGTTCCGACACATTAAGATCTGTGTTTTCTAGTAAAGCCGGCGAACCCTGTAGTTTGTACCCGATTTTGAACCGTAAATATGATCAATGTCGATCTGAGGAATTAAAACTGTAACAGCTTTTTGGTTCCAATTAAGTTCAGTAATTATGCGGATATCTTCATCGTCTAAGCCTGCTTGTTTTAGAATTTCCATTGGTTTTGTATGTTTTACCTTATCAAAAGCCTTGTTATAGTCCAGAAAGCATAGGAATACGTTTCTGTTTATGTCTTTGCATCTTTGTACGAGCACTTAGATGCTAAACAGCGCTTTCCTTGTACCCACGGTATTTCGGAAGCCAACTTGATTTTCACTCAGCATTTCTTCACATTTACGATATATTCTTTCGTGTATCACTCTCAGGAAAATTTTCAGTACGTGACTCATTAAACTTATAGTTCTATATTCACTACATGTCTTTGCATTTCTCTTTTTAGGTATTGCAACAAAGGTAGACCTCAGTCACTCTTCTGGGATAATACCCGAGTCATATATTACATTGAAAAGTTCACATAGTACATTAATACCATTGTCATCTATTAATTTAATAATTTCCGTTGGTATATTATCCAGACCTGTCGATTTACCTAGTTTTTATAGTTTTATAGCTTTCACTATTTCATTCTTTTAAATGTTAGGCCCTGATATAGCTCTGTCCTTATTTGGTATGTTTAGCCGATCATCTTTAAATAAGGTTTTGATGTATTTTTGCCATATCTTTATTTTTTGATTTGTATCTATTACTATATTGTGTTTTCGTCTACCAAGCTGCTGACTGTTTTCTTTCTATACATTCCTAAAGTTTCTTTTATTTTCTTATGAAGATTAATGTTGTCGTATGTTTTTGTAATACCTCCACTTCAACACATCTTGCTGTTAGTCAGTTTTCCTTTGCTTTTCTTATCTCTTGTTTTATATTCTTGTTTATCTGTTTATATTTTATTTCGTTTCGCCCCTTCCAGTTTCTACGTTCAACCACTTCTGTTTTTTACCAGGTTTTTAGGCTTGTATATTTTCTTGGCAGATCTGGTTATTTTTTTTTTCATTGATTCCCATTTCTTATTTACACTTCCCCTTTCTATTATTATTTATTTCTCTAGTTGTTGTTTAACTTTTTCTTTGACTTTTTCATTTCTCAGCTTCGCGGTGTCCCATTTATCTACTTTTATTGGATTTTTAACATGTTTTACTTTTATTTTGATTTTCGCTATCAGTGGGTTATAGTCTGAGTTTGTATCTGCTCCCGGATAAGCTTTTGTTGATATTATAGCATTTCGGAATTTCTTATTTATTTTTTACTTTATCCTTAGTTTTCTCCTATTTTTCATTTTCTATCTCTTCGATTCTTTTTATTATTAAGTTATTAGTTTTTGGATTCTTTTCTAAAATTTCAATTCTTTTATCTTGTTGTGCAATTTTCTCTTTTAGGTATATATTTTCTAATTTTACTCCATCCACTTTTACAATCACATTTTCGATTTTATTGTCTATTGCATTCAATTTTGCTTTTATTTCTTGGAACATTTCCTTTACTTCCTCTATATTCCTTTATTTTGTAACTTCACGTCGCTCTTCACCGGGTTCACTTTGCAATTCTACCCTTATTTGTGTATTTCACAGCAGTTCAATCTGCCCGGGTATACTGCTTACAACTCTGTAACGTATAATGTGTTGCCCATTTTGAAAATTTTGCTCGTCTCCCCTTTATATGTTGAAATTTTCCTTATCTGTCATGCTGCATGAAACTTTCCACCTTATTTGATTTGCTTTTAACCTCAAACTAAACTTGTTTATATCCGATTTACTCATTGTTCTAGTGGTATATCTTTTGTTTCCAGTCCATCCAGATTTTGTTACATCTTGCTTCTACTATTTAGATATCCTCTTGTGCTTTAAAAACCTCCAATACGGCCCAATTCGGACTTTAAGTAGCAGAGATGTTTTTAATAGCACTAATCGCATTAACCTCTTTTATCAAGTTAATCATGCAATTCTAGTTAATAAGTTACAGTCCATAGGGTTTGGATATCCCTTCATAAGTTGGTTTCGTAGTTATTTATCTGGTAGACACTCTCAAGTAAGGATTAAAGGATACTTACCAGACCTTTTCACTGTACTTCTGGTATGCCTCAGGGGTCCCACTGTAACGCCACGTTTCAATTTTATTACAAAAGCGCGTTAATGCATTGAACACCGATTTTTTGACCACTTTGTAGCTATATTTTGTAGCAAGAGAATTCAAGCTTATCGCAACAGGAGCTTGTGCGGAGCGATAAACACAAGCATATTTTCTCACGTCTGAACTTGTCGTCGATTTTCGATCCGCGTTGGCTGTGAAAACAGTGCAATAGCTGGTATAGTACAGTATATTTTCGAAAATATTTGTACTTTAGCAAAATAGTTTCATCGCTGCCGCACTAAAATGTGGCAGTGAAACAAATATTTCCAATATGTAGCTATATAAAAACAAAACTACGAAGTAGTACCAAATATTTAAGAGAAGCTGCGTAGCGCAGTTAGGTAGGAGCTAGGCTAGCATTAAGCAAGTCCGAATTCCGATTGGGCCGAAATTTTTCCGCAGTCATGCCGATTAGAATCGGACTCGGTGAGACCATTCACAGTTGGGCCCAAATTAACTGTGCTCTACTCAGAACCACATACCTAAGAGATAGAATAACAATGTCAACACATCACCATAACACACACCTCACACAATGGTTGCTGTGAAAGCACAAAAGCACCAGCCTTCTACACCGTAAGGTAAAATGGGGTGATCGATTTTACATAATACGTACCAAATATTTAAGCTCTTTGATAAGGATCAAAATGGAATTAAAGAAACCGAAAATAAATCTACAGGATTTTCTTCGGAAATGAGAAGTTATATAAAAATGATTGGTATTCGTTAAAAACAAGGGACGAAAATAAAATTTTAAAAATTTATTTTTCATTCTGATTAATTGTTATTGGTGTCTGATTAATTAGAATCACAATAAAAAAGTTACATTGCTTAAATTTACTTAATATGTAGGTATTTAGAATTTACATAATGTTTAATTTCCAACTGATTTTTAAGCGATATAGATAAAAAGAATTAGGTTAATTGCATCCTACCTTCTGTATTTTCATACTTTTTAAATAAAATTGGAATATTTTTTTAAATTAGATTTTATTCTTGGCGTTGCAGGTCATAATCCCTCGGGAAGTGTTAGTGCTGTAACTTTGGCTTTACTATTGTTAGTACTGCGATTCACTTCTACTATCTGTCCCAGGATTCTTCCTCCTGACGTCATCTGTATATGACGTAATCAAAGAAATAGTTGTCTAGCACTTTTACATTGGTTGCCGTTTGACAGACAAAGAAAACAACTGTAATTGATTTCTGCTATTCGCGCCCATTAAGTTACGACGTGTGTCTAATAGGGCTGGCAGTAAATACGTGTGAAACAGAAATTGTACAGCACTGTCAAACTTTGATCTGCCGGGCAACGCCTTATGAATTTGGTTTCTAATTTGACTTCGTGCTTGTGTCCAATTATTCTGATTGTTCATTTTCTGGTTTCAAGTGCATTTTCGCAGTTTTCCTGGTTTTCATTAGCATTATAAACAGTTCTTTTCAGAACTACTACTACTAGCATTTTTCGTATCAGGTATGCAGTCGGTTTCGTAAATTTAATGGTTAGGTTATGTACGTTTGCGTTTCCAGCCTATTTGTTTTGAACTTTTGGAGAGCAATGCCTGGAAAACGTTTAAATTCTTAGACCCAGGCAATGGTTCTTTCGCTTTTAGAGTACTTTAACGCAGAAGAAATTAATGGTGGACCGCTGTTGCCACTAACTGCAGTTCGTGAAGTAGGTACGTAAAGCTATTCATAGTAAGCTATATTAAATAAATATAAATTTTAGAGAGTAGCAAATGCATATAAAATCAGTGAGTCAAGTGTTACAACGATTAAGCAGCGAATTAAAAGCAATCCGATTTTATCTAGTCCAGGAAAATCAAGGCCGAGACGTAAATCAAAATCCACTGATTTACACGATGGTGTGAAGATGGCAATTTGAGATACAATATACGACATGTATCAACAAAGTACTTAAATTTGAGGTTACCCTAAGATATTTAAACTAATTGTAAATTTTTAGAAAAACATGTTACGTTGGCCACATTGAATACCGAGTTAAGGGCTAAACAAATAACACATATTAGCAGAACCAGTTTACACAGAGTTTTTCCTTCCATCGGCTTTAAATTAGCAAAGGAAAGTAATAGAAGATTTTTAGTGGAAAGAACTAATATTGCTGCCATGCGAGGCTACTTTATGAGAGAATAAGTGAAAAATTTACAGTCTCCTATTAGAGATATAATTTTTCTAGACGAAACCTGGATTTACTCTAAGAGAAACCCAATGAAATCATGGCAAGACAGTAATGTGAAGAGCGTCCGTAAACCTGAAGGCTATGATGGCAAACGTTACATCATCCTGCATGCTAGTGGTACGGGAGGCTTTGTTAATAATGCGGGTTTAATATTTGCTTCAAAAACAATTTCTGCTGATTATCATGCAGAAATGAATGGTGATTTCTTTTTCAAATGGGTAAAAGAACAGCTGGTCTGCAATTTGGAAGGGCCTGTATTAATAATTATCGATAATGCTCCATACCACAGCATGTTGCTTGAAAAGCAACCCACTTCGACATGGAGAAAAGCTGAAATTACCCAATGGTTGAATAACAATAATGTGTCAATTGAAAACAATATGAACAAAAATGAATTATTAGCGCTAGCAAAGCTAAATCAAATACCAAAAAGGTATGTTATTGATGAGTACATCAGAGAAAAAGGCTATGAAGTTCTTCGCTTGCCACCATATCACTGCGACTTCAATGCTATAGAAATAGTATGGGCTCAAGCAAAAACCTATTATAATAAGCATATAGGTAGAGATGGCTACGGGGATACACAGGTTTTAGAAATGTGGAAGGAAGCCTTAGAGCACGTTGGTCCAGATGTTTGGGAAAACTGTGTAAGGCATACGAGCATGCTCATCACAAAGTGGTACCAACGTGAGGAGCTCATCGAAGAAGCCATTGAAGTAGTTGAACCACTAGTAATTCACGTTTCTGCATCTGATACTGACAGTGATAGATCAAGTGAAAGTGATATGTAAATATATAATGGCTTGACCTGGTGTTAAAATTAATTTATTTTTATTTTTTTTAATAATAGCATCGACCACTATGGGCCGTTAGCTCATATGGTACAGTTAAGTTATAATTTACAATTCATTATACGTATTTATATATTTCAGAAAGTTGGTTAATCTTCGTACATTTTCAGGGGTGTCACCAATTGCTTCTTTTATATCTGCAGGCATCTTACTTGTTCTGTGTTGTACAGCATATTTCGGACATTCGACGAGTATATGTTGGATTGTGTTAGTAACTTGGCATGCAATACATATGGGTTGTCTTTCTCCACTAAATATGTATCCATGGGCACATTTGGTGTGACCTATTCTGATACTTATACCTTTGTCTTGCGATATCCTGTCCACGGGTAGCCGCAGAGAATAATCCAAGTCAGGAGTAATTTCTCTAAGTTTAAATGCACTGAGGTTCCACTTGCTTTGCCATATTTCGTGTATCTTTAGTTTAAAATGATTTAATGTCAACAATTGTGTAAATGTTGTTTACTTGTGTTGGTCTTAGAGTTGCATCACGTGCTGCTTTATTGGATTTTTCATTCCCTGTTGTTCCTATATAGGAATGTACATAGACCATCACTATTTCCTTTCCACGACTTAATAAGTGAGTTACTTTTGTTTTAACATTTTGCATCATAGGACTTGAGGAATAGTGTGTTTGCGGGATTGCGCGTAACGAGTATGTGCAAATTGCATATTTCTGCGTAGGTGTGTGTGACACACATGGTGTATGGCGTATAACTCCGCTGTAAAGGCGCTGCATACGTTTAGAATATGATAGTAGAACATTTAATTTGGCATTACCTCAGCAGACCCCACACTTGCTTCAGTTTTTGATGCATCCGTATATATAAACATAAAGCTTGCATATTTCCTTTGTAACTGATAGAACGACTGACGAATTACGATGGGGTGAGTTTCGCTTTTATGATAGCTGGTTAGGGAGGTATCTATTATTGATAGAGCGATAGTCCATGGTGGAACAGAGGTTTTACGAGGAAAAGGAATAGGTGGATATTCATACTGGATTTCTTCGAGATACGTGTTAATGCGTTGGTAGAATGGAGGTTGGACAATTTTCTTAAGCTGATAAACTATTTTATAGCGGTTTGAGAGAGTATTGTTATAACTGGGATTTTTTGGAGATATTGAAATGAGAGCAGCATAAAAAAGAGATAAGTGTTTGATGCGTTGTTCTATAGGCAGTTCTTTTGCAATACAATATAGGGTCTCTATCGGGCTGGTGCAAAAGGATCCGATGGCAATTCTTAATGCTGTGTTTCGAATGGTTTTGATTACTTTATAATAAGATTTTCTGCAGCTAGAATAAGCATTAATTCCGTAATCAATTCTTGATCTGACTAGGTTTCTGTATATAGCAATTGGTTTGTGTTTGCTCCCCAGTGATGATTTTTCTGTGTTTTTATCAACTGTCGAACAAGTGCGTTTTACATGATTTATATGAACTTTCTAGGTTAACCTTTCATCAAATATTACACCAAGAAATTTTATTTCGCTTACAAATTGGTGTACTGTGATTCAGATTCAACGTTGGTATTATATTCGGCACTCTTTTAGAAAACAGAATGCATTTAGTCTTTTCTGTGGAAAATTTAAAACCACTTGTTTTGACCCACTCTTCTATTTTGTCGATATCATTTTGTAATAAGTTCTGTATGGTATTTAAGGTTTTGCCTTTATCATATATAACTACACCGTCTGCAAACAAGCTTGCTTTTACAGGGGCCTTTACGTCTTGGATGTCATTTATAGCGATTAAAAATAGAGTAGTGCTTATTACAGATCCCTGCGGTGTTCTGTTTTGTAGTGCTCTTTTGTTTGAAAAGGTGCTGTTTATTTTCACTCGAAAAGTTTGATTTCCCAGAAAATTTTTAACAAATGCTATTATATTTCCTCAAAACCCCCAAACATACTTCTTAGTATACCATACCTCCATGTCATGTCAAACGCTTCATTAATTATTGTTTCTAGATTGATTATGTTATCTTAGCGAGACTCGTTTGATTGCCGAAAAACTTGGCTCACCGCCTTGTTTTGCCAATCAAACTTGTATCGTTAATACATGTATCTATTAATACATCCATGCGTTAATATCTGTTTACATTTATTATACTGTAGTAACCAGAATTAGCAAATATATTTAATTTACATTACTTTAAGCTTGTTGTTGTATTACATTTATTAATATTTTGTTTAAAAATTGTTATGAATCTTATGCTCATTGGTTTGTTCAGTAGTGTATTAAATACATTATTACGATCGAGTTGATTTATTCCTAATATAGGTTGTTTTAAAACTGGATTACTTAAAACTTTTCTTGGTAACTTCAATTTGATTTAATACGTTAATTCTAGAACTAGTAAGAAACAAGTAACATTTACAAAAATATTTATTAGATTAGGTATCCGACTGCTATCGGAACCTTAAGAAGATATGGTATATTATCTAGTTGACATCTTAACTAAACATCTAAACAGTGATTCTGAGTTTTCATTGTTAGTTGCAATTTTATCTGCAAATATTAATTAGTAGATATAAGTAGTGGTGTTCCCATAGGGTATACTCCATATACGCCGTATACTCTCAGGATTTTCTGGACATACTGCGTATACTCTCAAGCAATTTTAAGAAACTTGTTGCATGTGCCAAATTAGACCTAACGTCAAGTTGAACACTACTTGAACAATTGTCTGCACCAAGGCTGCCAGTGCTTGTAAGATTTATCTCACCACTCTACCTCGAGTAGCAGTGAAGGGTGTATTCTGCGACCATAAGTGAAGGTTTGGCTGCGAGACCATCGATTAGCACTTTGGAGCGGTCAAGTTAAAGAACGCGAAAAAACAGACAAGGAAGAAGATGCATTATGAAAATAATTTTTGTCAATACATTTAATTAGGTTAATCAATTTTTATCAATACATTTAATTAGGTTAATCAATTTTTATCAATTTTATATGGAAAAAATAATAAAATTTTTAACTCATTTGTTGTAATTGCAGAATCTTCGAAACCGTATGAAGTCTATCCACCTATTTTGCATTCACAAAGAAGCCACTAATAGGGAAGTTTCTTAAATGCACCTGTCAAATAATTGTTAGAGACTGGTTCACTCGTCGGAGGGCGCTAGTGTTGGCACTCTGCAAGGTTGGTAAAACTGAGTAATTCATGTACTCAGTTCTACCAACCTTGACACTTCGCTTTTTGAAAAGTGTAATTCTTTCAAACTGATTGATTGATTGATTTAGTGAATAGGAGATACAGATTTTTCAAAACGACAAAGGGTTTTTTTAATACATCTGTCAAATAATTGTCCGAAATTGGCCCACCCGTCATTTCATAAAATTTTAACAATTTTGCTGTTCAAAACTTTAAAATCGAAATTCTGATGGAGACAAATTATGTATATCCAACATTTTTATTGGTCTTGACCGCATATCCTTGATTAATCCAAAAATCGTAGTAACGACGTATTTAAATTTTGCCGCCTTTCTGGAATAGTTTCTGGCCCATCCTTTGGAGAGCGCTGAAACTTTTATACAAACTTACTGACTCAGTGTCGCCAACTTCGTGGAATTTCCACTAAATCTGGTGGATTGAGAGCACCATCTAGTGGCGAAATTTGTTAGTTAGTGGTATAGTGGAAAATCTAGTAAAATGAGGTTTTTAATTTCAAGTATAAATATATGCGTGACAAATTTAAAAATGGGTATATTTTGATTATTAGTAGATTTATTTCAAAAGTTTTATAACAATTAAAAAAATTATCGATAGGCCCTCTATTATTGAGCGGCAGAACTATATCTGCTATATTATCACAGAATAAACACCTAAGTCCGTTAGACTTAGGTGTTTATTCTGTGATATTATGTTAGAATGATTGCCGGTAAGGGCTTATAAATTCGAGCTGGATTTTTTTTCAAATTGTTTATTAGAAAATCGGGAAAGCCTCTAGCATTTTGCGTAGCCCATGGTTATAAATGGGAGACCACAACACTTTGACGTTAAATATCGATTCTATATTTTTATTTAAATACATATTTTTGCACAAAAGGCCTAACTTTGTATCCCGAATCCGGCCGGGGCAAGTTGAGCATTGTACCGCCAGATGCAAGCGCATAAAGCACAAGCCTCTACACCGCAAGGTAAGATGAGGTTATCGATAATACAATACATATTTTTGTATTTTTGTTATTGTTTATTATTCTGTATTTTTTATTTTATTCAAATTCTATCACTGTTTATGATACATTTACTATTTTGTATAATAAAACAATATTTAAAAAATATGTAGTTTATTTTACTTTACTTGGAAAAAAGTTAGTGGAATTTTGGCGGATTTTGTTCTCCCATTTAGTGGAACTGAATTTCCCAGTGTTGGCAACACTGCTTACTGTAGAGATTACTTTATTAGTGGGTTCTTTATGATAGCATTAGCATCAGTTAGAGCGTGCTTGTAAAGTAAGTTTGCTGTTCTTTTAAACGAAACCAAGTGTAATTAATTATAAATTTGTCTGTCTTGCTTAGTATCTGATCCACTACCTGGCAGCTCTGATAACGCTGACTATAAATCGCTTAGTTACACGTCTTCAACTAAATCCTTCTGAAACTGAGGTTAAGTGTCCCGGGTTTGCATACGAATAGCTATTAAAAAGTAATGTTCTTTACTTTACAGATGGTTAGAGGGCCACAACTTTATTATTGGAGTAGTTCCAGATCATTTACGCTTCTTATCCAGACTTCATGTTTATTTAAGGTACAGTGACCATGTTTGTCTTGGGGTTTTCGTGGACGCCAAACCTTTTTTTACGCGTAGCCTTTTTTATGGATCCCAGTAGCATATTATAGCAGAAGTTTGAGAAGCCCGGGCTTCTGGCACAAAATTTCAAGGGACGTCAAAATGGACTCATCCACAAAAAATTATGTAACCTTGATCAAAAAGATTAATCCACAGGCATGTACTGAGTTGGCAAATTGCGATGTTTTCATAGATAACTATAGGAGATATGGAAAAGTAAACCCCCATTCTCGATCTCTGTTTCGAGGAAAATTAATGTTGAAAACCAAAATTGGCTATCGTCTACATTTGTGAGGCACGTTTTCGTAAGAATTCAGTGCTGTAGTTAATTTTTCAAAAGACAAATAATTGAAATTTTAGTTTTACCATCATCGAGCTGTTCTTTCTTATATGGAATTTAGTTGGCTGTGGCATAAAAAAAAATAAATGTTGTAAGTTGTTTTTTTTATATCGATATCATTGTTGGCTATGGCATCATAAGAAATGGAATTTTTTGCCATTCCAGTGATAGATATCACATAATATATCAATGGGGCCATAGTTATACCCGGTGTCCATTCTCAAAGTCGAACATAAGTACTCAACAATGTGCATTCGATTTTTAGGTGTTTTGTCATTATTTCTATACTACATAAGTGAATATTATTATTATTAGTATCATTTGATACTAAATAACTTTATCTCTCTATTGATGCAATTACCTTTCCTGCAACTTGAATTGGTGAGCAGGAGTAAGCAAAAACGTCCTATGCAATGTTAAGTTCCTATATTTGAGTTTGAGAATGGACACCCGGTATATAACAGCAATGTGTTAGAGTGAACAAAAAAAAACAGAATGTATTGCCTGAGTACATGAACATAGAAACAGATATTTGAGTACGCTTCACACTCATTTTGAATATGACATGTCAATTAAATCGGTCTGCTAAAATAATCTTTCTGTATGGTTATTTCTTTCTTACTCGAGCATTTTGTTTTCTTGTTCACGCTATTATCATTGCTGCAATGTGGTTTCTCCGTTTCCATAAGGATTTGATGGTTACCTGTTTGGTTCTAAAGTTACGCCACGCTCATACAATGTGTAAATGCATTTATTTTAAAATGCAATATTTAAGCCGTAATTTTATTGCAAAATAAGTATTACAAATAGCAACAGGAAATGTAACATGTAATAACTCACATACTTGCTGTAAACTAAAGTCTTTATACCATTTGATCAACAGAATTTCTTCCTCAGAATATAGGTATAATTTTTTTACCTACTTACTCCTTAAGCCTTTCTACGCATTTGAGTGTGAGGCACCTACTCAATAACACTTCTATGTTGTAGTGTTTGTATGAACAATAATTTATTATTTAATTAATAATTATTCAAATTTAAAATTAATTATTGTTCTCAGTGAGAACACCTTTATTTAATTCATTAGCTGTCTTATGTAATATTGTTTATAATAATATTAGTAAACTCTTATGAATAGCAATGTTTTATGCCCTTGTATAAATTTAATAATATTTATTTTCAAAATGTATCTCAGGTCAGGTTGTGTGTAAAGTATTAATTGTTCAAATGCCACTGCAAATATTAGATGATTTGACACATCGGTTATATGCACAAATACCACTATGACAATCGGGTCCATATCACAACGACAAAATGAGATTTTGCGTTTCAAAATGGCCACCATGATCATAACGACCACCAAGTAAGTGTGTTCATAACGGCTACCTCGATCACAACGGCCACCAGAGTTTATGTTTGCAACGGCCACCTCGATCACAACGGCCACCAGAGTCTATGTTCACAATGGCCATCTTGATCATAACGGCCACCTAGGGGTACACGCTCTGCTGAAAGCAGGATATGTTCATAACGACCATCTTGTTCACAACAGCCACCAAAAGTCCATGTTCACAATGGCCACCAAGATAAGATTTTGTGCATGCTCATTATAGTGCAGCATTTTTAGTGTAATTTTGGACAAATGTCACATAGACAGTATTATAAAATAAGCCGACTTCACCAAAAGTTGCAGTTTTTGTTTTGCCCAGTTCTTTATAGTTAAATAAAGATAGAAAATTAATTCAACACAGAAAAAGGGTAATGTAGTTGCCGACATTCAAAAGGAATTCAGAGATCGTGCGCCTGCCAACATTGAACAATTTCAGAGGCTGCTGGTGCAAACTAACTGGAATAGTGTCTTCAATGCACGTAACATGAATGAAACAAGTGAGTGTTTTCTCAAAAAAATTCAACAATATTTGCATGTGTCATTTCCAAAAATGTCAGCAAATACCAAAAAATTGTCAAAAAATGGGTAACTTCAAATATTAAAATACTAAGTTCTGAATTAAGGGATGTTTTTCAAATAATTAAGAAATTTGATCATAGCAAATTATTCGATTTGTATAAGTTAGTGTAAAAAAAATTGCTAAAACGGGAAATCAAAACTGCAAAAAAAATCCTACTATTGCAATAAAATTGAAATGTCAGATAATTGCTTTAATGTTACCAGGAAGTTAATTAATTCTAGATTAAGAAGAAACAAAAAATCACAAATAATACTATGTTAAGAAACGGTGACTATCTGATAACTGATTTTTGCACTGTATCTAATCACATGGCAACAGTTTTGTCAAATGTTACACAAAGTAAACTTATGGAACATTTTGCTGATAATGTGTCTGAACGTTGTACTGTTGGAAACAGTATTAATAAATTGATTGTTTTATATCCTGTGGCTCCACATGAAATTGAAATTATTTTAAAATCTGTAAAGGATAAGCATTCTGCGAGTACTGACGGTATCCCGGCATTGTCAGCAAAATGGGCTATGGAGTATATTGTCAAAGCATTATGTTATATTGCTAATTTAAGCATTACAGCAGGTAGCTTCTCTAATGTATTTAAGAAAGGATGTGTTGTACCTATCTTTTAAAAAGGTGACCCATTAGACTCTCAGAATTACAGACCTATAGCATTAGTAAGCATCTTTTCCGAAGTTATAGAAAAAATTATGCTAAGCAGGCTAATGGGTTACCTTGAAACAAATAATCTACTGATAAATAACCAACATGGTTTCCAAAGAAACGGTTCTGTTGAAACAGCAAGTATCAATTTTGTACAATTTGTCTATGATAGCTTAGATGAAGGTCTTCATGTAGCAACAGTATATTTTGATCTAACGAGGGCATTTGACACTTTACATCCCTCATTTATTCAAGTTAAATTATGTAATTTGAGTATACGTCGTGTTGCTTTAAATTGGATCGTGTCTTTTATTACTGATCGTACGTTAGTAGTTAAAGTGAATGGTGCGCTTTCTGAAGCGCATGCTACTGTCTTAGGCGTTTCTCAGGGATCCGTATTAGGACCAATCATTTTTGTTTTATTTGTAAACGATATGCCAATCTTCATGAAGAAGGTAATCTAATAATGTATGCTAATGATACGTCAGTGACTGTGGCTGCTAAATCTTTCAAGGAACTGCAGGGAAGGATTGCTATTGTTTATAATGTATTTACCAAATAGTGTGAAAGAAACATGCTCATAATGAATACACTGAAAACTGAATATATATATTTCAGCATAAAAAATGTATACCTGTCCATTTAATACTTGATAGTAGCAATACTGTAATTAATAGAATTTAAAAATAATGTAACCTTTTTAGGCACCATAATCGACCACAATCTAAAACGGGACTGTCATATTAACATGGTATGTAAAAAACTATCCAAGGCTTTCTTTGCTCTAATGCAGTTGTAACCAGTAATGGACAGAAATACATTAATTAAAGTGTATTATGGACTAGCATATTCTCATATGTCATTTAGTTTAGCTTAGGAGAGAAAACATCACATTGAGGAGGTCATCGTCTTGGGCCCAAGTGGTTTAGAATTTCATCTTGCCATCTTGATTTTGATTATTTTTGTCCTCGCTATTGAATGATGGTAGTAATTAATTATAAGTACACAAAAATGCAACAAATTTTAACATACGTTACGACTTCTAAAAGGAAAATGCACATTCTATTTATAGTAGTTTTTGAAGATAATACTTGTCGCTTTGCTCATTGTACAACATTTACGACAATTAAAACAACACACATTTTTCCACAACCTAGAGTAGAAACCAGTTTCTAGGTTACAAAAATTGCGACAGAAGGAACACATTTTCTCTGTAGGGACAAAATGATTAAGAAAATGTCTGTTCTCATAGTATTCATAAAATAACACAATTCTGAGTTATGCAATGCATTTGTTATAAAAATACTTGTTTTGTGTTGTTCTGATCCCTGTCGTGAACAAAATAGTAGGTATATACACGGCAGGAGAAAACATTATTTTTCCTTCTGGGGGAAAAATTATACCTTTCTCTTCCTTGTTGGAATCTACTATTTTTTCATGTTAGCATTGGTGATGGACATTATTTGAGGGCCTTTTATTGCACCTTTTACAAATTGATAAACAAGGGGTTGCTTCCATAGCTTGGCTATCCCTGTTAGCATAAATTCTTTCAATAAATTGAAATAATTTAATATTTGTGTACACAATAAATGTATAAAACAGAATTACTTGAACATGATCTGCAGTTTTGTGTTTGCTGATCACCAAAATTTTAAAATCCCTCAACTCTGTCGGAAAATTGATTGTAATGTAAACGAGGCGTTAAACTCATCTCATCAAATACTAGAAAACAATGCCTCTCCACAAGAGGCATGCCTTTTGAAATGCCTTTCAAGCAATCAAACACACATTCATTTAACCCAAGATATAAAGGTATTCTGTTTAACAATTTCTTTGAAGTTACTCATGATGGCAAAGCAAAAATTCTGGAGACCCGTTCCACTTTGTTTACATAATGCCAAAACCATTACTTTATCTTCAATAGAAAAACTTCGGCCCTTTGGTTTTTTGTCCGGACAGGCAAGTTGATGTTTAAAAAAATGCTTGGTGGTACTATTTAAATTGGTGGTTATTGTTTCAAAAGCTTCTGTTTTCGCATATGTTTCAGCCATATGGAAACAAATTTTGAAAATTTGTGTTTTCTTTGCAAGTACCCTAGCTTGTCTTTTATATTTCGAAAGTTCCCGATAAATTTGATTCGCTTTTCGCATAAGTTTGGAAGCTTTCTTCACATTTTTAGAATGCGGAAGCCCAAATTCTACAATAAAAAATTTACAAAATAGTGAGATTTAAAAAATAATATGTAGTAATAATAACACAAACCTTTTCATCTTTTTGGTGTTCAAGGTGTTTGGATAGAACGCAAACCTGGTGTATGTTCTTCAACACTTTTATGTGCCTTGGGATTGGAAGTGCTTTCTGTGTCCTTCCCAAGCATTTTTTCTACAATTAATAATAATGTTGAAAATATATAATTGCATAACGAACACTTTCTAATCTTAAATATCAACAATTTTATAGACTATTTGACAAACTTACTTGGTAACAATATTATATGCTACACACCTTTTTTAAGCACATTATTTGGTCCAAAATCTTCTGCAATGAAATGTGTTTTGCTAACCTGTTAATTTGTATACACTGTTGCTGTTAGTAAATTGGCAACATACTCGTATTTATTACCTGCAACTGCTAATCAAGTTGCAAATAAAGCTGGATGTTTTTGAGGATTGGGAAATCTGTAACTGCTATAACATTTCTTTGGTTCACAAACTGGCACCACACAACCGGCTTTTAACATCGTAGGTAATTGGAATAATTTAATATGTAACCATGTGGCACAGCAGTTGTACACAAACACACATGTTACGTTAGAAAGGCATGCTTAGCAAGTGACCCACAGAAAAGGAATCATAGTTGATAATTGACAGACAGTTGATAAAACGGGCAGCAATTTGAAAGTCTATACCAGTGGCGCCATCTGGTGACTTGGGAGCGCTGTTTTACGTTAGCCATGACAGGTCCATTTGGTAGTGGGGAGATTTTATTTTACCCCCATGGGGTTATATTATTTATTGTATAATGTTAACAATCTATGGAATAACCTTAATTGATCTCACTAATATCTGCATACAAAGACCATATTTATTGATTTTTCATAAAATCAGTTATTATACTTTGTACTTCGAATGCTTGACTTGCTTTTTTAGCGTATATTCCACAAGGTTCCGGGTGGTGTAGCTTGAACAAGCGTTCACGTTCGATCAGTAGAGTTAAGCAACGCTCTTTCTGGTCAGAACTTGGATGGGAGTTCCATGGCTGCTTCTCTCGGAACCTTGTGGTACGGCTGCCACGTAAATAGTTGGTCCCGGATGTCACAATAACATCATGACAGTCGTTAATAGGGTTGGAAGTTCCCATAAAATGTACAGCGACGCCTATAATTGGCCTAACGGCTGTTGGCTGAGTACCGAAATAAACAAAAATAAATAAATAAATAAATTCCTTTATCTGTCTCAACCGACACGACCATCATTCCCTGCATAGCAACCTCCTAGTTAGTTAGCCAACTGCTATCACATACATCAGGAACGCTTTTGATATTACAGTCTGCAGCTATTAACAGCAATAAAGACTTCCTCCAATTGGAATGCAGCAACCTCTTCACCGCCAGAAGACCCTTTTTAGTTCCCTCTGATGTACACCGTTATCTGCAGGAAAGTCTCCTACTGGACACAACACCGCCAACTAATTTCATCTCCTTAGTTATAATTATTATTTAAGCCCACTATTGCCTCTTCTTAAACTGCTTGTCCTCTTTTAATAAAACCCAACTTCAATTAATTAATGGGGTTTATTTACATTTTTGATAAGTAAAGCAAAAAAAATGTTCTTCAAAGTTTTCTCCTCTTGTTTTTCTTTATCTTCTTCTTTATGTGCCATGTTCTCTGCGAATGTTGGCCATCATACCACTTCCGTAAGTTGCTTAGTCAGGAGTGTCTTCTCCAGCCTGGACTTCTCTTTTCTTCTATCTTTCCTTGTAAAATGTTTTGCAGGATTTCGTATTTGCTATTCCTCATAACCTGGCCAAAGTATGCTAATTTACGCTCTTTTATTGTGAACAAGATTTCGGTGTCTTTATGTACCTAATCTCACTAGTACCTACTGTAGTGTTGCTTACCCTATCGGTCCAAGGTATTCTAAGAATATATGCCTATAACATCACATCTCAAATGCCTCAATTTTTTATTATTACAGGCAGTAAGGGTCCAAGCTACCACTCCGTAAAGTAAGGCTGGGAATACATAGCATCGAAGCAATCGCGATTGTAAGTTGAGACTTAAACCCCTAGAACACAGTACCTTATTCATTCTTTTAAAAGTGTTTTTGGCCTGTTCAGTTCTTGCTCTGATTTCAGCAGAGTTGTTCCAGCTACTATTAATACAGCATTCCAGATATTTGTAATTTACAACCTGTTCTAGTTGCCTACCGTTAACTGTTACGCTTGCTCTTAGATTCTCATTCCTGCTGATTACCATTATCTTGGTATTATTAACATTTAGTTTCAGCCCTGCCAGATTACTTTTCTGGTTGACGCTCTCTACTAGAATCTGCAGTTTATCTTCACTAGTTACTAAAAGCACAGTAACAACAAACTTATATCTCTGGTTACATTTCAAATTACATTGCTACTTATCAAGTTCTCATTGTTACATGGCTTAAATAAGAAATTTCACATAAATGTCAAAATTAATTAAATGTTTAACTCAAATTATAATTTGGAACTCCTCCTATTCACTTAATTAACCATTTACATGTTACACTTTGTTCTTCCTGATTTTTTTCAAGTTCTACTTACACTACTAAATTTTCTTCAATTTTCACGTGCTTAATACTTTTATTCATTCCCACATGGTTTTATTATAGATCAATTACTCACATTTGATTATACACTTTGAAATACAATTTTGTATTGTTCTTTTTTGCATTCTTGGTTATATTAGAGATACTTATATTATAATCGTACTATATGATTCTATGCTGAACGTCCTATAATTTAATTTTCATATATTTGATACATCTTCATCTTTTATAGTTTGTGTTACACCTGTTTTTCTTCACACTTAATTCGAAATACCTCTATCGATGATGACAACCAACTTTCCGCCCATCTTTTCTTTGATCTACCCAGGTCTCTTTTTCCTGTGAGTTTTAGATCTCTAGCTAATTTAATTAGCCTGTCATTAGGTGCTCTGCTGACGTATTTGTCCCATTCTTTCCTTCTTCTTTTCACAAATTTTATGGCATCCATTATGTTACATTGGTTTCTTATGTCTCGGTTGTGTACTCATTCTAATCTCGTTTTCCAGCAATTGACATTAATGCAGTGTTTCCCAAAGAGTGGGTCTCGACCCCCTGGGGGGCCCGCGGTGAGGTACTAAGAATTAACAATTAGATATCAAATGAAACTAATATTAATAAGTCCGTAAAAATAAAAGAGATAAATAATGTAAAATATTTACTCACTACCATTACCGCAATCACCACAACGCCCTGTTTGGAACTGAAACCTCATTGCACTTCGGTGCTTATATAAAGCCACTCCGAAGCTTCAAAGGATATGATTTAGTAATCTTATTCGAGAACGTTGCAGAGTGCCAACTAGTAGTGAAGTAGCGAGTAGCGCTTTTGCGAATATCGTGAAAAGTATCGCGATGTACCTACAATGTGCAGTTGATTTTTTATCATTTATTTTTATTGTAAATAGTAGTCTGGCAGAAGAACTACTAGTTACTAGTGGGACAGATCGCAATTAAAATAACTGTTGAATTTAATTTTTAATTTATTTAATTCAAACTTAAACAGTAAGGTAAAATAATATTTGACAATCAGTTACTTGTAATTTAGTTGGCTATTTTTGTCGCTATTTTGGTTTGAGTGATGAGTAGGGGGAAGTAGGGGGTTGCAAAAAATTTTTTTACAAAAAGGGGTCACGCTTTAGATAAGTTTGGGAAACACTGCTTTAATGTATTCATCTCTGTGGTACGCATCAATTGTGTCGGCACGGGTTTCTGCTCAGTATGTCAGTAGGTACGAGTCTCACAATAGATTTATAAATACTTTGCTTTCTATACTGAGATACCTGTTTTTCCAAGTTACATTGCGAGGGTATCTCAAAATTCTTGCTCGCTTTCTGGTCTGATGTTGAACTTCTTTATAATGGTTGCGATCACTTGATATCTCTATTCCCAGGTACTTAAAATCCATTATCTGCTCAATCACGTTTTTGTTTATTTTCAGCTTACAACGTACGGACCCTTTAGATATAACAATTGATTTATCAATAGAAATAACCATGTACTGTTTTGAAGTTGTAACGAGTGCAGGGAGATGGCGTTAAAGGTCATCTTCATTTTTGCAAGGAGAATTACATCAGTTGCATAGCAGACAATACGTATGTTTTTATTTTTTATCTTATATTCTGGTAATACTTTAACGCTGTCAATTATTTTGGCCATCACCAGGTTCAAAAAAATGGACTTAGTCAGTCTTCTTGTTGGATTCCGGTGGAGCATTTAATTTCTTCTGTTACTTTATTTCCTGCTTGTATTTTAGTTCTTGTACTTGAATCCAGATCTTCTGCTCGCGGGTAGGGTAACCATAATCCGGACAGCAAATTCTGGGAAGAGAGTAATTTTCATCTTCCGAACCTTTTTTTATGAAAAACTAAATAATTTTATTTGGACTTGATGACGTGGGATTGTTTTTGTGTTTTTCACTGCTAATATGTGTTTCTAGGGGCCTGCTCTACAATGCAAGTATATACTTAGAATAAGCTATCTGGGGTATAATTGTCATAGTTTTCTTTGTTACAGTAATCTTTTCTCGGTTATTTATTTTTCGTATTACTTTATCCTTTGTTTGTAGAATCCGCCCTAAGTTTGTACCGCTTAATAATGGAAAAAAAAACTGGTGACATAGAACACACCTAATAATTTTAATAAACCTTACCTTTATGCTCCACAGAAACATAGCTGTGACATATCGTACATTTGGATTTGTTTTAATACCTTCTGCAAAAAAATTGCCATATAGTTAACTGACGCCTGATTAAATCACAAGTGTTCTCGAGTTGCCGCATCTCATAGTATTACCAGGGTAGGATGAGTGCCTTGATTTGGTAGGTATAAAATAACGGTAAAACGCATAACCATCGTGCGGACGTGCATGATAATTAATTTCAACTTGAATAAATTCTTTGATGCACAAATTTTTGTTTCAACAGAAATTTCGGACATTGAAGTTAATATCGCAATTCTGCCGGACAATCTAGCTATCAATTTCAGGACATGTCCGGTATTTTTCGTAGATTTGGTCACCCGACCCGCGAGCGAAGATGGTTTATAAAACCACACCTTGTGTTGGTTGTGTCTCACAAATATTTTACCAAAATTTTTCTTATTCATATTGGAAATTGAGTATTGAAACCTAAACTATTAGTAATAATTAGAATTATACTAATTAATCTAAGATGACTTTTTACTGAATTGTTGAAAACAGAAGACCAGAATAACACAAAACTATCTACGACGAGGCAGAAAGTATAATCTGTAAATAACTGCATTTTCAACTCCAATGACCAGTGACGTGGTGAATCCACTCGGTAGTGGACGTAGCAGCGGCAGTTAGCAGTCCACACATAACTTATAAATTCATCAATAACAATTCATTTACTTGATGGGCTTTTATTATTTGAATGCAAAAATGAAATAGCGGAGCATATTAAAACATACTTTCAGTCTAAAATGAATTTTAAATTGTGTCATCTTATTAAAATACACAATTGTTTTATTATATCTATCATCTTCCTCACTATCACTATCAGCAATAAAAATTATAACCAAAATACAGAACAAACAAAAGCAGTTGTTTCTTATTATTGTTCATTTTCTAGTTTTTATGGGATGTACCACACTCTTAAAAACTCGAATGTGTTTGTTATTTCACTTGACACCCTAATAACACCGAAGTCGCGTGATACTTCTCTCCATTCTTTTTGATCTGCTCTGAGAACGCATAAACAAATGCAGCTATTAGAAGCAAAACGGTTGCTACATTTACCAAATCAACTCTGTGCACATGAACAGTGCAAATAAAAAATAACATGCGACTCTTTGAGAGCTGCTTTAAAGCATTATAATAGCTTAGTAGATCGATGATAGATTGGTAATTATGCTGATTCTGTTCTTAATGTTACAGAATTTGTGTGTAGAATACCTATAGTTTTAAAAGAACTTAAGTTTCCTTTATAAAAAGGTTTATAAATGTAATTCTCTGTTCCAGGAGTTGCAGTCTCAAATGTTCTCGTAATCGCAAAAAGTATTACCTATCTTTCAATCCAACACGTAATGATGGCTACCAATCAAGCCATAGGAGATAAGAAGCCTCCGACTGACGAAGCTAATTTGGACTGTTGTTCTGTTAGTGGATATACAACAGCACACAAACAGGATTTAGTGGAACACATTAAAACTCATACGGGCGAAAAACCTTATTCTTGTTCTGACTGTGCATATAAAACCGCTCGCAAAAATAGTTTAGTCGCACATATGAAATTTCATACAAGCAAACAAACTTATTCTTGTTTTGTTTGTGAATATACAACAGTAGTAAAATCTAATTTGGTTAGACATGAGAATCTTCATATAGCTGAAGAATCTTATTATTGTTTCGATTGTGAATATACAACAGCAGTAAAATCTAATTTGGTTAGACATGTAAAAATTCATTTAGCTGAAAAACCTTATTCTTGTTCTGCTTGTGGATATAGAACAGCAGTTAAATCTAGCTTGGTCAAACATATGAAATCTCATACAGATGAAAAGCCATTCTTTTGTTCTTATTGTGAATTTAAAACTGCCTACAAAAATAATTTAGTTACACATATGAAAATTCATTTTGGCGAAAAATCTTATTCTTGTTCTCATTGTGGATATAAAGCAGCATTAAAATCTAATTTGGTCAAACATATGACAACTCATACAGATGAAAAGCCATTCTCTTGTTCTGATTGTGAATTTAAAACTGCCTACAAAAATAATTTAGTTAAACATATGAAAATTCATATTGGCGAAAAACCCTATTCTTGTTCTGATTGTGGATATAAAACAGCATTAAAATCTAGTTTGGTCACACATATGAAAACTCATACAGATGAAAAGCCATTCTCTTGTTCTGATTGTAAATATAAAACTGCCTACAAAAATAATTTAGTTACACATATGAAAATTCATATTGGCGAAAAACCATATTCTTGTTCTGATTGTGACTACAAAACTGCCTACAAACGTAGTTTAGTTACACATATGAAAATTCATATTGGCGAAAAACCCTATTCTTGTTCGAACTGTGCATATAGAACAGCAGTAAAATTTCACTTAGTCGGACATATGAAAACTCATACAGATGAAAAGCCATTTTCTTGTTCTGATTGTGAATTTAAAACTGCCTACAAATATAGTTTAGTTAAACATATGAAAATTCATATTGGCGATAAACCCTATTCTTGTTCTGATTGTGGATATAGAACAGCAGTAAAATTTAACTTAGTCAGACATATGAAAACTCATACAGATGAAAAGCCATTCTCTTGTTCTTATTGTGAATTTAAAACTGCCTACAAACGTAATTTAGACACACATATGAAATCCCATACTTGGGAAAACCCTATTCTTGTTCTGATTGTGGATTTACAACAGCATACAAACACAATTTAGTCAGACACATGAAATCTCATTCAGGAGGGTGATCCTTTTCTTGTTCTGTTTGTAAATATAAAACTGCCTGAAAATTAGTTTAGTCACACATATTTAATAAAAATATAATGAAATAAATATTTATTTATGACCTGAAAAAACAATTACCTACATGAATGTAACTTGTACCGAGGCCTAGGTCCTTAATAATAAAATATTATTATTTTATGCATTTTTGTTTTATTTTAACGTATTACCATGTAGACAGTCTTTGTCAGGTTAACACTTGACACACAGCCTCTGTGAATAAATGTTTAAGTCCTTGTTGATTGTATTTTGTAATTGCTCCAAATTCCTATTTGAATAAACCAGTGCCGTATCATCAGCAAAAGTGTCATATCTTGCTATTAAGCTACTCAGTTCTAGGCTGTGCACATATAGGAGGTTATGAGTTAGCCCTAAGACTGATCCCTGCCGGGATGCCAGTTTTAACTTCTGCTTCGTCACTGTCTACTCCATTTATGAAATTTCATACAGGCAGAAAACCTTATTCTTGTTCTGTTTGTAGATATGCAACAGCATACAAACATAATTTAGGCAAACACATGAAATTTCGTACAGGGAAAAAGCCTGTAAACATTCTTTTACAGTTGTCTAAATAAGGAGATTTTTTAGAACATGTAGGTAATTGGATAAAAAAATCTCCTCATTTAGACAACTGTAAAAGAACATTTACAGGATTTTTGTAACAGTAATTCATTAACAGGGCTAGATTAGAATTTCTAGAATCCATTAAACATATATTAATTAGAATTGAAAAATATTTCTTCTATAAAGCTCCTTGCATAAAAAATGTAAAAATTATGCAAACATACTACTTTTCCGTAAATAATAAAAAATCTAAAGAAGTAATTAACATTTTATATTATTTTTTCCAATAATAAATCTTTAAAGTCCTCATAAAAATATTTGTATTTCAATATTAAGTCTTTGTATGTGAAATTTTGAAAAATATTGAAAAAATTGAAAAATTTATTTTTAGCTAAAGTTAAAACAAATTGGGATTTTTCTGGCCTTGAGATTGTTCAGTTAGCTAAACATAACGCACTCTAAAAAAATCTCATTAAAATCTTACTTAATTTCTGAAGAATAGTATTTTTCTCATTTTAACAATTTCAGAAAACTCCATTTTCTAAATAAGTAAAAATCGCTAGGTAGATATGATAGGGGCTAAATAGGTTTTAAACAAGCACAAATTATTGACATAAAACGTTTTTTTGCAAAATCAAAAATAAAATTTTTTCCCATATTATGCCGACTTTTTAGCAGAAACGGTATAATTTATTTATTTGATCTTTCAGTAGCATCAAGCAAATGTAATATATTTGTTTTCTAAATTATTTCTTTACAAATACCTTCCCAGCTAGCAATTTGGTATTTTATAAAGGCTGCCGAAATGTTCATGAAACAAATTTTATATAACAACATTACTCTCAGGAACATCATTTTTTAATTACTTCTCTTTGCTTACAATCTATCCAATTTTTGGACAATAAGTAATTTATGTAACTAGAATAGTAGGTATTAGATACATTACAATACTTGCAGGAGTTGCTTCCAATGAAAACTTTTCTTTATCTTACACAATATGTAATGGCATTATAGTAACTTAAAACTATATTTAATTCTGTATACATATAACTATTTGAAATGTTGCACTACACCAGTGTTTTTAAATAAATTTCTATCGAGCACATTTTGATGCACTACAGTTT
Source organism: Agriotes lineatus (assembly GCA_940337035.1). NCBI lineage: Eukaryota > Metazoa > Arthropoda > Insecta > Coleoptera > Elateridae > Agriotes > Agriotes lineatus. Next base: position 62,459,779 of record OW679202.1, read on the forward strand.
TAGCACTATAATTCTCACTAAATCTCTTGATTTCTTCTATAACAGTTGGCATTGTAGGTCTCTCGCAATTAGTACCTACTTGATTTGGAACATACAATGGGGCATTTACCATTGTTCTCAAAACTTTATTACGTTACAAAATATTTTGAACAAAAGCAGATTATTTTCAAGTGATAACTGTGATTTTCTGCCAATCATCCAATACATTTGTCGGAGCTTTATACCGAGTTGTTTTCTTTTTGTAAATATGTGCTTCCTCCAGGTCAAGCATTTATCCATGTGCATTCCAAGATACTTTGTGTCATCTGTTTGAATCAGCTGATTACCGTTTAGTGTAGGGTTGCCATACGTCCTGATTTTTCAGTATTTTTCTGATTTGGAGCTAGTTGTCCCGCAACGAAGTGCTGTCCCAATTTTTCAAGAAAGTAATATGCTTTGCTTGTTAAATTTATTTAATTTTTAGTTTTAATTGCAAGTAATAGTTTAGTATGTTTCTTTAGTATTCAGTTTCTAATATGTATTTGTAAAATTAGCTACAATTAAATTTTAAAAATTGAAAAATTAAAGTAATGAATTATCTTTTCCCACGATCACCACCCCCCGGTTTTCGTAATCTTGCCCCGAATTTAGTATAACTGGAGGACATGTGTTTATGTTTAATGTATACCTTCTATGTATGGATTTAGATTTCTTAGCCTTTATTTTCTATGTAGGTAACCAAGTTTGCAACTTATTTAAATTTTCTTGTAGGTGTTGTGATGTGGTAGGTAATTGGATTGGCATATACTGCTAGAACTGCAGTATTGTTTGCATACGTGACCCTTGTAGTTTTATTAGTTGTCAGAAGGTCTGCGGTATATAAGGGATATTAGATAGCTCCCAAAATGCTGCCTTTTGGAACTTCAGATCTGATTGGTACCAGGTCAGTGTATTCGTCTTGATGTTTTACTAGGAAAAACCTATGTGTTAGATAGGAAGTAACGACAATAACAAAAGGGTGTGGAAAGTTTTGTTTTAATTCTTCAAGTGCCAGATTGATCACATTAACTAGTCGGTGTACTTGTTTGATAGTGTTATGTTGGTTTCTAAAATCAAACTGGTGATAGAGCATCAGTTTGTTATCATCTAGAATTGGTTTCATTCGTTTCAAAAATCAAAAAAGACTTTCGAATGAACTGGTAACAAATAAATTGGATGATAAGACTCCGCTTTATTTGCATTCTTCCCAGGTTTTAGCAACATAACTATTAGCGCTACTTTCCATTGACTGGAATAGTGCCCAAGCCTCAATATTGCATTGAAGACTTGCTGTATAGCTTTGTATCTTTAATTGTAAGATCTTGTAGCACTTGACTGGTTGTAAAATGAAAACCTGGAGCTTTACGAGGGTTGTTATTTTGTTGTATTGTATCTTCAATTTCTATGAGACTAAAGTTTTTAATTGGAAGATTTATTTGATATGGTGCATTAGGATATTCTCATATCATTTGCTCTTAACCATACATTTGCCCAACGTAATGTTAAAGATTTCTGGAAGGATTTGAAGCAATGTACGGATCTTGATAACAAAAGGTCAAACAAAATTCCACTACACCTTAAAGATGTTAATATTATTAATAATCTTTTATTGATTCTACACAGCAGTTTGGTGACGTAGATCCTGAAGTCTTGCAGCTTTATGCTCAAGAAAGATCTGATGTCTCCTCCAAATTTAAATTTACTTTAGTGTCCGAAACTGATGTAATTGAATATTTGAGAACAATTAAATCTAATGCTATTGGGTCTGATAATATCAATTTGCTAATGATCAACCTTTGCTGTCCCTGTATAGTTCCATATATTACTCATATTAATAATACTTGCCTTTCGGAATGTATATTTCCTGAGCAGTGGAAGATTGCAAGAATACTGCCTTTAGCTAAAGTAACTTCTCCTAAAAAGGTTAAAGATTTGAGACCGATTAGTATTTTGCCAGTATTGTCGAAAGTCTTGGAAAAGATTATGGATTATCAAATTAGAACTTTCTTAGATGATAATCAGCTTTTTCCATCACTACAATCGGGATTTAGATCAAACTACAGTTGCATGATAGCAATGCTTAATGTTTCTGATGATATTATGCGGGCAATGGATGAAGGAAAAGTGACGGCATTAGTATTGCTTGACTTTTCCAAGGCTTCCGATACCATCAACCACTCTCTGATGCTTGCGATTTTACATAGCTTCGGGTTTAATCATTAAGCCATTTCACTGATAGAGAGTTATCTGCTAGGTCGTCAGCAATGAGTTGTTTTAAAAAATAATACGTCCGATTTAAAAACTGTTGCTTGAGGTGTGCCTCAGGGATCAATATTGGGTTCATTGCTTTATGTAATTTATTCACCAACTTTGTGTACCAGGCTATTCCACTGCTCTTATCGTCAGTATGCTGATGACACTCAGATATACCTATCTTTTGATTTAAAAGATCGTCTAAATGCATCAACATTAATTAATGAAGATCTGAGTAACCTAATGGAGTTTGCAGCTTCACATTGCCTTTGAGTTAATCCAGCTAAATCTGTAGTTATGTACTTTGGATCTGGACCTTCAAGAGACATATTGCTGCAGGACTTTGTTGCTCAGATAAATAATGCAGCTACCGTTGCTTTTCTCGGAAACTGCCAGGAGTTTGCGAGTGATTTTTTATGAAAATCTTCGATTTGAGAACACGTCTATTCTTACATTCGAAAAGCCTATAGTAACTGTTGGTTGTACTAATTTAGGTTGGTACAAAACAAAAATAACTGTATTGTTTTTTGGTATAAAAAATGTTGTGTTGATGTACACGTTACACGTTTGGAAATAAAAGTTCTCTAGAAACAACAGCACTCGTTATTGCTTAAAACACTGTGAACTCAACAGGTTGTGGGCCCAAGCTACCCAGGAAATTGAGACAGTGACGAGGAACCCCAAAAGGAAAAAAGCAGAACGACCTAACCTACAAAAATGGCACATGTTCTAGAAAAGTTTGGAATTCCACAATTCGACGGAACTGGATTCGATAATTGGAAATTTCGCATACAGATAATACTGGATCAACAGGAAGTGAAAAAATGCATCGAGCGAGAATGTACAGAGCCTGACGATAACTTCAGAAAACTAGACAAACAGTGTAAGTCTTTGCTTATACAAAGTATTGCAAATGCTCAGTTGCAGCATATCAAAGACAAAGCTACAGCTTACCAGATGTGGACAGCTTTGGAGGCAGTGTTTCAAAGAAAAGGCGTAGCAAGCCAACTTTACTTGCGTAGGAAGCTGTTAACAATGAAACTCAAAGAAAACGAGTCGTTGGAAGAACACTATGTAAAATTTGACGAGACCATTCGCTAACTGAGGTCCGCAGGAGCAAAACTTGAAGAAACTGATGTTGTATGCCATCTTCTGCTCACGTTACCGAAGAGCTATGATATAATCGTAACAGCATTGGAAACACTGGAGCCAAGTAAGTTAACCTTGGAATTTGTAAAAGGAAAATTGCTTGACCAGGAAGTAAAGAAAAACAATCAACAATACACGGGCACAGAAGATCTCACTGCAGCATTTACAAGTAACTCGAGAAATACTTATCAAACAAGAAAGGCATGTTCAAGGATCAGCAGGACGACACGGTGATGGTGTAAAATTTCAATTCAAATGCCATAACTGTGGAAAACCAGGCCACATGAGACGGGACTGCAGAGCAAAGAAGCAAGCCAATCAAACTGATTCAAGAACAGCGGAATCCTCCGAAACAGAAGAGTACGTTGCATTCATGATGACACCACAATCGTACACAGCGGAAGTAACGGCCAACATGGTACAGACGAACAGGATGAAATGGTACATTGACTCAGGAGCAACTGACCATTTAGTAAACTCCCTGGAACATCTTGTGGAAGTGCGTGATTTAGAACCTGCAATTAAGGTATGTGTTGCGAAAGAAAACAAAGCCTTGTATGCAACTAAAATAGGAAAAATGCATGTTAGATTAAGTAACAATGTCATTGCTGAAATTAGAGATGTCTTATATGTAGCAAAACTAAAGCACAATTTGTTATCTGTACATAAAATAGTGCAAACAGGTTTGAAAGTAGTTTTTGAAAACAATAAAGCTGTAATAGAAAAAGATTCAGTGCCATTGGCCTATGGTAGGAAAATCGAAAATTTGTATGAAATTGAGTTCAACATGTTTCAAGCTGAAGCAAATGTATGTAAAACTAAATGTAGTACTGAAACTTGGCATAAGCGCCTCGGACATTTAAGTTATAAAAATTTGCAATTACTAAGCAGTGTAGCATTAGGAATGAACTTTGAAAACTGTAAAGAAACTGTTGAGAATATTTGTAGTGTTTGCTGTGAAAGTAAAATAACTAGGTTGCCGTTTGCAAAACATTCAAATCGCGAAACAAAAAGACCTCTAGAACTAGTGCATAGTGATGTTTGTGGACCAATTACACCAATAGCGCATGACAATAATAGGTATTTTGTAACATTTATTGATGATTATACACACTTTACTATGGTTTTTCTGCTCAAGCACAAAAGTGAGGTTTTAGAGTATTTCAAACAATTTGAAGCCATTGTAACTGCTCACTTTAACACTAAACTGTCATCCTTTTGTTGCGATAATGGAAAAGAATACTTTTCAAATGAATTTAAAGGTTTTGCAGAGCCAAAGGAATCAAGGTTTACAATACAATACCCTACACCCCTGAATTAAATGGAGTCGCTGAACGACTTAACAGAACCCTCGTTGAAAAGGCACGTGGAATGATTCTGGAATCAAAACTTTCAAAAGATATGTGGGGGGAAGCCATACTTTGTGCTGCATATCTGCTAAACAGAAGTCCAACATCATCGCTGAAAGGAAATGTTACTCCAGCCGAGATGTATTATGGTAAGAAACCAAATTTACAAAATTTAAGAATATTTGGAAGTGTGGCTTATGCTCATATACCAAAAGAAAAAATGAAAAGCAAATTTGATCCAAAAGGTAAAGCCTGTATTATGCTGGGATACACACACAATGGGTATAGATTATGGGATCCAATATCCAAGAAAATATTTACAGCACGAGACGTAGTATTTGACGAAACAAAAACGTTACAAAGTCTTGAAAACTCTTGTAAATTAGATACTACTATCACTTTAATTGGAACTGAAAATGGATTTGATGATCACAAGGAACAAACTCAAAGAGAATCAAATTCTGATGGAATTACAGTCAGAAACCAGGAAATAAATGAAGAAATAGGTGAAGAAAAAAATGAAGCATCAACAACCAAAGAAAACAAGCGCTCAAGAAAGTTACCATCACGGTTTGCAGATTATGAAATGAATCTTGATGAGTACGAACACCTAGCATTAAGTGCAGCATCATTTGCAGATGAAGTACCGGAAAGCCTTGAAGTTGCGAAAACAAGATCAGACTACAAGTATTGGAAGGAAGCCGTAGATGAAGAAATAAATTCACTAATAAAAAACAATACATGGACAATGGTTGAAATGCCTAGAAATGCAAGACTGATAGATAGTAAATGGGTCTTTAGGCTGAAGAGAGATAACGATGGACAAGTAACCAAGTATAAGGCAAGACTTGTAGCAAAGGGATTCATGCAAAGAAGAGGATTCGACTACGAGGAAACTTATGCACCAGTTGCAAGATTAACAACTCTCAGAACTCTTGTTGCAATAATAAATCACGAAAATTTTAAAGCACAGCAAATGGATGTAAAATCAGCATTTCTGCATGGAACTATTAAAGAGGACATCTATATGAAGACACCTGATGGCTTTGATAATAAAGATGGGCTTGTGTGTAAGCTTAACAAAGCACTATATGGTCTGAAACAAGCGCCTTACAGATGGAACGACCGCTTTAATAAATTTGCAGAAGAGCAACAACTAGAGAGATCGAAAAATGATCCCTGTTTATATGTTCGCATTACTGAAAACAGTGTGATATACTTACTGCTATATGTTGATGACATCATCATAGCAAGCAATCAAATCGATAAAATTGTACACCTAAAAGAAAAACGTCATCAAAATTTTGAAATGCAAGACATGGGAGACCTCCAGCAGTTTCTCGGAATAAACTTCAAAAGGGAAAAGGATGGAATCTATCTTGACCAAAAGGGTTATTTGCTGAATATACTCGAACGGTTTAGTATGAGTGACTGCAAAACATCAAAAACACCTATGGAGTCAAAGGTAAATCTTAATGAAAATGCAGAAACTAACCGTGCACTTGCAGCCAAAGAAAAACCAATTAGTGAACTCATAGGATGCCTGATGTACATAATGCTTGGTACTAGACCTGATCTCAGTGCATCCCTGAACCTATGCAGCCGAGCACAAAGCCATCCAACAGAACAACTCTGGACTAGCCTTAAAAGAATCTTACGATATTTGAAAGGAACTGTCGACTACAAGTTGTTTTTTGATAAAGATTGTGACACAAAACTGGTAGGATATGCTGACTCTGATTGGGCAGGTGATACAACAGATAGGAAATCTACATCAGGGTATCTTTTTTCAGTTTTTGGAAGTACTGTAAGTTGGAGTATGAAAAAGCAAAGTACAGTCGCCATATCATCAACTGAGGCTGAATATATAGCTCTCTCGGAAGCTGCCAGAGAAGGAGTTTGGTTGTCAAACCTACTTGAGGATTTTGGCTATGCAAAAACATTGTTTAAAATCTTTGAAGACAATCAGTCCTGTATAAAATTGACCAACAAATGGGAACATAAGCGTTTAAAACATACAGATGTAAAATATAATTTCATAAAAGAACTGGTTAATAATAAGGTAGTATCAGTCGAATACAAATGTAGCGAAGACCAAGTAGCTGATATATTGACAAAAGCTTTGACTGGTGAATTATTTCTTAAGCATAGATTTAACTTAGGTTTAAGAGAAATTACAAAATAGTTCTGAAATGCATGTATGTTTGTATTCTGTACCAATGCCTTGATTAAGAGGGAGTGTTGGTTGTACTAATTTAGGTTGGTACAAAACAAAAATAACTGTATTGTTTTTTGGTATAAAAAATGTTGTGTTGATGTAGGGGAAAGTACTCTGAGTCGGCATAGTCACTGAAATGGCATAGCGCCTTTAATTTGTGAAAATCGAAACGATATGGCAACACCGGTGTTGCTCAGCGTGAAGAATACGTGTGCCGTGGTACTGACACGATTCTTAGTTCATTTCTGTTGACTAACGAGTTGGTACGTAGATGTTTATAAAAACCGACTGTTTTAAGTTTTGTGTTATAAATCTTATTGTGTTTGTAATTGGACACCGGTACACGATATAAGGTATGTTTTAATTTATTTTGTATCTTTTGAGAATACTGTTGAAACTAATCTTAAGGGTTTATAGTTTGTTTAAAGTTTAAAATTGTTGAGGTTGTGTTTCGTTTTGCACGTGTGTGTGGATGAGATGGCATAGGAGCTGGTTGACTGAGATGGCATACTATGCCATCTCATCCACCACGACTATTTTATATTAGTCTGTTTATATATTTTATTAAAAATTGTATAAACTTCATTTCAGATATGGCTCCATATCTTAGGAAATCTTCAAGGCAGTCGTGGGATGAGAATCAAATGAGGGAGGCCATCGATGCCGTAAAGAGCGGTAAAATGGGTTGCTTATTGGCGTCCAAAACTTTTAAGGTTCCGTTTACTACATTGCGGCGACGTGCTCAAAAGGGGAATACTTCAAAAGGATATCTAGGTGGGTACAAGGCGACGTTTGACGTCAATTTGGAAAAAGAAATAGTAAATCATTTACAAGATTTGGAAATCAGATTCTTCGGGATGACTTCGGTCGATGTTAGAAGGTTAGCGTATCAAATAGCTGTTAAAAAAAAACTTCCTCACAGATTTTCAACTGAAAATGAAATGGCTGGTAGAGGGTGGTTAAAATTATTTAGACTGCGGAATCCAACGATATCTCTATGCATACCTGAAGCTACTTCAGCTGCAAGAGCCCGCGGTTTCAACCGAACTCAAGTTCAAACATATTTCCGTCATTTAACGGAAATAATGGAAAAACATAAGTTTGAGCCATACCAAATTTGGAACGTTGACGAATCAGGGTTTAGCACAGTACCAACGCAACCAACCAAGATTTTCACAACTAAAGGTCGAAAACAGGTTGGTGTTTTAACAAGTGCTGAGAGAGGCCATCACTACACTTCAGTTTGCTGTGTAAATGCTCTTGGAACATACATTCCGCCCGTTTTTATATTTCCCAGAAAAAATATGAAATTAGACTTAATGGACCATGCTCCAACGGGTTCCGTAGGATTTGCCCAGGAAAAGGGTTGGATGAATGGAGAGGTATTTCTTAAATGGTTGCAACATTTTGTTAAACACAGCAACGTTTCACCTCAAAACAAAGTTTTGTTGCTTTTGGATGGTCATTCTAGCCACGAAAACATAGATGTTTTAACATTTTCAAAGCAAAATGGCATCGTAATTTTCTGCTTACCGCCACATTGCACCCACAGGCTTCAGCCGCTAGACGTTAGTTTCTTTGGGCCTTTAAACACATTCTATAATCAAGAATTGAATGTTTGGCTCAAAAGCCACCCTGGTAGAACGGTAACTCACCAACAAGTTACTGGAATTTTCAAGGAAGCATACCTTCGAGCTGCAACGGTTAAAAATGGCCAAAGTGGCTTTGCATCTGCTGGAATATTCCCACTTAATGAAAATATTTTTCCGGACTGGATGTTTGCACCTGCAGATATAACTGATATACCAGAGCCAGTGGTACCAGAAGAACCAAATGGACTTGAAGTAACCGTCCAAGAACAACCTGTTTCTCCATCGTCTAAAGATTCAGTGGTATCTAAAAATCCAAATGGCCTTTCAGTAATCGCCCAAGAACGACCTGGTCCTTCATCTTCTAAAGAACCAGTGGTACCAAAAGAGCCAAATGAACTGTCAGTAACTGTCAAAGATCAACCTGGTCCTTTTTCGTCCAAGGATTTAAGTATATCCGAAATTTCGCCATTGCCAAAGGCAACCGTTACAACCAGATCAAATCGGAAAAAAGGGAAATTCGGAGTTCTAAATGCTACTCCGGATATTGAAGAACTGAAGTTAGAAGTGGCTAGTAAGAAAGCTCCAGTTTTAAGAACATCTGCTAAGCGCTCGGCCAAAAGAAAAGTTCGAATGCCATCGTCTTCTGGGAGTGAAAAAGAAGAAACAGTTTATTCTGGATCGGAAGATGAAGATCCGGCCTGCATTTATTGCCTTCAACTATACACTATGTCACGAAGTAAAGAATGGTGGCTACGATGCCAAATGTGCCAAAAATGGTGCCACGCAGACTGTATCGGCCTACCCAGAAGTGCAAAAATTATAATTTGCGATATTTGCAAATAAAACATATTAGTTTTAAGTATATGCCATCTCACCCATAGGGGGTGGGTGAGATGGTTTTTGTAATAGTTTACGTTTTATTTTTTTTATGTGTAATATACATCTTTATTCAGTTATTGTGAACATTTTTAGGTCAAAAATAAAACATATTGTTTGCACAAATTTTTGTTTTTTGTCATCTATAAAAAATAAAATTTTTATAAATTATTTTCAAAAAGTATGCCATCTCAGAGTACTTTCCCCTACACGTTACACGTTTGGAAATAAAAGTTCTCTAGAAACAACAGCACTCGTTATTGCTTAAAACACTGTGAACTCAACAGTAACCTAAAGTTGTTATATAATTATAGACGAGTATTAAACAAGAAAATTAAAACTGTTCTTTGTGAGGCATTAGTTCTCTCTTATTTTTATTACTGTGATGTTCTTTATGGCCGTTGTATTGACAGTAACACAGCTCGGAAAATCCAAGTTGTCCAAAATTCTTGATTAAGACTCATATATGGTGTTAAGCGTAGGCAACACATCTCACCAAAACTAAACGAAACCAATTGGCTCAACATGGAAAAAAGACACTTACTGCACGCTTCTGTTTTTTATCATAGGGTGATTCTAAAGAACTCTCCTCCGTATCTTACTCAAAAAATACGTTTTCGTGCAGATATTCATAATTTGAACTTAATATTTAGGGGTCTGATTGCACTACCAGCTCATAAAACAAAGTTTTTTGAAAGGCCATTTACTCACAACATTTACAAAGTGTATAATTCTGTACCAAAGTGTTTTAAAACTGTATCAGTATCTGTTTTTAGATCACGTATGAAAGAACGGCTTAGCTCTAAGTAGACTTAAAGTAATTATTAAAATATATATAAAGTTATGCGAGTGTCAGTAGCTATAATTTTTTGCTTTCATTTTGTTGTATTTGTAAACCCACAACAACTACATGTATATATATATATGTATATATATATATAACTTGGTGTTTGGTTTTTTATCGGAGCTATGGTTGAGCAGTGGCTTTTTTTTAGAAAGAGCCAACTGAATACCTTTGTTTTTCCAAATGTGTGTGTGTAATAGTTTTATTCATTAATGTATAATATTATTTTGGAAATAAAAACTTATATTATTTATTATTATTATTAAACAAAGAAATCTTGTTCTTCTGGAAAGTCTCTATAAAACAATTTAATTTCAACAGTACTCAATCAGTGGGAAACGTTTTTAAGACCTTTAAACCACTGTAACTATTTTAGTTTTTAATCAAATGTTTGTTATTAAAAAATGTTTATTTTAGTCTTATCTACCTACCTTAAAAAACTCCTCCGTACGTTATAAATAACCCTGTATATATTTATTAAAAACATTTAAAAAGAACGAATAATAAACAAAAATATTTTGAAAATATAAGTATAGAACAAAAAGAATAATTAATAAAGTTGCAAGCACCTGATACGTTTGTTATTAAATTTTCTGAAATAGCATTGATGTTTTTTTGTGTGCGTTAGTTCTCAAATTCAAGCAAAATCAAATCTGTCATTCTCTGGTGGCCCAGGCCCATTCTTTGGGGAAATGTACCTATTTGTCAGGGTTGAGAAGGTAGATTCTCACACTACAGTGCTACAAGCTGCTGTTGCAGAATATTATACAAATCAAAATCGCAGGTAGAAGAGGTCCAGGTAGCAGAAAAACATCTTGGCTGAGGAACTTACGTGACTGGTACAAATTGGATACAGTTTCGTTATTTAGAATACCGATAAATAAAATCAAGATAGTCAACATAATAGCCAATGTTCTGCAAGGATATGGCACGTGAAGAAGAAGAAGAAGTGCTACAAGCAAACGCCTTGGCTGCAGCCAAGAGATTATATGCAGATATCCCCAAAGGCCAACCATAGATTATATATTTCTTTAAATACTACGAGTCAACTTTCTTATTCTCCCTTGTCATTGATAATGTTTACTTAATTTTATCTTTACTTTACCAGTTTTACAAGATTGTAAATGTTGTCACAAACACTCAATCTCGACCAAACCAAAATTATATGAAAAGTCTCATGAAACTACTACATAACTTTTCTGAATATATCAACCGCATTGGCGTTAAAGGAAAGTAGAAAAATTTAATTCACTTAAGTGTGTCATGCCGGATGGATGTAAACATGCTAACTCAAGAACGACTTAACCTATCAGGATTATGTTAGCCCCAGATTGTATGAAATATGAATGCAATGAACCAAACCGCTTTTGGGTACGATTAGTCGCTTTTTCTTTGTATGTAAGTGGTGTAGTGGAGCACTCGTAGATTACCGAGCTTGAAGTGGTGAGTTCGGACTTTACTCTGGGTAAAAGTTTTTTAATAGTTGTGGAAAGATGGGGATGGCTATTTTTATTCCTGTT
>OW679202.1:62471697-62558352 GCA_940337035.1 Agriotes lineatus
GTCCTCCCTGTAATTGTTTGTCATTTATAAAATCATTGGGGATAGCTTTTCTTCCTTTCGTGCAATTAAATAAGCGAGGCTATCATCTTGCAACACATTTTTTTTATCCATTTCGTTTCCTATGGATTCTTGATCTTGTTCAGTACATATTTGAAGTTGATATGCCTAGGTTGATTTGGCTTATCCATACCTTATATCCTCTTCTTATCGGTGTCTCTTAAGTCGAAACATGAATTCCTATACAGATTGATATTCATGAAACTTATAAGATGTAGTTGCAATATGACTGAGAATGATCAGCAGTATTTGAACGTTGCAGAATTTACCATAGCGTATCTTACCCCTAGTTTTGTTGTTCTGTGTTATTTAACCAAATTTACCTAACAACCAACTAAACTGTTTCGTTTATCTCTAGCTTCAGGCCACAGTAGTATTTATATATACCTACATAGCTTTTCACGTGCATTTTAAACCTACAGCTTTGTTTCTTGTTTCCATAACCCAATGTTTATCGCTTTACCTTTCTTTACATCTTTTTATTTTAGATCTGTTAGGACAGCCTCCAGCCACGTTCTCCTTGGTCTTTCTCTCTTTTTTCTTGTAATACGTATTTCGTATACTGTCTTCTCTGAAAGTCTTTCTAAGTGACATATCCACTGCAGTCGTCTTTATTTTATTACCATATCAATCTTCGGCTTCTAGTAGATATCATATATCTCTTTCCTGGTCCTTCTTACGTAGCCGTGAAAACGTACTAATCTTCTAATTATTTTCCTTTCTCATCTTAATCATGTTTTTGGTATATTCTTATTTAATACCTGCCCATATTTTTCAGTCATATAAAGCATTGTATACCTGTTGGTCTCAGTATTGTCTTGTAGATCTGTATTTTTGTATTTCATTCTAACTGTTTTGATCTTATCAGGTTGTTCAACGCTCCAGCACATCTGCTTGCTTTGCCTAGTCTCTCATCAAGCTCATTTTCTTCATCATATTTACTTGTTATTCTTGCCCTCAAATAAATGAACTCTACTGCTTCAAATTTCAGTTTTCCCATCTAGTCCACTTCTATTTTTCTTTTGCTTTGGTTTAATTGTAATCACATCTTAGGTTCCGCTTCTACCAGTCTTCTCGTTGTTTTATTTAGCTTTTTCTATTTATAGCTATTATAGCCACATAACCTACATAGACTACCGCTAGATAGCATTTATACATTATATGCACCTCTCTGTTCAATCTGCTATCCCCGATAACTTTTTCTAATACTATGTTATATACTAATGTCGAGAAGGAATCTCCTTACTAGCCCTGTTCTTATTACAAAGTATTCTAATGTTTCTCTCTAAACTCGTACGTTACTTGTCGTTTCCTTAAGTGTCGCTAACTTCTTAGTATACCAAATTTCTCCATTATTTTCATCAACCTAACCCTTTTTACTAAATCTTGACGTCTATAAATAGTACGACTGCTGCAATTTTATACATACAACAGGTTGTTAGTGTTCCTTTCAGCGTAAAGTTTTGATCGGTTGTTCCTCTTCCTTACATGAATCAAGCTTAGCATTCTCCAATCAGCGGCTCTGCTATTGCTTCTAACCTTATTTTAATTGGTGTCGCTACCATTTTGTGCATCACCTTTATCGTCAATTCAGAGATAGGGATTGCTAAACCTGGACGATTTGCATGATGGCGTTGTCCTTGATACATGTAATCATGTATAGACGAGCAATGATCAGCTTATGAAGCTCATTATATCACGTGTAAGTGAGCAACGAGGCTTTTGTTTTGAAAGCTGTTAGGAAGCTCGGTCTTCTAAATCTTTCACCAGATCGACTACTGGCTAACGGTGCCCCTATTCTAGAGAAGCGCATGACAACTGTCAGCTCCAGAGTCAAGAAGACAGAATCAGATCGTCCAAGTATAAAGAAAAAATATATGGGGAAGGCCATACACTCCCAGCTTTTCCGACACGTGGAGCGAGAGGGTTTATTGCCAGAACTGACATTTAGTTTTTCTCTAGCCATCTGATTGATGAACGTCCTCTCGAACTTTTTCAGTCAACTTTTACTTGTACTATAAGTATTTCTAGCTCATCTTCTCTTCTTGTGATGTGTCCAAAATATCATGATATCTTGGTATATATAGTCGATGATAGTCGTGACGTTCAATTTCTGCAAGATGAACTCGTTGGTACGATGAGTAGTCCATGGTATTCGGAGCACCCTACTCCAACACTACATTTCAAAGGCGTCTATTTTCTTCCAATCGCTGACTAATATTGTCCATATCTCGGAAGGGTACATAAATACAGGGATACTAACCACTGTACGAGTTTTTCTTTATCGACTTTGTAATATTTTTACCTTTCCATATCTTACGTAGACGGGTCATTTTCGTGCTATTCCTATGCGTCGTTTTATTTCATCAACCACCTTTATTTGACGTAAGTAAGCCTAGTATACATAGCTGTCTACGGTGTTACCTACAGCCTGCTACTTGCCGATTTTCTTGGTGATTATTATTTTGACGATCTAGAATTAGCACTTTAATTTTGTTACCGTCGATAAGCAGACCTTCCTGTAACTTCCACCCTTAGTTGAGTCAGTTCGACTTCTGAGGTTGCCAGAAGGATAGTATCATCAGCATACTACCCCCCCATTACTGTTCCTCCTTTCCAGGCGTCGAATGCTATTCGCTTAAGTATTCTGAGTATACATATAATAAAAAGAATGGGACATAAGACACATTCTTGCCATACCCCAGCTTCTATCGTGATGTCTTTTGACTCTATTCCATTAACTTTTACACTGGCATTATTTGTTTATAAAGAGCTCTGACCAGTGCAATCGAATGTGCGAATGTTTCCATCACGAAGCGGCTCAAACCAGCAAGTCGAATATAATCCTGTTGGACATCAAGAGGAAACGCCTTTATGTCATCGAACCTCGTGTCCCACTGAAACAAACATCACAACTAAAGAAGTCACAAAACGAGAGAAATACCACGACCGGTTATCCGAGCTTGGGAGAATGTATACAGATGGCGATATAAAATTGGTAGGACTTATCGTTGAGGTACTTGGTTGAATGAAAGTGAAAGCTTTATTAGAGAACCAGAGTGTATTCCCGCGTGCAAGTCAGTTTTTGCTTTTCTGGTTTGCAAAGACAAAAAAGCTGTGTTCTTGACTTTCTCCATCGCAAAGGCGCACGAGGTGGTGTAATCCAAGGTGGTACATGACCAGGGTTTGGTTTGCAACCGCACGAAAGGGCCTTGCAGCTTTCCGATTTGATGTACCACGGAATTGAAAGAAAAGGAGCCTGTAAGTACCAAATACTAATTTCAAGCATGAATTTTGAATCCTTTTTATTCTATCAGCAAAGTTTTTGGTAATACTAGCATCATTTATATCCGAACAGTAGCTAAGAAAAATTAGAAAAAACACAGG
The DNA here is from genome assembly GCA_940337035.1 of Agriotes lineatus. Taxonomy (NCBI): domain Eukaryota; kingdom Metazoa; phylum Arthropoda; class Insecta; order Coleoptera; family Elateridae; genus Agriotes; species Agriotes lineatus. The sequence continues at coordinate 62,475,142 of OW679202.1, forward strand.
TCTCACAATGCTTGCTTTTAGTAATAGTTTGTGTCAGAAATCGCCTATGGGGAGATATCAACTTTAGTACTTGAAATTATTGTTCATTAGCAACCCCAAAAAAATAATATCATTAAATACTATCATCAGCATGCATAAGTGCGGCACGAGCTCTAATATGTTTTCAAATTTGTCTCGTGTAAATTGTGAACAACAGAGGACCCAAAATGGAACCTTGAGGAACACCCCCTATAATGATAACTGCTGTATACTTTTTGCAACCCCACCATTTGATAGAAGCAATACCAATATCATTTAAAACTGTGTGATTAATGGTATAAAATGCCTTTGAAAATCAAGCAAAATAAAAACTGATATTTTATTTCTGTTCTTAGTAAATAGCAATAGCAAGGCAGTCGAACAGATATGATTAGGTTTGAATCCAGATTGCCCGTCCGGCATTAGTTTGTGTTCTTTTATGTAAGTTCTTAACTGTGGCTTTATTACTTTTTGTAAAATTTTAGATAGGTAGTGTAGAAAGTATGCTAATTAGATGCAAGTCTTGAAATTCCAATGGATTCAGTGTTTTGGTATCGAAACGACGATTGCTTGTTTCCAACAGCTGTGAAAGGTGTAGGTTAACAACCAATAGTTAATTATATGGGTTATGTAAAGTACTAGATTGAAAGAGTATAACTTTATGACATTAACTAACTTTTTAACTACACATCGAACTTCACATCTTTAAAATTGAATGGTAAAGAAATAAGTTACATAAGAAAAAGTCTTTAATAAAGAAAGCGCACCGCAAGGAAAACAACGTTTGCTGATTCGAATAACGGTTAAAGAATATTCAATATTATGTGCAAAATAGATAAAAATATCTTATCATTTCTAATAATAGTAAACAGTAAACAAAAACACTTAGTAATGCGAATTACATTAATTTTCAAAAAAAATATCATAGTCGGTAGGATTTGCACCCGAGCTCCCAGAGGGAATCCGATTGATAGTCAAACGCTTTCCCCGCTTGGCTAAGAACAAAAATTGTCATACTTGCTTATCGGTGCATTATGAAGGGCACGATGACGACAGCATCGATCACGGACGAACTGAAGAGAAGCATTAAATAGTTACTGCTGCCTGATTTGTTTAATGAAACTCGTGTTTTATCCACTAGTAGTCCAACGATAATAGCCAATATCTCAAAAGATGACTTACACCAGTTTGGGGTATCATACCGAGTATCATCCAAAGGAATGCAATCCTTATATTTTTCTAAACAAAATTCAAACGTGACTTACAAACTTAAACAATCTGTATTTCGGAAACTGTGAATCTACGGCAAGAATCCTACAGGAGTTTTCGCCTTTTTTTGTTATAATTCATCTTCGGAAGCCACATGGTTGTCTTGAAAAGCATTTTATTTGTTTGGCATACCTTTAAATATATAAATGACAATATTAAAATTAGAATTGTACGTTATTACTTCTATATATTTTTCTAACAATTAGACTGCTATGAAAAGTGTATATAAATGAACATTTGTAAAATTGTTTATTCTATTTAGGGTTCTTGGCATGACAGAATCTATTTTTCATAATAAAGAATTTTAGAACGTCAGTAAAAATTGTTATGCGAAGTTGGCCTGGTGCTAAATCAATCAACAGAATAAATCTATTTAAACTTTCATGTTAACAATAATTTAATTGAAGGCATTTCGTTTTGATTGCAAGATAATTTATAAAGTACATCTACACTAGCAATTTTTACGTTTTCTAATGGTAGAATTTTTATTTTAGAAACTGGAAATGCATCGTTATGGAAATTAATACTCCCAATCTCTGATTTTTAATTACTGCCCTCCATGTATTTCGACTTAATTATTCGCATTCTTCATCAAAGTATCTTTAATAAGTTTTCTTTCTAGAAGCTTTTCTCATTGTCTCTTGCTTGCACACTTTGTTTAAGTGACAGTCTGAAAATCGTTTTCATGCTTCTCCACATTATTTTTGTAGAATATCACTAATCACATCTGTTCGATTTTATTTCATACGCACTTCTGTTTATATCAGGATATTTTTAGACTAGATATTTTAGCCGGGGTTATTTGGAGAGTTGCATTCTATTTTTGTTTTTGCTGATGAGATATGATTTGGCTTGTCTATATGTATAACAGCACACGAATTCAAATCATGCTTTAGAGCACCGATCAGTTTGACTAAAATAAGGGATTTTAGAAAAATCAAATAACTTAAATCGTTGTCTAGATAGTAATTTTAATGTGCTGATTTAAAGCACCTCCATTTAGGCATAACACTTATACTTATAATCCTTTAAATTAAAAAAAAATTAATGTTTACTTACATTTACTTTCTAGGTAAAAGGGTTATCTTAATCCCTGATTAGTGTAACTCATTGAAAAGTATAGAATATTTTTTGTGTAACATTACTATTTAAAAACGTACAAAATTCTTGTATTATTAATACCATGAAACCATAGTAACTTTTAAAAATATAGCTGTGGAATATGCAATATGTGTAACTAAACACCAAACTTAATATAATTTTACGAAATTTTATAAGCAATTTACGTTATTAAAATTGTAATAAATTATGTAATTATTTCTAGCATATGTTTTCTATAAACTTTTTTTTCTTCTCTTATATATTTTTTTAAGCACTTAACTCTAGTCGAATACAGGCTTTCACGGCTGTTGTCCATAATGGTAGGTTCTTCCGGGTTATGCCGTGGTCGTCGATTTGAACTTGACGTTTCGCTGCTCATGCTGTCAGGTTCTTCAGATGTTTTCCAAAGACTGATGTTGGGTGCCTTTTGCTCCTGGTTATATACCGAGGAGCCGTTACGGTTTGCTGCTCATGTAGATCTAGTATGTTATTGGGACTCGTCGTTTAACTTTAGTTAGAAAATGAAAGGTTAGTAGTAATCAGTTGGCCTTGGCCATTTCTGGCAAACAACGATAATCTTTATTACCACAGTAATCATATGAGATATCGTAAGACTGACAATAAAATTCCTACAGCCTAGGAAGTAATTACAATTATTGAAGCTTCTTCTGCCTCGTAATTTTTTAATTGTCCATCCCCGTATATGTATACCATATGTAGGCAATGACATTTACGACATTCGATATGCTTTTAGGGAAAACGCCGGAGGAGGTTTTTGTATTTTAAATTACCACATGGTTTTGTAAAAGAGACAACCGATACGATAAGTAATAGTAAAGTCATTTATACTTTGTTTAAACAGTAATAGCAAAATTTTATTTTACTAGTCAAAGGACCTTGAAATTCTTCTTATGTTGAGTGTACAACGGAATATGAGAGGTCAGAATTTTTTTTTGTTTAAGTTAATATCACTAGATAACAGACAGGAAAATATTCCATCACATTAAATCGTATAAATTGGCGTCGATGACAATTTGACAATCACCAATTTGGCTATGGAATTTAGCAATAACACTTTTAATCACTGCCTTCATCTATATGTTTACATGTTGTTAATTTAATTAAATTGTTTCATAAACCTTACTCTTAAACACTGATAACTTTAGATTATTTTTGAGGCTTTCACGGCCATTGTCATTAAGTAACAAACGACTTCCGGGATTGTACCGTGTCATGATTGAGATCGTAGAACTCAACGTTTCGCCCACTTTCGTAAGGGGCTTCATCAGGAGGAAACGGTAACTCAACGTATTAACCACGTCAGAGGCGAAACTCGACTGACTATCGGAAGAAGAAAGGCGAGAATTTATAGGCAAGCACCGTCGCGATTTAGCAAATGCCGTCGCGGTTCAGTGGCGAAGGGCGGGGCTTAGGAATTAGCACTTTCCACATAGAAGGAAGAGGAAAGCCTTCGTCCCGATTGAGATTACTAGGGTGTTTGCAAATCTCAATGGCTTCGCGAATCTTTCTGCTAAAGAAGAATGGGGATTTGCAGATGATGGAAGTTTTATCGAAAAGGATCTTATGACCAGTATCGCGTTGGTGTTGGGCGATGGCTGATGATGAAACGAGACCTGACTTGAAACAGCGCTGGTGCTCAGAGATGCGAGTTTTCACTAAACGACCTGTTTCATCAATGTATACAGCATTACAAGAGCAAGGGACTCTATAAACACCTTTAGATGACATATTGTTTAATTTGTCTTTAGATGAAAGAAGAACCTGTGAGATTTTGCTCGGGGGTTTGAATACTGTTTTAATGTTTTGTTTTCGAAGAAACTTTTCTATGCGGTCGGTGACTTAATGGATATAGGGAAGAAAGACTATTGCTGCAGGAGAATCGGGTTTTGGAGGTTTGGGTGGCCGTGGATGAAGATGGCGATTGATGGCAGACTGTATATCCCTAGCATGGTAACCGTTGTTCCTTAGAGCTTTCCGAATGTGATTTGATTCAGCGTGGATATTATCGGGTTGGGATATGAAAGCAGCCCGGTGTACAAGCGAATTGATAACGGAAAGTTTTTGTGTAGGATGATTGTGGGAATCGGCATGTGGATAGCGATCAGTGTGAGAGGGTTTGCTATATGCAGAATGACCAAGTTTGCCACTGTCCACTGATATTCAACGGAGGTTGATTCCTTGCGCTTCAAAGCCTCCTGGCTCTATGATCTTTCCAAAATCCATAAACAAGACATTCCCCTCAGGCCCATTGTCAGTACCATAGATTGCCCTACTTACTCATTAGCTAAATACCTAACCACTATCCTCAGAAAGTTCACTGGTAAGTCTCTCTCGTATGTTCGCAATTCAGCCCATTTCGTTGAACTTATATCCAATATAAACGTTGAACCTGAGAATTTACTTGTGAGTTTCGATGTCACTTCCCTTTTTACCAAAGTTCCTATTCCCGATTCCATAGTCATAATCCAACAGTTGTTATCAGAGTATGGGGAAACGTCTTCAAGTCTACCTGCCCTGATAGAAAAATGCCTCTCTTCCACTTATTTCCTATTTCAAGGTCAGTTCTTTAAACAAATCTCTGGTGCGGCCATGAGTCCTACTCTTTCACTTGTCGTTGCCAATATCTTCATGGAAGCTTTCGAAACCGTAGCTCTAGAATCTTCAGAATTGAAACCTAAGGTTTGGTTCCGATACGTTGACGATACCTTTATTATTTGGCTACATGGTAAAGACACGTTACCAGTCTTCTTAAATCATCTCAATAGTCAACATCCAGACACTAACTTTACCATGGAGATAGAAAGTAACGGTTCCCTTCCTTTCTTAGATGTACAGGTCTCTCACCAACCCAATGGCAAACTTGGTCATTCTGTATATCGCAAACCCTCTCACACTGATCGCTATCTACATGCTGATTCCCACCATCATTCTACACAAAAACTTTCCGTTATCAATTCACTTGTACACCGGGCTGTTTCCATATCCCAACCCAATAATATCCATTCTGAATTAAATCACATTTGGAAAGCTCTAAGGAATAACGGTTACCGTGCTAGGGATATACAGTCTGCCATCAATCGCCATCTTTATGCACGGCCACCCAAACCTCCAAAACCCGATCCTCCTGCAGCAATAGTCTTTCTTCCTTATATCCATCAAGTCACCGACCGCATAGGAAAGTTTCTTCGAAAACAAAAGGTTAAAACAGTATTCAAACCCCCGAGCAAAATCGCACAGGTTCTTCCTTCATCTAAAGACAAATTAAACACTATGTCATCTAAAGGTGTTTATAGAGTCCCTTGCTCTTGTAATGCTGTATAGATTGGTGAAACAGGTCGTTTAGTGAAAACTCGCATCTCTGAGAACCAGCGCTGTCTCAAGTCAGGTTTCGTTTCATCATCAGCCATCGCCGAACACCAACGCGATACTGGTCATAAGATCCTTTTCGATGAAACTTCCATCATCTGCAAATCCCCATTCTTCTTTAGCAGAAAGATTCGCGAAGCCATTGAGATTTGCAAACACCCTAATAATCTCAATCGGGACGAAGGCTTTCTCCTTCCTTCTATGTGGAAAGTGCTAATTCCTAAGCCTCGCCCTCCGTCACTGAACCGCGACGGCATTTGCTGAATCGCGACGGTGCTTGCCTATAAATTCTCGCTTTTCTTCTTCCGATAGTCAGTCGAGTTTGGCCTCTGGCGTGGTTAACACGTTGAGTTACCGTGCTCTTTTTCTTTTTCCTCCTGATGAAGCCCCTTACGAAAGTGGGCGAAACTTTGAGTTCTTCGATCTCAATCATGACACGGTCCAATCCCGGAAGTCGTTTGTTACTTACTGATAACTTTGCTTGTCTTTAATTTATTGAAAATTTACTTTAATCAATTTTTGAATTATTTTGCCAGTTTTGTTCAGTTAATTTTATACGTTCTGGCTTTTCTATCTTGGAGCTCAAATTATCTTCATTTACACAATGAACTTGCATCTACTGCATAAACTGCTTACTTACATCCTTGTCAACAACGCCTACTAGTTATGCTTTCTGCATACCCTCAACATTTTCATAATTCATTCTTCAAAAATTCTTATTATGGCCACTTTTATTTTATACATACACTTCTACTGGGTACATACCAGTATTTATTTTGTATAATTGAATTATTATATTTTTTACTTACTGGTGTTATTTTGAATTCAAAATTTTACACACACAATTATTATTATTTTCTTATATTCTCGAAAACGTTGGAAATTAAATATTAAAAAAATACAGATTCCTACTTTTTTACCATTATGACTTTTCAGCTAAACATGCCATATTTTAGGTTAACTTGTACTCAACTTGTGCCTGTCTCCCATTATTATGCACCCTTTTATACAACAAATATTTAGGAAACAAACTTATGTTTGATCCTTTCGAATAATATTTACTTTTGCAAATAAAAACTGACTAATATTACAACTTTATTTATTACAACAAAATGATTGTCATCAACGAATTGAGTTACATGGGTAATCAACGAATGGACAATTAACTGGTATTGTTTACAGTTTCACATGTAATTGAATTAATAACTATGATTTTTTCTGACTGATCGTTGTTTCAGCAATAGACAGTCAAATTTGCTGAAGAACTGGCGATACTATTGTATGAAATAGAATTTTATGATAAAATCGTACTATTCTATGCAATATCCTTTTTATTTTCATTATAATTAAGATGCATATTAATTATATTTTATTTAAAATGCTTTGCCATTTTAAGACTATCAATATATTTAAGGTGGTTAATTCTACTGGCATACACTGTATTTTGTAGTATAGGTACCTTAGTTGATTGCTTGATAGCTTACCCAATCATCGGTGGAGCAAAAGCCTGCAATTTTCTGGTTGTTCCTCTTTTGGCTGTCTGGCTACGTGTTCGGTTCAATTCAAATTTTGGTGTTTACGCCTAACCATTATATCGTCCACCTGGACGATTCAGAGAACAAATTCATAATGTTTTCATGATTTAAGCTATCAAAAGCTTTTCATAATTTTGATTATGTGTATAAGGTTGCTGCACTGAAAGCTTCTGATCTACTATTATTGGTCCTCTGTCCCGTACAGTGAGGCTCAGAACACCTATTGTACTCCCAAGTGTTAGTGTATTTCATAGGGACATTTCACCCATAATCTGCAACGTTGGTCTTTCACCCATTTAATGGTGCATTCTCTAGCAGTTGCATAAGCCATGCCGCAGGTCAGCTCTAGTTCTATAACTTGTTTTGAGTTGACTGATCTAGTTCAGAAGTAAACTTGCATGTTTTTAGTGCTTTTAGTGCTGCTTGACTGTCTATCAAAATAGATTCGTTTGCATGTGTAAGATCTTTGCAGCATGACTTAAGCAGAAGCGACAATGCTGATATTAATGCTTACAGCATTTTCCGGCTCATATTGAGATGGTATGCTACCTATGCAATTCTGGCTGCTTTATTATTATTAAATAAATGTTAAATGGAAATCAAACATGAACAGAATTGGTACTTTATTAATCGCTACAGATAGAAATATTAGTATTAAACATTGATACATATATAAACCGTAATTGATAAGTAATTTATAATTTAATTAGACTAAGAAAGCAAATAGGTTCCGAAATGCGATATCGGCAGGGTTTCGTTTAACTTAATTCAATGTTATGATTTAATATGATAAGTGCTACTATAATTTTGGTAAATGCTCAGCTATTTGAAGTAACATAAGACATGCTAATCAGATTGTGTTAGTGAAAAAAGTGGCAAAGCGGTACAGAGAAAAAGCGCAGTTAGTTTGTAGTCACAGCGACATGCTAAGCTGGTGGTCAATGCAGTTACGGGTAATGATACACTGAATAAATTATGCAACATGCCTAAGCGCATAAAGCAACCTGTAACGACAGCAATTTAAAAGTGACAGTGCTTAATAAAACCAGAAAAGTAAAAAATATGTTAATTACAACAAATGTGAGGTTAGCGCAACAATATCTGACAATTCGACAAAACAAACATTTAATTTATAAGATCAAGTATGTGTACTGACAAATAATAGAATGTACGATTGTAAATAAGAAAAAAAGAAGCTCACCCAAACGAAGCCAAGTAGAAGGTTAGCTGGCTTGCAAATAAAATTGTTGTAAATTTTTCCTGCAATTAAAGTCCTTTTGATTCTTCCAACTTGTTGTATTATCGTTATCCAGACGGGGGCTAGTTTGTGTATGTTTAGCGTTTCCGGTAATCAGTTAGTAGCCAGGTGAGCGGATGGCCCAGCGAGCAAATGCTCGTCTCTCAGGCGGCCAGCCCGGGTTCGAATCCCGGCGGATACTATAGACGGATTTTAAAAATCGTACGCTCCGCGGCTACCACGCTAACATTTGTAGTAGTCGTTAACGTCTAATAAGGAAACTCTTCCTCAATTAAGAGAGATTGTTACAACTCTCTTTTTATAGATGTGTGTTATCCAATTGCTGAGCATATTGTGTATGCTCCTATATTTCACTGCTCTATAGACTGAGTCAAAGGAAGTGTTATCAGATTCTCCCTCAATAACTATAAAGACAATCTAAAATATCTTAAATAAAGAATGTTTTCCTCTCGGCTGGTAAGTTCTGAACGGCCAGCTGGCAATATTTGCCTGACTGATACACAGACTGCTATCGGGTGTAACGAAAAATATTCGAGTACGGCGTCGCTTATGTATCTGTTAATTTTACCTAAACATAGGTTTCTTTTCATGGTTTTGATATAAATACCGCTCTTGTCTTCCTCAAACAGTTTGGTATGTAGTTTAGGGCTGCACTTGCCCATAGTATTGTGCACAGGTAGGTAGGTCAATCTCCCAGCCCCTGTGAATCATTACCGAATAAATTTCATCTCGAATGTACTTATGGTCCATTTAAATTTAAATATATTTACTACTTGCCTTCAAAACTTCCAATTATATTTTGCGGCCCTTATTAAAGGTATTTCTTGATTATCTCTTGAGTGATAGTACATCCTGGAAAATCTGTCTGAAGTAGAACCTCCAGAGTCCCTTTTCCGGTTTCAGTGTATCCACATTGAAGTTTAACAAAAGGTCCCACAGTATTGTGTGTATTTCAGCTAGGGCTTTTTGGAATTTGGCGCAACGCACTCTTTTGGCTTTTGTTATTTCATTATTGTATTTACTCAAGGATTCTTTGTAAGTCTCCCGGTTTACTTTATGTGTGGTTAAAAACCTTTCTTGTTTTTGCTTTTAGTTTTGAGAGTTGCTTATTCCGACCGGAAATGTTCCTGGTGGTTGCTCGCTTGATAAGAATACAAAACGACGCTTAAGCCTTGGTTGCTGCCTCAGCAGCGTTCTCGGCCTTTGATTCTAACCCTGTACCTACTATATTTCTGACTCTGTATGGGCAATCCTGTAGATTTTGTTGTAGAACTTGTTGACAAGAGTATCAGTTGCAGTATCTAGGATTCCCATATTCTAGATTCCTTACTCCTTGGATTTTAAGATGAAATCTAGTGTATTTATATTCCAAGACCGGTATTTCTATGGAAATTTTAGACCGAAGACGTAGGCTGGAGGGTTAACAGAAACGATCTCTGTGACGCCTTGCTCATTTCGTGTCTTGGCGAAAAGCGAAACCAATATACCCATGCTTTGGTTGATTATTACTGCCCTGTCCGTTACGTATTAACTATTAACTCATCAACAATCTTGAGGCCGAGCACCACCCAAAAGTATGCGATAGGATTATTATTTCATGTGATCTACCATGGAGTAAGTATTCCTCCATTTTTCTTAATGAAACCGTTATTTTTGGGTGACCCGCGAGAAGTCCTATAGTTGCTCTGCGAAGAACGAGGATGTCATGCCCCAGAAGCCGTTAGAAAGGGTGAAACCACGTAAGAAACACAGGTTAGGTTTTCTATTACCACTATCATATTAATGCATTGCGTCCAGATTCGCCGGTTATTAAAACCGCAGAAAGTTAAGGAAGTCACCCCGAGCGTCTTCATTTTAGTCAAGTTATCAGAAGCCTAGCAATGGCTTTTTGAAATGCTGTTAATTTCTAGCTCAAATAATATTAAGTAATTTTTATTTCAAGTAACGTTGTTTATTCTATTGTTAAGATAGTAGACTGGTTTCTTTTCTTATATCTTATATCGTACTATGCGTCCAGCAAAACGTTACTTTGTGCAACGATAAGATCATTTTATTATCAATGCACTCCGTTTTCGGGAGGCCTCTGCGATACGAGTACGTAAAGTGATAACATTAGACGATAGCTTTTTACAACCCCCTACTGAGGCTGCAGTCTAGTTAGTGTAACTTGGCTATTCTATTCCAGAGCCTAATTACTATTTTAGGCCATGTTTCTTAGTTTGCTAGTTTAGTTATTTAATTACTGACTCCTTTTCTAATTTTTCGAACGCGGTGTAGCTTATATGTATATTTTAATAATCATATTATAAGTTCTCTCTGAGTATAACGAGCCAGGTGTAATTTTTACATATAAATAACTTAACTTTTTGTTTTTTTTTAATCTAACGAACCCCATATAGCTTTTATACATTGGTAATTTAACTTATGGTGACTTTAAATACAACAAACCCAACGCAATTGTGTAATGTTAATTTTGCTGTAACTCTACGCTGATTGCTATTCGTGCTTGGCTATTTTTAAAAGCCTTTGTACTGGATTTTTACTTCTGATATTTTCTCTTATTTAACCCACCTATACCTTCTCGTTTTTCTAAGATCAGGCTTGTGTAAGAAAGAGGCCCTCGGCAGTAAGTAAAGTTTGTTTAGACTGCGGGTTAGAATGAAGTGATCTTTGGCGTAATACGGCTACTGGTGCTTATTTTATTTTGTTTAGTAGTTATTAGAATGATTTACCTATCCGACTCCCGACCCTAGTCGCCGAAAACTTTGAACTAGTTTGGGCTGTGGGATCATCACAAAGTGTAAAGGACGGGCAACAAATATAAAATCGCTAATATGGGGTTACAATTTCTTGGAATAGCAGGAAACATGTGGACAGGCATTATCACGGAGACGAATACTTGCCATCATTTGGTTCTCGCAGACTCTCTGGTTCTTAACCAAATTGACTTTAGTATCCTGCACTCATATTTTTTCGCCAACTAAGATATCTACCAAAATTGGACCGCTTTTTTCGAAAGCATTTTGGGCGAATCCATCCCTGCTCATTTCTTTAAACGCAATTGTGAGCGTGATTGCGCTCGCAACTGGATAGCATTTGGGCGGACCGCTAATTAAGCAAAGGAGCTTTACGCTGAAAAAAAATGCGTGCAGTTGGAATTTTTCTTTGCCTTTATACCGCATAAGCGGGGAGATTGTATTTCGTGCAAGTAAAGTCTGCATAATTTTGTGGAAAATTAAATTTTTTTGCCGTTACACCCTGCGCGAGGAAAATCATCGAGGCTATGTACTACACATTTGAATTTTAGCTCTACACTTCCTAAGCTGCAGCAAGCTTGGTGATTTATCTAAATTTAGTCGGAGGTGTTTCATTGTATCGGATTAAGATTGCCGCAAATGGTAACGCTGTTGTGATTCATTACTGTGGTATTTTACAAGCATAACGTTATTGGCCGTGAGCTCTTGATTTAATTCGGATTTATTAAGTTGTGCTAGGCATATTAACAATTAATTGGGGTTTGCTCATTTTACTTGTCTATCGTTGATCCCCAAATATATATCTTATATCGAATCAAAATACCACGTCTGCAAAGTATCTCCGTCGGGTTGACTAGATTTCATGCCGCCAGCCCGCTTTCTGTTGCAACTTCCCTCCCATGCGTCTTCACCGACTTGGTAGTGACACCTTCTTCTCGATTGTACGTGTATCATGCATTTGGTAAGTAAACTGCTGGACACTGCCTTTTTCCTCCATGGTTTGAGATATCGTCACAAATTCTGTATTTTTCCTATATTAAAGTGTATTTGAGTAACCTTTGCATGCTGTGTACATTTTCTGTTTTGTATCGGCTATTTACCATCCTTTTTGAAGTGCTTGCATACTTAGATTTCATCTAAATTTGTGTATTATTGTACTTGCGAGTTAGTAGCTCCTTTAGGGATTTAGAATGCCTTATTGGCTGTGGTTTGCGTCACACAGGGAAGTAATTAGTTGAAATTAGTTTTAAGATTACTGCACCAAAATTTCGAGTAACATGGTGTGTTCATTGGAGCGTTTTAATAATTAATTTGTTTTTCTTCATGTATAACGTAATGGTAGGTTCTTCCGGGTTATGCCGTGGTCGTCGATTTGAACTTGACGTTTCGCTGCTCATGCTGTCAGCTTCTTCAGTTTTTTTTAAGACTGATGTTGGTGCTTTTTGCTCCTGGTTATATACCAAGGAGCCGTTACGGTTGTCTGCTCATGTAGATCTACTATGTTATTGGGACTTGTCGTTCTTCCGCTTGGTTGCTCACGTGAAACTTGTTCATGGATGGATTGGTTTTGCAGAGCTACCTTCCATGTGTTACTAAAGCGGTAGCCGTCTTCTCAGTAGAAATTGTTTGAATTTTTAATAATTTCTAGGGATTCACGAATAACACGAGGGAAGTATTTTTTAGTCCTGGCTAGTATGTTTACAAAGTCATAATTTACTCTGTGATCTCCTGGTCCTAATACGTGTTCTGCGATGGCTGATTTTTGTGTGTGGCTCTGGTGTTCTTTTATTCGACATTGGATGCTTCTTCCCGTTTGTCCGATGTAATATTTGCCACAAGTACATTGGAGCTGGTAAATGCCGTCTGTCTGTAGTCTGGGCAAAGAATCTCTGTTGGAGGATATCAATTGTTTGACCTTTCTTATTGTACCATAGCAGACTCCGATGTTGTTCTTCTTTTATTTTTCTTCTTTCATCGCCGGAGTAACCGACCGAATAAGAAAGGTCTTAGATAATAAAAACTGCAGCAATATTTTCTTGGTGAAAGTTACAGACACAGCCTCACTAATAAGGTCTGACTAATTCAAGTTCTGTTACAAGCATGTTATACGGAGATTAATAACATTTAAGATATTCATTCTGTATCAAATAATCATACATATATGAATAATAAGATGGCATACTACAATCTGTCAACTCCTGTAATCGATATGAAAATGAATGTGGAAATACTTCATAAATTACAAATTTGGAGCTGTGAAATAATATTCAAGCCAGTACAATTCCATGCAATCGATCATGCGATTTGACGCAAATAAAATACCTTTTTTATGCTCATTTGGAAGGGTTTAGTGCAAGAACCATGTACGGAATAAGTGATAACGAGCCATAAAAAGCAACCGTTGCTGCCAGTGCACGCACATCTATTCTTAGTTAATTAGTGGGCGTTGAATACATGGTAAATTATTTGCGACATTCAGTTTCCACTAGTTGTGTTATTAAAATGAAACAAACATTTCTATCGTGCCAATTAAGCGATTATAGTCTAGTCTGGTTAGAAAGTTTGTCAATAAACCGCACCAGGCGGTTAGTGATTCGGCCTTTCCTACAAAAATGTCAATTCAAAGACTGGTTTTGTCGTTCCTGGAGAAATGTAGTACACAATCGCATTTCAATTTAAATAAGTGTGAAAAGTTTAGCCCAAATAACTGCAAATGTGTTTAAGAAGATATTATTAAAATTATTGTACTACGGGATATTCCATTTTCATAAAAAGTCATTGTTTATCGTATGTTCCCTCTCTCAAAACCCTAAACTCATGAGCAATCAATGAATTTCTATGCAATTGGATTTGATTAACTTCCATTCTAATGGCAATAAAATTTATATTGATTAATCAAATTAAATTTCGCCAACTCAAATCCAATAAAAAGTAATACTCTCCAACCGTATTTTGTAAAGCTGGAGGGGGGGAGGGGTCGAATAGTATAATATAAACAGCCATATTCTAATTTCCCTGTAAATGTAACAAATTTTAAGAGATATAACTTTTCCTGTATTGGTAAAACCTTCATTTCTTTTTTTCTATTTAAATATAAATACTGTATAGTTTTTTGAAAAGTTATTGCATTTCTCTACTTTTACAGAAAAAGTTATTACTGGGCTTTTAGGTGATTGCGGTCTTCCAGGGAAAACTTTTAAAATTTTAATTACACTATTCTAAAACCTGTAGAACAGATTACAATAAATCAACTCCCTGGAAGTAGGTTGGTTTTAAAGAATTTTTGATGCAAATAATTTTTCCCCTGTTTTTACAGTAGTGAACTGCGAGATTTTTATTAATTGTTTTTAATGTAAATCTGAGCCAATATTCTCCTTCTACATTTTATAATAGCACAATTAAGAACATTTCCTTTACAACCAATGGAATTCGTTTGTATTTATACTTATTTCTACTATTCGATAATCTGTAGGAATTTTGCAAAGATCTTCGAAAATCGTAATTGTGTAATTTTTCATTCTGATATTAAAAACAGCTAACCGGTTGACATCTTTCGAAATTCGTACGTTTAGGTTGAATTAATATACTGTATATCCCAAGCCCAAGAATAGCGTTTTTCCTGCAGACACGATGTAGCAACATATTTTAATCTATTTAAAAAATTACTGAAAATTAAAATAATAAATAATAAAAATTCTGTAAAGATCTTTACTCAGAACTTCCCTCGCAAGTGGACGTTGTGACATTAAGAAACTTTAAAAGCAAAGGAAAATAAAGGTAAAAATATCTTCATGTTCGTAATAATACTGAAACAAGAAAAAGAAACACTTTGCAAGGCAAATTACATCAATTTTCAAATAAAAAAACATTATCGGCGATGGAATTCGAACTTTAGAGCCTGCAAACGAGCCTAATAATGGAATTTCAATGATCAGCTGGGTAGCCCCAAGTAAAGCAGAAGTTTGCTGCTTCGCCCACCTAGGACGCTTCCGATCGGTGAGATGCAGTTGCCTTAAATATAACGCACTTATTGTTTATGTCTGTTTTATTTTTTAGAACATTTATCTTGTATCTGTTGGTTCCCATTTTGTCAAGGATAAAGCCTAAGCTATGTGGAAATTACCGCTTGTATCTATTTCTCAGTTGAAACAAAAAATTAACAACATTTTATTTCTATAAGGTGCTCACCCTGTATATTTTGATCCAAAATATGTTCTTTTTTGCCAAGGATAAAAAACATGAGTTGTGTGCAAAATATTACTTTTATTTAAGTAATAGTTCTTTGAGTTAAAGCAGAAAAAATTTCATTTTTTAATGCACTTACCCCATATAGATTTTATCTATCAAAAAGGCCATGTGCATGCAAAATACAGACTTCCTCCAACAAATAGTTTTTGAGTTATACCGGCAACAAATAGACAGACAGACAGACATACATACACAGACAGACAGAAGAAATAACGAAATTCAGAAAACTCGTTTTCGTCATCTAAGGACCCTGAAGCGTGAAGAGCTGAAGAAATCTCGAAAGGTAATTTTTTCGCAACTACAATACTTCCTTCTTCTTTTAGACGAAGGAAGTAAAAAATTAAGTACAAGACCAGGAGGGGGGACTTATTTAGTTTCGTTGTATTATAATTCCAATGAAAAATTGAAGGAGACTCTATATACAGCGTGAACTGTTGTAAGGAAGGAAGGCGAAGGGCGGCCCTTACCTGTTGGCGAAAGTTGTATTAGGTATTTTGCCAGCTGGTAAATATCGGCCTAGGTTAGCTAACTAGTCGAGAGAGTCGGGGTTTCAGCAAAGCTGCAAAAAAACTATGGGAGACGGCACCAGGTCCTCGACGGAGACAAATCCTTAGGTCGGACCTCCCCAAGGTCAGAGATATAACAAGCAAACCAAAATAACAGCAGAACCAATAACTAGTAACAATATTTATTCAGAATTTGGTTCTATAGTGCAATAACGACAAACTCATACAAAACACATACCACCAATATACGTATACATATTAAAAAAAATCAACAAGCAAAATAAATATATCACAGATAATAATATTATCACAATATCACAAATAAATATCATAAGTTGACCTATAAAACAACCAATAGTACCAGATGGGCGTTAGATGCTTAGCAATCACCTAGTTATAATAAATAAATGCAGAAGCAAGTCTAATCATAAATGCAACAGGGGTCACCGTGAAGCGGCGATCGACATCTAAGCTTAAAACCGAAAAGCTCTAAATATACAAATATACTCCGTTAAGTGGAGTACAGACCAAAGGGGTGCGAACAGCGCAAGCATAAAGTAAGGCCAATATTCAACCCCGAGAGTTGGCTTAATAAATTGACTTACTGCAAAACAAAATTTAGACGGGGCGGTACCTGCAGTTTATGAGATCTCACAAGGAGATGCTAGGACCTATAAGAAATTCATAAGGCGTTTCTCAAGCTCCAAGTCATTACTTGCGGTCATTCTAACCCTAAACTTGACTCTGAATTTAGAAACGGGCAGCTAATTAAACTCAATAATAATCCGTTGGCGGTAGCATAGCCGCGGCACACAAATCGACAGAAGGCCAAATTGCAAAACGAAACTAAGTTAAACCACTACACGATGCTACGTACAGTTAAAGTGATTACCTAAGGCAGCCGCACAACAAATCAACGCAATTTAAAAGTGGCTGCACTACAACCGGGTAAGTATAGTACCAAATAATCAAAAATCTAATTACTCAAGTAAGCACAAAATACTAATATAACAATTATAAAAAGGTCATACTTATAAACTCAAATTAATCAAACAATACACAACTATAACACTACAAAAATCTCTCAGGTACACACGGCACGTGGTGCAGAGCTGGTGGACGTGGAAATCAGTCAGTTCGCTGACCATGGAGACGGCCTCGTAACGGGTTGCAGATGAGCTTCGTTAGTACTTACAATGCGGCGATCGCAGGGAAATGGCAGCAAACCTCAGCCGCAGAAACGGGCAGCACGCCGACTGGCAATTGCATCGTATGTCCCAGGAGAAACAAATCACACCAATACGGGAAAACCATTACAAGTAAAATCGCATCTCCAGGGTAGTAAATGAAGGCTAAAAATACATATTTCCAGGCAGATTACGGCGCTAAAGAGAGGACACCGTAGGCAACAAGCCTTAAGATGTAATATAACCCAAATTACCGGAACATTCCATGGGGGTTATGATGCCTCTCAGATCCTTCGAAAATGAAGTTGGCTACCAAAGCCGATGAGACAAGGACCTCATAAGAAGCGAAACAGGACTGGCCGGGCAATGGCCGAAAAATTTTCCAAAACCAGTCTAATTCAACTTATGAAGAGTTCAAAAGTATGAAAGTGACCCATTAGAAAAACTGAGAAATGCAAAGTATGGCTTAAGCTAATAAGCAAAGAACTGTACCTTATTCAAAAATTGAGAATGATGTTAATAGGGTTGCCTAACCATTTAGGGAAAATGTACTGTATATTTAGGAAATAAATGTGAATTGCGAAATCTAATTAATTATTTCTAATATTGCATGCAAAACGACAAAATGAGCGTAACGCTGTAAGTGCGGAAAATTAGGGATGTGATTCTTTGGATTATTTCGTAAAGAACATGCTTTTTAACTTCAAACCTAAACGGCTAAGTTTCTGCAGATGTTGGGGTAACATAAAAATGCCAGGAAAAAGATAAACTTTGTTGATATAGTTTTATTGCTTGTGGTAAATTATTTAAATTAACTATTTGAAGAGCTGCAACATGTACAGGTAGTCAATTTACTTTAATTACCTAATATAGTTTGTCAAATTGCAATTTATAATAAATCTTGATTTGTGCATTTTTTCTGTAGGTAACACTCCATACGCGCAATTTAATGTTATTTTCATATTCCTTATAAACATTGACTTGATAGTTGGGACAAGCTGTATTTCTGAAACAGGACAGTATAGACTTATAAGGTTCAGCGAAATTTTCTTGAGTTTGACTGAATTCATTCTGTCACCCCCATATTTCGTACCACTAAATATCTTTTTCATCCTTCTTCTCGTTGTAGGTTGGTTGTCAACATGGTCATCTTTATTTTGTCGGCGACTGCCCTCAACAAAGATTTTGTGATGCAGTTTTTGTCGTAGATTCTTTAATGAGGGTTTTTGTCTTCTACCCAGGCTGTGTTTATCTTGTGTTTTCCTTCGTAGGATAACTCATATAGTCTCATATTTTTCTTCTCCATGAAATGTTCAAAATATTCTAGTTTCCTAATTTTTATAGTGTTCAGTACGTCTTTGTCGTTTTTTTCATACAGTTTGGTGCTTCTTCATCTGTTATTCTATCAATGACATTTTCAACATTCTACAGTAATACCACATTTTAAAAGCTTCTATCTTCTTTCTTGAAGTTTGAGTGAGTACCCAGTTTCAACCTCCTTAAAGAGCACTGATGGAATGTAGCGCACAATGGGTACCCTTAATTCCAGATTGAATTTCCTGCTGTAGAAGAGTTCCCGCTTTTTGAAAAAACAGTTAGGTGTCATCTGATGGTTCCCTCCTGTGATTAGTCATGGTGATCGTTAAGTCAATACCCTAAGTATTGATATGTGCACTTTCTCGATTCCTTTGTTTTAATTATCATAAACTTGGTCTTTAAAATACCTATTTTCAGTTTTTTTTCTTTACAAGTCGTATTCACTTTGTCCATTATTTGTTGATGATTGTCAATACTATCAGCTAAAATAACAGTATCAACTACACAGCTTATATTGTTGATTATTTGACCGTTAATGATTATTTCTTCCTCCAGTGGAACACTAAACATGGCTTTTGATACATGTTAAAATGAATAGAAGAGAATATTCATCCCTGTTGGGTTGCACGGTATATGTCTATATCTATTGTTAATTTGTTTCTAACTTTCACTGCTCCTATTTGGCGCCAATAAAGATTTTGTATTATTCTTATATCACGCGTATTTAATCATTATTATTATATTTTCGTTCTCATATGGTATTGCCAAACGTTTTTTCAAAGTCTATGAAGCAACCGTAGACTCCCACATTCACATCAGAACATTTTCACCCATCATTGGATACAACAAAGGGTTTCTCTTCTACGATACCCATTGGTAAAACCGAATTGTGTATTTCCAATACTTTATTCACACTTGTTGAGTCTGCTTCCATGCATTATTTTCAAGAAAATATTGATGATATGATACATAAGACCATTAGTTCTGTATTTATTACATTTTTGACATATATTTTCTTTGGTATAATGACCAATGCAGGTATTTTCCTGTGCGATATAGTTGGTTAAAACATTTTACTATATAGAATATCAGTGCACCTGTCAGCGGCCATTTTAATTATTTCTGTAAATACATCG
Organism: Agriotes lineatus; assembly: GCA_940337035.1. Lineage (NCBI taxonomy): Eukaryota > Metazoa > Arthropoda > Insecta > Coleoptera > Elateridae > Agriotes > Agriotes lineatus. Next base: position 62,494,860 of record OW679202.1, read on the forward strand.
ACTGGGCTTAGCGCTTTACCATCATTTGCTGACGTTATTGCTTTTATTACTCTCAATGTTAATATTTCGGAGCCTAATTCTTCTTGTGACATTTCAAGAAGTGGTGGTCTTTGATCTTCAAAAAGTTCTCGTATGTGTGAACACCACATTCATTTTTCCCTTGATTTCAATTATTATCTTACAATGCCTATTCTTATGGATTGTTGTATGACGTTGGTGGACATCTATTTGCTTGATTTTCTTATGTACTTAGCTACAGTTTTAACAGGATAAACCATTATTTATAAGAAAAATTCAGTCTTTAATGTAAAACGTCTTTTGTTTGTTTGTTGAAAGGAGCAACTTATGTTTAGAAAATTGAAAACATCAACTTTAGTCACAGTTACACTTAAGACAATTAAAGGATATTAATTTTCCTATAATAATATCAACGTATTTTTGGTTAAGTCTTACCTACTTGATAAGATTCTGGTCTGTTGTGGGTCGCTGTAAAGAAGTCCTTCGGCTAGCTTTAAATAAGGTAAATCACAATCCAGCTGCTGCCTTAGAACCGATATTAAAAAATAATAAAATTTTACCAAGCTAAGAATCTAGTAAAAATTAAGAACTCTTCGAACCGATTCGGTGGAATAAAAAAGCGCTAATTAAAAAGAAATAGCGGATTTCATTGCACGACGAGGCCTCATCGAGCACACGCAGTCATACTTAAGGTACTTACCATTTATCGCATTAAAAATAACTGGTCGCCCCATTTACCCGCCAAATAAATGTAGGAATTAGGAAAACTTGCTAATTACTGTTTTAAAAATAAAAATATAGCGTAAATTTAAGGCAGCAGAAAGCAAGTTAAATTTGTAAATAACAGGTAGTTGCATATTAATTACAAATTACAACAAATTAAAACATACAGTAAGTAACCTTCATAAAAACATAATTTCAAAGTAAAAGTAAAATACGCCTGACTTGCATTTGCATTTTGACCACGTAGGTCGAAAGGCAGAAGCTGTCGCAACTGGGCCAGAGATCCGCTAGTCCCAGGTGGTCGAGTTTTTCCCCAGCGTGAAATGTGCAGCCAAACAGATGAAGAACATCAGGAACGATATCAGCATTCAAGGATATGTTAAAGATTATCGGTGATAACGTAAAGGATATCGAGGGTTCCATAAATCTAATAAACGCCAAACTACGTGAAACTAGGGCAATAAATCGGTTTCCTACTTGAAGTTGCGTGCGGTCAGAAGATGATTTTTCTTCCAAAACACTGTTAAATCTTAACTCAATTAGATAGGTGCAGCAATTCACTAAACCATTATACCCAATCTGCAGCCGATTGCTGGCGATTTTCGGAACAAAGCAAGATTACTAAGTGTTCATAACAAGAAGCTCCAAATGCATCTTATGGCATCGGAACTGAAGTGAAGACGCCAAAATTTAAAAAATATATATATAATAATACTCTAGCTTACTTGCGAACAACAAATTGGCTGTATAAGATATTAATTATTCTCGTTTAAAATTTAGTATTACTACCATCATATTGCTAGAAAAAACTGAGCCATGATAAAGTAATTGTTTGTCAAGGGCATAGCAAGTAAAAGGGTTAATAAAGATGTACTGACTATATTTTGAGGTACATGCCCATTTTATGCGAGCAGAAAAAGTAGAGTTACAAAATGTAAAAGAAGAGGCGAGAGGTAAACAAGATCTGAGCATCAAACACCAATATTAATCTGAACATGCAACACCAATATTAATACTGCTCACAATATTATGTTACCAGGATGCCAAATTACTTGCTATTGCACAGACAGTGGATCTTTTGTATAAAAATTTTTTCATGTAGTTCATAATGATTTCAGTGTGACAAACCGAAGTGCTTAAACGCTGATGAAAACTAATAAGATTAAACCCATCAGCGATGCTTAAGGGTTTTCGGATATATAATTATGGCTATCGGCAGATGAAGTAAAAACATTGACAACTAGCGACTACATTTTGAGACAGTGGACGTTACTACTTGGAAGAAGGGAGGACTATGAATAATAATGCTGCAACAAATTATTAACATTATCTTTATTATTTTTCAAGATTGGTGGCATTAATGTCCTTTATGTTTTATGTGAATTGAACAAAACAGAGTAAAGCATTTTAAATCGCGTTGTTTCTGCACGACAATGCACCCCTTCACAAACCGAAATCATGATATCGACTTATTCTTTGTTTAAAAATTTATTTGGAGGCAAATGTAAAGCAGATAGCAATTAGGGACTTACCCTTTTCATGCAACGAAGAAAAAACTACAGTAGGGACTTAGCGGTGTTAAAACATCGTTTGGTAACTATGTCTTATTAAGATCGGAGTACCTTGAATAATTAATATTTCCTGTACTTCCGATGTTTCATTCTATCTCTCTATTACTACACTCTCGTATTCAATAAGAACTATTTTCTGGTGCGATAGAACCCCACAGAAAAATGCTATTCATCTCTCTAGAGTTAAGGTTAAGGTCACAAATATATTATTGATTAATAACACAGCAGGCATACATCAGGCGACCGTGGCAACCGTTTCAAGAAAACTCTCAGTCTACTAGGTTTACTATTGCTATTATTTTATTTTAAAATAAAGAGTATTAATTATTAACTATAATTAATTTATAATTTAATAAAATTTGAGGAATATGTAAAAAGCTAAAATATATAGGTTATAGCATATAATATTTCGTTTTGTGACTTATAATAACTGTAACCTATTAGAGTTATCAAAAATATGTTATACCAAAGAGCATATAATTATATGCTCTTTGGTTATACTTCCAGTATAAGGACTCAGGACATCATAATATTTAATTGGCTGTAACAACCCTCTCAATTCTAAGTACGTATGTGTAATAAAGTTTAGCTTTTTAATTCACTTAAATGGTATGGGAAAGTTCAAGTCAAACACACCCCAACATATTTAGGATATCTAGATCGAGTTATATCTTGCACAGTTTCCTGTTTACTTGAAGGTTAGCATTCTGAGGTGAATTATAGATTCCCAAATGGCTATTATTTTACTGCTAGCAATTTCGCCCTATTTAATAAATTTATTACTGGCGGTTGCAGATATGTTAGATAGGTATACTTCAAAACTGTGTTTGGTGTATGGGCCATGACCTTATAATAGATAGTTTAGTTTATTGAAATAAAGATAATGTTTCTGGGTAATAATTATTTGCAAGTCCAACTTGTAGAATTGATGTTAGCCTTAAGATTTAAAATGTACAAGAAGGACTATTTTTACAATCCCCTTTGAACTTTTTCTTCAAGCACTGCTGGCATGAGTCAGAAAATTTTCCACTTTGTTCGCGTGAGAAAGCATAATATAAGGACTATTGAACCAAAAGTCTGTGCGATAAGAAAATATAATCCGTAACGAGCAGTTATATAACACATATTGAGCTTATCAGAAGTAGTAAGTAAAAATAATAGTAAACATAAGAGAAATGGGCAAATCTACTTTGTTTTATTTAATTAAAGCGATTAATTTTACTTGTATTTGAACACTACTGCACAATATCGTTGCTTTTTGCAAAATTGAAAATGTGCCAGCATATTTCCGTATTGAAGTAAATGAAAGGTTTACAAAGTGAGATTCTAGCGGCGGTAGTCAAGGGCATTTTATCAATGTAAGAACTTTGAACTCAGAAGTCGATACACCGCTGCAAAACATATCCATTATAGCTTTTTTCTAGACTGTAGCTTATAAATAAAAAAACATCAAACTATAAGAAAAATATATGTACATTGATTAAATAATAGTCATAGCTTCGAAGGTACCAAAATCCAGAGCACTTAAAGCTTTAAAATAGTATTTTTCTATTGTATCAAAAAGAGAACTTGTTACAAAAATTATAATAGGTATATAATATCATTTTCCTCTCATTTTTATTAGATTAATTCTGTCTTAATCCACAGCTTATCCTTTAAATTGTGTAAAAGATACATTAAATAATTATTAAAATTATTTTTCCTACAGGATTATTTAACCTAATTTCAATTTATTTCTGTTGTTCCAAAGGTCCTTATACAATTATTTAACTTTTAAATTGATTTTTTACTTCCGTCGTTTAAAAGACGAAAGAAATATTGTAATCTCGAAAATCTCTTCACGTTTCAGGGTCTCTAGATGATGACAAACCGGTTTTCTGAATTCCGTCTGTCTGCCTGTCTGTCTGTCTGCCTGCCTGCTTGTTATCGGTATAACTCAAAAACTATTTGTTGGAGGAGAACGCTATTTTGCATGCGGATTATATGCCTTCCTGGCATGAAACCAAAAAAATGTCAATAAAATATATATAGGGTGAGTACCATAAATAATAAAATTCCGCTTATTTTTCCTTTAATTCGAGAACTATTATTTGGCACATAGCTCAGGTTTTACCCTTGTCGAAAGAGTGAATTTTTTTATCCAACATATACATGGCGAGCACTTTAAAAAATAAAATGAATATTTTTACTTCAACTGAGAAATAGATAAAAGTGATAATAGCTTAAGTTTTACCCTTGACAAAAATGTAAACCAACATATACAGGGTAAATGTTCTCAAAAGAAAGAAAAAGATCAACAATAAATTCGTTGTATTTAAGGCAGCCTGCAGCAAAGCCTTCTATATATATATATACCGTGTGTCCCAAAAGTATGGAATAAATTCAGTATTTTCTAACATGTACGTTTCCGGCTAAAACGCTCGGACCCGTCGATTTTTATTTTTATTTGAGCATTTTTTGAAATTAAATGCATACATACAGAGTGTTCCGTGTATGAGGTATGGCGTTATCAATGTTTTTTTAAATGGAAACCCTCTTTTTTATTACGGAATCTGAAAGAACGCATCTTTTTACTTACGGTAAGGTCATTTTTGGGTAAAGGTCACATTACCAAAAATTAATAAAAAAAAATTAAATTTGCAAAATACTAAATTTGATTTTAAGAAGTGTGATTTTACGCTTTTATCAATGACAGCAATCAACAAAAAACATATCGGTTGTCTTAGTTACTGTCAGGCAGACAACGGTGCACAATTTGTACATTTAATTTAGTTGTTTTAGAAATTAATAAACTTAGTATATTGGAACTTTTAAATTTTTTCTTAATTTTTGATCATTCGATCTATACTCAAAAATTAGCTTACCGTAAGTAAAAAGATGCGTTCTTTCAGGTTCGGTAATAAAAAAGGGGGTTTCCATTAAAAAAAAACATCGATAACGCCATACCTCATACACGGGACACCCTGTATGTATGCATTTTATTTCAAAAAATGCTCAAATAAAAATAAAAATCGACGGGTCCGAGCGTTTTAGCCGGAAACGTACATGTTAGGAAATACTGAATTTATTCCAGACTTTTGGGACACACGGTATAATCAAAACCTTATTCTACCGTTAAGGTGTTAAGGTATTACAATACATTCAGGTATTTTACATTACTATACTACAATACACTACAATACATCTGTTACAAATCATTGAAGTCCTTTTATATTAAGCTTTTCTATGGATCCTCTTGGCCCACTCTTTTTTATTCCGTGCCTCTCTTTTCCCTTCGCTCCATAACAGTCCCTCTTCTCTTAGGTTCTCCTCTATTTCTTTGTTCCATGTTTTTCTTGGTCTTCCTCTTTCTCTTTTCTGTTGTGTTCTTGCCTCCCATATTCTTTTCGTTGTTCTTTCTTCCCCCATTCGCACTATATGCCCAAACCATCGCAACTGCGGTCGTTTTATGTACTTCATGATTCATATTCTTATTTGGGTATTTCGCCACTCTGCAAATTAAAAATATTAAATAACGAAAATATTAATAACGAACGTTTCGAGGGACAATCTGCCCTCGTTATCAACGAATAACAATTAAAAAGAACTAGAAACTTAGCTATTTTCACTGGAAGGAAAAACGACCAACCTCTAATGAATTGTTTGACATTGGAGGTTGGTTGTTTTTCCTTCCAGTGAAAAAAGCTAAGTTTCTTGTTCTTTTTAATTGTTATTCGTTGATAACGAGGGCAGATTGTCCTTCGAAACGTTCGTTATTAATATTTTCGTTATTTAATATTTTTAATTTGCAGAGTGGCGAAATACCCAAATAAAAATATGAATTATGAATTCACGCCACAAAGAAGTTTCAGAGATTACTTCATGATCGGTTCAACTTTTAATTCTTCTCCAATTCTTTCATTTCTGATATGGTCTTTTCTCGTAACCCCCTGTATGACTCTTAGGAATTTCATTTCTATAGCCTGTATTTTACTTTGCGTTTGCTTTGTCAATACCCAGCTTTCGCTACCGTATCTCAGTATAGGTTTGACAATGGATTGAACACCGTGATCTTCGTCTTTTTTGGTATTTCTTTCTTCCGAGTGAACGAATTGTTTAATGCATACTAAAGTTTTGCTGCACTTTCCAGTCTATTTCTACTACTTCCATGTTTTTGTATCCTACTTTTAATGTCTTTACTTTATCTTTTATCTCCTTTAAAACATCATCCATTAGTAGATTGAACAGTGCGGGACTGCGTGCTCCTCCTTGTCTAAGTCCTTCCTTGGTTATGAACTCTTCCGACTGCATGTTTCCCGTTCTTACGTAATTTCTTGTATTTTTATATAAGCTTCTTATACATTTTATCGGTTTGTCATTTATTCCTCTCTTTTTTAAACTTCTCTACACAGCTTTTCTTAGTATGCTGTCAAAAGCCTTTTCCAGGTCGATGAAGGCTATAAATATTTCTTCGGTGGTAAATTTTTCTATTTGCTTTAATACAAATATATGATCTTGGATCCCTCTATCCTTCCTGAAACCGCACTGTGAGTCCTCTAATTGTTTTTCTGTTATTTTCCCTAGTCTTACTTCTAAGATACCTTCATATAGCTTCATTATTATGGGTAACATTGTAATTCCTCGGTAGTTTGTACAGTCCCTTTCTTAACTATTGGGATAAGTATTCCCAATTCCCAATCTTTTGGAATCTTCTCTTCCTGCCAAACTTTATTAAACAGTTGAGTTAGCACTTTTATACCCGTTTTATCCAGATTTATAACCATTACTGCTGTTAAAGCATGTTGTCCCTCAGCTTTACATCTTATTAACTTTTTCACGGCTTCTCGTACTTCTTCTTCTTCTATTTCATCATCTTCTACAGCTTCTTCCGTATTCGTTTCTTCCTCTTCCTTTGTTGTAATATTGTGATTCTTTTCTATAGTTAATATTTCCTGGAAATACTCTTTCCATGTTTCTATAATATCATCTTCGTTTCCTAGCATCCTTCCATCTTTCGATTTTAAAGTCTTCTACCGTATTATATTAAATAGAATTGGGGAAGCTCTTGACTGTCTTATTCGTAAAGAACAGTAGACAATATAAATGTTGTCCGTATTATTATAGAATAATCTATTGAGCACCAATCGCCACTACAGCTTTTGTTCATTTACTATAAGCGAGCTTTCGATTCTGTCAATAGAGAGTGTATTTGGGTCGCATTTAGAAATATGGAACTTCCCAACAAAATAATACCACTGATTAAGGAATGATATGACAATTTCTATTGTAGATCGTTACATAACGGGCTGCTGTCTAAACCATTCAAATCCCAGACTGGAGTGAGACAAGGCTATGTCTTATCACCACTTTTGTTTTTAGTAATAATGTTTTACTAAAAACTATTGAAGGCAGAACAAGAGATATCAGATGGGGTTTGATGGATGTTCTGGAAGACCTAGATTATGCTGATGATGTGTGCCTCATAGCTACTCAATTGAGAAGCACGCAGTTAAAGCTGAGTAACTTAGTAACAGAATCGCGCAAGGTGGAAAATCAACAAGAATAAGACGAAGCTGCTAATAATAAATACCAAAGGAGCAAATAACATAATACTATATAGTAACCCCTTAGAAACAGTAGAAAAATTTACCTATCTGGGAACCATTGTATCGTGTGTAATGGAAGCACTTTGAGAGACATACAGCTCAGAATAAATAAAGCAAGAGCAACTTTTGCTAGCATGAATAAAATTTGGCGGGCTAATAAAATTCGGACATCGGCTAAGATTGACGTTGTCAATGCTACAGTTAAAGCAATCCTACTTTACGGCTCAGAAAGCTGGTATGTTACGGCCCAAATAAAAAGGAAGTTACAAGTATTTGTCAGTTGTTTGAGATATGTATTAAGAATATGGTGGCCAAAACGTATATCAAATCTGGAATTATGAAGAAAACCCGGCCAGAAGGATATAAACACCGAAATAAGACAAAGAAAGTACAGATGGCTGGGTCATACTTTTAAGAAAACCTAGAGATACAATCAGTCATGCAGCCTAGGAATGGCAGGTGCAGGGGAGAAAAACTAGAAGGAGACCCCGCACATCATGGCAGAGAACAATAAAAGAGGAAACCGGAAGAACTATGGCACAGCTACGACTAATGGTTCAAGATAAAGAGAGGTGAAAACAGTTTGTGCCGAACTTATAACCCTACCTAATGTGTATACGATATAGGCCCACTTGCGCCCGGCCCAGTTGCGCCCACCGCCATTTTCGACCCATTTGCGCCCCAGAAGAATGTCAACGCTAATTAAGGTCACATTTGGCTCCACGCTTGCATCTCATTAGTCATCAGGACACCCGAACTTAGTCGACTGACTAGTGCGGCGGTCTTCTACCTGCAAATTAGTTATTACAAAAACACAAAATTTAACAATTTTTCCCTTAGCTGCCTTAACTTCTATGCGTTTCTGTTGGTACTTTAATATTTGTGTTTATTTGAGATTTATTTTAAAATTTTAGTAAGTTTTTGCACTGGTATCAAATTTATTGATTAATAATTCAGATTATTAGATTAGCGTATTTTATCAGCGTATCAGTGACACCTAGGTTTTAAACATAATGTTATAGGAATTCAACAATATAAGTACTAATTAACTTTTTACTTCCTTTTACAATAAAGGAAGTATTGGATTTACCCCAAAAATTCGAAATTGAGTTTTCAACAGATCTTCACGTTTCAGAGTCCCCCGAACCCAAAAAAACATATGTTTTTTCATTGTTCTGTCTGTGTGTCTGTGTGTGCCTGTGAACAGAATATCTCAAAAACGAAAAGAGGTATGGTGTTGAAACTTCATATATAAGTTTTGTGTACTATGTAGATGCAACAGAAAGCTTATGAAGAAAATCGCATAACCGGAAGTATGTGTTTACTCTTGTAATTTTTCAGTTTTTTTTCGATTTTTTCAAAAACGGCTCTAACGATTTTTTTAAAACTTCTCAGTTTTATTAAATTTTTAATGTATATTGATGTGAGATAGATGATTTTCCAGTTGAATACTTCTAAAATGGGTTTCTTTTGTTTTTTTTTCTATTTTTTTATTAACTTCTATTTTAAATAGAACACCGGGTATATTATTACATTTTTGAATTCAGCTTAAAATTACAGAGAAAATATGTCTCTTCACCTAACGCTCTATTTTGCACCGTCTTTGTAGAACATGCAATTTCTTTAAATTTTTGGCAAATGCTTAAAAATTTAAAATGAAATTTTTGGCCAATTGTAAGATCACTGTAAAAGGAAGTTGTGTGCGTGTATCACACCAGATTTTTATACTCGCATTTTATATAGTTCTCCATCCACTTTTAGAAAATAAATGAAGGAGTTACTGGATGGATGGAGAACTATATAAAATAAGAGTATAAAAAGTTACGTAGTATATTGTTTAATTCCTATAACATTATGTTGAAAAACTAGGTGTCACTGACACGCTGATAAAATGCGCTAATCTAATAATCTGAATCAATAAATTTGATACCAGCGTAAAAACTCTTAGCTACTAAAATTTTTAAGTAAATCTCAAACAAACACAAACATTAAAGTACCTACCAACAGAAACGCATAGAAGTTAGGGCAGCTAAGGGAAACATTGTAAAATATTGTCTTTTGTAATAACTAACTTGCAGGTAGAAGACCGCTGCACTAGTCAGTCGGCTAAGTTCGGGTGTCCTGATGACTAATGAGATGCAAGCCTGGAGGCAAATGAAACCTTAATTACCGTTGACATTCTTCTGGGGCGCACATGGGTCGAAAATGGCAGTGGGCGCAAGTGGGCCGGGCGCAACTGGGCCGACACCATGTATACATATATGTATAGATGTATATGGGTATGTGCATACGTATGTGTGCAACTTGATAAAAGTTGTTAAGTATTACTTGTTAATTATTACTTACTAATTAGAGTGTAATAGTTTTATAACCCTATGTCCCATCAGGGAATAATGGGTACAATAATAATAATTTAAGGCAGCAACATCTCACCGATCGGAGTCGTCCTCGGTGGCGGGTCATCGCGCCGATAATTGAAATCGCATTCGCAGGCTCGTTTGCGGGCGCTGAAGTTCGAATCCCATCGCCGTAATGTTTTTTACTTGAAAATTGATGTAAATTGCATTACCAAGTGTTTCCTTTTATTGTTTCAGCATTATTCTGAACGTGAAGATATTTTACCCTTATTTTCATTTTATTTTTAAAGTTGTTTGGTGTCACAACATCCACTTGTGAGAGAAGTTCTGAGTAAAGCCCTTTACAGATTTTTTCATTTTGGGATATCTTCAAACCTAACCTGCCATTTCTTTCGAACTTCGTATATTTAAGCATTCTAGAGTGGTATATAGTGTCTTACTGTGTTTAGAATTTTATAAATTCTTCTAAACGAACCAAGTTATTGTAATTACGTATCATTCGTATTACTTATAAAATATCACTAAAATTCTCTTATGATTCGTTAACACTGCATTTATTTACAACAAATCGTAGATTATAAAGTAAAAAATTAGTCTCTATCAAACAGAATTTGTAAAAAAAGTTTACTTTTCGCGAATACTACTTTTTCATAGTTCAGTCGAACCTTAGAGGTCTGATCATGTCTGTCTGTTCATGTTTGAAAACATTATGACATATCTGATCCAGAGTACACAGAAATAGCATAGTGTGTAATTTATTACAACTGCGAGTATTTACTAATCTCCGCGATTCGAAGTGATGCAACAAATGCATCTTTACTTTTATCAGTGACGTAAATACTAATTAAAGAAGTGCCCCCTTGCTAAACAATTTTTAGTCCTCATTCGATAACTTTGAACTCATTCAGCATCAATGCAGTTCAAATGTTCAACACGTAAGTTGAACTTGTTAACGCGCTAAAATTAAATTCATACGAGTCTGCAGTTATTATCGAAATGTACTGTTCTTATTGGTCAATTGGATTTTTAATTTATTTTATACAGATTAAGTTAACCACGAGGAAGTTCGAGGCTGCCCATTTTATAGTGTAACAACTAGATAGGCAACACATTTAACAGGCTCGTATTTTTTTACAGATAACGCTTAATTTTATAAATTTGTAAAATAGATGGTTTCACTCCATATGCCTGCCTAGACCTTGTCCATAACTAGTGATGGGCATAACCGGACAATTTTCATAACCGAATTATTTGCATTCGAATGATATTAATAACCGAATGATTATTTGAATAATCATTCGAATAAATTTTGGCTCTCGATTCGTTTCGATTAAGTCAGCCGGTTTGCCGGTTGGCGGCTCACCGTCATCTGCATCGACATCGGTTCACCGTCATCTGCATCGGCATCGGTTCACCGTCATCTGCATCGACATCGTAACTTGCAGATAGCAGAGGAACCAAAACATAATATGTACGGTCGGCCCCTTAGAAATCGGGACACGTAATATGTTCTTCTAGTCTTTGGAGTATTCTTGCTCCGGTTACTTCATTAATGTGAGATGGCATTGCATAATTGACAAACAATAAACAATCTGACGTAACAATTAAAACCATAATAACTGTAAAAACCCAGTTTATACACTTAAAAAATACATGCAAAATATATCATAATAGTGTGTAGTGCCCGATTTCTAAGGCGCCGACCGTACAATATGTTGTATGTATTGGAAATTAAGAGGTATTTATTAAGAAGTGTAGAAAGAAAGAAATATGCGAAATTGCTTGCTAATCGCAATAAAAACAGTTGTAAAACGTTTATCTTTATCGATCGGGCGGGTTAAAGGCCTTTGGAGATGTAAGCAAATAAAAAATTGTTTTATAGCTTGATGCGTTTGCAGTTTTTAGGCGTTCAGGTTTCAGGTCCCCAGCGATAACCAAATTGTGTTTTCATTACAACCTGATTTGCTTATGAGTTATGACGTATTTATATTTACAGAATTTTGAGCACTTCGTAGGTCGCTGAGATATGGCACATAGTATGAGGTTATTTTTCATTCGAATACTTGGAACGAAAACCGAGTTACATAGGTTATTTCAATAACCGGATAACCGGTTATTTTTCATTAGAATAAGCCCATCACTATCCATAACAAAGAGTTATCTGAAAAAAAATATCATAAGCGGTTAGATGTGTTGCCTACCTAGTTATTATACGAAAAAATTATCAGTCTATATAAATCATAACTCTTTCTTCCGCGAGAATGACCATGTATAAAGCAACTTCAATAATTATACATGGTATACGTTTCTCGTTCTTCCGTGATTAAGATTAGTTTTGCAGTTTTTAACATTTTTTAGAACACTTATTTTTATTGGCAGTACTGTAAACCATCTTTTTTATTCTATTATTTAAATCACAACGCTAAAATGTTAATCTAAGTGATAATTCAGAACTATAGTTAGCTATTCACTTTTTGTTTTTAAAAATAAGCTGAAACAAAATATAATAGAGATAGAGCTTAACCTGTTCATTCCTCAAAAGCTTAATATGACTTACATCTCTTGCAATGTTTTCCAAAAAAAAATGAAAAGTGGAATAAAAATAAATATTCCGTAAAGAAAAAGACTTTTATATACTGAACTACCTACATTAATGGTGTAAGTTCTTGATTTTGCAATTTTAAAATTTATAGTTCCCATAGTTTAAATCTATCCATATAGAGCACAGCCTTCTTTGCTCCTCAGACGCTTGCTGGTTACAAAGCTATGTGAAAATTTATCTCGCCTCATTGCAGACTTTAAGCAATGTTTTTTTGTGCTTTTTTGCAATAAAATTAGAACATTTCATTTTCATAATTTTGTTATGATGTGCGGATGTACAGGATTTTATATCCCATTGGTTTTAATTTTTATTTAAGTTGCTAAAATGTTCGCTACAATTTTTTATTTTTTATAGTTCTCCTACCTACAAGGTAGTAAAAATATACTCATTGTAGAATCTTACTGAGGTTTGCAGTTTTCACACTTTTTATACGAATGCGTATACATATTCACTTGATCACTAGCAGCTACAGAGTGAAGTTCTAACCTCATCCACATTTGATTTAAACACTACTTTGCCAACGTAGCACACATAGAATTATTAGCACAAGTAAGCACAATTATGTAACATAGAAAAATTATATTTCTTAATTCTTGGCGTTGCAATATGAAATTTATGTGAACAAAATTTTAACGACGCAGCACAATGTTTTTCCTTAACACAAGTGAGCACAAAGTGAACTTAATTTGATGTTACAATTAAAGGTTGAGGTTACAACTTCACGGACACTGTAAGTTCTACCACCAGACTGCAAGAATTTAATGACCTTGGCCAACCAAACATAAGTATTTTTAGTCGAAAAGCCTTCGGCAGCTCTGGCAGTAATTTTTATATTTCCAACGTCATGCAGTAAAAATAATCACGCAAGGCACGGCCGATACATCAATAGATTATAATACTTTCTATAATCTAGACTTCTAGAAGAACAACATGTTCAAGTAGATAATTCGGCAAGTAAAAATACTACAACCGATTTTTACCATAATACTTCACTTACGATATGAGCTTTGAAATGCAAGTCGCCAAAAGTGATTTTTTTAATATTGCGATAGTGTTCCAGAACTCCTATCTTTTGTAGCCGAATGAAGTTTTAATAAGTTTGGTCACCTCTAGTATTAGTCTATAACATTTTCAATTTTTATCAGTGTCGTTTTTTCAAAGACACTATTGTACAAAGTGACTTTCGAACGAAAACTAATTTTTAATTAATTATGTTTTGTGAACCTATATCGCGAGACGTTTGATTTTGAATTATTATTATTTATATTATTATATACAGTGATCGTCAAAAAATCGACATAAATGAGAAAATTTTTCATATTTAATTTTTCCAAAAAAATACAATAATGTATGATTGTCTGAAAACCTATTTAGCCCCTATCAGATATACCGAGTGGTTTTTACTTAGTTAGAAAATGTCATTTTTCGAAATTGTCAAAATCCAAAAAGTGGAAGTTTTCGGAAAGTATGATTTCAATGAGTTTTGTAGCATCTGTTAGTTTCAGCTAACTAAACAATCTCAAGGCCAGAAATCAACCTCTTTAACTTTCGCAAAAATTAAATTTTTCATTTTTTTTAAAATTTTTCAAAATTTGTCTGTAGTTATTATCGAAATGTACTGTTCTTATTGGCCAATTAAAATTTTAATTTTTTTTATCAACTCACTCAATAATCTATTTTATACAGTTAACGTCGAGGAAGTCCGAGGCTGCACATTTTATCGTGTAACTAGATAGGCAACACATTTAACAAGCTCGAAATTCTTAACAGATGACGCTTAATTTGAAAAGTAATTTTCTAGTTTTTTAAAATGAATGGTTTCACTCCATATGTCTGGAGCTTGTCCACAACACACAAAATTAAGAGTTACCTTTAAAAATCATGAGCGCGTAGATGTGTTGCCTACCTAGTTATTACACGATAAAATTGGTAGCCTGTATACATCATAACTGTATCTTCTGGGATAATGACCACCTATAAAGCAACTTCCATCATACATGGTATAAATTTGTCATTGCTTCGTGATTAAGACTAGATTTGCAGTTTATAACATTTTTTAGAATATTTGTTTTTATTGGCAGTACTGTAAAGCATCTTCTATTGTCTAAATCACAACGAGAAAATGTTAATCTAAATGTTAATTCAGAACAAAAATCAGCTGTGTAAGTTTTAGCTAACTGAACAATCTCAAGCCCAGAAATAAACCTTTTTTTCTTAAACTTTCGCAAAAACTGACTTAAATTTTTCAAATAGTTTTCAACATTTCACATACCAGGACTTAATTTTAAAATTCAATTTTTTAAGTGAAAACTTTAAAGATTTATAATTGGGAAAAACAATAGAAAATGTCAAATGTCCTTTTCAGTTTTTATTATTTACTGAAAAGTAATATGTTCGAATAATTTTTACGTGTTTGATGTAAGCGGCTTTTTAGGGAAAATATTTTTCAATAATAATTAATATCTGCTTAAATGGCTTCTAAAAACGCTACTTTACCCCTGTAATGAATTACTTTTACAAAAATCCTGTAAATGTGTTTTACAGTTGTCTAAATGAGGATTTTTTAAAAATTTAGTTTACCAGTTCTAAACATTTTATTTTTAGTTATTTGGTAACTTAAAACCTTAGTATTCGGAAGTGATTGAAAAACATTACAATTGTAGCAAACAAAAGTTGTCACGTGACTTCCATTATCTGTCAAATTTTAAATTTTTGAAAATAGAGGAGAAATTTACCAAAAGAAGTTGTTACAATATTATTTTCTATAGGTGCTTCCATACTTCTGCCCACCACTGTATAAGTGTATGAGCTTTTATAGATGAAAGAAAATTACATTTCTCATTCCTCGAATAATTCAATCAGAGAGATCATTCGTTTAATAATGGCCTCTACGGAAATTTACTTAATTTTTGTCGAAATTATACTACGTGAAGAAAATGTATTCGACCTTCAAGATCTTTTAACAGTTTTGATCATTAAAGTACATAAGTAAATATGTACATAACTAACATGTGAGCAAACGAAAATTAAATCAAGCTTGGCTTTGAAATGTTTGTTTTATGAATAATATGTTGGTGACACTGTAAGTCTATGTTAAATTCGAGGTTAGCAGGTTAGGTTTTGCGTCAGTTTTGACACAGACTGACGCAAAACCTAACCTACTAACCTCGAATTTAACATAGACTTACAGTCTCACCAACATATTATTCATAAAACAAATATTTCAAAGCCAAGCTTGATTTCATTTTCGTTTGCTTCCATGTTACATATTTCGAACGATGTCAAATTTAAAATAAAATACTTCACTAAGTCATCTGACGCCGAGTTACCTGTTGTGATTGAAAGTGGTTAATAAGATGGGCCACCCATACGCAAATGAGAAATTGGCCGATATTATTCTGTTTTACTGTGAGAAACAATAGAATTCCGCTGCCGCTACTCGTACGTGCGCCACTGGAAATAGGATCAGATATACCCACGTTTTCCAATATATGTAATGCTTAAATAGATCTTCCCCTCTCTCGCTCTTGACTTATTTTTTCTTATAAAGAAGAACTTTTTACGAAAATAAAAATACTTTGTAGTTTAATCGGGACACGGAAAACGTAAAAAATCCTCAAAAATTGGGATGTGTGGCAACGCTGTTCACGATTTCACAGCATAAAAGTTACCGCTCGCAGGTGAGCGTCTTTTGCGCTTAGTATATATAGCGGGTCAAACTGAACGAACAGCAACCAAACTCCGTAGCCTAGTGCGTAGCAGGCCTACTTAGCATTCGGGAGGTCGTGGGTTCGATTCCCGCGGCCGTCTGCCGTTTTAAGTGGTTTTCCTGAGTCAACAGAGTACCTTCTCTGAGGTAAATGCCGGGGCAGTAGTTCTCCACCTTTCCTGACCTTTCTTCCAGTCTCCACCCCTCCTTTCTCTCACCAATCCCGAGTTTCCCGTTCTTGGCTGAAGAGGGACGGAAGGTCCCTATAGCAACCCGCCAGCCCCCAGTTGGGGGAATTGAAATAACCTTTTCCTTTGTGCTTTTTTTTTAACGACGAGCACACTGCTCCATCAGCAATAGCAAGACCATCAGTCTGAATAATTTTTGGAACTCCCACACTTTGTGGGGGTATAATAATAAATAAAAATATAGCAGTTTCCGGCAATTATGGTTTAAGTCCTGTTACTTTATCCGTCTGTAAAATAAATTATTTACATCGTCTAGCCAGATTCCCCCATTCTAGCTGCCATTTTGTTTCTTCGACCTTTGCCCAAACAATTTTTCCTATAAAATGCATCGTTAGGGTTCTGGATGTTTCCAGGACAATTCTAGACACTGTTGGGTTTTTGACACCACCCATCTTCTGACATGGTATATCAGGGAGGCCATGTCAAATTAATCTTTTAACTTCCGTTGTGTTAATCGTTTCTGATTCTCCCTCCGCAGCAGCCGTAACATCTTCATTTATAATATGAAAATGAAAACATTTACAAACCGCAAATGGTGAAATCATACGATACTAATAAATGAGATAGATTTAAGGCTCGCCTTTATTTAAAATAAATGAAAATTGTGGAATAATTTCCAAATTTTCAATTTTAGCCTTATTAAATAAACTGTTATTCCAGATTTTGCAATTTGCTGCATCAAAATTCACACCAAATGACATTCAAACCACAAAATAAAATATTATAAAGCAGGGCTGTAGAGTCGGAGTCGGAGTCGGGAATCGGAGTCGAGGAGTCAGAACTTTTTGGGTGGAGTCGGAGTCGGAGCGGAGTCCGTATAAATTCCCCGACTCCGACTCCCACTTTACAATTTTTTTTTAATAAAAACATTTAAAACACCAAAAGCTAACCAGCTATTTGAACGACTGTAGTACTGACTATTTGAAGACGGACTCAGGGTTAATAAAAATCATTTTTCTTTATTTATGTTAGTTTATGAAAATGCACGTACACTATAATATGTTAATTCATAGATCCATGAGTGTGCAGTGTGTTCTAGAATCCGTGTGGTCACCGCTTGTAAATTTAAATTCCTACCAAACTATTTAAATATGCCGACTTTTTCCTTGCACAGCGTAGTAGACGGTTTTTCTATATCTTACCAATAACTGTTTTATGTGATTAACAATAAAACAAGCATAGTAGGTATTATTAGTATTACGTATAATGTCTAACTGTAATAGTGCACCTTATTTTTATGTTTCAACCGTTTCAAGATGTATTTTAAAAGTTAAAACGGTTTCATCATTTTGTTGTATTGTTACTGTTCATGGTGGCTTTGGTTAATTGGCAATGTATTTTGTTTATTTTTTTGTGTTGATTTGGCAATTTATAAAAAATATTATTTAAGTCACTGATTTTTATAATTAAATTACTATATTAAATTCTATTTTAATGAAATTATTTAAATCTGCACAACCCCGCTCAGACCTCAGACTATTTGAATTTCCCATGACTCAGTAAACGTGTATTATGTAGGCAGGTAGTAAATGACTCCTTAAGAAAATAATCTACTAAGCAATGTAGTTATTACTGTTAGTTTAGTAGGCAGGTAAGAAGCTTTTGCATAAGAATGGCATTTGCAGGTTTATGAAATTTTGCCAGGAAATGTATTCTTCTTAAAGTAAATTTTATTCTTTTCCTCATTTACGTAAACCTCTCTGTGTATTATTTGTACATGAAAGCAGTACGTTGCTAGAAACCGTGCATCCAATACTTGTAATCTATTATAATCAACCACAATCCACAAAACTACTGAAATTCGTCATGAGCCGGTAAAGTTTATCAGGTAGATGAAAAGGAATGGGCGGGGGGGGGGGGGGAGTATCAATATTCTAGTACTGTCGGAGTCATAGTTGGGAGTTGGAGTCGGATTCAAACTACTAAAATATCAGGAGTCGGAGTCGGATTTTTTTACAGACTCCACATCCCTGTTATAAAGTGTGGCTTTATGGCCTCCACAGAAAATTTTAATCAATTAATCATTTAAATAGATTTAGTAGATAATTAGGATACTTTGTAAGACAGTAAAAAATTGGACATCCTACATTTGCTGCGAAATTGAAAACATATAAGTAATGACGTCTCTAATGGCAAATACTGGAAAAGAAACGTAATAGAAAAAGTTCATCAGGTGAATCTTTTTTCTAAACAGTGTTATAATAGAAAGGCCAGTATTATTTAATAAGCCAAATATCCATTTTCATTCACTTTCAACTTAAAGTGGCCATTTCACATCGCAAAAATGGGAGAAGCCTCCACTCCCCGAGATCAATTCGCTCTGGATGACCGGAAATTAATAGATTTAAAATTATTAAAACTATTTGAAATCTGTAAAAGGCTTTACACGGGACTTCCCTTGCAAATACGGCGCGCATCGACCGCTGCACCTGTCCGTCCGCGCTGATTACAGTCTGCAGCAATCGCTGCACAAATCTGTCGCTTTTACAACATACACCCTGTATCATTTAGGTCCCAAATATGCATATTTTCCTCATAACTAAAAACGTAGGCTGTGTGTATATTCAAAATATTATTTTTATATACTTTTCTGAGTTAAGCAAAAATAAACAACGTGTTGATCTTTAAGCTGCTCATGTATATATTTGACAAAAAATATATTCGGTTTCGATCCAGGTATACAATATTGTCTTCTTTTAAGAAACAGTTTGAGCTATACAGCCAACACAAACCGACAGTCAAAAAACATGGTTTTCGTCATCTAGGAACTCTGAAACGTAGAGATCTGAAGAAATCATACGAATGTGAATGTTTTCTCAATTCTATCTGTCTGCTTGTCTGTTGCCGGTATAACTCAAAAACTATTTGTTGTAGGAAGACGATATTTTGCCTGCAGATTAAATGCCTATCTAGTTCAAAACCGAATATTCTTTTGGCGACATAAATACACGGTGAGCATCTTAAAAATAACATTTTTGCTTTAGATCAAAGTAATAATTTGCGCACAGCTCGGATCTTTATCTACCAGGACATATACGGCACATTTTGGACCAACAGATAGACGGTGAACATCGTAAAATGGACAGAAATGTGTAGCGGTCGCTGCGGACCGCACTCACCGCAGGCAGAAATGTGCAGCGATCGATGCGGGCAGCACCTGCGAGGGAGATTCCATGTATAGGGTCCGGCAACTGGTATCATCTATTTTTAGTAGGCTGTTACTACAACAATATTTTGTTACTGACAATTCTGTTGTCAGATTTGTGTGCGTTAATTTATGCAGTTTAATAAATCATGGATAATTTTCCAATTAATCAACGCGTATATGTGGATTGAAAGCTTCATACGAAGTCAATCAGTTGGGAACACAGTTGATTTCGAGGTTTGGTGACATAACATGGTCGTCCAATTTCTCCGATTTGGCGGCTTCTGATTTATTTTTGTGGGGATATCTGAAGCAAAAGGTCTACGAGAGGCGTCCTCAAACAATACAAGACCTTAAAGTAGGTATTTCAGAAGAAATAGAGAGTATTGGACCAGAATTGTTGGGAAGAGAGATGCAAAAATTTACACAAAGATTGCAGTACTGCATCCAGGCTCAGGGAGGCCATTTAAATGAAGTAATTTTTAGGAACTAAAATTGCACATAAGTAATACAGTTGATATTCATCTCGAATTTGTTTCAATCCATTACTTTTTATCCGTAGGACAGGTCTTGAAAAATAGGTGATACCAGTTGCCGGACCCAGTAAAACTCTTTACATGGAAGGAGCGATACAAACTCACTTTTTTTTAAAATTAAAACCTTGTATTTCTTTTACCGATATCATCGGCAATAATTTTACCTAGACGCACATCTTTCTTATAAAATTCGGGGCAATAGCGTAGATAATTTTTTTATGAACAAACGGCACTTACAGGCATATTAAGAAAAATCATAGCGATATTGTTTTTAGAAACCCAGAACGAATGAAGTTTTTTTATCCTATTTAGACGAACTAATTAAACAAGTTGTAAGAACAGAGAGAAGAAGAATTAACTGGGGATTCACAGAACAACATAGAATATTGACTTCGCAGACGACATCTACCTTTTGTCACACACCTACAATCAGATGTAGCAAAAATTCAACAGCTTAGAAGAAGAAGGAAGAACTTTTGGCCTAATAATCAACTGCCAGAAAACAAAGTCACTAAGAACTAACACTAACAATTGTAGAAAATCCCATCTGAATAACATCGACATAGAGGAGGTTGAAGAAGTTACATACTTGGGCAGTGTAATAACAGGAACGAGCGGTGCAGAACAAGATGTGAAAGCCTTTATCCAACTTTACCCAATATGGAGAGCCCCAAAAATAACCGTAGCAACCAAACTCAAAATTTTCAAAAGTAATATAAAATCGGTTTTCTTGAATGGCAGGAAAACCTGGAAAATCTCTAAGCTCATTCTAGAACTCCTCCAGGTATTTATCAATAGAAGCTTTAAATTTTTTTTAACAATTTTGACCCAACGTCATCACAAATAAAGAACTGTGGCAGGTTCAGGGGAGAAGTCCATAAACTATCAAATTAAAATGAGGAAATGTAGGTGCATTGGAGACATTCTCAGGGAGGACCCCTCAGCGTTCGAAAAACAAGAACTATTGAAATCTTCAAGGCAGAGGCAAAGAGGAAGACCTAGGCTGAGCTGAAGAAAAACTATAGAGACGGTAAATCATGAACTACATGTCAAGACATTTGCCAAAAACGGAATTCGATGGCATTGTTTCCTGAAGCCATATGCTCCGAAATGGAATAACGGGGACTAAGTCAAGAAAGTCACCCTGTACATATTTGACCGGAAGTATTTTAGGTTTCGTGCCAGGTAGACATCGAATCCGCATACAAAATATTGTCTTCCTCCAACAAATAGCTTTTCAGCTATACCCCCAACAGATAAATAGACAGACAGACAGACGGAATTAAGAAAGCATGTATATGAAAATAGCTATTTTCACAGTAGTGTACCCTATGTGAAACTTGCAACTTTCGCCATTAGTGGTTAAAGTGAGCCTTGCTATAGAAATGATAAACAACAAACTCTTTGCCCGCGAGAATGTTGGCATTTTTATACAACAAAATCAAGTATGTGGATAACTGTGAGATTCTTAATTAATTTGTAATTTTTGCATTATGTAATGCAAATTGAATTTTTTTCATATTCGTATAAAATGGTATATTACATTACAAGGCATGAAAATTATACTTTGCAGATGAAAAGGTTTGTTGAAGAATATGAGGACGCGAAGAGTCCGAGTATTTCTTCAAAGCCTCCGAGTCAAGCATTGACACTTTCATGCTGTGTAATGTATTACATTTTTTATGATATCTTTCTTTGTAACGCCTAGCGCGCGCAGGCTTCGGCAGCACGTATCTACACCGCTCCACGGTTCCAGCCGTCGCTAAGAGAGGGCGCCAAGCGCCAAGCGAATTTACATCAGGTAAATAGAATGTAAATAATATGACGTAATTTCCGGCTAACCTGGTTTTGTTTCAGTAACGTAGGGACGCCGAACCTGCATTTGTTTAACTTCCTGCAATTTTCGGTGTCAAAAACCGCTTATTCGCAAAATCAAAGGACGCTAACTCGATAAAACCTCTCTCAAACTAATCTGGGAACTAGGGCCTGCTTCTACATCTCGTAAAATTTCTAATCTTGATAAAACCCAAAGCTAGTGAGCCTTCTCCAATTTCTTCCCTCTGAAATGTATCTTGCAAGGACGGATTCGTAGGCTAGATCACAAAATCAAACGAAGCCATGGCAATTATAAACTTGGTGACTGCTTCCTGCTCCAAATGTCTGGATGTAGGGCTCGATAAAGGATTCTCCAACACGCACACAATTCTTGCTAACCGATGTTTGTAACTATTCGAAAACTTGCCTCGATGTTGACCGCACTTGGGCCAATCTTGCAGCCTGCTTTCTCTCTTCACTGGGATCTGTTACTACGACGAAAATTACACACAAAGATGCTCTGCAGACCGGTGAATATTAAAGACCACTTTTTGACTCACACAGAAAACTTTTTATTTGAAAATTTACATACATCTGTGAGCACCTCTTGCACACAGTACAATTTTACAAGGCTTGTTTTTTCAATTTATTAACAATTGACTGTCTCGTTTCCTAGCAACTAATTTTTACATTTATTTTATGAAATAAGTGTTGATATAATGTTTTTACTTAGAAACGAAACTGTCTTTTCCTTGGAAGTTGTCAATGGTAGCGCTTGACACTTGAAATCTCTGATTTTTTACTATTAGATTTTAAATGAACTGTTTCACATGTTTATAGTTAGTACTGTACAATTGTCTGTGTCCTATAATAGGTTGCCTTATCTTGCTCTTTACAATATTTGCTTCCTTGCCCGTTTCCTTACCCGTCAGCTGTTTTACCGTTTTTGGTGATATAATTTTTAATACTAATATAATTTTTGTAATGTCACAAACCATCTGTGTGTCATGTTTAATTCACATTATTGTATTGACGTTACCAAATCAAATAGCCAGCTACACAAATTAAGATGCGTTTGTCATTCCGAACATTATGAATACAATTATCAATAAAACGTTAAACCTAACCCTTTTGATTCTGCCTTCCCTAATGCTAACCTTTTTCAATCAAATTATAGTTACTGCTAATCATATCACGTGCATTTATTAGTGTAAAATACTGACTTCATCTTGCAAAAAAAAAACAGAATATTAATTCTGTTTATAGTGTTAGAGGCATTTGATACAGTTGTAGTTACCATTTTGCCGATCCGTGATTTCAGTGAATTAACAAAGCGTTCATTTAGCATAAGGGACTTAATTGTAGAATATATTATCTCTTGGATATCTTCCTTTTCTTGTCATGTTAACATGATTTTTAAATTTCGTTCGATTCACTCCATTGGATAGCATAATTACAAAAAAAATAATTACCGCTGTTCGCTTATGACTAACTATTCGACCACACAGTTTTAGGGGAACACAAGGAATTTGCTTCTATTTAAACCAAATTCTAACCTACAAAAATAAGCAACTGCGTAGTAAGTACCGAATTCAAGAAAACCAGAAATACCAAATGCTTTTGAGTGCAAAATGATTTGTGTTAATTATATATTGCTATTATTAAGCTCACACTTGAGAAATGGCATTACATCAACGGTGTAGCTATAATAATTTTTTTCTGCAAATAAACGTTACAGGCTCGAAAGCTGTGCATGTAGAATCCAGGTGTTTAATTAAAAATTAAGGTTTTATGTGCCCAATTCAGTTAGAATATACTAAACACTCGGTAAAGCAATTCATTTAAAGAACTAATATACAAATAAGAAACTTTGGATTACAAGTGGCAATAACATACCAGACATTGAACTTTACGCTGAGTGACGTATGTGCTCCGAATAATAAAGAAAGTCCTACATAATAAAACATAGGTTTGTGATGTGTTTCAAAAAGTATTTTTAATGCCAAATAATATATCGAAGTAAAGGTCCGCAGACAGGCTCCAATTAGCTGAACTCTTGAAAATCGCAGCAGCAAGGTTAAGATCGTGCCAAATGTGTTAGCTACTTTTGGAATTTCTGCAGGCTGCATCCAGAGCACGTAAACCATACCTACAGCAAGTCTGAGCTCCAAAGTGGTCTATAAATGGTGCTAAAAATACAATTACCTTCCGAGATTTCTTCAGGTTTTCATGTTTCAGGGTCGCTAGATGACGAAAACAGGTTGCCTCAATTCCGTCTGTATGTCTATCTGTTGGCGGTATAACTCAAAAACTATTTGTTGAAGGAAAACAATATTTTGCATGCAGAATATATGTCAACTTTGCATAAAATCGAGAAAATTTCGGACAAATATGAGCACTTTAAAAAATATGTTTTTATTTATTTTGAGAAATAGATAAAAGTAATAATTTGCACATAGGTTAGGCTTTACCCTTGATGGAAATGGGGCCCAACAGATACAGGGTATTGTCGTAAAAGGGTCAAAAGTTTGAACAATAAGTACGTTGTGCTAAATACAGTCGCGCATCCCTAAGCCAGGAGAGGTTCTCGATGAGCCCGTAAATTAGGCGCTCGGATTTGAATTCGCGTTTGCAGGGGCTGTAGTTCGAATCCCATCGCCGGAAATCGTTTATATTTGAAATTGATTTAATTTGCGTTGCCACGTGTTTTTGTTTGTTGTTTCAGTATTATTACGAACGTGATATGTTTACCCTTTTGATGTTTAAAATTCTTTAGTGTAACAACGTCCACTTGCGAGGGAAGTTTTGCGTAAAGCCCATTACATATTTTTATTTGTATAAGAAGTTAAAAATTTAGAACTAACATTCACAATCTTGATGTCTGATTCATAGTGTAATAACGCTCTCTTTATGGGACAAAATATATAAATAATTAGGGATTAATCACCACAAATAAAATTAATAGTTTTAATAATAGAATTCAACATTGTGAAAAATCTCAGGACTCTTTAAAAAGATGTTTGTAATTATTAACTTGTAAAATAAATGGTTTATTGCCTTTATTATTTATTGGCAACTTCTCCAAATAATGCTCCAGATATTAAATGAGAAAACTCTTATCTGCGAGGATTCGGTTTTAACACCCAATATTGCATTTACTGTTGACTATAAATTTTATTCAAGTATAGCAAATATCCGACCTTCTTGCAACTGACGGTTTAACATATAACTTAACAGCGTAAACAGAAATGAATGATGGTGCAAATTAGCGTAATTTGAACTCAAAATACCAACAATTAACGAATTTCGCGTCAGGTAAATATGCAATGCAATTAAGACGTCAAAAGGACGCCGACTAGGCAATTGTTTCAATTTCCGGTTCTAGTGTAAAAATCTGTCATCACCCGCATAATCAAACGCCGATATCGTAATAAAAATCTTCTGAAAAGCCCCTGCAAACTGGAACCTGCTTCTGCACCTTGTACAAAGTCTATTCTTCCTGCTGCACAAAGCTGATAGACAGCCAGGACCCCGTTTCTGTTGGAATATACCTTATAAGTGGAGCTTGGATGCTGGCTCGCAAAATGAAGGGACTCTAGTAACCCTGCTTCTAGATTTCTGCTCCAAATATCTTCAAACAGGTACTAAGGAGGGTCTGTTCTACACGTTGGTCACAAATTTCAACTGCCTGCAGCCCCTGAACTCGATGAGTGCCCTCGATGTCGGACGTCAAATCTTGCAGCACAGATCCCTCTTCACTGGGATATTTAAGCACAATGAAATTCTACACACAGATGGACTGCACACTAAAGATAATTAAAAACAACTTTTCGATTTCAACAGAAAACTTTTATATTTAAAAATGGCTTGAGTTGACAACAATAAAAATGTTTTTCGATAATTGTCAATTCGTAGCACTTTTAACCTCACAATTATCTGCGTTTTCACTATTAGTCTTAATTGCACCGTTTTCATGAGTTTTGATTAGCATTGCACTATTGTTCTTTGTTCTAACTTAGGTGGTCTTATCATGCTCTTTGCATTCTATGCTTCATTTACATAGCTTGTAACATTTCACCCATTTACTAAGGGTGTCAAAATTACTGTCAAAGTTACTGCGAACGGGTAGCTCTAGTTTTTGATAATTTTGTTCCCTCAGATATATATATTTAATTAGCAAACAAACACCAGAATACTACCTTAGATAGTTTATTTTGTTTATCTATCTGTACAATCAAAATAAAATGTATGTTATTCTGAATAATAAATTATTCTGGAGTTCCGCTCTTCGCTATCCTAACTCGGCTGCAACCCGTCGCACGTCGGTGTAAAGCTCGTTTGGGATGCTTCCTCTCGTTTCCCGTTCTGCTTTGCGGAACGCAGCTGCCCGTGAACTCAAGCGGCCGATAATGGACTGAATGCACAGACCGTTAACCTCAAATACGGCCCGGATTTAAACGTGCTTGGGGCTGTAAACACAGAAGTAATTAGGTTATCTCAAGGGGTGCTTACACTTCAGACGCGATCGCAAATGTATCCAAGCTTCATCGGAAGTCGCGACGTTGTTGTGAATTGGTGCGGTGCGCGATAATCGTCCGTCGGGATTCAGCTGGTGCACCGGCGAATGACCTCGAGGTGGTTGCGGACGCTCGGGGTCTGCGGGGATATTTTCCACGGTGCAGCTTAGCCTTGTGGTGCTGCGGACGATTCACCACGCTCCTGGAGAACTCTTTCTGGTACGTAAATATCGGTAGTTAAAAACGATTAGCACACATTCAGACGGCCACGAAGCCTGCGGCACGCAGGGCTTTTGTAATATAAGATCTATTATGTTTACTTCGGGATCAATTACACCGTGAAGTCGTCTTAAGTAATTATTATGGAAAACGTGGAAACATTCTCTCCAAAAGAGCCTTCGCTTCAAACAAGTTTCCGAGCGAGTTTGCAGATATCGGGAGACGGGAAGTGGGCTATTGGTTTATGCTGATTGAGGACTGGAATATTCGAATTAATAGATCAGGAAACGGTCCCTCGAAAGAGCCTTCGTTTTGAACTAATCTCAGGAGGGAAGCCCTTTGGAGTCTTCGATTCAAAACTGATTACAGGTAGGTTTGGAACAGAAAGGTTCAAGATTTCAGAAATGAAATGAATGACAATGAGCCTGTCTAGAACTGGGCAGGATAAGGATGAGACAGGAACAGGTAGGCTTGGAATTATTCGGGAATTATCTTCTTTGAACTGGTCGAGGAGCTTGCTTTTATATGTTCTGCCGTGTTATCGGAGCCGCCACCTCGGACATCTTAGGTGAGAGAGAGGTGCGAATTTCTAATTCAAAAATCGCGTTCGCGCTGGGCGAAACGTTACAAGCTTTTCACCTTTCAGCTACGTTAGCGTTTTGCTGGTCTTATAAAATTTAACCCTTAACGCTACATATAATTTTCGTACGTCTCAAAACATTCACAATATTATATTGACGTGACTAAAAGCAAATTTGTCAGTCACATAAATTCTGGTGCGTTTGCCATAACGAGCAGCTTTAAAAAAAATAAGTTAAACGTAACCCTTTCTATACTGATTTAATGTAATGCTAACCTCTGTCAATCAAATTATAGCTATTGCTAATCATATCTTGTGGATTTATTAGTGTATAACAATTACTTTAATGCTGAAATAAACAAAATATCCATTCTGTGCCTATTTGAAGCTTTATTTTATTTTCGTCTTAGTTATGCAACCAGAAATGCTATGGGCATTAAACTATTGCAATATAGTGCACCTTTCCAGCTAATTTTAAAATACCGGCACAAGCTATTTGTATAGAGATAGATTATATGAGATGTTGTTTAAAACAAAGACTTAGATTATTATTTTTTAAATATGTCTACCTAATTTGTCATAATTTTTATTTTTGTTATATTGGAATTATATGTTAAGTAGCAGAACCAAATATAGAGAAATAAGGGTGCTATTATTGCTTTTACTATTATGCATATACTTTGAAATTACAACAGTAGTTAGAACTCAATTAAAATAATGGCGTACATCTTAAAAGCACAGTAGATTTTCTACGAATAATGCAAATTAAGAAAAATTGAATAGACTGTCAGTGTATAATTACGTATGACATTTGATACTCCACTCTGAAATCTTTAGGCTTTTCGCGGTGGAATTTTATTTATTCTGAATAATAGTTTTCCTAATAAATTAATTAGTCTATTTGGTTTGAGTAGGTCAGGTGCTAGTGCATGTGTTAATATTATACGAATATAAAATGCATTTGATAAACTAAAACAAGCCCAAAGCATTCTCCTTCTAAATACTAAGAGGACATCGTCTTCAATGCACATGGTTCTTAACGTGGAAGCCATTTTTGATTGGTAGCGTTAGTTTCAAAACTATTTCATGTTATTAGGAGTACTATTATTCTGAATAAATGAGATTCCGCCGAGAAAAGGGTAACGATATTTCCGAGACGCTAAAAAAGCCGAGTCTTAAATATTATTCAAAATTGATCGAAGTTAAGGGCTAAGGGGTCGCATGAAACCGAGGCAGGGGAGTTATCACGCAACATGTACCTACTCTGAATTCTGTGCTTGACTCAATCTGGTTCAGTCGTCACCACTGTATCGAGTTGCCAATCGCAGCCCAAGAATGAAGCATTCGAATTTTCTTTGTTTGCTGACTTTGTACACGTGTTTCGCGCGCGATCCACCGACGGTGACGATTCCTAATCAAGGAACTATTGTGGGGAAGGAAATTTCAATGATCAGGACTCAGAGGATAGTCGGATATTTGGGGATTCCATATGCTGCTCCTCCGGTGGAGCAGCTGAGGTTTTCACCACCCTCCATCGACCCCATGCCACGATGGGATGGTGTTCGTAATGCAACAGAATATGCACCAGCTTGTCTGCAGAGCAGCAACAACTTCAACAAACTGGATTCACCCTTCTTGCGACTCATTTCGGACCTGCAGTACGAAATCAACGAAGACTGCTTATATTTAAATGTTTTTGTTCCATTTGGAGGTAAGTGTTATTTTCACCTTAATTGAAACTTAAAGCGTTATGATCTTGACAAGCACCTTTAACTAGTTTTGATCTCAATATAATCACCAGGACTACAGCAACATTGCATTTGATGTCTTCTTGAGAAAATATAGAAATGTGCATTTGCTCTAATTTGATCACATAAAATTTTATTGCAGTAGTGCTGTTCGTGTCGTTGCCTGGTAAATCAATTTTGAATAAATTAGTGAGTTGTAGTTTCCCTCATATTTTACTGAATTGCAGCGTGAAGATGTAAATAACTTTAAAGTCATCTAAATTTCTGAAGCCCTTAGGAAATTTGTCTACTACTAGAATCGGAAAATGTATACTAAAATCCTTTGTGTCAGTGGTGACTAATGAAATATAACAACAAAAGAATTCTGCGAAAACAGTCAACGAAATTTCGAATAGTTAATGTAGTTTGATTGCTTTTTGAGAAAAAACCGGGAATGTTAGAAAGTCATTGCGATCTGCTGCATGGATAACCGTAATGTTTGTTTCCCGTGTTACTTTAGTATCATTATAGGACTGAAAGAAAACGGAACTAATTTTCTCGTAATTGACCTTATCGTAACACTCGATTGTTATGCTGTAAACTTTGAGCGTTCTAGAAAAGTTTAATTTCTAGCGGTTTTCTATGCAATTTTTGGAAAATGTACTTGTTCTACATAAAAAATTCAGATGATTTGCAAATACTCCCAAAAATTGCTATTGCCATTAGAATGACTGATCTAGAAATCGTAATACCCTTACGGTAAACAAACTCATGCGTAGGTAACTAATCTTAGACTTATCTTAAAAAAAAAAAATAAGTGCAGTGGTCCTTGATGCGATAAATAAGTTTCGACAGTACTTAAAATAATTATGTTTAATATAAACCATCAAGTAGTGAAAATCATGGTTTTATTTATTTTTTTATCTTTTAACTACTAATATGAAGTATCAAAACAAACATTTAATTAACAAGAAATCAGATGTAGCCCTAACTAATCTAGAAGAGTTGACACAAGTTTTAATTCTGGCTTTTATAAAATCGCCCCATCAGTGACAGCAACATGCCTGGCATGTCTACTAAATGCCGTTTTAATTAATTTTAGTGTTTATATCATTAGATACAACGGAAAGATTAATTCGTGCCTTTCTATACTGCGGATTTTTTAATATCTTAATTTTTGTTGCTTTTTTAATTGTCTCGGTTCGCTCACACGCAAAGACGCAGCGATTTTATCGCACTCTACACACTGGTTGGAGTTCTATTTCCGCCAGTGTATAAAGAATGGGGTTGTTTCTTGATGAAACGGCGATTATAATCTTTTTCGTCTTTTGTATGTTAAAAGCAGTGTTTAGTTGTACGCACGTAACAGTAGAAAATCGAAGTGGTTAGCTTTCCTGCAAATCTTTAGTAGAAAGTGTGAAGAAAAACATAATCCGACTTGGGCCGAGTATGAAGTTTTAGAGTACAATTAAATCAATAGCTTGACCTGGAAAATATTCAAACTTTAAACAATGTTAAGATTATTTACAAAAAAAAAACAATTTTTTGGTAACGTTTTTATTCATTTTTTTTTGTTATTTATAGCAGCCGCCTGAAATTCAGCATTTTTTACGCGGTTAACATCTTCAAAACAGTTAATTTTAGACCGTACAACTTTACATTAAAATGATTTGCAATACTATAGGGAAATATAGGAAAATTATAGAGAAAAATCTGTAAAAGGCTTTACCCAGAACTTCCCTCGTCGACATTGTGGCACTAAATAATTTTAAAAATCAAATTAAGTTAGGAGTAAAAATATCTTCACGTTTTTAATAAATTAAATACATTCTCAAATAAAAAAAAATCCGTTACCGAGGGATTTGAACCGCGGCGCTTGCGACTGCGAACAAATCGTTGACCAATTTCTTTCAACGTTACGGAGCCCTGTTCATATCGTTGCGTTTCAGCTGGCTTAACCTTCACGCTGGGCATGTCTTAAGTTTCGTGCGGAAACGAGGTGCGTTTCAACCAAATCAGGCAATGGAAAATTATATTTTTTACATCAGTAAACCAATGCAGATAATTCTTTCACAGAACACTTAGATCAGCGCGTTGCAGCTGGCCCAACAGAAAGAATAAGGTTTCCACTAGTTTAACAGCCGTATTCATAGTCGTTCGCCAGCGGCTCGCCGGCGAGTCGCCGGAGTTTCGTTATGAATAGTATGTTGGCGGCACTGTACGTCTATGTCAAATTCGAGGTTATCAGGTTAGGTTTTCCGTCAGTTTTGACAGAAATTGACACAAAATCTAACCTGCTAACCTCGAATTTGCCGCTGGCGAACGACTATGAATACGGCTGTAAGAATCATCGCGAAATAATCAAAACTAACCTTGGAAATGCGATGTATGCTTAAAATTCTTTTATTTTCAGCCTTAAAGCCTCGCGAAAAGATTTGCGCATTATACGGCTCCCGGCCTAAAAAGGTCAACATAACGCAGTTATTCTTTACTCCTTTTTGTCTCGTACAACAATTATCATGTATCTGTTGGGCTCTAGTCTTGTCAACGATAAAGCCTGTGCTATGTACAAATTACTACTTTCATAAATTTCTCAATTCAAGTAAAAATTTAAAAACAAATTTTTTTTAGGTGCTCACCCTGTATCTATTCGTCTGAGATTTTCACGGTTTTATGCCGGGTAGATACATAATATGTATGCAAAATATCGTCTTTCTCCAACAAATAGTTTTTGAGTTATACCGCCAACAGACAGACAGGCAGCGAAGAGACGGAATTGAGAAAACCTGTTTTTAGTCATGTAGGGACCCTGAAACGTAAAGATCTAAAAAAATCTGGAAAGGTTATTTTTTCTCGATTAAAATACTTCCTTCGTCTTCAGAAGAGGAAGTAAAAGAAGTATGTGTGATTCACCACACTTTTTTCAGTCTCAAAATATTTTATTAAATACACCACCTTCATCAGAAAGTTGCGTGTTCAAATTACGTCGGGGTCACCAATTTATAAGATATAGGGCGATGGGGTGTGTATATATTACTATATATTTTGCTTATTTATAGAGGTCAAATAAAACGCGTGTTGTTTTAATAACCAATATAATAGACTTGTTTTGTAGATTATTTGATGCGTCACCTTAACAATCAATTAGGTTACGTGATCATAAACTGCCTACAATTTGTATATAGAGTACTTGTCGCGCACGTTGAAAGTACATTTTGTACACTGGAAGACAATTTTTGATTACATTTACTCGAGTACTGTACAGCTCCTACAATGCCATATTAAATGTTATTTGAAAAGTATTTGTCAAAAACTTTCTTAATATCAGATACAATAGCAATAATCCAGTGCCAGAATAATAGTAATTGTAGTCAAGCTATAATTATTTATAAAAATCGACATACAGTGTGACCCATTTGTTCTCGAGCCACCCTGTAAAATCTTTATTTATTGTGCGATTTTAACCAGATTTTCTTTTAATGGTAGACCTTGATGAACTGTATTTTTCAGTTTTTCCATGGATAGCTTACGTTTTCAAATAAATTTATGAAAATGACTAGTATTTTTTATGTATTTTTAATTTGGCTATAAAATCGTTAATACTTGACAGATTTCGATAAAATTTAGTACGGTTTTGAGGGGTGGCGGATCCAGATTTTTTCTAAAAAAATCGCTAATATAAATTCTTAAAATTTTAATACTAAACACTGATCCAGTAGGCCTTGGATTTTGTAGGAACGTGGCGCTTTTGGCTCCAAAAATACAGTTCATCAAGCTCTACCATTTAAAAAAATCCGGGCAAAATCGCACAATAAATAAAGATTTTACAGGGTAACTCAAGAACAAATGAGTCTCACTGTATATAATTAGTTATGATTCTACCATATAATAAAGTGTACTTTATTTACTGCCTGCGTTTGTAGCAAAAATGGTTAACGCAAGTTCTTATTCCTACTCACATACATTTTTAGGGTTAGTAAACAACAGTGACTTATAATAATGATAGGTAGTAAAAGCACATAGATTTCTGTATATTATTTAGTGCGAGTGGTAGATTTAGAATACTTCAAGAAATATCTGCATTCGACTGCTTTTATGAGAAATTACTATACGTGTACTCGCGTACGTACTATATCCAAATACAATTTTAGAATGTATTTATTAGAGCCTGTACCTTACCACATTAACTAATATTATTTGTAAATTATTTCTAATATCAACTATAATATAATGTTTGTATGTATGTATGTATAATCTGTAACCTCATTTTGTAGAGGCTGGTGCTTTATGCGCTGGCATCTGGCGGTACAATGCTCAACTTGCCCCGAATTTGGAATACAGGGTTGGAGCGCGCCTTTGATGCTTGAGCAGCAACCATTGTATGAGGTGTGTGTCTTGGTGATGTGTTGGCCTTGTTACTCTATCTCTTAGGTCTGTGGTTCTGAGTAGAGCACAGTTAATTTGGTGCCCAACTGTGAATGGTTTCACCGATCCCGATTTCAATCGCCAAAGCTAGGAAAAATTCCGACCCCGGCGGGATTCGAACCGAGGACTTGCTTAATGCAAGCCTGGCGCTTACCCAACTGCGCCAGTCGGCTTCTATACTATAATATAAATAACAAGTAATAATTCTAACACAAGAAAACATGGCATAAAGCTGCAATTATTATACAAATCCTTACTTATGTGAACTTAGTTTTAGTTTCACCTTATAGTTAAAGTTCACGTATTTACTATTTTCGTCAGTAATAAAAGGGTTAAAACAACCTTCTCATACTTACTCATATAACATTTCAGTTTTACTGAACAACAGAGAAGTTTCTGTTTGCTATTTAACATTGAGAAAGCACTAATATCAACAATACATCTAGAGTACATTTATAAATACACAGAAAAGTTAATGTATACAAAATACAAGTACATGTATAAAGAGCTGCTTGTGAGTATGTGTACTCGATTATTTTGTATTGGAGTACAATTTTTGTTTACATTTGCTAGAGTGCTCTAGGTATATAGGTTTGACCCTGCCAAATCAATTGTTGTGTTATTTGCAAATTTAACTAATGGCCTAAGGGATTAAACCGTGCCACTGTTGAGATAAAAGAACGCTTGATCGAAACGTTGAGTTCTTCTATCTGGATGAAACGTTGAGTTCTTCTACTTGTCTCAACAGGAACGTTATCCAATCTCGGAAGTTATTAGTAATACGAATATCACACTAGTCATTGTATTACGCTACAATAAGTTAAGTTCATATACCCACTCCTCACTGACCTCGTTAATAGTAAAAACATTCATTAGAATTACATTTCGGCTTAGACCGCGTCGTCTTTGTAGATAATCACTCATTATTTTTTGACTTAATGTGCCTAACACCTTGTGAACTCAAGCAAGGGTTTGTGTAACGGTTATGTTCTTTGGTGGCTCGTAAACTCGACCTATATTAGTGCACAAATAGTAAAAAGGACAAATATACCTAAACATCCTTGTTTACAAGGTAGTCTAATAACATGGACCAAGTCATGGGTGGCTTTATTATAAAAAATAAAAATACTGCATAACGAAGCTAAAGTATTTATACAACTATGAATTAATTTGGCATCTAGCAAATATAACGTTTTGCTTGCATCACTCTGTATATAAATACAAAACTTTTTATGGGATGAATTGATAAAAATGTGATATACTTTCTATAAATCTAGGTTGCTTTATAGGTAATTATTTCGAAATATTTCCTTAAGAATTTTACTTCAAAATGCTACCAACAGAGTTAAGTAATATTACAAAAAGACATTTGAGTAATAAAAAACAAAACATAAACATGTGGGGAATGCGCCTTACGGATAGGCAACACACTTATACTATAGCAATACACCTTGCGGATAGGAAACACACTTGCTAAGCGTGTGACGTCATCTCATCAACCCCAAAGTACAGGGTGCCCATCACAACGACGCAACCCTCAGTGGCGGCAGTTTAGTTACAGCGTTATGAACATTATTATGTTATGTACTTTATGCTATGTTCTTATGTTAATTCTTAATAAAGCGTGAAATATATTACTCAACAATACAAACAAAAAATAATATTTAAAAAATTTCATATAACTTTGCAAACTTTTAAACCCGCCAATGTGAATACTGACAGTATCGCTATCAAGGCAGTGTAAAATGTATAACTCTAAGAGAATGATTTAGCAATAACTACAAAAACAGTTGCCCTCAGCTGAGCCTTCTGTAACAGTAGAGTTTAGATTGTTCTAAAAATGTTTTTCATTGACCGCATATGAAACGATAAATAATTTCCCTAACTGCAATTGCGACGACCGCAAGTGCGACCATTTCATTATAGCTACCGTTTGTTACTTGTAAATGATTTTCCAATATAGGTAATCGATCGCCAGAACAGTGGTAGTAATTACAATACACTGCTTGATTACGTTCTTTCAAGAATAACTACCACGAAATTGACTTGGGCAAGATGGGATTCGTTATAATTAACGTTTCCATTGCAGGAGCATCAGTCTCTTTTTTTAGAAGGTGTAGATATTAACCCCCCACGGGCGAGAAGCCGATTTTCCGATGGTAAAGATATGATGTGGCTATTTGAAAAAAAAATGTTAAAGTTATAATCTTAATATCAGGCACAATAAGAATAATTAAGACTTGTATATCAAGCTGAAATCGTTTGTAAATATTAAGATGCATTAGTTATTTGATACCCAATGTTGCATATAATCGTTCTAAAAAGGGAGGCCTCACTAGCTAACAGAAAATTCCCGTTTCAAGTTAGAACAGCAAAAATCCAATTTTCTCAATGGTAACGATTGCTATTCACTTAATATCAACTCAATAAAAATAGTTCATTACTATAATGTTCGTAATCGGACAAGGAACCCAATGTGCACCACTAACGTTGAAGAGTAACCTTAGACCAAGAGCTATATTAACGTTGAAGAGTCTTCGCGAAAATCAACTAGTTTTACAAAGTTATGTCATTGATTCTACGTTAGCCTTTGACGGTTTTTTAACGTTTAACTCATGACCAAACAAGACCGTTATCTGTGGACGTTATAATGCGATCTAAACACATAAGTTTTCAACATTGTTGCCGACTATTTAACGTGTTTTTTACGTTTGGTTACCAAACCGACATCTTTTGAACTTCGTATTATTGTACAATTTTCATCCATATGTTAAGGTTGTAAAGTTGTTCTTTTTTCAACAAAAAATGTACGTTCTTTGTACATTAAAACCACGTTTTATTAACGCCATATTTTGGTGAGGTGCTAACGTTATAAGCACGTTACTTTTGAATCTCAACTTCAACTTGTTTTTTACGTTGAAACGATGTTTTATTTGATACAAAATTGACATTTTATTTGCGTCAAGTATTAAGGACAGAAGGAAGTTGCTTTTTTCTGAATAATCTTTGTTTTTCCTGTCCACTATAATAAGATGGCGACTACAGTTGATAAACGGAATCTCACAACAAATAGGGTAGCTGTTTCAACACTGTGTAGCTCCACCCAAAGTCGACAGCTTACGTGTGTTTGCGAACGTCATGTTAACATTTAACAATAATTGATGGGCTATAATGCACTTAAAAAAGCCTACATCAAAACGTAATGCAAAAACGTAGTGATTGCGTTGTTGTATCAAACTCATAACGACGTAATGAGTCGACTACTGATCTCGAAGGCGTTTTATATTAACGTCATTTTAACGTAATGTAGAAAATGTTAACTATTCGTGTTGTAATAAACGTCATCAGCGAAGTAAAAACGTAATGCAAAAACGTTATGATAAAGTTGTTGTAACAACGTTATATAGACGTTAAGAGTCGACTACTAATCTAAAAAGCGTTTTATATTAACATTATTTTAATGTAATATGAAAAATGTCATTTTTTTTGTTTTTATAACGTAATATCTACATTAACTGGCGGTCTAAAAATCTCGTAAAATTAACGACCTATCGGCGACGTACAAACACTCTTAATAAACATAGTAGCCAACACGTTTACTAAACGACATAATTACGTAAATAATAAAATATATTACTAAAAACCAACGTATAATTTAGGTTGAGAAAATGACGTTGCCTGTTTGACTAAAATTTCACGTATAATTTTGAACGAATAACGTCTTTTCAACTACGCCAAAGTCTTTTCGACATGTTTAAAACGTATGCATGTCTGCCGGGCATGCATATCATCGGCGTAACAAAAGTATTAATTACCAGAGCAGTAGCAGTTGTAACATACGGAAACATTAGCTTAAGCTACAATCATTTGTAAGCATCAACATAATGACTAGTTTTTCTTCCAATAACTGGCTTAGAATTGACTATAGTGGCAATAGCCCTTGTAGTAGTATATTTGGAACTTATTTAGTCATATATCAATACTATAACAAATTTTTCTGCATCCAAAAAATTCAAGTTCAATAGTTTAGTATTCAAGTACGTCTGCTAAGCACGTTTTACAGTAAATATTAACTACAGAAAATATTGTTGTACTACCATAATAGCTAGTGCCGACCAAAAGATAATAATTATAGCCAGAGTAAGTGTGCCATCACTGATCGGTGCTCAATAACTGGCTAAGAATTGATTGCAGTGGTTATAGCTCTTGTAGTAGTATATTTGGAACTCATATATCACTACTACGAACAAATTTTTCTGCGTCCAAAAAATTCAAGTTCAATAGTTTAGTATACAGGTACGTTAAAACGTCTGAAAAGCACGTTTTGCAGTAAATATTAACTACAGAAAATATTACTGTACTATTATAATAGCTAGTGCCGACCAAAATATAATATAATTATAGCCAGACTTTTTATTTAAAAAATAACTATCCTAAACTTATTTATTACTTGGTTACAGTAGCTATCAACATATTATAGCAATCTTTCCAATGGCCGGGCAAAGCAACGCTTGTATTTAATATTCCGCAGCCATTGATGGCGTTTGTTCTAAAAATATGAAAAGGCATATATAGCGATACATATACAGAAATATTTGCAGTAGCGAAACGATATATTTCCAATGGTAACGATTTGATCTGAAGTTTTTGAATATAAATTATTAGTGCTTTGAACTTAATATAGACACAATAAGCATATTCAAGAAGTATCAAAATAACAGCAATGGTAAAACTCCAAAACTGTATATCCAGCTGCAGTAACTTGTAAGCATCATCAACTACCCCAAAATTATCTATATTTGGATGCGGTAGCTACAATTAAATTCTAGCAATAATGTAATCTCAACAACGCAGCACCGGGAGAAGCCACGAACTGGTATAGATAATGGAAAATTTACTTTCGGCTTTCAGGTTCGTAATAGAAAATTATGAATTTAATATCAGCTACAATAGAAATAGCCTTTTTCTAAAATAGTAATAATTGGGTATGTAAAGTCATTCTATCCAACTACGATCTGTAATCATTAATAACATGTTTGATTAGTTTTTCTTCCACTATATACTTATGTTCTTTAAAAAATTGCTGCCCCAAAATTGTCTATTACTTGGTCACGGTAGCTACAACCAAATTATAGCAATCTTTTCAATGGCTCAGCAAGAAAACATTTGTATTTAATATCGCCCAGTTATTCCAGATATTCATTCGAAAAATGGATAAAGGCACAGGTACTGGTACAGATAAAGAAAAATTCCATTGGATGTGCTATAGCGCCACTTTTTTTATGGTAACGATTTGATAGGGATATTGCAAATATGATTTCTTAGAAAGTTATGAATATCGCAATTACAGATATGTTATTTCGCGTATCGCGTGTTAATAAAACATGCTGTACGTGTACAGGTCCGGACGTAGCCCGCGCTAAACGCCGACTCTTTATAGCGTGCCTCCATCTCATTACCCGCAGTGCACGCAGTAAGAAAGTAAAATTTGCAGTTCGGTTCCCTAAAACTCAAATCGCGTGTTTAGATATATCTTGGGGTAGTATTTAACAGGGCACACGTCATACTCTTTCCTCTGGATTGAATGTAGCGATAGATGAATGTGGAAATAGAGCGGCGTGGTTGTAAATATGAAAGTATAAATTGTATCGATCCGGGTTTCGAGCAGTTATGAAACGGCGGTTGTTTTAAATTCAGTCCAGATTTGCATGTTTTCCCGTAGACTTTTATATATTTACGAGTAAATTATTCCGAACTTAAGGCCAGTATCAGATTGCAGACTTTATACGCACTTCTATAAAACACTCCATATATCGCTCTCGAAACTAGCGCTATATGTTTTATGGGTTTCTTAATATATTCCTCTAATATTTACTTTCATTTTCAGGGTATCCTCCTGTGGAAGGTTTCGCCACCATAGTATGGTTCGATCCTGGAAATTTTACAACTGGTAACCCAGCCATGTGGAACCCCTATACGTTGGTATATCGACAACGAATCATAGTTGTAACTTTTGCTTATCGGCTGAACATAATGGGGTTTTACACGAGTAATGATGGAGAGGCTTCTGGGAACTATGGAATTATGGATCAGCAGGCGGTTTTAATGTGGGTGAAAAACAACATAAAACTGTTTAACGGTAATCCAGATAATATTTCCCTTATGGGCTATGGCAGTGGAGCAGTCAGCATAGGACTTCATTT
This sequence comes from Agriotes lineatus, assembly GCA_940337035.1. Taxonomy (NCBI): domain Eukaryota; kingdom Metazoa; phylum Arthropoda; class Insecta; order Coleoptera; family Elateridae; genus Agriotes; species Agriotes lineatus. The sequence continues at coordinate 62,534,840 of OW679202.1, forward strand.
GATAAACATAAATTCTAGAGGGCTTTTTTCCAAAGTGATAATGATGAGCGGGAATTTTCTCAATCCAACAGCGGTGAAGTATCCGCAAGAAGATAAAGGTTTGAGTGCTAAATTAGTTGCAAATTTTGGATGCAACCCTAAACCAACCACTGATCTCATGATCTGTTTACGAAGAGCTCCTGCTGACGCTTGGTTGCAATAACTTCCTATATTGATTGGAGACCATTAATTGATGCTGGATTGACTAATGGCTCGGCTTTTCTTCCAGATCTTCCTAAGAATTTCTATGAGAGAGGCGATTATTACAAGGTTCCGATTTTAACCGGTTATACTGATATGGAGGAGGTACTAGGTATCGACAGCTTAGAAGTGGAAACCACTGACGAGCTTTCTAAAGAGTATATACCTGCAGTTCTAGGGGAAATCGTCAGTAAAGATATTCAAATAACTAACAACACCGAAGGGTGCGTGTATAATTATGACCACATCATGGACGCGGTTTTATTTTTCTACGGCCCTTCCACGCCGATCCCTGATGTAGATAGAGCTAGAAGATTGGTGGCGGACTTCATCGCGGAAAAGAACATCGGGTCGTCGACATATATGCATGCAACCTACGCTAGTAAAGATCAAACGACTTACATGTACAGGTTCGATACAAAACCTAGCACTCCTGGTGCCACTACAGAAATACCGGAATGGATTTCCGTGCCTTTCCTGTTCGACTTGATATATGTTTGGGGCGTCCCTTACTGGCCTCCACTCGAAAAACAAGAATGGGACTGGGATAGTCGCGATAAACGGATATCAGATATAATTATGTCGTTTTGGGCAACTTTTGCCAAATCGACCAATCTATCAGAAAACAGCATATATCCAATCCGTTGGGACCCTTTTACTAAGCAAGAACCTTCCATTCTTATAATCGACCGTAATTTTAGTATGAGCGACATGTCCAGCTTTAATTACAAATCGTTCGAGTTTTGGAACGAATATTACCCAAAAGTAGTGAGCATTGCGACACAGTGTTGCAACGCAACGGATATTGCACCTACACTTCACAAATTTTCAGCTTGTTGGTCTGTTGTTTATTTGGTACTCAGCATATTCATTGCGACCATTTCAAGATAATTATAAATATATTCGTATTAGCTACATAAGATAACTTCGACTCAAACTATTGCAGTATAGTTACTTTTTAATGATAAAGCACGCGGTTTTAAAAACGTTCTTAGATTTTCGACAAAATAGAAACGAGCCTCTTGTCTCTTAAATTCAAAACTCAGTGCAAAGATTCCAATTACAAATACTAAAACTGTAAGGTGGCTCACAAGCAGTCGAATATACTATTGATAGATTGGAGGAATAGTTGTTAAAGTACAGTTACTGAATTTGCATAACATTTTAAATATATTGAAAGGCATAATATGTTTAACTAATTATTATTATTATTATTCTATTGTGCTACAATTACAGGCACAGCATAGAACAAATAGCTGTGAACAACTCAAGGTCAGCCTGCAGATCGACATTATATCACACGCGCATCTGAACTTTTCCACTGAACTAAGCGTGTGAATGCAAGCAATCCTCCAACTTTAGAAAAATAACTGCTACACGTTTGAAAATGGCAAGGGCCACGCCTATATCATACACTTTAATAAGATAGAATCATCAGACGATATTTAAATAAAGGTCAACTACAGAAAAGTTATCCTTGAATTACTCACTAATTTATATATATATCAGATTAGATAGCTTCTTTTTCTTCTAGTACCATGTCTCATCAGCGAATGTTCACTTTCCATACCGCTGGAGCAGGTCATTCAGCCAGAAAGGTCATCTTCTGCCTGAAGGTGGAGGAGTACGTCTCAAGATGTCTCATGAGGTGTCCGAAGTAGTAAAGTTTTCTTGCTGTAATTGTTCTAACCATCGTTCTCCTTCTCTATGCAAGCTAGGATAGTTTTATTGCTTATTGTTGCCATCCATGAGACCCTCAGTATTCGGCGATAGCTCTACAACTCAAATGATTTCAACATTTTGAGACCTGTGTCGGCGAGGGTCCAAGCTGCAACACCATATAGAAGGACTGACTAGACATAGCATCTCAGCAGTCGCACTCAAAGCTGTAGGTTCAGACACAGGACCTGCTTAATTCGGAAAAATGGTGTTCCAACATTCTCTATGCGGCTTATCACCTCAACAGTCTGATTGCATTTGTCATTTACAACGCTTCCTAGGTATAGCCCATTTTTTTCAGATGGAAATGAAATCTAAAGAAACCGTTGGCAGAGTATTGTCAGCAGATTTAATTATGTTGGTACATACGCTCCTGGTTATTCTTTTTGCAGTGAGGTTAGATTTCATATTGACTAGTTGTCATCTTAATTATTTCAAATTATAGTTCTGGTTATTAGAAATTGAAGATATCCTTAATGCAATACCTGCCTAGTTACAACTAAATTATAAAATCACATTTCAAGTTTCTAATAGCCAGAACTACAATTTAACATAATTAAATGTCAACCAGTCAATACGAAACCTAACCTCACTGCAAAAATTATAACCAGAAGCTTAAGTACCAACGATGCTTATTGCCAATAGTTTTCCTAGAATTTCGTCATTTGCATTTCCATATTAAAAATTGCCTATACCTGATCTTTTTATGTATTTTGTCTTCTTTGTATTAAGCTCGCATACATATACGACCTGATTCACTAGAAACTGAAGACCCTCTTGACTGACTGCGATGACGACGGTGTCGTCTATCCGTTTGCAGATTGTGTATGTTGCAAACACCCTTATTGTCATGAAATGACTAAACTTTGGCAACTTTCCACACTACTCATTTACAACTACACTAGATGGCTACCTGTTTTCTTTATAGATTCAATTTTTAGATGCAAAGAACATTGGGAAGGTTTTGCAAAACGATTTTATTTATTTACGACCTTTCAAAATATTTCCTTGACATTCAGTACACCTTTGTATTCTTTGATACAATCGTCAAATCAACCCATTTACGTTTTCTTTGGACGCTGGGCAAATTCTTCATCATAGAACTGCAGTGGCTCCTCATCAATTCAAAATCGCTTTCCCTAAAGTCGATTCGTCAAATGCGGGAAGAAGATAACATGATAGGGTGTAAGATCAAGACTATAGGGAGGATGTACAAGCACATTTAAGCTGATCGTTACCAAATAGACCACATACGCAATGGATCAATGTGCAGGGGCATTGCTGTGATGCAGAAACCATGTGCTGAACGACTTTTGAGCTTCTGTAGGACGCGGGGTGTGCATCGTTGTATGTACTTGATAACTGCCAGTGACCGTCTTCTGCATCTTAAACATCACGCGCTTAAAAATTCCTCTTGCTGTAAAGAACACGGCGATCTTTCTCTATTTCACTGACCGTGATCTGATTTTGACTGAAGCTGTACCAATTTTCAACACCCACATCGTCATAAAGCCAGGTTTCATCACATGCCATGGTGCTATTGACATGACGAGAAGTTTCATTTTCAAGCTTTCTCAGCATTTTCTGATACCAAACAACACATTTATTGGGAGAGGGGGAGTCCATAAAGAACAAACCTCTCGAAATTTCAGGTAGTCAGGAAGAATTGCAGCGACAGCCAAAGTCTCTAACATTTTCCGCACTGCTGCAATGTTTTTACCAGTCATGTAGAATGAAAGCGTTTTTAGGCGCAGCTCGCCCTCAAGACTGAAATTTTCTCTATAGAACTGGCTATAGCTCCTAACTATGGTAGTGCGATGGTAACAATCAAACCCCAGCGCAGGGGTCATTTCCTATAACCATGGGTCCACGCTAGCCCTCGAGCAAAATTGTAACGTAAAACTAGTGTACCCACTCTTTGTTCGTGTTCTTAGCTCGATTGTTCGATTGCAACAGGCAGCAGGTGAATAGAATTTTTTTGCAGATACAAGTTTCAACAAGTAATCAGTCAACTGTCTCTCGGCCCCTGATTGCAAGACATTTCACAACTTTCCAGTATCCTTTGTATTTATGCCACGTGTATAATATTGACTGCTGCTTCGATATAATTACTCAGTTTATGTTTCTTTTAAATTTCTTGTCCCTAGTTAAATTGTTTACTTCAAAATATTCAACGAAGCAAGAAGCACAGAGAAGCAGAATAAAAATTTTGAACAATATTTGCATATCACCAAATCCATTAATGCATAGATGATACTTAGTTGAATGATTTCGATTAAAACACTGACAAAAACATATCGCAATATGCGCATGTCATAACAGGACAGACATGTAACTCAATATCTAAGGAATGACTCTTGTAGGTTTAAAGCTCTATTTCTAATGGTAGTTTTACCTAGTTTTTGTTCTGCTGGTAAGAGTACAATTACTAAGGCATGCTCTATTGTTCTACATTGTAAAAATTACTGCAAAACATCAACAGTCCAAGCACGTTTATGTGTTTAAATTATAGGTTTGAATAAAAGTACATTTCAGCTTGAACATACAAATTTGCTTTTAAATACTCTCAAGTGCCATATCTCATTAGAAAAGTAATACATTTTGAACGTGTGGTTTGACTCAAAATCATTTAAAATTTTCAACTTATAGCTCCGTTTATACATAAATCATCTCCAGCGTGGCCGAGCGGTTAGGGAGTTTGACTGCGGTGCTACGGTGCGGGGTTCAATTCCCACTTCTGGCAACTGCGGGAGGCCCACCCATTCGCTTTAAAAATTGGGTACCAAAACCACGGTTGTGGAAGTAGGGAAAGTAAGGCAGTTGTCAAAGGCGTGATGCTAACCACATCACCCAGTACGCCGTTAACGGTGTGCCAGATGACTGGGTTTCGAAAAGAGATATGTCGGCGTCCCTGACTCGCCGAGTCTCAGGCCATGAACTTTACTTTACCTTTATACATAAATCGCAAATGAATTTCTTGACTTATATAAGCAGGACAGTGGTAAAATACAAATTCAGAATACCAGGTGTGTGTACTGTACATAGAGTAGAAGTATATATTTCTGTAGCCTGGAAAACATAAATGTGATTATATAATTACGATACGCAGATCAAAGTATTTATAAAAATTAAATGAATTGTTGGAGTGTTTGAATTTTAATTTGATAAAGGCGTTTTTAACCTAGGACTTTACAAAAAGTAACGCATACACTATGTATAACTACTTGTAATAAGTATATACATTACACAATAATAACACTGTAAACAAAGAGCTCAATATTCAACTGAAATATTTTATTATAACTTTTAGTAATAGTCTGCAGAATTTATCAATTATAATTCGTATGTACAGTGCTGAATATTATTAAATATATTTGTATATTAATGCAGTTTCATTTTAATAACTAGCTGTTACCCGCGACTTCGTACGCGCGAGGTTCGTTATTTGTGTAGTAAATAATGACTAATTATTTCCTGTCATCCGATCCCATCCCATCCCGGTATCCGTCCCCGTCCCTTTCCCCGTTCCTTTTCTCTTCTCCGTCCCGTCCCGTCCCGCCCCTTGCCCTCCTCGAACTGTCAAACGCGCGAAGGTTAAATAGTCGTTAAGTTTTCTGAAATCTTCCAATTTTCAGCGCAATTTTCTTAATTTTTCTTTCCGTAAGAACCTTCTACAAACTAATAGAAAACTTAAAAAAAAGATGAATGAAATCGGTAATGTCGTTCTCAAGTTATGGCGTGACCAACAGAAATAGGGATTCATTTTTATATATACATGTATATATATATATATGTATATAGATAAGTGTCAGATTCATTTATTTAAATTATTTACTAAACCGTGTCAATTTAAAACTAATATTGAACCTTGTACCTAAGGTAAACGGATTAAGCTCACTCTCATTTTTCTATTAGTTTTTTTGAAGAAAGGAAATATTAAAGTGATCTGGTATGGAGAACAAAAATTTGGTATCTAGACAACTGTCACTTTTAACCAAAATCACCTAAACTTTAAATATTTAAATAAAACACAGTGGACATTTGTATATTAAACTAGGTTGTCTTTGTTATTCAATAACCAATTAAAATTCCCAAAAGCAGTAAATGCATTTTTAAAATAAAAACCATTTTAAAGTATAGATCGATCTACCAGACACCTTCATACACAGCTGCTATTTTTCTCCAAACAGCAACTTAGAGGAGTATGAGAAAGAGGAAGAGTTACAGAGGATGACCGAGGATTATTAATTAGAGAATGGGTAGCCGAACAAGATTTGGTTATCATAAACGAACCAGGAATTCCAACGTTTAAAAGAGGAGATTACAGCTCAACACTCGACTCGCTGGCAACAAAAGACCTAGCAAGAAAGATAGTAGAATGGACGGTAACGAATGAAGAAACACTAAGTGACCACCAATACATAGTGTTTGATCAACGGGACGGTCTAGAAGAACCCAAGATACCCAGCGCCAGCGGCTGGATAGTTAATAAACTAAACCAAGCAAAGTTTGAATCGATGCTACAAGAAGAGATCGGCAATAATGCAGAATCTACAGTCCAATCACTAATGACGATTACCATTAAAGCCTACAACGCCTCTATTCTGAAAAGGAGCAAAAACTTTAGGAGACGGCAGTGTTACTGGTGGAATGAGGAAATAGCCAAACTGTGCAACTATATTAACAAAGATTAAAAAAGTAACTATTCTATAACTCAAAATAAATTGCATCATCTATCCTACCGTTATAATATAACAAGGTTTACATTTTGGTTTTTCTGTCACTACCGTCACATGCATTGTGGCACCACATTTTGCACTGTTGGCACTGGATCCAGGGTTTCTTCGACCTGGATAAAAAAATAAACCATTGCAATATAAGCAAGCCGCCTCATCCTCTTCATCTTCGGCTAGAAATGGTTCTTCTGGCTCAGTATAATCTTTCTCTATTACCAACACGTTCTTTGTAGGACGAGCAGATTTTCGTAGTTCAACTATTTTTTGTCAGCAACTTTTGCTTTTGCTCTCTCTATGTAGGTGTTGTATTTAGCACTCCCACCTCACATCCTTTTCTTTTTCTCGTTTGACGAGAACTCACTTGCGGAACAGGAAATATTTGCGTGCAGTTCTAGATAACTCTTCATCTCCTTGAGACGGTTCTTCATCTTCTGCAACTTTATCATTAAATGAAGTAGACGCTTTGGATTTTGGTTATATTACTCCCTGCGCTAAAGATTGTGATGGTGCTTCTTCAGTCGAGGGTAAATTCTAGTTGTTTTCTGCTATATTAGTTGTTTCTAAAGAAAAATTTGAGCTAATGTAAAAGTAAGTTTTCTTAAATCAAATCACGTTAAGCCAAGAAATCTGGATTTCAAAAAGTTTACATGATCAACTAGTTCCGTTTTAATTTCATTGGAGAAAACTTTAAGGCTTCCACCTAAGAAGCACTCTGTGCCACCACGTAGGTAATACCTTATTTTTTCTTCTACTCTTCGCCGTAGAGTACTCTTCGGAACACTAACAGCCGTATTCATAGTCGTTCGCCAGCGGCTCGCCGGCGAGTCGCCGGAGTTTCGTTATGAATAGTATGTTGGCGGCACTGTACGTCTATGTCAAATTCGAGGTTAGCAGGTTAGATTTTGTGTCAATTTCTGTCAAAACTGACGGAAAACCTAACCTGATAACCTCAAATTTGACATAGACGTACAGTGCCGCCAACATACTATTCATAACGAAACTCCGGCGACTCGCCGGCGAGCCGCTGGCGAACGACTATGAATACGGCTGTAAATGTTTTGGAGGCCAATAACCATCCCATTTCTTTTGATCGAACAGCTTTGATTGCCTGGTCCATATTCTCTTCAGACCAGATCTGCTTTTCGGACTTTTGCTTTTTATAGTTCATGCTCCCAAAAGGCAAAGGGCTATAATGTAATGGAAATATTTTTTAGTAAACTACTTAAAAATATTTAACAATGAATTTTGATGGTCTGGCTATGGTGGCACACGATGCCACTTTATAGGTTAGACCCAACTGAACAATTTAGATGATATAAAAACAACTTGCCTTTAAATTTTAGTGAATTGTAATTATACTAAACCACGCAAGTATGAACTTGAAGCATACCAAAATATTTTCCAATTATAAAAAGTTTATAACTTGAACTGTTACAACCGACATTGCACGGTGAAGGTTTCATATCACACTAATCAAGTAGAGCACACGTCTCTATAGCTGTCGGCATAACAAGTGGTAAATATCACAGGTGTGTCAACATAGTCGATGTGCCATCATATCCATACTTCCCCTACAAGGAACACCTGGAATTTCAAGAGAAAATATCATTAATGTGATGCAAGAAGTGGGTAAAGCGATTGATTTTAAATTGAAAGAACACATGATCGATGCCTGCCATCGTCTTAGAAAGAATGCGGAGCAACTTTCATAGATTAGATACATTTTTAAATGCATTGCTTTACGAGAATTTTGATTTTATCGTAATTACTGAATCGTGGTTACATTCGAACATAACTTTATTTTAAATTCTAATAATCCCATACTTTGTTAATCACCACCCAGCAATCGAGTGTACAGGGTGAGCTAAACTCGATATCTCAGCTCTATTATAAGGAAAGAAAAAATGATAAAAAAATTTCAAACAAGGTTCTTAAATGAGATTGAGTAAGGTCCATTTTAAGCCGAATTTGCATATTTTTCGATATTTGGAAACTGAAGTAATGACGTCATCGAATGTTTTTTTCTCGGAAACATACCTATATTTTGGAATATTTAAAAAGAGCTAATTTTTATGAACACATTTTGTGGAGAAAAAAATTTGTTATCTTCTTTCTTTAAAAAATTATAAGCAAATTTGTAAAAAAAAGTATTATCAAAAATTCGCAAGTGTCACCATATAGATAAACAAGTAGCCTTTAGAAACAAATAGCAATTAGTTTATGGGGAATCTCAAGAGCAGTTTAGTTATACGCCCAGAGATACCCCGAACGTGTTATTCCAATCTTAAAAATATTTGCAAGTTTGGAACCCAATTTGCGGCATTTTCTTCTTCAAAGGGAAGAAAAATTGTTAAAAGGGTCAATTCTGACAATACTGTTGCCACTGTGGTAATAGTAACAACATATTATGTGTTTTTTCATGTTAAAGTAATAATTAATACTAATTAAAAATAATAATGAATAATGTTTAATTATTGACAGATGCGACTTTGCTATTTGTTTCCAAAGGCTACTTGTTTAAATCGTGGCGAATTTTAGATAATACTTTCTTTTAGAAATTTGCTTTTAATTTTTTAACGGACGAAGATATCAAACTTCTTTTCTTCACAAAATGTGTTCAGAAAAATTTACTCTTTTTAAATATGCCAAAGTATAGGAATGTTTCCGAGAAAAAAATAGTCGATGACGTCATTACTTCAATTTCCAAATATGGAAAAATATGCAATTTGGCTTAAAATGGACCTTACTCAATCCCATTTAAGAACCTCTTTTCAGATTTTTTTCTATCGTTTTTCATTTTCGTATAATAGAGTTGAGACATCGAGTTTCGCTCACCCTGTACATTGGTTTATGTAAAATCTGATGAAATTATAGCTGTTTACAATCACCAGTACAATTACAGGAAAGGAAATTTCTTGGAGTTGTATTATCGATTGCGCGATACCGACTGGCAAATATTAAATCAATGTTCAACTGTTAACGATGTAGTGGAAAACTTTTATGAACTGGTGTATAGCATCCTAGACGGTACAAACCCTAAAACCAAAACTTCTAAAAATACATTTCGTATGTGGTTCACCAAGTTAATAATAAAAGATATCCGTAAAAAAATAGAAAACGCAACAAATTTAAATCTTCACTTAACAATAAGTTACTTTTAGAATTTAAAAATTTAAAATAAATATTCAATGAGAAACTACAGTTGCTTACAAAAATTACTGTATTATACTTGAAAAAGATATATAGCATGATTCTACATTTTAATCTTTCATCAAAATCAAAAGAAATCTAACTTTGAAAACATGTATGCCAATAATAAGCGTTTCAAAAGTAATATTGAAATTGCGAATGCAATTGCAAAAAACATTAAATTAGTATACAGTGTGGAAATAAAGTAACGGATAAATTCATTAACTTTGTTGATATTCATTTTTATGAAAAAATGTGGAAAGGATGTAGCGATTTTGACCATAGGGAATATTTCCAGCTGATTTTCAGTTTCGTATGTAATTTGTTTTTCATTATAATATATGACGTCATCACCTTTTTTTAAGTAACAACCTATATTTTTTATTATTGATTTCGGTAATACTTTTTATCCCGTTTCGAACGGTATAAAATTTTCAATATGTAACATTTGAAAAAATTGAGAAAAATGGTCTTAAAATTTAAATATTAAAAACCAATGAAATGACCAAAATAAATTTAGCTACCGGTGAATAAAACAAAAAAAGATTAATTACATGTCAGAATTAAACAATTTGTAAATTTCATAACAAAATAAGCGTCCTTTGCTTTTTTTAAATTAGAATTTACCTTTATCAAACTATTTTATTAATAAAAATGGTACAACTAAGCGAGACACAGAGAACTTAATTTTTTATTATTTATTATTGCATTTTTCATTTTTTTTTAATTTTAATAAAAACGATGGTGCCGTCAATGACTTTCCGTCAAACGTAGGTAACTGGATTTATTTTGCTCATTTCATTGGTTTTTAATATTTAAACTTTAAGACCATTTTTCTCGATTTTTTCAGATGTAACATACTGAAAATTTTGTATCATTGAAAACAATATAAAAAATACTACCGAAATCAATAATAAAAAATATAGGCTGATATTTAAAAAAAAAGTCGATGACGTCATATCATGAAAAATAAATTACACAAAAAACTGAAAATTAGTTGAAAATATTTCCTGTGGTTAAAATCCCTACACCCCTTCGAGACTTTTTCATAAAAATGAATATCAACGAAGTTAATGAATTTATCCGTTACTTTATTTCCGCACTGTATATCCAGAACTCATCATCTTCGAGTATTAATTATTGTACTAAAAAATCACTAAAGGGCTTTATTCGAAACATCCCTCGCAAGTGGAACATTTGACACTATTAAAGAAAATATTGTATTTTTTTAAGGTGTTCACCCTGTATCTGTCGGGTCCAAAAGATGCTTATTTTCTTCAAGGGTAGAAAGCTGAACTATATGCAACATATTACTTTTATTTAACTAAAAGTTCTTAAGTTAATGCAAAAATATGTACAATTTTATTTTTAAGTTGCACACCCTGTATATTGCTAAGAACACATTTTAGTGGCCTTTATATTACGCATAATAATGAATAGTAATTAATAACATAACCAGCAAAACAAACATTTTATAAGAATGTTCAGTAAATATAGTCATTTGAATTTCAGAATTGTTAATCAATAGCATAGACCATGAAAGCAATTGCATAATGACGCTTTTGAATAGCTTTGTCTTTGTTTAAAACATAATAATATCAGAGCATGCTTGGCAATTCAGGTAACAAAGTAAAAACTGTAAACAAAAACAATTGGGGTAGCTTCTTCGAAAGCTTTGGTTGCGAAATTGCCAAGGTGCCCCAAAAAGCTATTTTATGTGTAATAAATACCCAAGTTAATTAAAAGTGTTGTTTAATTGAGTGATTGTGTCCTGGGTTACTTGTGGAAGTTTTGCCTTGCATTGGGCTTCCGCATAGGTAAAATACGAGGCGTCGAAGCGTTCCAGTGGAAGCTGTGGTGTTTTGGGCATATTTTACTGAGGTCCAGCCAGCTTTTTAAATTCCTTTAGGAGTGAATAAGAGAGCAGCGGCTGTGTAGCACAACGAAGTATGAGATTTGAGGCCCCAGCTTTATTGAAAACGGTTCAAGAGGTATCCGAGAGCATCAGCCGTTCACCAGGTGGGTTCCAGGGCATATTTGAGCCTGACAGTTTAACACTTGGTTAATTTTCCATATGTACAGGGTGTGTGCTCAAATTTTGACAGCTTCTAGCGACTTTGTTATTCCATGTAGAAAGAAATTGTTCAGATAAAAATTCTAGAGTATCATCCAAACCGTCCGAATTTGCTACTTAAAAAAACAATTGAGCATCGCGGGTGAACTTTTTGACTTATTGTATACTTTTTTTTAATGGAACACTTTATACATTATGTATTTATTGGATAGCGCTTAAAATTCTCTTTTTAAAAATATATAAGTTGCCTATAATTACTTCATCCAATATTACTAATTTACTATTTGAAATAAATCACAGTAACCATTACACTAATCAACAATTTTAATACCAAAAACAAGTTTAAAAACGAATTGACAACTAAATGTTTCATGCCGCCATATATCTAATACTTACTATATTGCTAGCGGCTATGAGTGGGAAACTCACCAAGGAAGTGAGACAGACAACCAACTCTTCAATGTATAATGGTGAGCTGTGTGCAAGCGCGGCGGTGTCGTCCGGCCAATGGGGAAGCGGGCAAGTTTAAAATTCGCTTCTAAAGGCGGAGTTCGAATTCTCACGCATGCGTACGAGACGCGTTATACTGTGAGACTATGTCGGCGCCGTAATGTTTTCTGACGTTTCCAGGCCCTACTAGCAATATATGTGTATTATATATATGCATGCCGCATGCCGCCAGTAATGTCATTTGATAACTTTGTTTTTCAATGGTTACTGTGATTTATTTCATATAGTAAATTAGTAATATTGTGATTCTTTAATAACGGATATTTCAACAATGGATGAAGTAATTATAGGCAACTTATATTGAAAAGAAAATTTTAAGCGCTATCCAATAAACACATAATATATAGTGTGTTCCATTAAAAAAAAAAGTATAGATTCAATAAGTCAAAAAGTTCACCCGTGATGCTCAATTGTTTCTTTAAGTAGCAAATTCGGACGGTTTGGATGATACCCTACAATTTTTACCTGAACAATTTTTTTCTGTCTGGAATAACAAAGTCGCTAGAAGCTGTAAAAATTTGAGCAAACACCCTGTACTTACTCCATGTTGTATTTCCTTGATTCGAAATTTGTAATCTACTCGTAATAATGTTAAGCAAATGGATTATATGCAAATACGACACTGAAAACGCGATTACTATATTATGATCAAAAATTATTTTCATCTAGTATGGCTATGGAATAGTTCCTAATTTATGAATGCAACTATAACTCACTTAAAAAATCAAATGTCAAGTTTGACATTTAAGTATACACATAATTGCATTCATAAATTAGGAACTAGTTAATAGTCATTCTAGATGTAAATATGTTTTGATCATACTTAACTCCGGAGCAAGTCATTTACAAAATACATTAAATTGAATGCATATGCAACTTTTTATGGTACCTCATAATTCAAATAGAAAACTCGTCAAACACTTTATTTTATAAAAATTCGAAGCGTATAAAAATACAGAATAAAATATGGGAACAGTCATAATTCATAAATGTCACTCCAAAAAATATAAAAATTACACATAGGTACAACATAGCAATTATCAAAAATAAATTACATTTACAATCTACTACAGTTATTTTTTTGTTTTGGAACAGCAGAAGTGCGAGTGAGATTGTTTGTACCCGTTATGGTACGTTTACTAATTACACACTGTACATCAACATGAAAGGCTAGAGGATTCATCTGCCAAAAATCGCATTTCGGGATAGTGACAAAGTTGAAAACGGATCTATTTAGACCCCCAGATAATGAAGAAACTGCCACAATGCGTCTTCCCTTAAGAGAGCTATTATATTTCAGCTCAAACATATAATCTGCGTTATCAGACTTGTTCCACCCGTGCAGCGTGAAACAGACCTTTTCAATCTTGCTCTTTACTTCGACGCAAAATTTAAAGAGCCGGTTGTGGCATTTTACCATTACCAAGTCTCTTTCCGAATTGGTGCGGTGGAACGCGTGCTTGTAAGCGAAGGGGTTATTGGTGAGAAAATTGTTTTTGTGATTTCGCAAATGCGTTATATTCCTCCTGATTGTTTTGGACATCACACAGATGGGGCATTCGGGCTGCTTGGCACTCTGTTTCTGCCTTTCTGAGATGAGCGCTTCCAGAGCGCGGTTGCGAATGCTATTGGACATCGATTTCCTGCAGATCGGACAAGAAGAAACCATTTTGTAGCAAACACCGCAGTAACTATGCCCAGTTTGACAAAAGTAGATCTCACCGGAGAAAATTTCAAAGCATACAGGACACTCCAATTCCTCGCACTCCATTTTGAATAATTATCTAAAAATTAAAAAGGAATTAGCTTTTTTTGCCGTCCATTTCACAGTTTTATGAAACGTGTCCAGATGATTAAAAAGTAGTACTAATCGAATGTGCTCCAAATATATATTTAAATATTTATATCTTACCTTTTTAGTGCCTCTAAATAAGCTTTATTCTAACTACTACCACAGTCATCGAATTCAATACTATTGTTGGCACATTTAACACTTTAAAAATCTTGTGCGCACTCTGACAAGGTGTAACTCTTTCTGCACTTCGTTTCGATGTTTTACACTGCTTATCACAAAATGCAGAGTTTTGACCTATTATTATTGCTTTTTGTATAAAATATATGCCTAGTGATTGTATGCAATCATTTATCGCAGAAGACAGTTTTGCTTCTCGTACACGTGTAGGAACCTGATAAATAGCTTATCAAATATTTGCTAATGAATACCAAAGGAATGCAAACATATTTGGGTCGAGTTATGAAATGGTTTAATTATATACATTTAATTTAAACATTTGTTGTTACATATTTATAAAATGACGATGTTTTCTGTGTATGTAAATAAATACTATCTTTACATTACATCAAATTTTTTATTAATTCATTATATTCTATGTATGAGCTAGTCCAGTTTCAAAACTGTACACAGCTTGTCGTTGTAAACCATGTAAATCACTCATACGGTTTTCGAGTAGCTTTAAGACAGTACGATTGCCGAATAGTAATACAGTGGATTTAGTTGGATTAAGTTTTAAGACCTTTAAATATATTTGAGGATAAAATACTTGTAAAGTGTAGAGGTATAAATCACGTACAAGAGAGAACCAAGAATAGAGTCCTGAGGTACTCCTCTAGTTACTTCTTTTACCCAGATGAGCCACAAGGCAACCTTACAGACTGACACCTGTCACTCAGGTAGCTGCGTAGTAATTCAATTGAATCATTGGCAAAACGTCTATAATTTAAGATATCACAAAGAAACTCATGGTTAATGGTGTCGAAGGCTTTGCTAAAATCTAGTAAGACAAGTAGTGAAGCTTTACCTTTACCTGTCGTCTAGTACATGATAAAGCTCGGTTGTTAAGGTATGAGTAGGACGAAAGCCAGATTGCTTGCAAGGTAAGGTTTTGTATTGCTCCAGATGACCTCTCAGCTGTGCATCAATAACCTTTTCTAATACTTTAGATAACGTTGGAACTAAGGTAATTGGTCTTAAGTCTTTATAGTCAGTTAGGGTTAGGTACTTTTTTCCACTCTCTTGGAAATTTACAAGTAGCTCAACATGAGTTGACGATGTGTGTGATATATTGCGTCTCCGGAAAATTCCTCGAATGCAATTGCTCGAAATCAATTGCTCGAAATCTATTGCTCGAAAATCAAATTGCTCGAATATAACTTTTCTCGAAATACAAGTTCCTCGAATCGCAATTTCTCGAAAATGTTTTGCTCGAATTTATGTGGTCTTAACATCTGGAAATTTATTTCGGCGTTAAAGAGGGAGCAAAGTTTGAACGAATTATGGATAGAGCAATATGTCAGCCGTCAACAGCACACCATACGTCGAAAAATATATCGTGATAGTGCACAGAGCCTTTTAAGATCTTCTATATTATATAAAAATCAATCGCCGTGTGTTAGTAACGCAAAAACTCGAGAACGACTCGAAATACAAGTTCCTCGAACCGCAATTTCTCGAAAATGTTTTGCTCGAATTTATGCAGTCTTAAATAATGCGTCAATACTAAAATCTTCAAAATCTTTTGTAGTAAGTGGTCAAAGACAGTATTATGTTCTTGTAACAGGAAAGTGATTATCATTGGAATGTAATTACGGGTATTCATAATCAGGATAATGGGTTTGTTGTTATTACAAATAATGTTAAATAGTTTTTTCTTGGGACACGAAAGTGATTATCATCGGAATGTAATACATACCTATACCGATTTTTTATTAATAAAGGTTATAATTTGTAATTTGTGTTTTTTTTTATATTTGATATTAACTGATTCGAGTTAAGGCTATTTCACAACTTTATTTTTTTTAGCAATAGATAATCGAGAAATTGCTGTTCGAGAAACTTGCAATTCGAGCAAAGTCACATTCGAGCAATTGACTTTCGAGCAACTGATTTCGAGCAATTCGTTTTCGAGCAATTGCATTCGAGAAATTTACCTAGAACCGATATATTATATTATAATTGGAGAACAATATTTGCAAACTGATTCCATCAGCCTCAGAACTATTACTTTTTAACTTATTGATAATTGAAAAAATGCTTGAATCAATAACAAATGAAAATTTAAACTTAGTGATATTGTCAACAAGCTGATTTGTTATACAGTGTATCCCATATCGAGTGGGATTGCATGGGTAACTTTCTTATCATTGAAGATGGAAATTTGGTTAAATGGGCAATGTTTTGAAGTTTCGTATGCTGATTTAAAATCTATTTGCAAAATTTCAAAATACCGAACCAGTCAAAAGTTATTAAAAAAAAACTAAAAACTGTAGTTTTCTTGTATGTCAAATATCTTCATAAGTATAAGAGATACGGAAAAAAGTTTCATATAAAAGTCACCGTTTTCGAAAAGACCAATTTAAAATTGGTGTCGACCAAAAAATCAAGATGGCTGCGTTTGAGGTACTCGTATCAACTTCTTTAAGTTATATGAGTACCATATTTGATTTTTAAGTTACTGAATAGAATTTTTTATTCTCGTTTCAACGATGTAAGATAACGTATGATTGAATAAAAAATTTCAGTAAAATTAATTGTTTTTACATTTAAATTAAGTAGGCTTACATGTATCCAAACAAAATTATGTGAAATTTATTTTAGAAAACCTTGGTTTGTAATTCCTATACTACTTAGTAACATATTAATTCAGTACTAAGTACTTGAACCACAAAAAACATCGTCATATTACTTTTTAAATGTATGATCAAGTAGGTAAGTAGCTATGATGGAAAACAACGTTTGCGTAAAGTAACATGTCGTGTCGTCAAATGATGTCAACTATGTTTAGCTAACAATGGCCAGCATTTTGATCATTTCAAATGATTATCAGGATTATGTTTTAATTTTAATTTTGTTTGTTTTTGTTTGGATCCATGTAAGCCTACTCGATTAAAATTCATTGGCGTAACTAGAATTTTTGGCTAGGGAGGGCCAGGCCCCCAACCAATCATCGTCAATGCCTATGTATACCTATGAAAACATGAATTTACGTAGTACATACATAACTTTGTCGCATAAATTTATTTGCTTGTTCTTTGACGCTGTTGTACCAGGGTACATTTCTGCAATCTAATAAAATAAAAGTTTTGTTGCCAAAATTTGTTTTTATTATTGTTTCTTAAAATATTTGCCCATAAACTCGCATTCGGTAAAACCAATTTTCAAAACCATTTTCACTATTCTCAAGTCACTTGAGCAATAAGGCTTTTGAAGCTTTCCGCAACATCTTTGGAAGTTCCAAATCGCACACCACGCATTTTATCCTTTAATGGAGGAAATAGAAAATAATCGGAAGGTGCTAGGTCGGAACTGTATAGAAAGTAACTTAGCAATTTTAACCCGAAATTCTCTAAAATTTATTTTGTTTAATGTGCGGTATCACTAAAAACATTGTCATGGTGCAGAACGAACTCACTCCTTGGGCGCCGTAAACGAGCTTTTTGAATAACGTCTGGCAGGCATACTGTTGTGTACCATTCTGCGATAACCGTACGTCTATTTTCCAAGCACGACCAAAGCAGCACGAAGTCATCCAAAACTTTCTTTCGAAGATTAGGAACTTTTAATGTCATAGTAAGTCAGGGCTCTAAAATTCTCTCTCGGTAAATTCATTTTTGATGCACAACACTTATTTCAAAATTAACTGTGTAATAACTGTTGCAATTATCAAAACAAAATGTGAACTGTTATACTGTTAAACTAGAAAACACATTTGTTTCATGGCAAGTTTGATTTCCATGGTTCACTATTGGTTTGCAGAAATTATAGGTGCTACCCGCGTAATACTACATGTTTAAGGAGCATATCAATAAATTATTTCTGGGTTCATAAACAACATAAAAACATCACTGAGTTTCCATTTACACGTTTTTGAGCAACAATTTTCATTTTTTTCTCAGTATGGTCGAAGCAAATACTTTCTTGAAAATATCAAATCCTGTTATTATGATTTCTCTTTGTTCTATCTTGGGCTAGTTGAAAATAAAATAAAAAATTCTATTCAGTAACCTAAAAATCCAATATGGCGCCCATTTAACTTAAGGAAGTTGATACGAGTACCTCAAAAGCAACCATCTTGAATTGTCTTTCGACACCAATTTTAAATTGGTCATATCGAAAACAGTGACTTTCATCTGAAACTTTTTTTTGTATCTCTTATACTTACGAAGATATTTAACATACAAGAAAATGGCGGTTTTTAGTTTTTTTTAATAACTGGTTCGACATTTTAAACTTTTTCAAACAGATTTTAAATCAGCATATGAAACTGCAAAACATTGGCCATCTAACCAAATCTCCATCTTCAATGATACGAACGTTACCCATGCAATCCCACTCGATCTTGGACACACTGTATATGATTGACACAACTCAGCAACTTTATCATTGTACACATTAGAAGCGGGATTTATATAGTAATCATTGATTGCATCGGGATCGAGGAGATTATCTGGAATAACACAATTCCTGGTAATCCTGGTCTAGTGATTTAAGCTCGCTCCACGTAGCTTTCGGACTA
The DNA here is from genome assembly GCA_940337035.1 of Agriotes lineatus. Lineage (NCBI taxonomy): Eukaryota > Metazoa > Arthropoda > Insecta > Coleoptera > Elateridae > Agriotes > Agriotes lineatus. Next base: position 62,553,841 of record OW679202.1, read on the forward strand.
TTGTTTCTCAGCGTAAATTCGAAATAAGCTTTCTTTTCGTTCTTAATGGATGTAGTGGTGTAGTTACGCAACAATTTCTAATAACCCCAGTGAGCTGGATTTTTGGATCTCTTAAATTTTTGTTTAGCGTTGTTCCTAAGTGACATGAGTAATTTGATGTTCTCAGTAATCCACGGGGCTCTATTCTTGGTTATTTTAACAGTTTTAACCAGAGCATGCACATTTAGAAGGGATAGTATGTTATCACTTACGAATTTAATCTTATCATCTACGTCTGCCATATCATAGATAATATAAAAGGGTATTTTCTTCAGATATTCGTGAAAAACATCTAAATTAAAATGTTTAAAATCTCTGAAAGTTTCAAAGACTTGACTAGTTTTAAGGTTAGAAACAATCAGTTCACAATATTCATGATCCAGAAGCCGTTTCCATTTCTGTATTCGGTACTAGAATCAAATCCAGTATGGCACCATTATTGTTGTGATATCTTGTCGGTTCATTAATTATTTGTGAAAAACCTAATGTTTCTAGCATGGAATTAAAATAAACAGTGTTAGGATAATTTAATTCTAATAGATTAATGTTCCAGTAATGAATTTGGAATCAACATAAATCTCAGGAAAACAAGATATATGGTTATAAACAAAAAACCAACTATTCCTCAACAACAACTGGTAATTAACAACACTGTGATTGAACGCGTAAAGAAGTATTAATATTTGGGTACGATAATAAATGAAGATAACAAACACAGCATAGAAATAAATAGACGAATAGATTGCAAGAGCAGCTTTCATAAAAATGATAAAAACCTTAATATAAAGCTGAGAGTACGTACGCTATATCTTTCCACTGTTGCTGTATGGGAATGAGAAGTAGATACTGAAAAAACAAAACCTAAAGAAGAGCGAGTCGTTTGAGCTGTGGGTATATCGACGGATTATAAAGATACCATGGACCGACAAGAATACTAATCATGAAGTACTGCAATGAATTGGAAAAGAAACAGAGCTCGTATTTGCCATACAAAAAAGAAAACTGGAATACTTAGGACACATCATGAGAGGTCCTAAGTATGAGATATTGCGGCTAATTATACAGGGGAAGACAATTGGAAGAAGATCTATAGGCAGAAGACGTATATCTTGTCTGAGAAATCTCCAGGAGCGGTTCAATTGCACTTCAGTAGATCTATTCATAGCAGCAACATCTAAAATCGGTATAGTCTTGATGATCGCCAACCTCCGTAGAGAGAAGGCACTCTAAAGAAGAAGAAGATTAATGTTAATGTCACCAAGACAATTACAGCACTAAGGGCAAGAGATAGTTCAAGTTCGTCAAAGAATAACTTATAATTAATAATAATAACTTTATTAATTTAAAAATAAATATAACATTAACAAAATAAACTTATGAACTAGGCGAAGTCCAGTTCGATGTGAAATCCGAAGGAAATCCCACCGCCTGCTCCACTTAACCTAGACAATTTTTGCAACAATAATGTTCTGCAATTCGATTATCAGAATCATTACAAAGTATTTTTATTTTTGTCCAGTCGGCGATACACTAGTATTGCGAGTATGGATTAAGAATACAAAGATTTAAAAAGAAAAAAAAGTGACAAAGTGGCTGTACTTCATTTCTAGAGAAAGATTTTTAATTTAAAAGACGTTTTCTTCCGTTTGTAATTTGAATAAGAGAAATCCTAATTTAATTTTAAAAGAACTAATACTTAACGTCTTTAAATCGAGGGGTAGGTTGTTGTAACCATTAACGACACAGTAAGACAAAGAGCGTTTAAATAATTCAGTAGAGAAGGTTTAAAAGAGGCAACACCAATTACAATTTTTACATTTAAAATTTCTATCCAAATTTGCTCAATCGAGTCGCTGGTATGAATTAATTTAAATTTGAGGTGGTTGCCAACATAAATACATACACCGCCACCACGCCCGACTCGATCCTTTCGAACAAGTTGAAAGTTATCAATATCAGGAGATAACCAAGTTTCACTTACTGCAAGAATATCCAATTTCGATGTAATTATACAGTGCTTTCGTCGAGTAGTGGATAAATTCATTAAAAATTCAAGAAATGGCTTTTGTAAAAAAACCCTGGGACCCGTCGATTTTTATTTTTAATTGGGCATTTTTCTAAATAAAATCTATACATACAGGGTGCCTCGTATAGGAGGTATGACGTCATCGATGTTTTTTTAATGACAACCCTCTTTTTCTATTACGGAATTTGAAAGAACGCATTCTTTTACTTACGCTAAGCTGATTTTTGAGTATAGGTCACATGATCAAAAATTAAAGAAAAAAATCAATTTTTTCAAAATATTACATTTGGATTGCAATGATAATTTCAAAAACAACTACATTAAATGCTCAAATTGTGCACCGTTGTCTGCGTGGCAGTAGCCAAGAGGACCGACATGTTTTTATTGATTGCTGTCATTGATAAAAACGTGAAATCATACTTCCTAAAATTAAATTTAGTAGGTATTTTGCAATTTTAAAATTGTTTTTCTTAAATTTTTGGTCAGGTGATCTATATGTAAAAATCAGCTTAGGGTAAGTAAAAAATGTGTTCTTTCAAATTCCGTTATAAAAAACAGGTGTTGCCATTTAAAAAAAACATCGATAACGTCATAGCTTCTGCGCGGGTTACCCTGTATGTATAGATTTTATTTGGAAAAAAGTGACTTCATTTAGTTTGGGTAATAGAGATTGACTGTTACATGAGCAACCTTCATTAAATGGAACTCCACTCACCTAAAAAAAATTATGAATAAAATTTGTTTCTGTGTTTTAACAAACAAACAAATAGCAAAAAAAAATAATAATATAAATAAGCAAATGTAATTAATATAATTCTTAAACAAAATTATTTGCAAATTGATAAAATTTTTAATAAACTGCAGCGGTCCGCTGACCGTGTGCACAGATAAAATTTATGTACATAATTACATGGGACTTCACTTTACAGATATTAATTTTTGCAAGTCCACGATATTTATTTTGTTGCCTTGCTTTATAAATATTTTTCCATCTGCAGACCAAACGTTTTTCCTGGAAAATTTTTCTGCTGCCGAATTTATTAGCATCAGCCTTTTCTTGGTCAGGTCACTTACGTCACTGAATTTTTACTTCCTTTTACAATAAAGGAAGTATTGGATTCACCCCAAAAATTCGAAATTGAGTTTTCAACAGATCTTTACGTTCAGAGTCCCCTGAACCCAAAACCCATATTTTTTTCATTGGTCTGTCTGTGTGTGTGTGTGTGTCTGTGTGTGTGTGTGTGTGTGTGTGTGTGTCACTGTGTGCCTGTGAACAGAATATCTCAAAAACGAAAAGAGGTATGGGGTTGAAACTTCATATATAAGTTTTATGTACTATGTAGATGAGACAGCAAGCTTTTGAAGAAAATCGCATAACCGGAAGTAGGGGTTTACTCTTGTGATTTTTCAGTTTTTTTCGATTCTATCAAAAACGGCTCTATCGATTTTTTTCAAACTTCTCATTTTTATTAAATTTTTAATCTGTATGGATGTGAGATAAATGATTTTCCCGTTGAATACTTCTAAAATGGGGTTTTTTTGTTTTTTTTTAATTCTTTTTATTAACTCCTATTTTAAATAGAACACCCGGTATATTATTACATTTTTGAATTCAGCTTAAAATTCTAGAGAAAATTTGTCTCTTCACCTAACGCTCTATTTTGCAGAATTTGTAATTTTTAAAAAAAAATTGACAAATGCTTAAAAATTTAAAATCAAATTTTTGGCCAATTATAAGTAGGGGTTTACTCTTGTGATTTTTCAGTTTTTTTCGATTTTATCAAAAACGGCTCTAACGATTTTTTTCAAACTTCTCATTTTTATTAAATTTTTAATGTGTATTGATATGAGATAGGTGATTTTCCCGTTGAATACTTCTAAAATGGGTTTCTTTTGTTTTTTGTCTATTCTTTTTATTAACTCCTATTTTAAATAAAACACCCGGTATATTATTACATTTTTGAATTCAGCTTAAAATTCTAGAGAAAATTTGTCTCTTCACCTAACGCTCTATTTTGCAGAATTTGTATTTTTTTAAAATTTTTGACAAATGCTTAAAAATTTAAAATCAAATTTTTGGCCAATTATAAGATCACTCTAAAAGGAAGTTGTGTGCGTGTATCACATCAGATTTTTTATCCAACGTTTCGTCTTTGAGCAACCATCACCAATTTCATTTCTTTTTTAAATACGGTTCTTATTTTCTGATGTAAAATTTTAGAAGTCTTTTCTAAATTCAACAATGTACCACACATTATGGTTTAATCTTAAGTCTTTTTGATCATCATCAAGATATTTTTGGATACGGATCTGTGTCCTAGAGCATTTCATATGTTGTTTCAGCTGTTTTAATTTCTAGAAAACAAATAAGCTACACTGGATGTTTTTTTATTTCTAATTTTAATTATTGTTTATAAGGAAAATAATCAATAAATCAATTAATTACT
>OW679202.1:62558452-62817455 GCA_940337035.1 Agriotes lineatus
ATGCTATCAATTAAATGTTCATCATCATCATCATCATCATCATCAATTCCAGCGTTTTATATATTCCATCTCTAGACATACGCCTCTCCAAGTTGCCTCCATTCTTCTCGGTTTATAGTCGCACTGATCCACTGCGTCCCCGTAACTTTTTGGATACCATCGTGTGTGTGGTCTACCTCGGTTTCATCTTCCCTTTCTCGACCCCCACTCAGTCATCTTTTTCGTCCATCTGTTTTTCGAAATTCTCATCATGTGGCCGACCCGCTGCCACTTCAGTTTTGCAATTTTCTGAGCTACGTCTAGTTTTATTCCGTATTCATTCGTTTGTTTTCTTGTTTATTAGCCGTATGCTCAACATAGAGATCTCTCCATTTTTCTTTAGGTAACCATTAATGTATTTATCCATGTTTCCGTAAAGGTCCAGGTCTTAGATTCATAAGTTAGTAATGGGAGAACACACTACCTGTAAATGTTAGCTTCTGTCCAGGGTATATATACTCATAAACGACTTGGATCTTGTCTCCGTTGTTGAACTGGTTTACCTGGGGGTCTTCCATGTTTGACATGGTTTTCATCTTATTAAAAAGATTGGTCGTTGCCTATATAAGGCAAGATAAAAGAGGTACCTACCAATTAAAAAACGAAGTTCAATATATTTTTGGCAATTACATTTAAAACAGTATCTCACCGATTTGCTTTTAAATAAAAATATTGCTTCTTATTTTCTTGCTGTTGCCGCTGATTTCTAACATAAGGGGTTAGATACTGAACTTTATCCAATCTCTCTCTCTAAGAAGAGATACTTCTTCGTTCCTTCTTTATCCGTATTTTATACGTTACGTTTGCTGTATTATATTGCTTATTAATTCTGTTCTAGAAATACTTATTAACGGTTAAATAACCGCGACTGGACGGAATTATACCAGCCAAGCTCAAGAATGAACCGGACCTTCCAAAATTACCATGTTGCTGCAAGCCAGTTTGATTCTTAATACCTGCCATGGGTATGGAGATAACTAGAATGGCATTTATATAAAAACTAGTAAGGCTAACTACAGACAAAATGGTACAAACCCATTAGTCTTATGGCATAATATTTACCTTAGATGTTGAAAAATCTGCTTGGCAGGTACATAAACGATACTATTTTGGTCAACACCCTAATACCCATCTGTGTCAAAACCACTTTGCGTACCGAGCAAGATTTTCAACTCAAAGCGCACATATCACCTCACCAGTAGAGTGGGAAAACCTGGAGAGTAAAGACATCTTCTAGGGGCCTTTTGTATACGAAAGGAGTATTTAGCAACACTTCATTTAATTCAATAGCAATAGCCATACGAATTCATGAAGTAGACAAGACTTGCTATAAGTGGATAAAGAGCATTCTAAGAAGCAAAGTGGTACAAATCCATTAGTCTTATGACATAATATGTACCTTAGACGTCGAAAAATCTGCTTGTCAAGTACATATACGATACTATTTCCGTAAACACTCATCTACATCAAAACTAATTTGGTTACAGAGCAGGATTTTCAACTCAAAGAGCACTCATCACCTCACCAGGAAAGTGGAAAAATTATGAGAAGTAACGACATTTTCTAGAATCCTTTTGCATACAAAAGGAGCATTAGGCAACACCCCATTAGTCTTATAACACAATATGTATCTTGGACGTTGATTAATCGGCTTGGCAGGTACATATACGACACTATTTTGGTAAACACTCATCTACATCAAAACCATTTTGCGTACAGAGCAGGATTTTCAACTCAAAAAATACCCATCATCTCACCACGAGAGTGGGAAAACTCTGGGGAGTAAAGAAATCTTCTAGGGCCCTTTTGTATACAAAAGGAATATTTGGCAACACTTCATTTAATTCAATAGTAATGGCCAAACGCATTCGTGAAATAGACAAGACTTGCTGCATGTGGATAAAGTGAATGGTAAGAGGAAAGGGGGTATAGACCCAATAGTCTTATGACATAATATGTACCTTGGACGTCAAAAAACCTGCTTTGCAGGTACATATACGATACTGTTTTGATAAACACCCATCTACATCAAAACCAATTTGCATACAGAGCAGGATTTTCAACTCAAAGAGCACCCATCACCTCACCAGGAAAGTGGTAAATCATAGAGAGTAAAGAAATCTTCTAGAAGCCTTATGTATACCAAAGCAGCATTTGGAAACACTTCCTTTAATTCAATAGCAATAGCCATCCAAATTCGTGGAGTAGACAAGACTTGCTGAGTGTAGATATAGTGCATGCTAAGAAGCAAAGTGGTACAAACCCATTAGTCTTATGATATAATATGTACCTTCGACGTCGAAAAATCTACTTGACAGGTATTTCGGTAAACACCCATCTACATTTACATATACATCGCTACATGATAAAAGTTTGGCAGCTAGGGAGGCAGGTCGCTGACTATAGGGTTCTGTCTTATCTGTCGTGGACGGTCTCCTAAGAAACGTCAATAGCGAAGGGTTTTCTTTCTTAGCATATGCCAATGGCCTTATCCTCTAAATAAGTAAAACGAAGCTTTAGACAACACACGCAGGAAACACTTGCAATAAGCTTTAAATCCAGTAGCTAGGTGGACAGAAAAGAGAAGCTTAAAAGTCAGTCTTCAGAAGAAGAAAGCACTTAGATGGCCTTATTCTTATACCTTTCTAGGTTACGAAATTAACCTGTTAATGGAAATTAAGTACCTGGATTTAGTTTAGCCACTAACCTAGAACGGACACGTGGAAAAATGTCAAAATGACGTATGACAAATCATCGGGTCTAAGACTAAGCATATACTGGCATATATGGTCTTAGTGTGATGGCTCAAGGTTAACCAAGATACTTACTTAACCTAAATAACAAAGGCTTGCTTGCTTAGACCTTACAAAGGAAATGAGAACTACAACCACTGAAACAGTAGCGGTTTTTCTAGACCTTTCCCCTGTTCTCCTAATGATAGATGGAGGCAAGATCAGGCCACAATAGACTGTAAATTTTCTGAGCAATAAAATGATGGGTACAGAGTTCCCCATTTGACATGAGGACTAACCATAGATATGCCAAGTGTCATAGCAACACTTTCCTGGAGATGATAATCCAGAATCATAATGAGTAGACAGAACCCAAATAGAACATTCCTGAATGTTTAATCTAATGCAATTGCAGTTGTAAGAGCGAAACTAATGCTGGATAAGACTGGTATGTTGAAAAACCTAAGAAGGGTTCTAGTTTCCGAATTCCAGAGAAGGGTATACACGATACTACAATGTGCGCATAAAAATAAAAGAAGGGCTTACATCAATAAGGGTATCTTCATCATGTCAGATAGCCAGGCAGCCCTGAAGTCTCTTTCGAGCTACGGTTCCCTGCACTCTGATATGATATTGCCTCGAAAAATTCAACGAGTTTTAAGGCACCGTAAGACAGGTATCAACTGGACACTACTGTAGATCCGGCGACTACTTGCGACCAACTACCTATAGCATGTACTGGAGTAACAGACCCGGTCATAATCATAGCAAGACTTCTATAACGCCACTTAATAGTAAAAAACTGCTGTACCTAAGTAGGTAACAATTTAAAATAATCACTGGCTTCTTGACACGATATACGACTCTCAAAAACCACCTGAAGACTTTTGGAAAGTTTCATGGATATCTTAGCTGCAGGCTCTATAACAAGTAACCAGGGACAGAATTGGCACATAATATGTAACAACGTATGTAACGCTAATTAAAATGAGACAGCGTATATTCTGAAATTGAAGGACATTAACGCACACGAGGTCTTTGCTATGTACTCACAGCAAGCATATCTGAGTGATCATTTTTACCCAATTACGTTTATCTCTTGAGTTTGTTTCTGTCGCTAGGAAACGATCGTCTAGATGTAGCTGATTTCGCAAGCCTCCACGGCCATTGTCATTATGTAACCAACGACTTTCGAGATTGGACCTATGTTTGCTATTCAGTATATATGGTTGAACTTATATTCAATATAAACGTTGTACCTGAGGATTTTCTTGTGAGTTTCGATGTCACTTTATTCTTTACTAAAGTCCATATTCCAGTTTTACAGTCATAATACAACAGTTGTTATTAGAGAAGGGTGAGACATCCTTTAAAAATATCTGGCGCGGCTATGGGTTCGCCTCCTTCATCTGTCGTTGCCAATGAAAGCTCTTGAAACCGTGGCTTTAAAATATTCAGAATTGAAACCCAAGGTGTGATTCCAATACGTTAACGATAAAGGCACTTCACCCTTCTTTTTAAACTATCTGAGTAGTCAACATCCAAACAATAGCTCTACCAAAGAGATAAAAAATAACAAATTTCTTCCTTACTTGGATATACATATTTTTCGCCTGCCCACTGGCAAACCTGGTCATTCTATATATCACAGACTCATTCACACTGACCGTTATCTACATGCTCATTGCCTATTATCAACCAACACAGAGACTTTCCGGCCTCAATTCGTTTGTACACAGTGCTGTTTCCATATCTCAATCCGATAATATCCACCCTGAACTGAAATACATTTGGAAAGTTCTTCGGAAGAGCGGTTATCGCGCTAGCGATATACTGTCCGCCATCAGTCGCCATCTTTATCCACAGCCACCAATCCTTCTAAATGTCGATCCTCCCGCAGTAATATTGTCTCTTCCTTATATCTACCAAGTCACCAATCGCGTAGGGAAATCTCTTCGAACACATAAAAGCAGCATTGAAACCTCCGAGCAGCGATCTCACAGACTCTCCCTTCACTCAAAGATAAATTCAACACCATGTCATCTAAAGGTGTCTATAGAGTCCATTGTTGCCGTAATACTGTATACTGGTGTATACATTGGTGAAAAAGGACGTTCAGTAAAAACCCGTATTTTAGAACACCAGCGATGTCTCAAGTCGGGTATCGTGTCATCATCATCATCTTTCCGGTTGGTATGAGCTTCACCACTGGCGTGGTTGATACTTTAAGTTATCGTGTTTTTCTTATCTCCTGGTGAAGCCCCTTATCAAAGTCTTTTTCTATTGCAATAATGACATGTTTCAATCCCGAAAGTCCTTGATTTGTCGATGATTGTCTATTTATAACGATTTTCTTAGAAAATTAGGTGTGCTCATTAAAAAGTATTATAATTTAAATCTAACGACTCATCAATAATTGTTTTTCTTCCTATTCTTCTAAGCGGAGGTGGAGTTTTCTTGTTGGAGATGAAGCCCAACTCTCATTCATCTTTTGATGCGAGGACATCCAGGTTGTCTGCTGTTCTTGTCTTCTATTTCGTTCTCTTTGTTTCGGCATATGCGCATATGTATTTCGTAAGTTAACAGAGGTCATATTATTGCAAGATGATGGTAACGAGCGTATCAGTGTTGAAATGAGAAGTGCAATGACTCAACAGTTTTTGAGTTGCCTTTATAGTCTGTTTTAAATACGGGAACGACTGCATTTACCTTCCATTTCTATTCTTCCCGTATCTTTGCTTCTTCCATGATTTCAATAAAAAGTGTATGAGTTTTTATGTGTTTATGTATTTCATCAGGGCCAGAAGACTTTTCTATTTTTCAGTTTGGCAGGTGCGTCATTTTCTTTCTCTTCCGTTACATATTCAGTATTTGGAAGTGTATTGTAGTAGATTTGTTTGAAGTACGATGCCCATTCTTCTTCTGAAATTTTGTTGACTTGTAAATATTTATTTGTTTTTTCTTTTGGTCTTGTATAATAAATATACTCCGCCGTTGCTTGATCCCAAGTCTAGAATGAGAAACGACGAGTTTCATAGGTAAAGATAAGTAACCAGCCAAGGCATTAAACATTATGAATGTACAAACAACATGCAATTCGTCTCGGAATCACTTTTTAAAAATAGCTAAATAAAGTCCACGAATGTACTAATAGTTCTACTAAACTATAAAAGAAGACTTTTTCTTTAAATCGGCAGTGGAGATCACCGAAGTCGTCATTAAAATACGAGAAATCGACAGTGAAGTAATCCATTGTTTTACGATTTCTTGCAGTTAGCGGGGTGGCAGATGGGTGACAGAAAACGTCAACATAACCTATAAGAGTTGGTTGAACAATGTTAACTTCACGATTTCTCCATGTTTAAAAAACATTATGTGCACCTGGATACTGAAGTTCCTTTTTATCCCTAATGTGGTTTACTAGCCTCAACTAAGTACACATTCGTGATAAAAAGTTAAACTTCAGTGCCTTGATATACAAATAACTATTTTAGTAGCGTGCAATTTCAGTGTCCGACTCCGTTTCGATTGTTGTCGTAGCGGTCCGGGCGCTTGAGTGTGTCACAGAATTTATTAAATGTCCCCTGTACATTCCTTATTCATACACAAACGCTTATCCGGTTAATCTGTGATGTAGGTCAGGCTTATATTTGTATTTTGTGGCGTTCATAGATTACGCGATCGTTATCGCTGAGCAACAGATGACAGATAGCAATTGTTTATCCCATGCAAAGCAGCAAATCGAGTTGTACTGTTGTAGTAATGCACGTAACGCGTAACCACGGCAGCATAATTGCACGGTAATGACGATGTGCAACCATTCCAATTTCGGGTTGAGGGGTGTTGGAGAGGATCTCGGCTATCTATAGTCTATAGCCCCGAGGGCGTGGTGCATTTTTGTCCTATTTATTCACCCTACAAATCCTGGCACTACCTGGCGCCAGGTACTCATGTAGCAAACGTGCTTCCTTCAGCATTCTGTCGATTTGAAAGGTTCTAGGTAAACAACTATATTTTTAATAATAGAAGAAATAAATGGGAAGTTACCCGAATCCTCATAACACAAGTTAGTATGTATATAAATAGAAATAATTGTGTGCTTATTTTTTAGGAAATTGTAATAAGCTGTGCTTTGTAGATTATCCACCTCCAGTTCAGGGAGGTTACCAACCAGGTTACCCACCAGGATATGGGCCACCCCCAAGCGCATACGGGCCTCCACCAGGGGCATATGGACCACCTGGAGGATATGGGCCTCCGCAGGCCGGGTATCCTCCGCCACCAGGGAGTCCTTATCCTGGTCCCCCCATTACTAATCAACCCATGGGTCATGGCGGCCCGCCTGGCGGTAAGTGATTTTGTACAATTAAGGAGCTACTTGAGTAGTAAAAAGCAAATAAATAAGATAATAGTCGTAAATATGTGATAAAAGTCGTGTGTCAAATGAGAGGAGGGATCAAAAGTCTATGATAACAATGATAAAGGCATTAAAATAGATATGTTGTTTCGAGTAACGTGCACGTTTCACATTTAACATGGTTCTTGCACCGTCAACTGCATGAATGTGAAGTGCTGACTTTTCATAATTATGAATCAAATTGTGCGTTTTATTTTCAAAAGATAACATGCCTAAGCCTAAGCGGGAACGTTCTCTCAAAGGAACATTGACCTCTTTTTTTCTTATAAAAATTAGAAATTTTTTTCGTTCTAAAAAGTCTGTGATAAAAAGTTGTGGTTATGAACATTTAATTAGTGACGAAGAACAAAGGTTAGAATTTTAATCATAATTTGAATATGTACAGCTTTTAGAAAGAATGAAGTCTATTTGCAACAATGAACTTTATAGGTACTTTTAGATTAGTCATATTTTTCAATTAATTTTTTATAAATATTGCATAAAAATTGAATATAAACTATAAAAATAGCAAACAAAAACCATTGTCGCAGTTGGTATTTCCCAGACCTGCTAATGACCCCTATATTGACAAACATTGATTTGTTGCCCTCATCAGAGTTGATTGTACTTTTTTATCTCGCTGTCCATACTATATATTACATTAATTATATGCAGTTTGTATGATATTAAAAGTACAAAAATAGTACATGTATAAATTAATTGAGTTGTTTGGGAAATATTTATGTACCTTCTGCAGATATCTCTTGATAAGTTACTTTTGGAAAATTCCGTGTTTGTTCTTTTACAAAGAATTGTCAAAATACTGTTCAGTTTTATAAATCAACAATCTAATAAACCAGTTGGGTGTTGAATGTATTTTAGCGTCATAAAGGCGTTTCTTAAATTTAGAAATTTAATAAGCAAGATAGTTCCCGTTGACATAATATATGATCCATTTGAATATCATTCATTGCATTACACTTATAGGAATCGTAGTAAAATAAATAAAATGTTTTGTATCTGTGTAACCAGAAGTCAAATAGCATTTGTTTATGTACATGCTGTCTAGTAGTCTCCATAGTGACCTGTATAGGAGGGTTAACTACTCTCAATATAGTTTAATTATAGTACAAGTTCTTCTCTGATTTCACCATTTATTATTTTCATCCATTGTCATATTCTATATTCTAGTTTTAGTTTCCAACAGGCCTTTAATTATTTGTATTGAAGTATTACTTTTGTGTTTCTGTGTTTTTCACTTCTCAATATATAGGTACCTAAGCCATTATATTCTTCAAATGTTAGGTATTTGAATAATGGTCTCGTCTTTGATTTCATTTTCTAACTCATATTTCATTCTGTTTTTAATTTCTGTATCATTCACTCTTATCTGGCCAATAATTATGTTTTTTAGCTTTGTTGTCTCAAATCTTCGCAACTCCACTTCTTTCTCTGCATCTAGACAAATTTTCTATATGGAATATGGTCTAGTTTTTGTTTTATATATTTTGAGCTTCATCATATTTATGACAGTCTTAACAGTATATCTTGCCTTTAACCACGTTAATGCTTACTATATGGGATGTAATTTTGTACCATTATCGTAGGTGGTTGGATGAATATGCCTCAAAGCGTAGTCAATTGCCCTCCAGGATTGGAATACCTTACTATGATTGATCAATTGCTTGTGCATCAGAAAGTGGAGCTGTTAGAAGGTTGAAACTTTGTGTATGATTTTATCTAAATTTAATTACTGTGGTTTTAGCTTTTACTGGCTTCGAAACAAAAAATAAATACACCATAAAAAACAGTCTCGGACAAAAAGTGTACTATGCTGCGGAGGAATCAGACTGTTTGACAAGAAACTGTTGTGGACCATTGCGACCATTTGGAATGAAGATCATGGACAATTTTGGTAATCAAGTCATTCACTTGCACCGTCCGTTGGCTTGTGATTCTTGTTGTTTCCCATGCTGTTTACAGGCAGGATTGCTTATATTATGTGTTTAATGTTCATATAAAGTATATCGTTTCAGAGCATGGAGGTGTCTTCACCACCAGGTACGATTGTGGGAACAGTGGAACAGGACTGGAGCATTTGTTGTCCATCGTTTTCCATTAAAAATCCAAGCGGGGAAACTGTATTACGTATCGAGGGCCCTTTCTGTACTATGAGTATTTGTGGGGAGGTGGAATTTAAAGTTATGTCTGCAGATGGAAGTGCCCAAGTAGGAAAGATATCGAAACAGTGGTCAGGGTTGGTTCGAGAAATGTTTACTGATGCAGACTTTTTTGGTATAACGTTCCCTATGGATTTGGAAGTGAGGATGAAAGCAGTGATGTTGGGTGCATGTTTTTTAATAGTAAGTATATATTCATAGAATTTTTCTAGAAATTATTGTAATTGCTTCCAGGATGCTATGTTCTTCGAAAAATCACAGAATAAAGAGGACGACAGGCCTGGCATGTTATAAAACTCTACCAAAGTTACTGTTATTATACTCGCTTTGAACGTACAGATAACAGTCTATGACTGCTCCATACAGTATATGAGCTTCAAGCCAAAAAGTGGACTTAAGGAATATATTAGCAGGATCAAAGCCTAATAAGCTATATTTTTGTTATATACCCTTTACCTTTGAATATAATAATTTATTAAAGAACGAATACTCAGCCTCAAATATATTCTTAAATTTTAGATGTTTTCTTGTACTTTTTTCAACCTTTATAAAATATTTATTGCTTGTTATAAATGAATGCTGGAAATTGTTAGAAATTTGAAAAATTGTGAAATGCATATACTTATTACATGTTTAAATATAAAATTAAAAAGAAAAATTGTTTTGGTGTATCAAATTGCTTATCTCTACCGTGCTGGATAATTCAGATTCTCAGCACCTGTGTAGGTATTTGGTTACAGAAAAAGTTGCACAGAAGCTGCTACCCGCATACAGAAATTCATTGTGTTAAATTTAATTGAGTTTATCAATAAACAGAATTTTTTGAAAGTTAAAGGTCTACAGTGCTGCGTCCACTCAGTTCCGTTGCTGTGAATTTAACCGACTCGTCTACACATGTCCGGCACCGTGCCGTATTTTACCCCTCAGTGTCAGTGCAGCTTTCGTACAATGATTTTATGTATCGTCGCCGACAATACTTTTGCCATTTCACGGATGTGTTTTGGTGTATAGTTGGCCAGTCGTGTGTGCGTATTTGCGAATATGAATAACGAACGTCTTATAGAACTGGTTCAGAATTATCCTGTTCTTTATAATCTTTCTAATCCGAAATATATGGACTCGAACAAACTCGAAAGAACCTCTTCGATGTAAATCACTGTTGATAATAATATAATTGAACAAGTTATGACCTTTAACTACCTAGGTGCATACACATCTAGCATGAGAAACCTAAACGAGGAAGTTTGCAATCAAGCAATGAAAGCGGCAGCGACATTAGGCTACATACAAGACGTGATATGAACAAATAATGTCGATTGAAAGTAAAGTACAGATCTATAAAACCTGCGTCAGGCCCATCTTAACTTATGCCGCCGAAACCAGAGCTGAAATAGCCAAGACTAAACGCATTATTCGAACAACAGAGATGAAAACCCTAAGGCAGATAGCAGGCGTTACCCTACGAGACAGAGTAAGGAGCGAAAACATCAGAGAAGCTGCAAAGTCCAAGATGTTGTCAGATGGGTGAGAACACGATGGCGGAATTGGAATAGCCATGTAAATAGGATGCACGACAACAGACTGGCAAAAATCGCAAGGGAGAAAAAGCCAAATACAAAGAGACCCCAAGGATGACCCCCAAAACGATGGCACGAAAGCTGGACATCAGCATCCCAGGACTAACTAAGAGGTAAAATTGGAAGTAACAGGACTAAGTCCTAAATTATGATGAAGAAACAAACTGCTAATCGTTCCTTCGGTGTTATAGCTTTTCTTCAGCGGCAATCTTGCTTTTTTAAAGGCACTGCTATTTTATTTAGCAATATGTTAAAACAGTTTTCAGACATTCTAAACACTCAAAAAAATTCGTTACATAATCAACTAATTCCATGAATAGAGTAGCAAACTCTCTTTCACTTTCTCTTTTCTTCCATGCTTCATGTACCCATTTTCGCTTCTTCGCCTGATGCACTTCCTCTTCTTCTTCATCCAAAATTATAGCAATCATTGCCAATTCCATATCCGTCCACATTGCCATTTGGAAAATCACTGACTAAAACTAGCAAACTGTATGAATATGTGTGCATAGGCGTCACTGATACGTCACGGATATCACTGACACGGATCTGACGCGGCACTGATATGTGTGAATAGACCTTAAGAGTACCTATGGTCAGAAACAGCTTGATTATTCATACTTTACAACTGAATACCTTCAAATTTGTGGAGTTATTAACCTATTAGTCTTATTATTAACGTGGATATTTGAGATAGTTTTTTATAAGAATCTTCATTACACCTCAATACAACTTGGGAAGTATTTTACTGATCCTCATAGACTTACAGTTTTGGGACTGCAAAGTAAGTATTGTATTTTTTGTAATCAGCGCATAGAAAAAGTTGTGAACATTTGATAAGGCCAACATAGCAGTAAAATAATTTACTCTTGAGCTTTTAATTTTGCATTCATGTGTTATACAACCAACCAAACCTGTAGTAATGTTCATACAAATTGCATAAGCTAGTAAATTGTAATTCAAAAGCAAAACCTTTAGCTATACATCACAACTAATTGATCAGTTAAGAAACTCAAACTTTTGTTTTAACCATTCGATTAGTAACAATTTGAACAGTTAAAACGAAAACTATGGTAGGTATAACAAATTTGTTGAAAATATTTTGCATGCGTATTGTATGCCTTCCTGGCATGAAACCAACAATATTTCGGTAAACTATATACGGGGTGAGCACCATAAAAAATTTAATTCTGTCTATTTTTGCTTTAACTCAAAAAACTATCATCTAATAAAAGTAATATTTTGTACATAGCATAGGTTTTTAACCTTGACGGAAATGGATATAGGTTAGACCCAACATATACGGGGTGAGCACCTTAAAATAATACAATTTTCTTTATTTTTGCTTTAGCTGAGAAATAGATAAAAGTAATAATTACACATAGCTCAGGCTTTGACGAAAATGGGACTGAACATATAGAGGATAAATGTTGTAAGAAAGATAGACGTGGGCAATAAGAAGTGTGTTCTATATAATACAGCCACGAGGATAAATGCGAGATGGTCTTTTTTTTTACAGAAAATAATTATTTATTTATATACAGAGATTCATACAGGTTAAATAACCTAATTACATGAATCACAAATATCTAAAAGACAAACAATATTGTGCGAAAAACAACAAAAGACACAAACATTACATAATACGGTAAATCAGAATTACAAGCATTTGCAACGGTAGGAAGCACAAGATACACTAGTTCAACAATAATTTAAATAGTTAACAAAATGATTATAAAAATAAAATGTGCTGGCAACTGCAGAGGACTTAAAAATAATCAAACCCATTTACAAATTGACAATGACATTTGTATTTTAACACAAACCAGAACACCAGAATGACAATCTTTAATCAAAATTATAATAGTTTAAAATTACGCTTACGAATTTTTTATACTTGAATGATAAATCACAATTTGTTAGTAGGCATATTTCATTTAAGAGTCTAAACATTATTAAAAAGGGAATATTAAATGCAAAATTAACTGATGGAATATGAAACATGGCTACAGCTCGAGTACTTTTTACAGGCACACGCAGATTAAACAAAGATAATAAATAACTTTCATGAAGCAAGTTATTCCACAGCTTTAAACCAAGTTGTAAAAGTGACATATTTCTGCGATTACTTAAATTTTGAACTTCGAATTCTTTACGCAAATTCATGGACCTGATTAAATGGTAGTCAGGATAATTGTGATACTTTTTATAATATAGTAAACGTAATAGTCTATTTTGTACTCTTTCTATTGCTTTAATTTCTCCTATTTTATGGGGAAACCAGACTGTCGAGGCGTACTCCAATTTAGGTCTCACTAACGTGTAAGATTTTAACAGTTTTTACATTCTGAAATTCATAAGATTGCCTAATAACGAATCTCAAAGTCTTATATGCATCAGCAACAATGTTTTGTATGTGCCTCTTGAAGGACAGTGAGCCGTCATACAATACCCCAAGGTCCCTAACGTACTCAGTTCGTTTTAGTTCTTCGCCATTGATCTTATATTTGTATAGTATTGGAGCTTTGCTGCGACTGAACGACATTACTAAGCATTTATTGACATTAAGCGGAAGTTTATTTTTAACGCTCCATTCAAACAAATTATCAATATCCAACTGAAGCTTAATGCAGTCTTGAACTGATTTGATCTTTAAGAACATTTTTTGATCATCTGCGAACAATAGAGATTTAGAAAATACCAATACATCGGGCAAGTCATTAATAAAAATCAAAAATAATAAAGGGCCCAAGTTTGAGCCTTGCAGAACTCCCGAATTTGCTGTAAACTTACCCGAAGTATTGCCATTAAATTTAACAATAAATGTTCGTGAATTCAAGTACGAATCAAAAAACGTTAGCATATTGCATGACAGCCCACATTTGGCCAGCTTTCCCAAAAGTACCCCATGGTTGACTTTATGAAAAGCTTTTTTGAAGTCTGTAAAAATTGTATCTACTTGCTCGCTTCTTTCTAGTGCTTCATAAATCTGGTTAGTGAATACTGACAGATTAGTTACAGTTGATTTTTGAGTCATGAAACCGTGTTGAGCACCGGAAATGATCGGTTTAACATGGTTATACAATTTATTGTAAACAATTTGTTCCAATAATTTAGAAGGAGCTGAAACCAAAGAAATCGGCCGATAATTACTAACATCGGATTTACAACCGTTTTTATGCAGTGGTATAACTATTGACTCCTTCCACACGTTAGGAAAAGTTCCAGAATTAATAATTAAGTTATATATATGAAGTAGCGGTATTTCAAACCACTGTGCACACCCCTTTAAAACATATGGTGGAATGAGATCCGGTCCTGCCGCTTTCTTTGGCTTCAGCTTCCTGATTGCAAATTTAAAATCATCACTGGTTATGCTTGGAATATTGAATAAGTCTAAGGGACTGTCGATAGTTAATGAGTTTGTATTATAGTTGTTTGAGGCACTCACATAGACAGATTGGAAAAACTGACCAAAAACATCTGCTGCCTTGTCATCAAGAGGAACACCATTTTCTTTAATATGCACATTATCTTTGTTACTGCCTTTACGTTTATGTTTGATGTAGGTCCAGAACGTATTGATATTTTCCGAAACAGCTGCTTCAGTTGAATTAATATATTTTCTGTATTCTGAATCAGTTAATGACTTCAACCTGCTTCTAATCGTTTCATATGTGTTATGGTAATATTCAGATAAATCTTTAATATTTTTATAATAATTTTTTTGTTTTTGTAATTCTATCATGTCTTTATTAAACCAGGGTGGGTATTTTGGTATCTTTTTTGAAAACTTAGGAATATTAGAATCGAAAATATCATATATTAAATTATAAAAAGATTTAGTAGCCTCATTGACGTCCTTATTTTCTAGAACAGGTTGCCAATTCGTGTCCCTTATTGCTAAAGTCAGATTTAAAAAGTTACATTTTCTAAAATTGTATAATTTTGTTTGATTCGAATAACGATTAATATTAACTGTTCTAGCATTAACCAAAGATGGTTCTATTTCTATTAGAAGTGGTGGATGGTGTAAATCTACATTAATTAGAGGCAATACTTCCTTTTTTCACGACCCACTTAAAATTAGAATCTTCTGGAATAATAACAAGATCCAAAGTTTTATTATTAACGTTTTTAATGTTATTTATTAGTTTAAGTCCGTATAAATTGATAAATAAGCCTAGTTCTTTATGCTTGACGTCTAAAGTTTGTAACTGAGTATTTGGGCCATATATATTTTGCAGGTTGAAGTTACCAACTACACAGATATTTATGTGATTATTAATAATTGCGATCTGCTCAATGAAACTGAAAAAATTAGAGTACACACAGTGAGCTGAATCTGGTGGAATATACACATTAATTATATACAATATTGTGTTATTTAATTTAATACTAATGCACAGAGCTTCATAATGTGCATCTTCCACCATTTTACTTTCTAAAATTTTATATTTTTTCCTTATTGCGGTTAAGACCCCTCCTCCTCTGGTTTTCTTTGTAACATTAATATTCCTATCACATCTATACAAATTATAAATAGAATTATCCAATACTTCGCCATCAACAATTCCATCAGTTAACCACGTTTCCGTCAAGCATATTATATCATACTCATGATTCCACGATTCTTTATACAGCTCAGACAGTTTACTCCTAAGTCCATCTTGAGACGGGCGGCGTTAAAATCCCCTTCGCTTGCGCTTTTTTTTATTTGAAAATTAATGCAATTTGCATTACTAAGCATTTCCATTTATTGTTTCAGTATTATTAGGAATGTTAAAATATTTTAAACTCTAGTTTTCTTTGATTTTTAAAATTGTTTAGTGTCACAACGTCCACTTGCAAGGTAAGTTCAGAGCAATGCCCTTTACAGAATATTTCCCTTGAATTCAAATGTTTTAACATTTGGGGTACATAGTTATAAACACACCTAAACTAGAAAAAAGTAAGAACATTGCATATTGCAGATTCAAGGAATGAACAGAAAAAGTGTAAACTTTGTAAGATCCAATTCTTTTGTTATTACATATTTTTCATGTGATGAGGGAGAACCATATTTTTTAGACAATCCAATTTTATCTAAAAGTTTTTGATGTTCTAGAAAATAATCATAAAATTTAGCACAATTAATTTCTTTAAAATTGTATTTGAACATTCATATTCATTTTACAAGAAAAATCGAGAAGCCGTTCTTTTGTTCACTGAGCCGATATGAGGAGAAAATCCTCTACTGCTTTTTTTCAATTTTTGAAAAAATGACAACATTACCAACACTAACTATAAAATCTTGATGGTTTTAAGAATTTCCAATAAATTGTTTTAAATTTAGCAATTCGTCAATAAGTTTGGTATCGTGGTAGCAGAAAAATCAGGATCATTCAAAAGCATCCACTGGACGGACTTGAATTCATCTAATGATTCTGTCTATTTTCTAGGTATGGTATACATTTAGAAAAATAGTTTACTGTACTTTTTTTTAAATTATATATTTCTTTATTGTAGCCATCTCATGTAGTTTCGAAGAACTTCTTATTTTCAAGGAGAAAAAAATGTTGCTCTTAATGATGTCAACACGAACGATATATAATAATAATAACAGAACTTTATAGAGCAACATAGTGAAAAAAATATACATTGTTTAAAGAAGCATTATAATTCTTAAATGCTAAATGCTGACCAACCGCAAGGCGAGATTCAAGTCGGGCTGCAAACTTTCTTTGCTCTTCCATCTAAACCTTGATGATTAGATGTACTAACTTAGTTTCATCACTGATATATTCTCCTTTTCGAAGGATGCTACGTCCATATGAAAAATGTGTATCATTGAATGTAAACTCCATAAACACAACTAAAACTGGGCGATATATAAATATTATTTTCATATCATTATGTCGGATATCGAAATAGGATATTTATCGATATATTGATATATCACAAATATGGATATATAGATATATCGACAAATATCGATATAATTTTAATATCGAATGTCGAAAGGTAAATTTTAATATTGCTCACCTCTAAGTTCAACCCAGAAAATTTACTCTCATTTTTTTTTAAATGAGTGGGAAACATTTTAAGTCTTTCAATATCGGAAAATACTGAGAGTCATCTCGGTTTGCTATGGTAAGATAACTGCTGGATGTTGTTTCGATGAAGTCGCAAAACTCTTTCCAGTACCTATTTTTGTTCGGTCTGGTTTGATTAAGAATAATTAAAAATCTTAAAAACCAGACACTCATAAATTTTAAGTGTATTAGCCCTATACCGATAACGGTTATGCAGAATATGACCTAGACAGCCAACACTTATTATGTTTTCGTTTCAATTTTATTTTAGTTTTGTGTACATATTCTTTACTCCTTTCCTAACCAGTCCTCTAAAATCACATTTGCATTGTCTCCTGCAAAAGCAATCATATTAGATGTTATATTATCCTCCGTTCGTTCCATAATAAGGTAACTGGCTATTTTGTCTTTAAAGTTTCACTTCTCGATGATAATTCTAGAACCTTCCCCAAAATCGGAAGAAAACTTCGATGGAGTGCAAAATTTCACAGCAGAAAGCTGTAGCATGACAGTTTTTTTTTAGCTGTAAGTGTACGGTATACTGTACAGCTACTTAAAAAAATTCATTTTACGTATACTGTTCAACATAACTGACATATTTTCAATATGGTCACATTATACTAAATGGCGTACTGAAATTCTAAATCTTGCTTACTTCGTTCTCTCAACCGAATCCGTAAAACCTGCAACCCAAGTTACAAATATTAACAGTAAGTTGATTACTATCCTTGGCACTAGAATAGTGAACAAGCCATACCATAGAGTACTCTGAACTCAATAAAACCATTAGAAAGAAATTAAAGGAAGAATTAAGAAAATAACAAGAACGAATTGAAAAAATTATCGAAGAAAACAAAAACTTGAAACAATTAGTGAAAGATGGAATTACTAATTAGAAATCAAACGTCAAATACAAAAATTCAGAAACGCTTGTCTGAAGATTGATGTCAAAACTATTTCAGTGTCACGATTTATCCTTGCCAATAAAAATCAGACTGTCGAGATGCTATAGCTTTCCGATACTGCTATATGGAGCTGAGTCTCAGACTTTCACCGAAGCTTGTGTCCAAAAACCCGAAATATTTGAAATATGGCCATACGGACATAAGAGTCAATCTTTAGAAAAGTTATGAAGAAGCAGACAGCATGAGCACCGAAACGTCAAGTTTAAATCGACGACCACGGCCTAACCAGGAAGAAACTACTATTATGGACAACGACCGTGAAAGTTTGCATTTAACTAGACTACATTTTATTTTTTAAGTTGATCACCCTGTATATATTTGAGCGAGAAAATAATTCGTTTCGAGCAAGCTAGATATCTATAATTCGCATGCAAAATATCGTGTTCCTCCTACAAATCGTGTTTCTTTACGGGCACAAAACTTGACTTGCAGTTTAGTTATTTCTATAGCAGAGGGCGCTAGCATTACCTCACGTATTCGATGTTATCACCTACCTATATAAAAATGCGAAACTGCATTTGCTTTATTTATCGAAAATCTTATAATACAAATTTTTTAAAACCTGGCATCTTAACTACGTTAAGATAATAGTCCAGGTATAATTGAAATATAACAATAGTAAGGATGGGCAGTATCGAACGATGAGTTACTTATTGATTAGTATTAACTATCGAACGAATCATTCATTACCGTCTGCCTGAGGCTCGACTCGTGTTTACGATAAACATAAACAGCATAAAAATGTAAAATATAATATTATGTTGCCCGCTGCGGGTAGCTCTTCAAAGTAAATATCTGCCATTTGTTTTAATTAGAACTACTTACGTTGATCACCCTGTATATATTTATTTGAGCGAGAAAATGTTCCGTTTCGAGCAAGGTACACATCTATAATTCGCATGCAAAATATCGTGTTCCTCCTACAAATCGTGTTTCTTTACCGGCACAGTAATTAACTTGCAGTTTAGTTATTTCTATGGCAGAGGGCGCTAGCATTACCTCACGTATTCGATGTTATCACCTAGCTACATAAAATGCGAAACTACATTTGCTTCTTTAGTTATCCAAAATCTCATAATACTAATTAATACTAATTTTTTAAAACCTGGCATCTTAACTACGTTAAGATAAAAGTCCAGGTATAATTGAAATATAACAATAGTAAGAATGGGCAGTATCGAACGATCAGTTACTTATTGATTAGTATTAACTATCGAACGAATCCGGAATATGTTTATGGTTTGGTTTAGCTGGGTGTCGATTTTCCTGACGTGGGTGCTTTAACCAGACAGAAGAACAGAGCAAGGCCCATGATCAGATGTCAAAATCATGTGAACCCTAATTAATAATCTCAATCGGAACGAAGGCTTTCCCCTTCCTTCTATGTGAAAAGCCCCGCCGACCGTCACTCAACCGCGACGGTACTTGCTTATAAATTCTCGCCTTTCTCTTCTGATAGTTAGAAGAGTTTCGTCTCTGGCTTGGTTTACACGTTGAGTTATCGTGCTCATTTACTTTTCCTCCTAATGAAGCCCCTTACGAAAGTGGGCGAAACTTTGAGTTCTTCGACTTCAATAAAGACACTGTGCAATCCCGAAAGTCGTTTGTTACGTAATGACAATGGCCGTGAAAGTCTCCGAAATCACTTCTTTTTGAAAGCCATTTTCAGTTCAAAGTACAATTTTTGAAAATTGATTTCTCTTCAATTATATCCCCAATAGCAATTTTAAATAACTAAACTAAAATATGAGTGAACAAAACACCTTCCAATTAAAACCACCCACAGTAATCTTCAGAGGCACAAATGTTCCCCCCAGCACAACAACAATGGACTTCCAGGAAACACCCAATAATGAGACAAACACTAACAAACGACCTTTGACCTCACCACCAGACTCGGATATTAATAAGCGATATGCCTTCAATACAGATGCACTAATTTCCCAAAATAGATATTACGCCCTGCAATTGGACCAAGGGAATGATTCACAATCACAAACAGCTAAAACAACAGATGAAAAAACTAAGATTCCCCCTATATTTATCCCTAACGGTACGCACTACCAGAACATCATCAAAGATATTAAGGTAATAGCCAAAGAAGATTTCCCAACCACGTATAAGGGCAATCAGCTTAGAATTAATCTAAATAATATTGATGACTACAGAAGCCTTACCAAATTTTATGATGAACAAAAGGTAAGCTTCTTTACTTATAGAAACCCAAAACACTCTAACATTGAAGCAATAATTCGCAATGTTCCTTTATCTATTACGGAGGATGAAATCAAAACCGCATTAATTAACCTAAAATATCCAGTATTGAAAGTCACTCGATTGCTTAATAATAAAAAAATGTCAATGCCACTAACTGCAGTGGCACTAAGTAACACAGATCAAGCCAAAAATATATTTAACTTGACTAGATTACTGTACTGTATTGTAACGGTAGAACCACGACGAAGAAGTAAAGACACCCCTCAGTGCACCAATTGCCAACTGGTAGGACATACCAAAAATTACTGCCATTTACCCCCAAGGTGCGTTAAATGTACTGAAAATCACCATTACTCCTCATGCACAAAACTTAAAGAAAAAGATAAACCTCAGTGTGTGAACTGTGGAGGTGAACACACAGCCAATTATAGGGGTTGCCCATATATTAAAAAACAGAATGATAGACCTTCCTTCCCAATAATCAGATCTTCTAATCCAATGCCTGTATAAGTGGAAAAATTACCTCCAACGCTACATACGCACAAATCGTAGCAAACAATCCCAACTCCTCAAATCCCACCAAAACAAATAATAATAATAATCAAAGTGTATCTTGTCCTGATTCTCTCTCAACAAAAATTTTCCAAAGCATTATTGAACTCATTACACCACATCTTGATCAAATAAAAAATTTTATAATCTCCATAATTCCAATGTTGTTCCAAAATGCCAGCAAATAATCGGAATCCTAAACCAAAGTTAACCCTCCTAAACTGGAACGCCAACGGCATTAAAGCCCAGCGCTCAACCTTTATCTCCTTTATTGCCCGGCATGGCATAGACATAGCGTGTATCACCGAAACACATTTAATTAAAAATGAAAAATTCACTATACCGGGATATAATATTTACCGAAAAGATAGAGAATCTGCAATAGGATGGGGAGGCTCTGCAGTAATCATTAAAAGTACAGAAAAAATTGAAACAGGATTTGAAAATAAAATGCATACATTAATAGCTTTTGTAGACGTAGCACAGGCATTTGACCGGCTATGGACAAATGGGCTAATTTATAAAATAAAAACCATGAACATACCCACATACTTGTTGCTGATCATCAAATCATTCCTATCTGACAGAACATTTCAAGTGAGAGTCAACGCTTGCACCTCCTCGACACACCGCATCAATGCTGGAGTCCCACAAGGATCTATTTTGGGCCCGATCTTATTTAACATTTTTATGTATGACATCCCCGAACCACTTAATGCAAATATAGCTATGTATGCCGATGACACGGCGTTAATCACGCAGAACTACGATATTAATCAGGCAGCACAAAGACTCCAGGAAGGTGTACACCAGCTAACTCTCTGGTTCCGGAAGTGGAATTTAAAAATCAACGCAGAAAAGTGCGATACAAAAATTTTCACTCTCCGACGGCCCCAAGATCCACCAAATATAACAATTAATAACACTCCTATACCATGGAACCCCAAAGACAGCGCCGTCCGATATCTAGGGATATATTTAGATCGCAGACTAACCTGGAGCAATCACATAAATAAAAAGCTAGCAGAATCCTATGCCAGGTTAAGCATGCTTTACCCAATTTTGAACAAAAAATCGTCACTTAGAATTAAATGTGGAATATTAATTTATACAGCTATAATTAGACCAATATTTACTTATGGTTGTAGTATCTGGAGCTCGACATCGAAAACTAATATCAATAAGTTGCAGATTCTACAAAACAAAGTGCTGCGCACAATAACTAATGCTGAGTGGTTTGTAAGAAATTCTCAGTTGCATCGAGAAACTGATATTCCCACAATACAAGAATTCATCACGAAAACAAATAAAAACTTTTATAACAACATAGACATATGTAATGGCGCAATATTTTATCATGTGGGCTCAAGATCACTACACACAAGATTAAAAAGGAAATTACCTGTAGATCTTTTGACTCGTGACAGTGACTAACATAAATGAATCTCAGTAATCTCCCCCTCATAACTGTAGTGCGCACAGTGCCTCATGGGACAATCCAACTTTAACAATCATAAAAATTAGTGACAGAGGTCTTTAGGACCTCGCTAGTGCGGTATATTGTGACACACATCGCTGAACATTACCATGCATAGCATCATTGCTGAACTGGTACAGACAATTGTTAAAAAAAAAAAAAGGTTGAACGTTGTATAATTTGCTTTCTATTTTTTTTTTTTGGATTCTTCTATAGCCCTAATTTGCCTGAAATGTTCCATTTTAAACTTACATGGCTGCACTTTTCTTCAGTTTACTATCAACGCTTTTTCTGTTCAGGCTATCCCATATTATTTGTCTTGGTAATCTATGATTTATTACATACTGTCCCGAAATTTATTTATTCATTTAGCGTATGGATTGTACATACACAATACAATAAAATAAGAGTGGGCGTCAACAATAATATGTTTTCTGCAGTTCAATATCAAGTTTTTCTCAGCCAATTTATTGCAGCAGGAGTTGCAACTACAAAATCATCTAAGGTGCCCTGGAAGATTCTAATTTTGCACTGGAACGTGATGTGCATTACTCTCTGCAATCGCAAGTAGTGATGGTTCACCTGTCCCATTTGTACAGAAAACTGCCGCATTTACCGTGACCATTTCGGATCCTATTGAGGGCTGTCCAGGTTTTGCGTGGTAGATCGAAGTCTTGCGGTGGTTTTCATATATTCAAGATGTTATGCCAAGAGGCTGGTACTTTGGTCCATTGTTCTTTCCATGCGGTTGGTCTATCAAACCTCTCCGCGTTGAGCTTTTGTGCAGTTGTAACTGCGGCAGCCCTAGATTTAAGTCTTCGGAAGGTTGTTTTTAGATCCTTGTGAATAGGATGGAGACCATTGATAACAACCTTCTTGTAATCTCTCACAAGGTTACACCGTCGACGGATGTTTGGAGGTTGCTTAGTGTGTGTAATCAGTTATCAGTATGTTGGTATGGACCTGATGGTGCCGGATATAATGTTTATGGTTTGGTTTAGCTGGGTGTCGATTTTCCTGACGTGGGTGGGTGCTGTTTAACCAGACAGAAGAACAGTACTCAGTACCCCAAACTAAAGACTGATGTTTTCTTCTGGTGGTGCTGGTTGTTAGCTGCACTGAGACCTATTGGTCGATTGTGCTTCTCAGCTAATTTGTTATGGGTCTCGTTCAAAGAGACCGGTTTCGAACGGGAAGGAAAAAATCCTACCCATAGGAACGTCCCTTATCGCCTGGCGTTCCACCAGCCCGGCTCCAAAATGTTTATGTCTCAGTGTTAGGAGAGCTACACATTCACATAGAACATGAATTGAGGTTTCTTCATCCAACTGGCACTTCCTAAAGGTGGCATCATTTGCGATTCCAATTGTAAATAAATACTTCTGTAGGTGACCGTGTCCTGTTAGTAGACCAGTCACGATCCTAATAGCGATCCTAAGTGACTCCGACCGCTGTAATCCTTGGGGACGGATTGACTCCTGATGGATGGCGCGCGCAGCTAAACCGCAATCTTGACACTCGATCGGAAGACCCGTTCGGCGGTAGTAACTATGACTCTCTCTTGTTTAAGATTATTTTATGGAATACCTACGTAAATATGAAAGAATATCACACAAACTAAAAGATGTAGATTGGCTGAATATGAGTAATAGAAGGTATTTACATCGTGCTTGTCTCTATCGTAAAATAGTAATATTAAAAACTCCACCGTATTTGCATAAAAAATTATTATATCGCACTGAGATATATAATCTAAATCTTCGACACAGGGGCATCCTCACGGTACCATCACACCGAAAACAAATTTTCAAGCGGTCTTATTCATACTGTGCGGTTAAATGCATCAACAACATTCTTTTTCATATTTTCAGTAGTCCTTTATATACTTTTAGGAAAAACATAAAGGATTTGCTTAGCAGTGGGCAGTGCAGGTGAGTTACTGTCATAACAAAATACAAAAGTTGTACCATATATCTACTATCAACCATTGTCTGATATTTTATTTTATTTTATTCTGGCGGACACGGGTGTTATGTCGGAATCAGGTCGTTACATTATATATTTAAGTTTTTATATACTAGTAAAATTATTTGCGGGTTAAGTACTAGAGCAGCTGACAATTTTTGTCGAGCTGGACTTCGCCTGTGTTTTATTTAACACTATGATAATGTATTATTTGTTAAATAGAATAAAGACATTATTATTATTATATTTTTCCTGCTTATTGACAGCAGAGTGAAGGTGTTACCAAGCCTTTGTATCGAAACCCAGTTGGCACTGGATTGGTTACTTAGCCAGTGCTCAACTTGTCTCTTTGCAGTGACACGGGTAATCCCTAAGGCAGCTCAGGGCCAATGAGTAGCTCTTGAGAACCTCTTCTGGCTAGAGCATCAGCTTCTTCGTTACCGTCTATTTTCACTATGGATTGGTACCCATAGTAGTTTGATCCAGTTTTTTGTACCGAATCTATTCAATGTCTGACAACATTCAAGAACCAGCATGGAGTTGATCTTGGGCGAACACAATGATCTTAGTGCTGCCTGACTGGCTGTGCATATGTAGATATGCAAATTGGAATAACCTCTTTGAAGGTACTTCTCGGCACAGGTTAGGATGGCAAATACCTCCGCCTGGAGTACAGTGGGCTATTTTCCTAGGGCAACGTTGAGTTTGACCCTCGGCTTGGTTTTAGTAACGTAATAATTTTAGACTTTTTAAATTCTGGTGGAAGGGAGTTGAGGATAATTACTACTGTTTATTGATGGGCGCTATGGAATGAAAACTAGTGAATAATTCGATAGTATCGATTCATTCGAATAGTTCGATAGTACCGGAATCTATTCATTAATTACAAAATCATTCACTATAGTTATCGAATGAAATGAAACAATTCACTATCAAACACTAGCAACATGTTCGAAGACAAATTAAAATGAACAGCTTCGCACCACTGTCAGCTAAACCAATACTTGCCGGGCGCCTAGCTTGATATTAAGGACTATATTTGCATGCGCTATCGAATAATCTGTATTCTGCATTCAACCTTATTGCCTTTATTTATTTAATTTATTTAATTCGCAATCAGCCAACAGCCGTTAGGCCAATTACCTGCGTCGCTGTGCAGTTATGAGGACTTCCAACCCCACTAACGACTGTCATGATGTTGTTATGACCGCCGGGACCAACTTTTTTCCGTGATAGCCGTACCACGAGGCGCCGAGAGATGCAGCCGTGGAACTCCCATCCAAGTTCTGACCAGAGAGAGCGTTGCTTAACTCTGCTGATCGAACGTGGACGCTTGTTCAAGCTACACCACCCAGGACCTTGCACAAAAACTAACGCGCAGAACTGAAATTTTGTTGATTTGAATGATTGGTGAATATTGTCATGACAGTGCGATTTGTGTCACGGAAAACGTTTATGATTGCAAAAAATGATTTCACTTCTAAGAATATGTAATCAAAATATCATCTACACATAGATACACACGTCAGTAGTTCTAATCAAAACAAATGACAGATATTTACTTTTTTAAGAGCTACCCGCCGCTGGCAACATAATATTATATTTTACATTTTTATGTTTATCGTAAACACGAGTCGAGCCTCAGGCAGACGGTAATGAATGATCGTTCGTTAGTTAATACTAATCAATAAGTAACTGATCGTTCGATACTGCCCATCCTTACTATTGTTATTTCAATTATACCTGGACTATTATCTTAACGTAGTTAAGATGCCAGGTTTTAAAAAATTAGTATTATAAGATTTTCGATAAATAAAGCAAATGTAGTTTCGCATTTTATGTAGTTAGGTGATAACATTGAATACGTGAGGTAATGCTAGCGCTCTCTGCTATAGAAATAACTAAACTGCAAGTCAAGTTCTGTACCGGTAAAGAAACACGTTTTGTAGGAGGAACACGATATTTTGCATGCGAATTATATATATCTACCTTGCTCGAAATGAATTATTTTCTAGCTCAAATATATACAGGGTGATCAACTTAAAAAGTAAAATGTAGTCTAGTTAAATGCAGGCTTTCACGGCCGTTGTCCATAATGATAGTTTCTTCCGGGTTATGCCGTGGTCGTCGATTTAAACTTGAGGTTTCGCTGCTCATGCCGTCTGCTTCTTCATAACTTTTCTAAAGATTGACTCTTATGTCCGTATAGCCATATTTCAAATATTTCGGGTTTTTGGACACAAGCTTCGGTGAAAGTCTGAGACTCAGCTCCATATAGCAGTATCGGAAAGCTATAGCATCTCGACAGTCTGATTTTTATTGGCAAGGATAAATCGTGACACTGAAATAGTTTTGACGTCAATCTTCATACAAGCGTTTCTAAATTATTGTATTTGACGTTTGTAATTAGTAATCCCATCTTTTACTAATTGTTTCAAGTTTTTGTTTTCTTCGATAATTTTTTCAATTCGTTCTTCTTGTTATTTTCTTAATTCCTCCTTTAATTTTTTTCTAATGGTTTTATTGAGTTCAGAGTACTCTATGGTATGTCTTGTTCACTAGGCTAGTGCCGAGGATAGTAATCAACTTACTGTTAATATTTGTAACTTGGGTTGCAGGTTTTACGGATTCGGTTGAGAGAATGAAGTAAGCAAGATTTAGAATTTCAGTACGCCATTTAGTATAATGTGACCATATTTAAAATATGTCAGTTATGATGAACAGTATACATAAAATGCATTTTTTTAAGTAGCTGTACAGTATACCGTACACTTACAGCTATTTTATCTACATTGAAGAACTTATTTTAGCTTTTCGAATTAGGTACTACATTTTTTTTAATATTGTTACGATTTATCTTCTGGGCTATTAAAAATTATACGCCGCTTCTTGTTTTAGCATTTATTTACCGCAATTTAACTTAACGATTTACAAAAACACAAGAACTATTAGTACGGAACACAAATTATTTATACACTAACAAGAACTATTTCTAACAACAAATACACTATATTTATTTACACACGACTTAAACACGAATGATTTATATGGCAAGCTTCGCGCTCTTCAAAGCTAGATTCGGACTGCCTGTTTTTCCCGCTGTGCTTGCTTATATATTGCCGGAGGATTCCTTCTGAAAACTTTGCGATCTCACTCGACTACTCTAGCAATGCTGAAGTGCCGCGCGCATTAATCACCGATGTCGTTCTCGAATGATCTGAAAGCTGACCTATCTGTCTGCACGCGATCCTCCTCGAAAGTCGTTACAATATAATGTTTACATTTTACTAAAAACATAGATTTTAAGGTTTCTATTGTTGTGTTTTCTCTTCACTTCACAATTTATTAATTATTGAAAAAGTCATTTCCTTTAGAGTATTTGTCCCTGGGAGACAATTTTTTTCTCAAATTTGAATATGCAATTCTCCTACAAACCAATGATTAAATACTTCTATCTAATTTAAGCCATTTTCTTAAGATTCGTTATTGCAACTGCAATTTTGTTCCTTGGGTTCTACACACATTAGATTAAGAACACAAGCACCAACAAATTTCCAAACAGAAAGAACCTGCCGATATATTAAAATAAAACTATAGTAGGTACGGAGAGCAAACAAATAAAAACAGCGGTATCGTGGTATAGCCTTATGTTTGTTATACTAATTTCTAAACTCATTTACTCTATCAATGTGTAAGTACCAAAAATCGTATATATGTTAATGTAGGACATTTTGACATACAATTTTCTATGCAGAACGGTAATTTTAAATAACATACAGCCCATCAGAATCACGTATGAATGGTGATTTTAATTTAATAGCATTCATTTAAAAGAATCACTTTGATAACTTTATTAACAACGAAGTGATTGCCTGTGAGGCGACCTATTAACATACTGTAAGTTGTGTATGTGACGGAGATAGGGTTCTTCTTCTTCTTCTTCTTCTTCTTCTTCTGATGGGGCTTGTTATAAGCTGCACTGAGACCTATTGGTCCATTGTGCTCCCACCTAATTTGGTATTGGCAATTACATCACGCAACAGTTTTATTGAGTTTTTGAGTTTTTGTGAAGTTATTTAGAACCGTAGAAAAATTTTTGCATGTATTTTGAGTGTAAAGAGCCATTTTGGTATTCGGTTGCTTTTTCGCGCCTCGCTACCGCTCGGCACGAAACTCGCATCCTCACGCCAAAATGGCTCTTTTTACACACCTAATACTTAAATATCTATTTAGACACCTATAGAATTTGATTGGAAAAACATGTTAAACTAATTTGTAAATGGCAACAATTTGAAAATAAACCGTTTTGTAATAAGATTTTTATATCTATTTGGTCTATGAAAGGGTTTACATAAAATAAAACTACCGAGAAAGACAAAAAATAAATTTTGAGACCAAGAAGATATGGTTAATGTACGAAGAAGAATGGATATGGTAGGAATACTATAAGTTATGCAGATATTAGCTACAAAAGTAATTATTGGAATTTGATACTGTATTCGTTTATTATTAATTGGTTACATAATGTGATGACATTCAACTGGCGGGTTATTGTCTGGAAGTGGCTCACACCGAGTTTCCTGATAGAGTAGACATCTTGCGAATTGGATAGGAGTAGTATAGGGGCACCACTAATTGGATTAAGTGTTCAATTAAATTAATCCACATATGATTGATTGATCCAATTAAACCGCGAATTAAACCGTGAATTAAATGCTCCAATTAAACCACCAATCAGATGCTCTAATTAAATGCCCTAATTAAATCCGCGATTTGAAGTACAGAAATTTGATTTTACACATATGATAATTAACCACATGTGAATAATTATTTTAATTTGCGAAATTCGCAGCGGCCATTTTAATTTTTTGCGCGAATATTGGAATTTGATATTTTTCAGATTTTTTCTAAGTTCAATTTTTTGAATTTAAACTTCCCGGGGGTTCGGCCATCTTGGTTTTCTGCGCGCGCACGTCTCGCGATTGTCGTTTTAATTTCCATTTTCGCGCAAATATTTGAATTTCAAATTGCTGCATCTGTCTCTTTTGTGCTCGTTGGGTATTGGCTGTCTCTCTTGCATTCACCGAAATGTTTATATTTAAAAAAATGGCTCTGGCTGACTTGGATTTCAACCCACGACGTTCGTGTTCACATTTAGCTGCAACCGTTTATGCCGCTAGGCCACGGAGGGCTACAGATTTTAAGGTGTATAGCGGAAACCCATTTCACTCGTGCGTCGTCATACTTCCAGATTTTAAAAAGTATACTTCTATAACAGCGGAATTGTATTGTGTATGGTATTAAAAGGTTAATACGATTTTTAAAAAACTGATTTCATAAGTGGTTTTGCTAGAATTAATTATTTATTTCCTGCAACTGTTGGATTCTCTATAAAAATTCAAACAAACTTTTTTCTCGATGGCTTGCTGGTCTATGTGTTTGTTTAAATTTATTCTCAAAGTTCATTATAATATCAAATTTTAAACTTTGAAATGTCACGGCTGCTTTATGGTCAACAAAATTTGTACCCACACGGGTTTGTATAAAACCAACGCACCGGACCAAAAATGTAACAAGAATCATTCTCATATTAATTATATTTTTAGTGTAATGTGTAACCCCGGAACCGACCGGTTATTATCCATTTTTTCTATTTGAAATGCTAGAACATGTTTAAATTTATGCTGCTAGACGTGATTACAAAAAGACGTTATAGCCCGGGGGGCTGACTTTCTGTTTCGTCATCCTCGGTGAACTTTAGGTACGTCACAGGTCTCGTGGTTGGTCGTGCGATGGAGTGTTATTTTTATATTTTGTATAAAATAGTTGTGCGCTATGAAAAATGCAATCAATTACAAACGAGCAAATAGAGTTTTAACGTTCGATTATTTTATGAAACTACAATTAGGCTTTTTATAATAGAATTTAAATAAACGAGCTGAATTATTCAAATGTTTAATTTTTTACCGCTGCTGTTGTAGAGCGCCTGTCAAAACCTGTACGGAAAACGCAAGCATGTATTAACTTTTTTCATAATATGATTACATTATAAACCATTTGTAACCGGATTGTTTGAATTTGTATAATAAAACAGTCGAATATTGGGAAATACATTTTTATTTAAATATTGTGTGACAATATATCTGCTTAATTACAAACTATTTGTGTTTTTATTTTCTAAATAATATAAAACTAAGTTTAAGATAAAGTATTGGATATATAGTGGTTTTAAATAATTGTCATTAGAAACTAAATTATGTGAGACCATATTTACAAAAGCTAACATAGATACATCATTCATTTTAAAATATAAATACATTAAACAATATATACCGTAAACGTTAGAGCTAAATTCTTGCAATATTTTTGGATTATGAGACCAACTGATTGAATTTTGCTGTAAAAATTTTAAATGATAACCGCTTGGAGGCCTGCCGTATGAATCAAAGTACTCCCCATGTCCATTTTGGTCTATATACTTTTGTAGGAAATTGATCAGAAGCAAAAACATTGCGTTTCACATTTAACAGACTCGGGATTGTTTGCAATATTTTCTGAACTTCCATTGTATTCATTGCGCCACCAATCGGATAAAATTAGTATGTTTTCCAATGCACACAGCGGGGAACGGATTTTGTGATTAAGGCAGCGTACGGCAACAGTAGTTTTTCGAGAAACTCTTAAAAACGGGATCCTCCAGATTTACAACGATTTTATTCAGAAAACTTAAAACCTCCTTTTTTTCTTTGCCTTTAACGTACACTTTTTCAATTTTTTTGAGAACTCTTGCTAGCTCAGTTTCAAATTCATCTAAATGTATAGAACCAGAATTCCATGCTAGACCGTGATGTCTATGCTCGAAATAGTGTATGCCTTTTTTAACAAAATAGGGCAGAGGACCATAATTTGCAGGGAGTTTTGAAACAAAAATTGCTAACTAATTACCATCTGCTGAAATAACAGCGACTTCTTTCGGAATAAACTGTTTGTTCTCACCACGGAACTTTTGCAGGTCTACGAATGCAGTGTCCATACTGACGAAATGTTTGAGCATCACTAAATTTTAAAAATTGTTGTTGGGTTTTCGATATAATGTTACAATTTCCACATCGCGTCACATAAAATTTTACAAAAACAGTATTTTTATTCAACTCTCATTGAAAAAAATTTCTGCCTCCATCATTTCACTTAAAATTTTACAAAAACTGACATCATGTCACTTGAAATTATACAAAAAACGACATTTTTATTCAATAAGCGATAAAAAATAAGCCATCCCACATCATTTCACTTAAAATTATCACAATTCGTTTTACAAAATGGTTTTATAATAACGAAAATTATGTAACACCAGTTTTAGAGTTATTTCTAAGCATAATTTTGCAAATTTTTTACACTTTTTTATAAATTGCATTGCCCAAAAATGTATGTTGACCCCCAAATTAACATAAAATTGAATAAAAACACGCAATTTCATTGAAAAATCCTCTGCAACCATAATTTCGATAAACAAAATTTTAGTTACGTAGGCTCATTGTTAATTTTTATTATAAAAATTAACTCAAAATTGAACATAAATCACGCAATTACACATCATCTTACATAAATTTTTACAAAAATCGACATCATGTTACATAAATTCTACAAAAAATGACATTTTAATTAAACATACGATGAAATTTAATAAAAATCACGCAATTACACATCATCTCACATAAATTTTTACAAAAATCGACATCATGTCACATAAATTATACAAAAAATGACATTTTAATTCAACACACGATAAAAATTTTATAAAAAGTATGCAACTACACATCATCTCACTTAAAAAATTATCACAATTCGTTTTACAAAACGATTTATAATATCGAAAATAATGTAAAAACAGTTTTAGAGTTATTTCTAAGCATAATGTTGCAAATGTTTTACACTTTTTATAAAATGCATCGCTCAAAATTAAAAGATATTACAATTTTTTAAATTATATCACGCCATTATGAAATAGTAAATCGATTTTTTTCAATTTTACGCTTTGTATCTGTAAAATAACTTCAAATACTGATATTTTAGCTTTTAGATTTTGTAATTATTGCAGATTCGTGAAAAACAAAAGCAGAGTAGAAATATAAAACACAAACACTTCGTAATAAACAAATATATTGTTCTTATTTCGTATAATACTTAATAATATAAAAATAAATGTACAGCTGAATGTCTTATTTTCTAAAAATCCCCTAGCAATTTAAAAAACTGTAGTTTGAGGTGTACAACATTTCAACTTAAAAAGGCTGCAAGTAATGAAATCAGAATTCGTTTACATTGGATCGTAGAACAAATTTTATTGTGGCATTTTAAAGTTTAAGACGCTCCCAATCCAGAATTCCATTCGTATTTGATGTTGGAAGTGCTTCCTAATCGACGTTTTTTTATCTGCACCTTTCTGATGTGAACTTGGATGAGTAGCTGGTGTTTTTAATTTATATTCTAAATCGGACTCGCAGTTATCAGTTTCCATTTCGGTTTTTCCTGTAGTACCAGTCGGGGTTGGCTTCTTTTGATGTTTAGGTTTAGCTAGCAGCACATGAGCAACGTTAAGGCCTTTGATGTAATCAGCAAACTGTAGGCGTCCGGGTGGATTAATAGTTTTTCAAGGTCTCAGAGTGCCGTGAACTAAATCGACTATGTTAGACGCCGGTAAAATTTCACCCTTTATAGTAACGGTACCCTTGTGATCCCAGCTCACATCGTTTGAGGCACTCAAAATGCGTAGGAAAACTTCAGCTTTTTTCTTAAAAGTTTTGGGAAGTGTAGATAAAATAATGGCATTTGATATGCTGTTACTGCTTGTTTCAATAGGTATTTTGATTGGCTGTCGTGCTTGGTTTGTGAAATAAAGGTATCTTTGTAACACTTGGTTGTACTGCACCCATTTATCGTGATCAGTTAATTTGGACTTTAAAACTTTTTGCATTTCGTCATTAAGCTGTGACAATATATTTTTCTCCTTATTCTCGCCAGACTTACGGCGTTGGACAAATTCCGGCGATACAACCAGCATCTTCTGCGCTTGGTCCATTTTAGTTGAAAAAGGAGCTCAGCCGTTTGTTCTGGTAGAGCCGTCGTGAATAAACTAACTTAAAATCAAGACTTTTATAATAAATATATAAAAAATATGGCAGGTGCGGGAATCGAACCCACGACCTCTCTCGAGATCAGAGCTTAAATCTGACTCCTTAACCATTGGGCCAATCTGCCACCCTGTATAAACGAGCACTCTCTGCATAATTAAGAAAGAAAACATATAGTGTAAAAGCCTTCTATTAGCAATTTCATAAAATATTTGATATAAATTAAATCATGTACAAATTTCTAAACCGGGTTTGATATATATTTATCGAAGGACTTGACCCTCAGGTGACGTTTTATTATTATTTGTCTTGATTCGGCATCGCTGAATTTTACAAGAACCAACCTGTCTGCTATGCGTCGCACGCAGTGTTTTCATTTCTTTTTATTTTAAAATTTGTAAAACCAGAGGTTCAATCTGATGCCGCACTACCTCGTTTTAAGTCATGGTGCTCTGTTACCTGGTGCATCTGAAGATGGCCCACAGAAGAATTAATAGCTGCCAGGATGCAACCGCACCTTACAGCAGGACATCAATTGCAGAATCAAGTAAGAAAAAGACAAAACCAAGTAAGAAAATGCAGTTTTCAAATAAAATCCAACACCGGGCAGCTCTAGCATCACCGCAGCTGTTGACGAAGAATCCCGGGGATCATCGCCACAACTAATCGGACCTGGAGAAGATCTGAAGTTGATCGTGCCGGAGACCATGCCTAGCTGTGACGTAACAACAGATACCCAAATCCAGGACAAACAGCTCTGTCGTGCGAAGAAGCGGTTATTGTGTGATTTTTGTGTGTCTCTAAACAATAGTTCTAGCAAAGTTGTTCATTTAGGTCTGGATTCTTATAAAAACTTTTCACCTGTGGCAAGAATTCTGAATACTGACGGCTTAGGTATTTCATTCACGGCGGAGGTGTTCATTGTTTTTCTGGAGGCTCTACCGGACATGTTTGTGATGGCGAAACAAGGAACTTTTAAATGTGATTTAAGTGAACATACAGTGGAACATGTGACCAACGACACTTGTAGGATTATTTCAAAGGACCCCGCAAACAAATTTTCACTTTACGTAAAGTATGACACGCTGTCAAATTTACTGTCTATGTATAACTTAATGATGGTTAAAATCAACGACTTGAAACGTGCAAAATGTAATTTCGAAAAGTTTGCTGCATCAATAAGGCAGAGGTCATCAACTTCCAAAACGTCTGGAATTCTGGGTTGGGAGCGTCTTAAACTTTAAAATGCCACAATGAAATTTGTTCTACGATCCAATGTAAACGAATTCTGATTTTATTACTTCCAGCCTTTTTAATTTGAAATGTTGTACACCTCAAACTACAGTTTTTTAAATTGCTAGCGGATTTTTAGAAAATAAGACATTCAGTTGTACATTTATTTTTATATTATTAAGTATTATACGAAATAGGAACAATATATTTGTTTATTACAAAGTGTTTGTGTTTTTTATTTCTACTCTGCTTTTGCTTTTCACGAATCTGCAATAATTACAAAATCTAAAAGATAAAATATCAGTATTTGAAGTTATTTTACAGATACAAAGAGTAAAATTTCAAAAAATCATTCTACGATTTCATAATGGCGTGATATAATTTTAAAAATTGTGATTTATTTTAATTTTGAGAGATGCATTTTATAAAAATTGTAAACAATTTGGAAAATTATGCTTAGAAATAACTCTAAAACTGTTTTTACATCATTTTCGATATTATAAATTGTTTTGTAAAACGAATTGTGATAATCTTTTAAGTGAGATGATGTGTAATTGCATAGTTTTGATTAAACTTTCATCGTGTGTTGAATTAAAATGTTATTTTTTGTATAATTTATGTGACATGATGTCGATTTTTGTAAAAATGTATGAGAGATGATGTGTAATTGCGTGATGGCCGCCGCGGATTTCTCAAATTAAAATAATTATTCACATGAGGTTAATTATCATATGTGTAAAATCAAATTTCTGTAATTAAAATCGCGGATATAATTAGGGCATTTAATTAGAGCATCTGATTGGCGGTTTAATTGGAACATTTAATTCACGGTTTAATTCGCGGTTTAATTGGATCAATCAATCATATGTGGATTTATTTAATTGAATACTTAATCCAATTAGTGGTGCCCCTATACTACTGATAGGTGTTGCATTTACTAGTATTGTACTTCATTGTACCTGTTATTGGAGTGACGTCTTATTACTTGGACCTTGTCAAGTCTAGTGTTGCTGGATTCACGACTGCTTGTTAGATTTTGAAGAGAGACATTGCGTTGCTAAAGGTGGGTCTTGTCGAGTATCCAGGTGGAAGTAACGGAATTCTGTCGTGTTTTGGCTGGAGGAGGAGGATTTATGCAGTTGCTAGTAGCTGATTGCATTTCTACTGGGTTTGGTGTACAGGTTAGGAAACTGCTGTGAGCGGCCGGAATGCTGTTGGATCCAGAAGCGAGCGGATTGTGTTCCTTGTACAAGTAACAGTTACAGGTATTTCTATAAAGGACTGAAAGAAAAACCTTAAAAGAGTGAAGTTAAATAATTAAAAAGAATTTGATTAACTTGTTTTAGTGTTTATTGAATGACATATGGTAACAAATGTGTATTTATGATTAATTTCCACATTTCTAATTTTAAATTACATTTCCAGGTATAAAGTTGTCATTTGACTTTGAATCAAGGTTTCTTTAAATCAAAAATCAATTTTCAGAAATAACAATAGTCATTGTAATGTGAGCTCCCGACCTGTTTTATTAAGAGTACTTGTTTTCTACTGGAGCTATTGATATTTTGTAACACTGATAATTAATAATCTAACAAAAAAGGCATATGAATTATATAATTATTTATTAAAAGAGAATTGGTTAAAAATAAACCATTTACATACATAAATACCATTGCAGCATAGTCAATTATAACAGTATATAATCTATTAAAGTACTATAAATTCTAAAAAACTAATGATATTCTATCATGAGGAAATATTTATTTTTTCCCTCGATTAAATTCAAGTGTAGAAGTTCAGTATTTTTTAACATATACTCGTATAGCAATTTTGTCTACAAATTAATATATTTATTTAGTGTTTGATAAACTTCAAATCTAATTAATTTAAAGTCTCTATTCTCAAATTAAATAATTTAATGAGTGCACTCATTTAAACCATGGAAATCATCAAATATATTAAATAGTTCATGTAAATTAAAAGTTGTGATTATCTGTTATTGTTTGTTGTTACTAAAAGTGTTGCTAAAATAAGCACGAGTTAAGAATATCTTCAGCGCAATAT
This sequence comes from Agriotes lineatus, assembly GCA_940337035.1. Taxonomy (NCBI): domain Eukaryota; kingdom Metazoa; phylum Arthropoda; class Insecta; order Coleoptera; family Elateridae; genus Agriotes; species Agriotes lineatus. The sequence continues at coordinate 62,595,055 of OW679202.1, forward strand.
TTTAAAACAAGCTGCTTGCTCCAACGACGAGTTTCAAGGACAACTTTGCGATGGAAAATATACAGGGTGATTTTTAAGTTGATTCTTTTCGTTTACCAGGATATAAAGCTTAAAAAATAAGCATTTTTTTTTATTTGCCACTTTTGCTAAATATCAAAACTAACGGAGGTACAGGGTGTTAAAGTTTCAAATTAAAAAACTACAATTACTTAATAAAAATTAAACTAAACTTAATCCAACTTAAATGATATATTCAAAATTATCACCATTGGCTTCTACACATAGTACCTTCCTCGTATAAAAATAATGCCGCAGAGCCATTTTGACGACACTCCCAGTAAATAATAAGCATATTCACTCATTCATTATATTCATAAACATGAGCCATTATTGTAGCAATAACATTAATAAAATTACAATGGAAAACTAGTTGACAGGTCATTGTTTGACAACAGAGATAAACAAAAATAAAATTGTCCAGCCGCATTTGCGCCAAAGTTAAGTTTTTAATTTGAAATTTTAAAACCCTGTACTTCAGTTAGTTTTGATATTTCAGAAAAGTGCTAAATGAAAAAAATCTTATTGTTTTTAGCTTTATTTCCCGGCAAACGAAAAGAATCAATTTAAAAATCACCGTTTAGTGATGTAGTAGACACCACGGTTTTAACTGTTTTATGCAGACACATAACCTCACTAATTTTTGAAAAGCGCCAAACAGTAATTGTGTAGGTTTGAAATACACAAACAGAACAATTTATTATAAAACTATGTGAAAAACATGATCTTTTGTCAAGTGAGTGGTAGCTATATAGTATACAAATAATTTTTGGAATAAATATACTAAAATGGGTGCATTTCAGGCATTTCCTGATTACCCAAAGTAAACATTCGCTAACGGTGCTGTTCTTGTGACTCTCCAAAAATGTCCGATTTAGACGAAGACGTTATATCCGATAGTGGTTTTGAACTTGAAACACCACGATATTATCAGCTACTAGTTGAAAGGATTCAGCATATCATCGTGACGTCAGGAGAGTCAGGTGTGTACGAACTTGTGCTGTCTGTTAAATGGCATAGACCCAGAGTTTATAACGTTATAAACAAGGGCTTCATGTGGAAACGCAGTTACTAGTTGTGAACTGAGCCTTTAGTTGTACCCAATTCACTTTTTTTTGTAATGGAAAACGCAAAAAAGCAAAAACCATAATTTTGAATTTTAGTATACGAGTCCAGAATCTTAACATTTGGCCCAGATAAGTAAAACTCTTAAATTTGCTGGTGTTATATTTGGAATTCGTCCCAAATGTGGCTATTCTGCTATTGATCTTGTTTTATAGTTTCACACTATTTTGTACACTATAACACCATAACTGCAATTGTTTGGAAATGTTGCCACATAAATTACTGGAATTAAACAAATTGACAATAGTTTTCCACGTACCATTTTTACAATTCGAAAACAGTCACCAGACTGTCAATATGTTATTAAATAACAAATATTGCAACCAAAACATGCTATGGTGGTTACGATGTTCATATGCACTGGCATGCTATATAAAATAGTATTGTCTCTTACAGTATGCGGCGTTGTTACCACACGTTTTTCTGTTGAAAATGGAAAAATGAAATGCACTAAAAGGAACTAATTTGTTAAATTATATACAAGGTGGCCGGGAAACAAATGCACTTTTTAAGATGTGATAATAAGTAAACTATTTGTAATTAATGGGAAAATGAGGTCCTAAATATTACGTCATCAAGATGTCGTCCATTACGATAGCGGCACTCTTCTAATCTACTGCTAAAGTTGTGGAGAACTCGCCTGCACAACGGTAATGTATGAACTATTGTGTTCGTAAAATTTAAGCACACAAAACGCACATTGTTCTCCCGTATACCGAACCATTGAGATAAAATTTCCCACAATCGTTCTCACGAATGACACTATGTACGGGACTTTCTGTCACTTTGTTTACAAGCTGTAAACAAAACAAAAGCGCATTTGTTTCCGGGCCACCTTGTAGAACGATTCGCACTTTAATTGTATTAACCTGAACGCAGTTTTAGTATCATATGAAAAGTGTCGACAATTCTACCTGTAGGTTGCATAAAAATCATACAGTAAAAGTTTGATCAGACATTTGATATTATTTGATTTGATGTCTGTGTTGTTTATATTAACCTATTAATTTACAGAGTGTGTCATCTATTTAATGGAAATTCTTCTAAATACAGAAGAAGAACTACAAATGAGGCAACTGGTAGGAAGCCTACTTAAAGAGTATGTGTCCAACGGCTGGAAGCAATGCAATGGTCTTTTTGATGGTCCTGTAGTTTCATCTGTAGTCAAAATTCGAATTCGGACAATGCTGCCCAATGGATTGTCAGATGCTATTAGCGAAATACGAAATTGTGCAGCATTAATTCTGGGGTCAATCGTTTGTGTGGATTTCCCAGATAATTGGCCAGATATGTGCGAAGCCATCTTTGCAAGACTCCACAATGCTGATTCAAACACGTGCTCAGGCATATTAGAGTTCATTAAAGAGCTCAATCTGACCTGCAGCTTTTACTTACGTTACAATACATCAGATAAAGTCTATCCATTATTGTATGAAATTGCTTAGAATACTGTGGTAAGTAATTTTTAGTTTTCATATTTGTAATATTAGATTTGAATTGAGATGAAATTCTGTCAAACACCTGATAATAGAAATTAAATTAATACTAATTACTAATAACTGCAAACAATATTTTGAACCGATAAAATAGTATCAAAAATTTGAAAACCTTCACTGCTTTACATGGAGTAAATAGGAGAATGTACAGGGTGGGGCAGGGAAGTATCCTTAACTTTGAAGGTAAATTAAAAAATAACAAAAAATGTTAAAAAAAACTTTATTGTAGCATCAGAAGGGTACAACTGGAAGTTAATTTTACTTGGTTTTAAACAATATATCATTCAAGTGATGTCCGTCATTGTCAATGCACTGCTGTCGCCAGTTTCTGAAGTTCTGCATAACTCTGCGAAGCAGCTGTTACGGAATGGGGCCAACTTTAAGGCGTAGTGGATGCTTCAAGGCTTCTAGGGTTTTGGGTCGATGTTTAAACACCTCACTCTTGAGGTAACCCCATAAAAAGTAGTCACACGGAGTCAAACCGGCTAGCGCGCGGGCCATGGAACGTCACCATACCGGGAGATCAAGCGCCCAGGGAAGATTTCCCTCAAAACAGCCATCGAATTTCAAGCAGTATGGGCCGTGGCACCATCATGCTGAAACCACAAATGTCCCAAATTAATCTGTTGAAGTTTTGATTCAAGAAATTGTTGGATCATGTTTACATGCCGCTCAGAATTTATGGTAACAGCATAGTTGTTCTCCTCAAAGAAATAAGGCCTAATGATGTCTTCACTGCTGATTGCACACCAAACTGCCACTTTGTCACTGTGTAGAGCCCTCTCATGAATTTCCCTAGGATTTTCACCACTCCAGCAATGCATATTCTGCTTGTTAACACTTCCAGAAATGTGGAAGTCTGCCCCGTCACTAAACTAAACACGTGCATGTTGAGGCATGTTTTGAATCAAAGTTTCACATGCTTGTAGTCGATTTTGCCAGTCCCGTTGTGAGAGTTCTTGAGCGATGACCATCTTGTATGGATGGAAGTGAAGGTCTTCGTGGAGAATTCGACGCAAAGTACGGTTAGAAAGTGCCAGGGCGGATGCATGCTTGCGAGCAGAACGCTTGGGGGACTGCAAAATCGATCTTCTTACACGCTCAATGTTTTCTGGAGTTCGAATGGTCCTCTGATCCCCAACTCTCTTTTGCGCAACACTACCACATGCACGGAAGTTCTCCACCCATGACAAAATGGATTTTCGGTCAGGAACAGCATTTCGAAGGGGAATTCGATAACGAGTACGTAATGCACGCTGCACTGCAACGATAGACTTGTTTTGGGAAAAATACGTCTCAACAGCAAAAGCGCGTTGCTCATTCGACCAAGCCATATCTACAATTAATGGCGGCACTAACGGAAACTTCCAATGCTACTGCGTCATTAGAGCCTACCCCAACTCCTCCAATACATCCCCTCCATTCTTGAACGTAGGGATACTTCTCTGTCTCACCCTGTAGATTGATATTGATGTTTATTACATAAAATATAGCTTACACTATACGTTTAATTAAAAAAATACAGAAGGCTGAGGCAGGGATAATGATATCAGTTATTGCATTATGTATTGTTTGAGGCTATCGCGGTTACTCGAATTATTCTCCTTAGCATAGAATTTCAGCTTAGACCGCGTAGTATTTGTATATGAACACCCAGCATTTTCTGGCTTAATGTGCCTTGCACGTTGTGAAGTCGAGCAAAAATCCACGCGATGGCCATGCTCTTTGGTGGCTCGTGTTGTTTGAGTATCTTGAGAACGAGGATACTTAGGCAGATTTGGCCGTTTTGCTGTTTGTGCATCCATATTCACTAACGTTTCACAAGACCTTGCAGCTTGCATCATCAGAGTGAAAGTCGCACTGCCACCAAAGAGCATGGCCATCGCGCGGGTTTTTGCTCGACTTCACAAGGTGCAAGGCACATTAAGCCAGAAAATGCTGGGTGTTCATATACAAATACTACGCGGTCTAAGCCGAAATTCAATGCTAAGGAGAATAGTTATTGCATTCTTTAGAATTCAATTGAGTCTATTAGGAGACTATCTTACAAACTATCTACATTATTCAATTGTTGATTAAGTAGTAGATTACAAGATTTTAAAACAAATTAATCGTTTTATGTAAAAACAAAAAGAATTATTATCTCGCTTATTGGACAACTTTTACTAAGGCGTTTTATGGTTTATTGACTTCTTTTGAGGTGTACTATCTATCGCTCCTTAAAAGGATACCGAGAAAACTGTAAACACCCTATATACCGGGTCATCAAGAATGATTGAATGTGCCGTCTCCTTCAAGTAAAGCTATTGTCCACTTAGCACATACAGTGATCCCAACTATTTCCACTGGCGTACAGGCGGGTATTTCAGAGTGGGCGGGAAATTTTAAAGCTGGTGGTAAAAATAAATATATAATTGCAACGTTTTAAATTGTACATAGTGCACGAACGATTTGTTAGATAAAATTGAACAAGTATACAAGAAAAACTAAAATAACATATAACAAATTTTAATTATAAAATTGAAATCACAAAGGTGAGAATGTTTCTTATTTTAAAAATGCACAATATTACAACAAATATTTATTTATAAACGAAGACAACTGGCACGAAACCCAATTAGTGTTCTTAAAAGGAAAAAAATTATACAAAACATAATTGCAAAAATACAAAACAAAACAATACGATTGGCAACTTAATGAATTTAAACATATTTTAATACCAGTCACTATTCATAGGTGCACACACCAGGGTACCTTCTAACTGTCTTATGTAACTCCTGCCTGCATTTATTTTCATTAGTGTTAAAAATGTCTAGCTTCTCATTTTGTAATGTTAGTTTTTGTAGAGAAACATGAGCAATATGACTGTTCGTCTTTGAACTAATTTAAACATTTCAGATTCAATTCTAATACTCTGATACGAATTATATTCTGAATATCTTCCATATTTTTTGTAATATAAACACTTTATAAATTTATTTTGTACTGTTTCGAGAGCTTTTGAGTAAGTTACAGCTCCAGGATCCCATACTACAATAGCATACTCCAGTTTAGACTGTATCAGAGTATCAAAAAGTATCTGTAGAGCATTGAGATTAAAGAATTCTTTCAGCTCAATGTTGACAGTCCATAAAGTCCATAAAGTTGTTGCTATCCTCAGGTGGCTTGTAAGAGCCACCGCCAATCTTTATCCATTGCTGCTTCTCGGAAGACAGCTCCTTCTTGCAGCGACTCTTCATATTTTCCCAGCATTTACGCAGCTGCTCTAGTGCTCGCTATAAATATTTCAATAAAGTTGTATACTTGTAAAACATATATAGATATATATGTGCACGGCTATCTTACTTGCCTCCGAACATATGACAGACACCCACGCCTCCATGTCAAGGAACATGTTTTTCCATGTGTATTCGTCGTTTATCTCTTAAATAAGGTTATCGTAACAGAAGCATCAAGAGAGGGGTAAGGAATTTTGATATTTGAGATATACAAAAAAATAGCAGCACAGCTCCGACTACACTGCTACAATGTGGCCTCCCATTGTATATCGCCGTGTTACACAATCGACATACTCACCTCCAGCAACGTTGCCGCTCTGTTGCACCTTTTGCCGAGGGAATAAAAGCAGCGCGTCGTTTTGTTTTCGGATTTTGGCACGGCGAACGTGATAACGTATCTAAACATCGCGCGGATGGCATTCTGCGTGTGTTAATAAATTCTTGTGGGTACCTAACATAGCTATATTCTACTAGGTACGAAGGCGGTGCACATCACACAGTTTTGATTATAAATGGTAGGTCAAAAAGAGTGGCGACCTAAACTTACTTTTTTAAAATAGAAGGCTCGATATTTAGGTAGCTTACAAGGAGTTTTCCATTGAAATGCTAATAATTTTAATATAAAGTTGTATGGATCTACCGGCAACGGTTCTGGAGATATTAACAATTTTATGCAAAAAAAATGCTGAACTTTAGGAGGCTGTTGTACTAAGTAACAGGAAACAATTCAATGAAAGAGAATGTTATCAAAATACACCGCCGTTCATTTGAAGTGGATCACTTAAAGAAACTAGTTTCTACGACATTTTTCTAACCTATTTATAGCAAAATGTAGTTTGTATTGTAGCTAATAATTGAGTTAACTATTGTTTTAAAAATATTAGCCACATGTAATTTTTAATTCACATCATTTTTAATAAGTACGCGAAAAGCCAACAATGCATAACTTGTAGTAAAGCTTCATTGACGTCGTGGCATTGTTTAAAGCGGTAATAATCGATAATTAATTAATAATTCATGCATTTTTATCAAAAAATACACAAAACACACCAAAATCTTCAAGTTTCTTCACTGCAAGTTTTGCATTGTTAACTTATCGGCTACTTATTAAAAGTGATATTTTTTAAAAATAATGTGTGGCTACCTGATGCTTTTAAAACAATAGTTAATTTGCTTCCTAGTAATAATACAAACTACAATTTGTTATGTCGTCGAAACTAGTTTCTTTAAGTGATCCACTTCAAATGAACTGCGGTGTATTATGGGGTAAAAGTTTATTCACGTTTCTAATAATACTGAAACAATAAAAGGAAACATTTGCTAATGCGAATTGCATCAACAACGGTGATGGGATTCGAACTACATCGCCTGCAAATGCGATTTCAGTTCCACGCGTTTCTTCCACTGATCCGTGAAGAATCTCTCGGATCTGTGCAATGCATGGCTGTATTAAACAGAACACACTATTTGTTGCCCCTTTTTGACTCTTACAACATTTATCTTGTATCTCTTGGGTTCCATCTTCGTCAAGTGTAAAGCCTGAGCTATGTGCAAATTACTGATTTTATCTGCTTCTAAGTTAAAGCAAAATAAGCAACCATTTGTTTAGTGCCCACTCTGTACCTATATGTTATGTCCAAATATGCCTTTTTTCTTCAAGTGTAAAAACCTGAGACTTGTGCAAATTACTTTCATTTAAGTAATAGGTCTCGAGTTAAAGCAAAAATAGAAAGAGTTTAATTTTTCTTATTTGCTCATCCTGTATATATTTCTCCGAAATTTTTTCGGCTTTATGCCATTTAGACATAGAATATGCATACAAAGTATCGTCTTCCTCCAAAAAATAGTTTTCGAGTTATACCGGCAAAAGACAGACGGAATTGAAAGAAACGGTTCTTTGATATCTAGGGACCCTGGAAGTGAAGATCTGAAGAAATTTCAGAAGGTAATTTTTTATCGATTACAATACGTTCTTCGTCTTTTAGACGAGGCAAGTAAAAACTAAAAATTAAGATGCTTTAATTCAAGGGATAACAAAAGCCACCGTTAGATTAATAAATTTAAATCTCTCCGAACAGAACAAAGAACCAGATTTAGACAGTACAAATCCCGTAATGTAGATACAAGAAATAATGAACACGAAAAAACAAAAAATTCTGAATAAATTGATTCTACGAGTATTATCAAATGAAATCAGATTTAAAAAAAAAACAAACGAACACATCAAAATTATACAGTGGCCGCCAAAAAGTCGCCATCATATGGGAGTTTTTTATTATTTATTTTTGAAAAGAACTTTTTACGACAATAATTTGTGCTTGTCCAAAAACCTCTTTAGCCCCTATCATACATACCGAGTGATTTAAACTTATTTAGAACTGGCGTATTTCGAAATTGTCAAAATCTAAAAAGTGCTATTTTTCGGAAATTAAGTAAGATTTCAATGAGATTCCTTTAGAGTGTTAGTTTTAGCTAACTGAACAATCTCAAGTCCAGAAAACACACATTTTTCTTTAACTTTAGCTAAACTTTAATTTTTCAATTTTTTAAATATTTTTCAAAATTTCACATACCAACAGCGTGTGGCCGGCTGGTGCTTGCGCCCGCCAGCAGTGAAGTGGGTTCAAGCCCCACACCCGAGCATTGATAACATCGTACGCTCTCCGGCCATCATACGAACACTTTTGATGGTCGTGACCCCTGCCAGGGCATTCTTCCTTAATTCAAGGGGTTAGGCTAGCCACCTACCCCGGCCGCGGATTAATATGGCTTATAAAACCACACTCAAGTGTGTGAAAGTAACAGGCTCTCAGCCTATATTAAGAGGAAGAAGAAGACATACCAAAACTTAATTTTAAAATTTACATTTTTTTATGTGATGTCTAACGATTTATAATTGTAAAAAATAATATAAAATGTTAATTACTCCTTTAGATTTTTTATTATTTACCGAAAAGTGATATGTTCGCATATTTTGAAGTTTTTGATGCAATGTGCTTTGTAAGAGAAGTATTTTTAAATGATAATTATTATCTATTTAAATGGCTTCTACGATAAAAACTCTAATCTTACCCTTTTAATGAATCCTGTAATAGTAATTTACGTTATAAGTCCGGTAAACGCAAGTTTACAGTAGCGAGTCCAAACGTTTCGGGACGAGGCGATGTAGGAGCCGAGTCTGGAATGTTGACACGAGCTACTGTAAAAGTTTACCGGACGTATGTCGTAATGCGTTTTATATCATACTGCAATTATTAAATTTTTACTTAAAACTACAAAATTTTTTTTTCAATTGAAAATAATAAATAGTTTGATTATTGATTTATTTCGTTTGAGTCCTGTAAAATATTTTACCGGACCTGTTTATTTCATTTGAGTCCGGAAAAATGTTTTACCGGACCTGATACCGTAAAGCCTCATTTTCCGGACTAAAATCATTAACTTAAACATGGGTTTTACGATGCAGTATGAAATAAAACATTCCAGACTTGGCTCCTACGTCGCCTCGTCCCGAAACGTTTGGACTCGCTACTATAAACTTGCGTTTACCGGACTTATAACGTAAATTACTATTACAGTTGTCTAAATGAGAAGATTTTTCTTTAATTATACAGTTTACATGTTCTAAAAATTCTTCTCATTCAGACAACTGTAAAAGATCGTTTACAGGATTTCTGTAACAGTAATTCGCTAACAGGGTTCGAGTTTTTAGAAGCCATTTAAATAGATATTAATAATCATTCAAAAATATTTCTCCTAAAAAGCACATTGCATCAAAAACGTAAAAATAATGCGAACATATCACTTTTCGGTAAATAATACAAAATCTAAACGAGCAATTAACATTTTATATTATGTTTTACAATTATAAATCATGAAAGTCGTTACATAAAAAATTTTAATTACAATATTAAGTCATGGTATGCGAAACTGAAAAATATTTTAAAAAAAGGAAAAAGCTAAAGCTAAAGTTAAAGAAAAATATGTGTTTTCTGGACTTGAGATTGTTCAGTTAATCAAAACTAACACACTCTAAAACAATCTCATTGCAATCTTACTTAATTTCCGAAAAATAGCACTTTTTAGATTTTGACAATTTCGAAAAACGGAATTTACTAAATAAGTAAACGTCACTCGGTATCTATGATAGGGGCTAAATAGGTTTTAAGACAAGCACAAATTATTGACGTGTAAAGTTTTTTGAAAAATCTAAAATTTTTTTTTTCTACTTATGCGATGCCGATTTTTGGCGGTCAGTGTATACCCAATACCGCTAAATTGTCAACTATTTCTCCTCTTCTTCGTTGGGTATTAAAACTATACAAAGTGCTCGTAATTTGCAAATTTAATGATTTTGCTTTAGTAAATGAAGCACCCTATGTATCTCTGTATTTCTTAAAAACTCTTTCAATAAACTTTCGCCTAATAGCTTATTTAACACCCCTAATGAATGGTTTTGAGATGTAATTTATTCCAGCATTTCTCGGTTTTTGTGTCAGCAATGGCTGGATTTTTATTTTCTAAACCTAGTTTGTGATTCCTTTAAATAAAGCATTTTAGGGGCCTTACATTGTTTTCTTATACTCACACTCGCATAGTTGGAAAACAGTTGAATTCAGAGTTATCCAGTAAAATATCAAAATAAATCTTTCTAAAGGGGCATTTTAAAAATACTAAAATGTGTAGTGCGTTTCCTTTAAAAACCTTTGAAATCATGAAATTTGCAGACACCTTGTATAGTATGAATGCCGAGAATCACCATTTTACACTCGAAAGGTAATTCACAAAAAACGTAATGTTTTATTTTTATTTCAGTATCTACAGCAGCTGTCTGAAGTTTAGCATTTTGTGCATAAAATCGGTAACATCTCCAAAACAGTTGATGTTGGACCCATACAAATTTATATTAAAACTATTGGTATTTCAATGCAAAGATTTTAACCTTCCTAAATATGTAACTAGGAAGGCCAGCGTGGAGGTGTCCGAAGAGGAATTTAAAACGTCATCTTCGACGCAAGAAGAAAATTCAGCTAGTAAAAAACCAATCGCGAACATGGAAAAATTAGAAAATCTCATGGAAGTCATGAGCAAACAAATAAATGACATAAAGGAAGACACAAAGAATACAAGGAAAGAGATTAGCGGAACAAATAAACAACTAAAACAATATGGCGAGGAGATAAGAGCGCTGAAAGAACAACTTTTAAAGAAGGAGGTAGAATGGGAGACTGAAAAGAAAGCACTGCGCCAAGAAATAGGCATTCTTAAGAGAAAGATGGAATATATGGAACGAAATAGCAAGAAAAATAACATAGCAATTAAAGGTATTACTTTCAGAGATGGAAACTTAGAAGAAGCAATTAGTGAATTTATTAAAAGTGAACTGGGTGTAAGCGTCAATGTGGATTTCGCGTATAAAGTGGGTAAACAAAACCAGAAAGTTGTTATAGCAAAATTAAATAAGTTTGAGCAAAAAATTGAAGTGCTTAAGAAAAAAATTAATTTAGGAACAAAAAATATATTTATCGACAGCGATCTGACGCTGGAAGAGCAGAAAATACAAGCGGAGATTAGGAAAATCGCTAAAGATGAAAAAAATAAGGGAAAAGCTACGAGAGTTAGTTATCAGAGGCTGGAAATAAACGGGGTAGCATATAAATGGAACTTCGAAACAGGGCAGCTTCAAAAATGTTCTGAAGAGAACCAAAAAAAGTAGTAAAGGCTGAGCTGGACGGATACAGGATGACGAAAACAGCGACGAAAATGGAAATGAAGAATAAAGTTAAAACACAAGCACAAGTAAAAAACAATTCAGAGAAAACAAGCAAGAATGATAAAAACCAGGAGGTAATTAATATAGGACAGTGGAATGTACAGACACTCTACCAGGCAGGAAAATTAAAGCAAGTAATCAAAGAAATGAGAAATTACAAGATAGAATTATTAGGAATTAGTGAAGCACGTTGGAAAAACAGTGGCGAAGTAGTAGAAGAAGATCATACATTTGTATATTCCGGTTTAACAAATAAAGACGACAAACATGAATATGGAGTGGGAATTATTATGGGCAAAAAATTTAAAGACAGATTGCTAGTATGGAAGCCGGTCTCGGAAAGAATAATCACCGCTCGATTTCAGATGCAGACCAGAAAAATGTCTGTAATACAGTGTTACGCACCGACCGAAACATCTGAATATGAACAAAAAGAAGAGTTTTATAATCAGCTAAATGAAATTCTAAGAAAGACAGATAAGACGGACATTGTGGTTCTAATGGGAGACTTTAACGGCAGGATTGGGAAGGAAAATGAAAATATTACACATATAATTGGAAATCATGGAATCGGGGAATTAAATCAAAATGGAGAATTACTGATAGAATGTTGTGGGATACATGGATTAGTTGTCGGAGGTACACTTTTTAACCACAAGAAATGCCACAAGGTGACATGGACTTCGCCAGATACAAGAACCGAAACACAAATCGACCACATTTGCATCAGTGCAAAAGACAGAAGCATACTACTAGATGTGCGAAATAAAAGAGGGGCAGACACAGGTTCCGATCACCACCTGATAGTTGCCAAAATTCGAATAGCTAGTGGGAGAGCTAGAAAGGAAAAGACAGGCTACCATATTAAAAAATTCAACATAGAAGAAATAAATGCTAATGAAAAAATTAAACAAAAATTCATCGAACAAATTGCACAACATACGGAAAAAATTGACTTTGAAAATGCCTCGGTGGAAAATATATGGAAAAAATTCAAAGAAACATATATACATACATGCACAAAAACATCAAAAACAAAAGGAAAACAGAAAGCTGACTGGATGAGTAATACCACTTGGGAAAAGATTATAGAAAGAAAGCAACTAAAGATTAAAAAATTGCAAGCACAAGAGGTTACAGCAAAAATAGAAATCCAAAGACAATATCGAGCAAAAACCAAAGAAATCAGAACCAGCATAAAGGCAGATAAACGTAAACAAATAGAAAACCTCGTCACACAGGCACAGCAAGCTGCAAACATAGGTAACAGCAAAGCCTTATACGAAGTAATTAACAAGTTAGCAGGAAAGCGGAAACAGACTACAGACATACCTGTCAAGAACGCGGAGGGTCAAATTTTAACATCAATAGACGAACAGCTAGAAAGATGGCGAGAGTACTTCAATGAAATAACAAATATAAAAAATGAAACTTTTAGGCATACGCAGGAAGGACAAATAGAAGAATTACAAATAGATACATCGCCCCCTACAAAACAAGAAATTAATTCAGCAATCCAGCAGATGAAAGCAGGAAAGGCACCTGGAGCAGATCAGGTTAGCATTAGCATGATAAAAATTCATAACCCTTCCGCCACTGACATATTACACCCGCTATTCAGAAAAATCTGGCAAGAAGAAGTAATTCCATCAGACTGGAAAGAGGCAATAATAGTGAAAATTCCAAAAAAAGGGGACCTAAAGAACTGTTCGAACTGGAGAGGGATAAGCCTATTAAGTGTGGCAAGTAAAATATTTTTCAAAATAATATTAAATCGTTTACTAAAAGTAATAGACAAAGATATTCGCTGTGAACAGGCCGGTTTTAGAGCTAACCACTCCTGCATTGATAATATTAACACATTAAGAATTATAATAGACCAAGCTGAAGAATTCCAATCACCTCTGTGCCTGCTGTTTATCGATTTTGAAAGAGCATTTGATTCTGTAAACAGAGAATACATATGGGCAACTCTTCAGAAAAAAGGTATCCCAAATAAAATAATCAAACTCATAAAAGCTGCATACACTGACAGCCAATGTCGTGTGCTACATAAAGGGAAATTGACTAAAAGTTTCCCTTCAGAAACAGGTGTTCGCCAAGGCTGCATTTTGTCACCACTACTTTTCATTATTGTCATGAACGAAATCATTGAAAATACATGTAAAGACAAACGAAGAGGCATACAATGGAATTTAACAAACACATTGGAAAGCTTGGAGTATGCTGATGACGTGTGCTTATTGTCAAGTAGTTATGAAACAATGCAAAGAAAGTTAGTGGCCCTGGAACAAGAAGCAAGTAAAGCAGGATTAAAACTTAACCTGAAAAAAACCAAGTTGATGGCTATTAATCTTAAAGATCAAGCTATAGTTTACAACAACCAAACTATCGAAAAAGTAAAGTGGTTTACCTACCTGGGAAGTGTTCTTTCAAGTGAAAGTGGTGCAATAAAGGACGTCGAATGTCGAATAGCAAAAGCTAGAAGCGCATTTCTTAGCATGAACAACATATGGGGAGCATCTAGGCTAAAGCAGAAAACAAAAATTCAGGTTTTCAACTCGACAATAAAAGCAGTTTTACTGTATGGATGCGAATCGTGGTGTGAAACAAGCGAAATAAAATCTAAACTACAAACTTTCATTAACAGATGCCTAAGACACATACTAGGAATACGATGGCCAGACAAAATTACAAATCAGGAACTGTGGAAGCGAACGCAGCAAGAAAGTATAATTGTCGAGGTACGAAGACGTAAATATGGATGGATAGGCCACACACTAAGGAAGACCACGAGAGAACCCAGCAGAGCCGCTCTGGAATGGAACCCCCAAGGGAAAAGGAAACAAGGACGACCGAGGAAAACATGGAGGCGCACAGTAGAAGAAGAGACGAACATGACAATAGGACAAATGAGAAAGATCGCAATTAACAGGGGTCAGTGGAAGAATTTTGTCAACACCCTATGTCCCTCAAGGGAATAATGGGATTAAGAAGAAGAAGAAGAAATATAGAGTAATAACTTTGGTTCGCCACACTTTTTGAGCCATCCTGTATAATCAGAAATATTTTAGTAATATGCAACACTTTCGTACCTTCAACTTTTATATAAGCTATTTTAATGTAAATCTTCTAGTTTTAGAGATATTTTCCACCCCGCATCGTTGACGGATGCTGTATTAAATGTCCAAGGACATGCGGTTGTATTGAATTTACTTAAATCTATTACTAGCGATAAGCCCCTGTGCACGTTTGCCAAGTCTCTGAGGCGTAACAGCATGTTTCATAGATAGAGGCGAGTACTACTGGCGCACCTTGTTAGGTGTATATGTGTATTACATGGTCGCGCCATCTAGAATAACCTCTACCAACTGAAGTGTATAACTGAATATGTGTACTGTCAAACTCACCTCCACCAAAAAATCTGTTAAATCGATGCTTGTTGGACCATCTGTTGAATGGAACACTTATACATGGGGATACCTAGTCGCCTCCGATTTTTCGTACTGGCCTCCAAAAATGAGGCCAGTTCTTCGTTTCGACGTATGCTTTCGGAGGCGAGTTTGACGTTTTGCATATATATATATATATACGAGGTCTGGCTATTAAATAACGAGACTGTGCGCGCAGAAGGCGTCCTAGAGGGGAAGGGGGGAAACGAATGCATATGGATAGCTGGAAGTGTCTACTATTCTGGTACAAAAACACGTTTTTGTCGTTGTAATAGTATTTTTTTCTATAGAGGTTAGAAAGGAACGTATTTTTTTCCTGTGCCGATAACAACGTGTGACGAAAAACACGAGCAACGGATCAATGTGAAATTTCTCGTTAAATTTAAAAAACTCCGACTGAGTGCTATAAATTGTTGAAAGAGGCTTATGGTGAGAATTCTCTATCTCGTGCGCGTGTTTTCCAATGGTATAAACGGTTTTCTGAAAGCCGAGAGAGCACCGAAGATGACCAACGTCCAGGTCGACCTGTTTCTGTTTCAACTCCGCAAACAGTGACCAAAATCAATGAAATTGTGCGCGGAGATCGTCGTATGAGCATTCAGATGATTGCTGAGACTGTAAACGCCAATAAAGAAACTGTCAGAAAAATTTTGCACCAGGACAACGCACCTGCCCATAAGACGCTGTCTGTGAAGCGTTATTTAACCGCTAGAGGCACTCCAGTGCTCGAACACGCGCCGTACTCATCTGATTTAGCACCCTGTGGCTTTTTTCTGTTTCTGAAGATCAAGTCTGCCCTAAAAGGAACCCGGTTCGAGTCGATAGAAGAGGTGAAGCGAAAATCGGCGGAGCTCCTAAATGCTCTTACAAAAGAAGACTTCCAGCATTGCTTTGACCAATGGAAAAAACGAATGGAACAGTGTGTGGCGAGGGGAGGGGAGTACATTAAAGGGGAGCATTCGATTATAGAATAATTTTTGAAATAAAACGCTTTTCCATAAGCAGTCTCGTTATTTAATAGCCAGACCTCGTATATGTCCTTTAACTCCGTATTAGGGCATAGGGCCTCTACAGTATTTTTCCAGCGGGTCCTGTTACTTGCCAACGCTTTTAATTCCCTCCATTCTTTGCCTGTTGTCCTGGCTTCGTTTGCTATCGTTCTTCGCCATGTAGTTTTTGGGCGACCTATTCTTCGTGATCCCTGCGGGTTTCAGTCCAGAGCTGTCGGCTATGTTGTTGTCTTCTCTATGGAGTGTATGGCCATTCTAATTCCATTTCCTCCATTTTATTTGTTTTTGCACTGGCTTCTTATCTGTGAGTTGCCACAAATCTGCGTTGGATATTATTTCAGGCCATCTAATACCCAGAATACGTCTTAAGCATCTGTTTATAAAAGTTTGTATTTTGTTTTTCAGTGCTATGGTAACAAGCCACGATTCACACCCGTAGAGCAGGACCGATTTAACATTTGTATTAAAGATTCGGAGCTTTATTTTCCTGGAGTACTGAGTGGAATTCCATACTGGAGCCAATATGTGAAAAGCACCGTTAGCTTTATTTATTCGGGTCTCTATGTCTGTTTCACATCCCTCGTCTGGTGTTACCATGGAGCCTAGATAGCAAAATTGTTCTTCCTTGTTTAGTGTTTTATTGTCAATCATTAATCTTTCATTTGATGTTCTTCCAATTCTCATATCCACTGTCTTATTTGTGTTTATTGTTAGCCTTGTTTTCTCGGCTTCAGATTTTAGTTTTTCCAGACTTCTGACTGCATCGGCGTAAGTTTTATTAATTAGGGTTACATCATCTGCGTAATCTAAGTGGCTCAACCGTCTATTGAGGCCCCATTGTATACCAAATTGCGTTCCATTTGTAATTTTTCTCATGATGTCAACCAGTACTAGTATAAAAAGTAGGGGAGATAGTAAACACCTCTGCTTTACACCGCATTTGACTTCTATTGCGTCTGTTAGTTGTCCCTCATGCTTAACCTTGCAACTATAGGATTCGTAAAGTTGCTTAATTAATCGTATGATTTTTAACGGGATGCCTCTTTTTTCTAGTACTTCCCATATATTTTTTCTTTTTAAGCGGTCAAAGGCTTTATTAAAGTCCACAAACAATACTGCATTTGTCCTCCATCCTAAACTTTATTCTATAATAATTCTCAGTGTGCTAATATGGTCTATACACGATCTGTTCGGCCCGAAACCTGCTTGTTCAGATATTATGGTTTGTTCAATAGCATTCTGCATTCGGTTTAATAATATTCTTGTAAACACCTTTGATGTGACTGTCAGCAAGGTTATTCCCCTCCAGTTATCACACTCACTCAAGTTGCTTTTCTTTGGTACTTTGACTAGTATTCCTTGGTTCCATTCCTCCGGTATGCATTCACTTTCCCATATTTTAATTAGTAGAGGATGCAGTATGTCTGCTGATATTTGAGGGTCTATTTTGAGTACTTCTGCTGGTATATTATCAACTCCAGGTGATTTTCCATTTTTCATCGCTTTTATGCTATTCTTTATTTCTGTCTTTGTGGGAAGAGTTGTATCTACTCTAAGTTCTCCATTTTGTCGTGGTACAGCTTCTTCGTTGTTGTTATTATCTCCACTGCTATCATTTTCTTCAGCATCATCTTCATTGTTTTCATTTTGAATGGGGTTGAGTATTTGTTTGAAAAATTGTCAGGTCATTTTGTATTTTAATTAGCCACCTAGGCTTTAGGGCAGCGTGCCCGTATGTTAAACCCTTTTAGTTGCTTATTTGGCTTCATTGCCTAATTCCATAATAATGATTTTGCACATATTTGGCCTCAAGCGCAGTATTTCTCGTCATCCGGGGCACCCCTTTGTTGGTACTTTGACAATCGGGTGTTAACGCTCGCAGGACTTCCGAACCTTCTAGAATTTACGCTGTTGGTGTGACTGCGAGGCCTCGCGCTGTCTTCGTTACCGGCACTTATTTGTTTTATTGGGCGCCTCGCCATTGGCTGTCTTTGTCACCGGCACTTATTTGTTTTATTGGGCGCCTCGCCATTGGCTGTCGAGAGTCACGTGGTAACGCCGTTTTGGCTCACGCCACGGCGGGGGTCGGAACGCTGCTTGCTTGGGCAGTTCTACTCAGGCGATTTGAACAAGGGAGGTGTGTGTGTGTCGTTAACGGCGATCTTATTACGCCAAGGCGTAGGTGTGATGGAATTCCATGCCCGGTTCTACGTCGTCACGTAAGGGAGTGTTCCCTTTAGCTCGTTGTGCGAGGATTCTGTTGAGGTAGGACATCACTTGGGCTAGTTTGGCCGTCGTAGCGGCGTTTGTTGAAGCGCCAGCCTTTGTCGCCATTTTGGGCGCATCCGGACCATTCACACGTCGGCCGTTTTAGCGGCGAATGAATTGCCATAGGAAACCTGGTTCCCGCAAGCTGGACCGCACGCTGATCTCTTGGATCGTCACCAATAAAATTAAGGTATTTGTAACCATTGAATTATACTAACTTCTCGTGCGCGAGCTGTGCGCTTAATCATGTGAATAACTGTGAAATCTTGTGCACCGTTAAAAACGTACCCTTCGCATCTTAAATCGTTGTCGCGAAGTGGCGTCGCTCGCTCATTTTTGATCTAATCACTTCCCTCACTTGGACTTTGCTGTGTTTGCCCAAATTATTATGTGAGCATTTTTTTTTATGAACAAACGTTCCCGTTGTGGGACTCATATGTCAAACTGCTTTTGATGTTGTACAGTTATGGGTGTTGTTTAGTAACCGTAGTGCGCCCATCAGCTGATGCTTATTTATAAGAGTTAACGCAATGTTTGCGGCACGCTTTGCTGCCCCAATGTAAGACTGGACCAATAGACGCTTATCTAAGTAAGAGACGCTTTATTCTTGGTCGCTTTGTGCATGTTCTGTTTCAGTGTGCGGCCATCATTGAGGAGATGAATGTACGGTGGAGCCAGTGAGATCAGAGCGTGCAGGTAGGCTTGGTGGTGACATTGCCGTGGCTGAAAAAGCCCCCTTCATGATCTAAGTATTTTTGCCATCACGAAATCGTTGTGTGAGTTTATAATTCACGAGTACCCCTATCGACGGAGTGTCTTGAATACTTCGCCCCGTCTAACCGCCCAGGTCCGGTTAGTCGGGTTAAGACAGGCTTGGTGGCGCCCTCATTATTTTACCGTTAGTTACCGACCTTCTGGCCGTTACCCTCAGATAATCTCGTTAAAGGACCCGCCCATCTCCACTGAAAGTCTAGCTCGGCCTAACTTGTTGCGGCGTGGGTGGCGGCCTAGGAGATATTTCGTCCCGATTTCGTCAGTTACGGCCCGCGCCGGCCGTCTCGTTATTGTATGAGCCGGTGCGGTGTCGTAAAGTCAGTTTAAGTCCGTAACAAAATTCTTGCCATCTTCCAAGTTGTTCTTCTGTAGTTATCAATAGTTTCCCTTCCTTATCTCTAACAGGTACTCTCCTTTCTATATTTCGGTTAGAAAGCTGTCTAGTAGTACTATATAGTTCCTTCATATTATGATGTCTTGCTGCTGTTTCTGCCTGTTCACCCAGTTGGTTTGCCCATCTTCTTTTGTCCCGTCGTAGACTTGGTTTTCTGTCCTCTTTTCGGCATAATTTTGTTTGGGAGTTGTCAGTTTATTTGGATTTCTCTCAGTATTTATTTTCTGCTTGAGCACTTTCCTGTCCTTTATGTTTTCCCAGGTTTCATCGGAGATTCAAGGCTTTCTTCCCCTTTCTCTATATGATGTGGTTTCTATACATGTATTGTGTTAAACACCTCTTTAATGTTTCTCCAACTATCATTTACATCATTCTGCAGGTTAGGTATCTAAATTTACGCAGGTGGCTATAAAGTTGTATCTTCTGTTTCCGTATTTTAGTTTTGACATATCATATATTCTGGGCGCTTTGTTAATGTTCCTTCTAGGGCTAGCTATTTTTAATGTGATTTCACTGATTAGTAGATGATGGTCTCTGTCTATATCACCCCCTCTTTTGTTTCGTACGTGTAGGAATGATTTTCGCCATTTTCTGCTTATGGTTATGTGGCCTATTTGGTTTTTCGTGGTGTTGTTTGGTGAGGTCCACGTGTATTTGTGACATTCTGTATGAGGGAAAAGTGGTCCTCCTATAACTAGGTCGTGTTGACTACAAAAATCTATGAGCATTTCACAATTTTCGTTTTTGGTTTTGGTACCTAAGATTTTTTTCAATTCCTTCATTTTTGTTTCCAACTTTAGCATTTAGGTCACCCATAACAATAATAATGTCCTGTTTTTTAATTTCCTTCATAGTTTCAGCTAGCTTGGAGTAAAATATTTCTTTCTTCTCATAGTCATCTACTTCCGTAGGTGTGTAGCATTGTATTATAGAAAAATTTCGTATTCTGGATTTAAAGCGGGCCAATATTATTCTTTCGGTTATAGGCGTCCATTATATTAAACTATTCTTTGCATTTTTGCTTAGCAGCAAGCCCACTTCTTGACGATTGTCATTTTCATTTTCCTATCCAGAATAGAGAAAGGTTACTCCGTCTACTGTCATTTCTCCAAAAGTGTTCCACCATGTTTCACTCAGCCCCATAATTTCTATTTTATAGTTTTTTATTTCTTGTATTACCTGATGTAGTCTGCTGGCCTTCGTTTGGGTTCTCACATTTCAGGTTTCTATTCTTGTCCGTTTTTTTGCGCCAAAGGTCATCATTGTTGGATCCGTCCGGCTTCTTACTGTTTCGGATTCTTTAATCAGTTGATTTTAGCTGTACGGGTGATTAGCCCATCTGCCGATTCTGGTGATGGGGCTGCCATCTATAGCATCCAGACATGCCTCTGCAAAGCCGGAAATTGTTATGGTTATACCGCCAATATTCGGTCGCCAGAGCCTCGTTCCTTAATTAGCAGAGGTTACCGCGTGCAGATGAGGTTGACTTTTGGATGGCCAGAAAATGTAGGTACCACCCCTTACCCCCCAAATGTAAAACATAAATTAGGTATTTTATACATTAAAGGAGTAAAAACACTACTACATACTTTGGAATGTTCAGCCACAGAATTGAATTCTTTGGCTATCGCTAGCCAAATCTTCTTTTTCTCTGTCACTGAAACAGCATCAGTTTTTTTTATTCAACAATTGAGGCATACCTTCTTTGAGGAACAACTTTTCCTCCCCGACATAAAACTTCTCCTAACATCCATAATTTACAAATTAAAAAAAGATATGAACCAATAACAAAACAGATAAGTAGTAACAAGAACGATAACAATAATAACAACGATAACAATAATAATAATAACTATAACAATAATAACAACGATAACACCAAATTGCCAAGTTGGAAATGAGGTTTCAGCTGTTTGAGGTTATACCACGTTATACAGCTAAAATGTTTATCATGATTTCCAGTGTTATCACTCAGTAATTTGGTAAAATTTCCGCTACCAATCGTTCCCCCAACCAACATTTTGACAATTGCATCGCTCAGCGTTCACTTACATTAGCCACTCATAGATATCTCATTCTGAATGCTGCAGATGAGTTTGAGTGAAATTCACACTAACATGAGTACTCAATGAGTGACGGATGAGATGAGTGTTAATGTTAGTTGAGGTACGTCTCTGAATTCTGCCCTTAGTTTTAGTTAGCCTTGTACCCCGCTATAATGTGCCATCTAGCGAAATATTTGTGAATTAAGACAAAATTGTATTGGCTTTGAAAATGGAGTCGATACACCTATATCTCTTACACAACCCTTTGCTAATAGAAAACAGTTTTTTTTGTACCATTTTTGAAAAATTTATAATAAACCATTGATCAGAATTTCAAAAGTAAGATATGCACATGTAGGTAAGGTCTAGCTGATGATACTGTGAAAAAAATACAGGGTGTTCCATTTTAAAAATGTGAGTTTTTATCGCTCCTCTCGCACGAGTCGACCATAGCGGTTCAAAATATTTTTACAATTTTGAATTAAACACCCACTTGAAGTTCACCACCTTATTTTTTGTACATCTTTAATAGTAAAAGCGTAATACAGTTTTTCCCGAAGGGTGGAATGCTCTGTATGAGTATACATTATTTTATCCTTCATTATTTTTTCTAGAGAGCTACAGAAAAAAAAAGCAGAGCTGATGCTATATACCTATTTGGAAATACCAGCACATTGTGTACCAAAGAGGAAAACAATAGACCTGATCGCTACAGATTATTTTCGGAGTTTTGCTACATGTGCAAGAAACAGTTGGTGTCATTACATTCTGATGCAAGTGATTATTATTTAAAGGGAGCTATAATAAAATCTTATATGATGTTGGTTTCGCAAGCAAAAGAAAATCTTACGACCATGATGACAAACATTTGGCCAGCTATTTGGCAAATTCTATTTCGCTGCGGGCAGATGTTCGACGAAATGTTAGTCAAAGAAACTTATCCGAATCGTGACCCATTAGAAAGCGTAGAAGCGTGTCCTTTATTTTATACACTCGTATATAATATCCTGGAACTGTTATGCGTCTTATTAGATGCTCAACTGGTTAGACAAGAAATATTAGTGATGCTGCCGAATGTATTGTACTACGTGGTGCTATTTATGGGAATACCAAAAGATATAGAAGATCGCTGGCGAAGTCACTGGAATGCATATCTTGGTGAAGAGTTCAATGATAAGTTCTACAATACATCAGTGCGTATTAAAGCACGAGATCTCTTATTGGTAAGTAAAACTCAACTGTATTTTTGGTAATTACATACATTTGTCTGTTCTTTCCCAATTAAAGATACAAATGAACAACATAAAATTTGGACAAATATTTTTAGATATTATTTTCGTGGTAGGTCCCGGGTGGTGTAGCTTGAACAAGCGTCCACGTTCGATCAGCAGAGTTAAGCAAAGCTCTCTCTGGTCAGAACTTGGATGGGAGTTCCACGGCTGCTTCTCCCGGCACGTCGTGGTACGGCTGCCACGGAAAAAAGTTGGTCCCGGTTGTCATAATAACATCATGACAGTCGTTAGTGGGGTTGGAAGTCCCCATAAAATGTACAGTGACGCCTATAATTGGCCTAACGGCTGTTGGCGGAGTGCGGAATTAAAATTAAAAAAAATAAGTAAAACCAAAGCTCTTTTTTTTTGACCAAGCATTTCCTAGAGTTTATGCATATATTTGTGAAAATTGCGTTAGAATCATTTTTATTATATTCAAGGTAATTTGAATATTTTGATCTGCGTTAAATGCAAGCACTAAATTTTCCGGTATTAGGGACTAAATATTGCCGTAATAAAATCTTAATACTTTTTAAAAGACAATTACCAAATAACAAAGTGTCAATGGTATTAAAACCATTGTTGCAGGATGTCAATCTTGTTAAAATGAGGTAATTTATTGTGTTCTTGTCTCAGGTTATGACTTTTGAATTACCTGCCCCTCCTTCGCTATATGCTTTGGCAATGACTGTAAATAGACACACACTTATGTGTAAACTGAAGGGCGAGTCGTACCACTGGAGGGTTATGGAAGCTGTAATGTTTGCCATTGGTTCGATCAATACATTTATTCTTAATCGCTATGGTACAGACGAGCTTCAACATTTTGATATTCATGGATACCTAAGTCAGTGGGCTAAAGAGATCCATCCATGCCCAACTTTGTTTCTGGCAGCACGCATAATGTGGGTTGGAGGATGCTACGCTCTTATTTTGGAGGAAAATATTCTATCCAGTTATTTAAGGAACACCATCCATAATCTCCGAGAGTCATCATGTATTTTGCAATATTCTGCTATAAGGTATGCTACCTTTTTTTATTATACAATAATACCTCAGGTAGCATAGTTTGTTTTCTAAATATCATGCTGTATAAAACGGTTCTGAATGAGGTATTACAATGGATTCTGACCTTCCGTGAATGGCATTGACACACTCAGTGCATTGTACACACCTTCGTAGATGTAATTTTAAGCAGTTACATTTAATTCCTACATATTTATCGGAACATTTTGGAATACCTAGAACAATGCAGTAAATACTATTTATATTTTTTCCATTGTAGGGCTATATATTTGCATGTGGCTGAAATTACTATGTCAAAACATTGTGCAATATATATGCAATTTTGATATAGCATGACCAAGGCCGTGATGTATGCAATAGATTATTTGGAGGGTTGCGTCTTACATCTAGGGCTGTTTATGTTGCAATTATTGCTGAATGTAAGTTGATCTTTATTGATCCAAAGTGGTTCTCTAAGCTGAAGTTAAATTTCAGGTTCCGCCTCTATACATTGAAACTGCGCAGCATCAGGTTAGAACTTTTATAATCAACATAATCAGGAAAAATATAACTCGACCAGAGTTTTTAATCGATTGTCTGCCAATTGTTAAATCTCTGACAGTTAGTGTGCCATGTCGTAAAGACTTAGAAACTAAGTTTTTGCCCTTTCTTAGCAATGTTATCCATGAGACTGATCCATCTGTATACTTTGGTGTAGAGTCTCTGTTCGAAGCACAATCTATTATAATTGATATACTGAATGTGATGGTCAAGTACTCTCCAGAACCATTGAGTGATAATATGTTTTATTATGGTTTCACGGCTGTATATGCATCCATTTCTACATGTGATAACCCTAGAATAATTCAGGTGAGTTTTTCATATTTATTACTCAACTTGTTGATTCTTAATGTTAACAAACACAATTTACATAGATCAGTCACAAATAAGTCACTACTAAATAGGAAAATGGTTACATGGTTTTGGCTTGTTACAAAGGTTTTTGTCCAACTTAAATATATTTCTGTTTTGCTACACCGAACTTGTAATCTGTAATTGCAGAGAGATGCATAAACGTAGTTAAATGTATGCTTAAAATGGTAATCCGAGTAGTATCTTGTAATGCTGTCAGCATGTACATCAAGAGTGTGACTGTAATGTAGCAGTAGAGCATTCACGTTTGTAATAATATTTTGTACTAGTGAGTCACCCGAACTACTCTTCGGTTCGCTAAATTAAGAGAGATTTACTAATATAAATTTAAAAAAAAGGGTGCATCAGCCGGGCCGCCCGCGTGATAGGCGAGCACTCTACCTCAGGTCCACCGTAGCCCACGTCGACAGGCGCTCCGCTTCGCTACTTAGAATATTTAATTAAATTAAAACTTTTTTGTACTTTTTTTGTAAATAAAAACCGGCCTACGATCTAAGTCTAAAAATTTGCAAACTTTTAAGCCATCATACAACTTAATCGGTCCAGTATCTTCGAAGGAGATAGCGAACAAACATACAAAGAGAGCAACGATTTTAGGTTATAGAATTAAAATTGATAAATATAAAAATACTGTTGATAAACTTTCCATAAATGTAGAGATGTTTCTTTATGTGTTAATACTTGCAGAGCGGAGTACACTTCTTACAGAGCTATTTGTGCAAAGGAGATGCACAACTAGCACCGGTTACTCACAAAGATGGCCGCACAGGTGCAGATTATATACTAGATGTACTAAAACATGTCCTTGATTCTAAGAACATGGAATTAGTTTGTAAGCAAGTAGGCTGTTTCTTCATTAAAGCCTTGCATATGTTGGGACCACAGCTACAGCCACATACTGATATTCTGTTACGAGCACTCTTGAGTTTAGTGCAAAGAGCCAATACACTTAGGATGGAGGAGAGCCTTTTGATCATCTTTGCATATCTTTTCTATTATCAGTTGGAGTCGGCCCTAAATTACTTGACGTTAATTCCAGGCCCTGAAGAACAAAGCACTTTAGTATTTATATTAGATAAATGGCTTTCGAAGAATTATAATTACGGCGGCAAATATTCTGGAAATTTGAAGTATGTATTTGAATAAGCCAATAGTAATTAATAACAACTAATTGTATATCATTTTACAGTGTGCTCGCATTTACTAGACTAATTGAGCATAGCATCCTACAGCAAGACCAACGTGTTGCTGGTATTAAATTAGTAGATGCTGGGACTTCAATGCCATCAGCGGCTTCGGAATCTGAAACAGATTTGAACCGTTTCTGTGTAGAAATACCTGTGGTACTCAAACTAATCAAGCATCTTATCTATGTGCTACAGCGTGAAATAGAAGTAGCCGAAGGTGGCCGCCCAGTAATAGGTGTAGGATCCTCGGAAATATCAATGATTAGTACTACACCATGTTCTTCGAGAAATCCGGATTCAGGTGTAGGATCCTCGGAAATATCACTGATTAGTACTACACCATGTTCTTCGAGAAATCCGGATTCTGTTGCAGCCATATATGAACAATACAAGGTATGTTAAAGATTAATTTAATGGTTCAAATTGCACAGTGAAAATAGGGTACAATGACAAACAGATTAAACATGAATGTATATTTTAGTAGATCCTAAATTTATACTAACCGTGGGGAGTCAATAGTTATTCGGCGCTTAAAATAGCATTTTCCCTGTACACAGAATTACTTTTTGTGCGTTATTGTGTTTCCATCCTCAAGGCTCTCTGAGGGATTTGTTCTCAAAGTAGTATGCCTACACAAGCTACTTTTGTCTGTCGCCCTCGTTGAAAACTATTACTATACTAATCGTTAGAGAGTGCTTTACATGATTAAAAAGAAGTAATACGAGGTCTGATCAGAAAGTATCTGACCTTGAACCAGAAAAAGAAAACTAGCTGAACTATTCCGTTCTAGTCCCCTCCAAATAGGCCCCTTCTAAAGTAACACACTTTTTCTCAGCGGTCCTTTCACTACTGAAAGCATTTTTTAAAATCTGTTTTGGCAATCTCCGTAAAGCGATTTGTCTCAGGGTTTTCAAGTCCCGGGACCAAAAGTGTTTTCGGGACTTACGAGCTAAATTTCAAGTCCCGGGACTAACCCCGAAGATCCCGAAAGCGAAATAGTGTTCAGGTGAAATTTCCGAATGCAATTTTCAAAGAAAAACAAGTGTAAGTTAAATAAAGTGTTTGTGTGCTGATAATCTGCACTGGGGCTCGTCTATAACTTCATTGCTTTTTTCTAGTACTAAAAATATCTGTCGCTCTTCATCTTTTGCTTTTGTTTGAACTGCAAAGTAACTTGTGTAATTCTTTCGTCAAGCTGCCTCTGATTATGATAATTTTATAGAAACAAACTTTACATTTCGCCAATTGTTTATCTTCAATATATAAAATTGTTGCCATATTGACTTCAAATCGTTACTTTTTTTTTAATGTAGAATGCAGATAAATTGCGAATCGGAATTTATTCTAATTCTATTCATTGTAGCAGACAAATAACGAACACATTTAAAACCCAATAATATAAATTATTCAGCTTCTTCGCACATAATCTTAAAAGTGTACAAATTTAGTTACCTTACTGTTACTATGTACGCCCACGCCTACGCGTAAAATATATCTAAATCCAACAAAAAAAACAGACAAATACATAAATAGAAGAAGATATGCAAATTTGGCTGAAACAACACACAGGTTTAATTCTAACCTACCGAAAACAATACCTCTCCTGCCTACGCAAAACGCAAATAATGCAGAATGTGCAAGAGGCATGAGTAATATGCCGGACGCCGGTGAATACCCGTCCCAATTTTCTGATATCGAGTATAGGCATATTGACGTAGTCCTAGGACTTCGCCTGGGCTGGCTGTGGTCCCGGGACTCGGTTTTCGTGGTAGAATCCCGGGACCGGATCCTGGGACTGGAAACCTTACTTTGTCTCATTGTTCTTGATGTCTTCTGTACCCTGCATTGAGCCATGTTTAGGGAGTAGGGAGGTTGCCGAAGTTGCTCAGTACCAAGTTTCGCCAAGAAATTCTGCATGAGGTGCAATGCATGGGCCAGAGTATTATCTTGATGGATCAGACAGTCGCCACTCTCCCAGAGTTGTATTTTGTTGCGTCAAACAGTCAAGTGGTTATTCGACAATCTTTCGTTACTAATCACCGCACTTTCTTGGTTGTTTTGGGATTTCTACTGGTGGAGGCCCTGCCAGAGCGTGCATCGCAAGTTGATATTCGGCCATCTTGAATACGATGATCACACTTTTTACTTTTTGTAACGCCCATAGCCTTATTACCGAATTTTGTTTCGATCTTTTCAATCATCTCCGACTGCATGTCACCGACTTTTTGATACAATTTTATATAGATTCTTGCTCAACAAGTTCGGCCATTTCGAATCGAAATACGAATGCAATGAACAACACGGTAGTGCAGGTGTAACTTTCGCGACTGCCTGGCAGCGTGTGAGGAACTCGGTAGTCATCCTTGGGCTGGTTGGCACAAAATAGTTGGATAATTTTTAATCAGCTCTCGTAAACCAGGACACAATTACAATCTATCATAACCCAACCTTATTGATTTTGAAGTCATGGAATTTAAATTTTGTTGCAGCACCAAAGCCAAATGGATAGCGCCACGGATAGCACTGATGACTCAGATTACTGTGATATTTTAGACATTCATCTTGATCTTCTGGATGCTACAAACCCCATCTACAACATGAAAATTACAGAATTCTTGACAAGAAAATGCAATATTCATGGAGTACGTACAATATCTTCCTAATTGCGACAAGAAGGCTCTTCTCTATATCGGTGTGAATATTAATGTCGAATATTCCGAAGGTGACAAGTAGGACCTGAACAAAGGTGGTAAAAGTTAAGATGTACTTTATATGAAAATTATCGACAATATAAAACATGCTAGTTGTGTTATAAATTACTATAAAACCTCATTATTTGATATGTTGATATTGCTGTATTTGTTTACTAAAAGTAATCACATTTTAATAGTGTTCTGTTGTCTAGTTTTGAATATTTATTTGGCTTTGAATTAATAAAAAGAGAATAATTTTTATAACAACTTAGAATACAAAAATATTAATTCAAAGTTTACTAGTAAATATGGAGGTTTTATAGCAATAAGATTCTTTGAGTTAGTACAAATTGTTTCTGTTTAGTTCTGAGTCAATGAGTTACTAGTTGTTCGTATTATATCGTTAAATGTTTATTATTTGTAAATATCTAGTCTCTGATACTTCGGCTTTTTAAGTATTAAGGTATGAAGTATGCCTATCTCTTTGTACCGCCAAAAACACGTTTAAATGATTAATAATATTGATTATTATCGTTAAGCATTAACCTTGCCCAAAATTTTATTATTTTTAATGTTCGTAAGGTGAGGTGGGGTAAATGCAACATAGTTTTGGCATAGTTGGACTATTAATCAGAATAATTTTTCCAATATTTGTTTTTAATGTGCAAAGGAATATAAGCTCTCTATACACTTCCAAATGAAATCTCCATCAGAAAATCTTATCAGATTAAAATGAAAAATTATATACAACTTTTTTTTAAATGATGTAAACATGTTACATTTGCCCCAAAAAATGGGGCAAATGTAACAGTGGCCCACTACAAACAGGTGACAACAGATAGGAATGTGTATGGGGTAAATGCAAAAGTAGTTCCCTTTGAACAAAAAATGCTGCAAAAATTATGAGAATATCTTGATAAACAAAAAAGTTATAAACTTTTTCGTGAAATGATTACGAGCAAGACTAAATTTATTAATTTTATTTATTCAAAATTAGCTTGTATTACAATGTTCCTGAATGGAATAGGCACTTAGTTATAAATTAAAATAATGTAACACTTGAAAACTTAAAAAATACTTAAATTATTTATTATAGAAAACAAACTAAAAAAAAAATATTTATTATATAAAACACAGTAAGAAAAATATAGTTCAAATGTTGTAGCCATCGAATAGTATTTTAAATTCTAGTAAGCCTCTCCTATCAATGATTGGATCAGGTAAAACTTTGACAATGTCCTGCTGCGATACAGTGTCAGCATCATCAATATTGGGCCATACAAATTTACCACGAGTATCACGTTTGCTGTGGACCATTTTGACATACTTAACTACCCAAGAGTCATCAATGGCAGCAACTACCTGTCCAATAAAGTGTTTTAATTGTTTTTTTGAACAATATTTAACCAAAACCCATTTATGAATTTGAATGGACTGATCGATAATTACTTCTTCGTCATTTTTCCGGGTTTCCAAAAATTCTTCATCCTCGTCAGACTCTGCATATGGCACGCAATCGTAATCTTCATCGCTACTGGTTTTTTGCTTCTCTACGGCTTTGTTTTTTTTGGTAAGTCTAGGTTTTGTCTTTGCGTTTTTCTTTTCTTCAATTCTTTCTAAAACATCAGTTTGTGTCAATACTTCAGCACCATTGCCTACTCTGCGACGAGTTTGTTTTACAGGCTGTGGACTTTGCCGCACAGTCGACAACAACAAAGTTTCAAATGACATCAACTTTGAACATGATGGTACTGCAATGAACGATGGACTTTCAGCAGCAGGCAACGAATGTGTGGAAGTGGATGAAGATTGTACGGCAGTGGCTGCTACTGGTTCTGCAATGAACGATGCACTTTCAGCAGCAGGCAACGAGTGTCTGGGAGTGGGTGAAGATTGTACGGCAGTGGCTGCTACTGGTTCAACAATAGTTTGCGTTATCGTGGAGTTATTGATATTGGTGCTATTAGTAGGGTTGTTAGTATTATCAGCAGTATTCCTAGATTCTTGTAGATCGCGCCAACGTTTCAATGCTTCAGGACAAAACTTTTCATCGGGCACAACGGAGCTATTAAACGGATGTATACCTGCCTTTCGGAAACCATTTACAATAATTTCTGGATTGATCGCTTTCCAGGTTTCACCTACAAACTTCGAGAATACTGACTTTGGTAACTTACGACCACAGTTTTGACGCTGCCAAGCGACAAGTTTGGCGTCCCATTTATCTTTAAATGATTTGAACACTGATATGTCCAATGGCTGGAGTAGATGACTGCTGTGTGGTGGTAATTTAAGAATAACTATATTTTCATTGATTGCCGTTTCGATTACTTTTGAATCAATGTGAGTGGAGTGTCCATCGTAAATTATTAGAGCAGGCCGATCTTCTCCCAGGGTAGGTATTATTGTTCGTAAAAAGTAGTTCCTAAAAATGTCAGTTTCCGTCCATCCTTTCTTCGATGCTGCGTATACCGTTCCTGGAAATCCCGTTTCTTCTGGAGCACACCATTGGTCCCACATATGACGCCCTTTAAATATTATTTAAGGGGGTGCCTTAGTTCCAGCAGCACTGGCCATAATGAGGACTGTTGTGTTTTCGCGTCCTGGAGTACTAATGGTATGAGAGGCACATTTTCCTCTTTCACCCACTACCTTAGTTTTGCTGGGGTCAATGCAGACACTGGTTTCATCTAAATTCCAAATGTTTTGCGTTTTTGAGTTTAAACCCAGTTTATTTAGTGTGGAATCTAACAAGTTGAAATATCCAAAGATTGTAAAGGGATCTGTCGCCTTTCTTCGGGCAAACTCCACACTCTGCGGAATTTTCAGGCTCAAATTATGTCGTTTTTTAAATAAAATATACCAATCCTCTCCTGGCACCAAATTTTTAAAAGGGGTTTTCAGATTATTTTGTTTCACGTATAAGCCCACCAATTCGAATATTTCTTTTCGTGATAAACCGAAACTCCACTTTTCTAGAGTTTTAATACCATTCGCAAGCTGGGTTTCGGCTTCAATGGGGAGAGCTGTTTGTCGTCCTTTGAGTTTTTTTACTGCTCCTCTTACTCCTTTCAGATGACTATATATGGTAGAGTATGGAATATTATACAAAGATTTTGCTCTGTACGTAGTCATTTGGCCGGTTCTGATGCCATGCAGTGCATTTTTTAAATCCTCAGCACTGTATTCAACAGCTTTTTTATTCTTTTTCACGTAGGTTCTAACCATATTCACTAAAAAAAATATACCAGGACTTAATACCCATGTTTTACATTAATAAATCGCAGTAATTTTGAAGGGGCAAATGTAACATATGTGTTACATTTGCCCCTTAGAAATATATTGCATTTGCCCCATTTCGATCTTTCTCTGGGGTAAATGTAACACACAGGATAATTTATCACACATAGTAATTTCAATAAAAAATTATGCTTAGACAGCTAAATGACCACTTATTACATAGGTATTAACATTAATTATAATATTAAGTATTAAAGTATTAAGACCGCGTGAATTACGTCTTTTAGGCTAGCATGCAATGTCACTTGTAGTAGTGTTGCCAACGGAAACGTGCGTAAGTTACCAATTTTTTATACCATAGAAATGTAACTATAGCTAGATAGATATGTTATGAGTGGGTGGCGCCATCATAAGAAGTAACATGTGACCTTCACATGGCGCTATTACATTTGCCCCATTATTACATTTACCCCAACTCACCTTATTGAAGCCAGTATCACATTTTATCCCCAATTTTGGTTATTTTATTTTTTCAAAATTCTCATACTCTGTATTTATATTACTGCAACATGTTATTTGTTTTGCCATATTTAGTCTTTACTGAAAAGACCCCATTTGGTGTATTGAAATGATCAGTTAAGACATGTCCAAATTGGTAATAATTGTCATGGCTGTCGTCATTTATAATTTTTCATATTTGTATTCAGTGAATAAAGTTATTAACACATTTTATCCACTATTTTGGTCATTTTAATTCTTCCAAATTATCATACGCAAATTGTTATTATTGTAATACCAGGGTTTCAAGGCCGAACAGAGAATTTACTTATATTTTTCAATCCTTAAATTTGTACATGATGATATTATTTCAGGCTTGACAATTTTGAAATTCGTAATGTTGTATTTAGTATGTATATGTATAGTTTACTGTTTAGATTTTATATTACGGCTATATGTCTACTCTGACCTTGTGATGTTGAAGAAGGTGCAAACTGTTCCTTTAAAACCAAAGCGTTTCTGTTTATTTTGCTTAAAGCTGAATGTGTTGTAAACACATATTTAGGAGATATTGTTGTGTCTATTTATATAGCTACAGTTGATATTTAAAAGAATATTGTTAAATAATCGCTTAATATAACTTTATAGTTGGATAAGACTGAAGATTATTTAACACAATCTGTTATTGTAATACCACAAATGTTCCTTTTGTATCTTTTATAAAACCTTAAATAAAATGTTAAAAAACATACCTAATTATCATTCTTCTAATGCAAATATAACTCCTAAAACAAAATGCTAAACGCTAGATTACAAAAACTACGAGGCTCATAATTTCAAAGATGTATTGTATTATCCATAACCTCATTTTACCTTGCGGTGTAGAGGCTGGTACTTTATGTGCTTGTATCTGGCAATACAATGCTCAACTTGAATCCGGATTCGGGATACAAAGTTGGAGCGTGCCTTTTGTGCTTGCGCAGCAACCATTGTGTAAGGTGTGTGTCATGGTAATGTGTTGATCTTGCTACTCTTTCTCTTAGATCTGTGGTTCTGAGTAAAGCACAGTTAATTTGATGCCCAAGTGTGAATGGTCTCACCGAGCACAAATCCAATCGCCAAGGCTGTGGAAAAATTCCGACCCCCGTGGGATTTGAACCGAGGACTTGCTTAATGCAAGCGCTTTCCCAACTGCACTATCGGCTTCTTTATAGCAAAGAATTATATAATTTGAAAACTACCGTGCAGTTTTATTTCAGTCATTACAGTTAGCAGATCTTGAGGTAGCATTTTTTTTAGCCGAGTGCGTTGTGATTTCTGGCCTTCTTCTGGTAGTGCTAGTTGCTAGCTGCACTGAGACCTATTGGTCCATTGTGTTTCCCATCTAAATTGCTATGGGTCTCGTTTGAAAAGGCCATAGGAATATTCCTTATCGCCTGGGATTCCACCAGGCTGGCACCAAAATGTTTAGGTCACAGTGTTAGGAGAGCTACGCATTGACATAGAACATGAATTGAGATTTCTTCCTCCAACTGGCACTTCCTACAGGTGGCATTGTAGCAGCATAGAGCTTAGGTACTAAAAAGAATACATTTGAATAATCACAAAAAGCTGATAGTTACGCAACTTAAAGCACTTAAGAGAAATACAGTTTGCATACTCTTCAAATAGACCTTTTTATTTGTTTAGATGGCTATTGTAAATATTGTTGAGATTAATAATAAAAAAGAAACCACTTCCTGTTTTGAATAAAAAACAGATAGAGGCTTTGTGGCGTCAGCAGAAAAAGCCAAGCTAATAATAGAATCCTAGCTGAAAAGGATAAACTTTGCGATTGTAAGGTTTTAATTAGTAAATTCTACAGTATACTAAGAAATAATGCTTTTTTCAGGCAACTAGGATTAATCCATCAATTCTCACTAGAAAAGCGGTTATTAGTTAACTGGTAGATAGGAAGTAAGGTAATTCATACAAATCTTAATTGAAAGTATCTTTGGTTTAGCTTTTTGGCCTCCCCTCTAGTCCTTGTTCTTTAGAAGCAACAAGCCATCATGATAGGGTGGAACGGTATCCTCCAGGGTTGTAGCGAGACCTTATGGAAAGGAATAACCGGGAGCGGAGGACCATATTAGAATCTTGTTAGTTATTAATAAATTAAACCTCACCAAAGAGCGCCACTTTATTGGTTTGGCGATGGGGGTCGTTCCAGTTACATAAAATTCAACTTGATGGGAAAGGCAGCGATTGCTGGCACTATGGATTATTTGTTTTAACAATAGGTTAGTCCTAAAAACTTTAGGAATATTTAAATGCTGTTCAATTAATTCATAACATAAAATATGTCAGGTTACTACCAGATAAGAGCATATGCCATAGTATTAACAGTTAATGACTTCATAATAACGTAATAAGACAATTAATTACCTTCTTGGGGCCGGGCTAAAGAAGCCTGGTTATAATTTTATAAACGTCAAATCATAGGGGTTTAATGTTATAAAGCAGGCATCTATCGAATAATGAAACGCATTAACAACATTAATTAAAACTATATATAAGTGAAGAGGATATGAAGAGCTCTTTAGATTTATCTTACCTGAAAGGGGTTGAATGTTAGTAGACCTTCCAAAAACTATAACTTGATTAATCGATGAAATCAGAATAATGGTAACTTTAATTCAATATTTCTATACAGGGTGTCTCAAAATTGACGCCCGTGCTTCTGGGATTTGATTCAGGGAGCTAAAAGAACTCGAAAATAAAGAGTGAAAAATTTTCCGTTTGTCTTTTGTTATCGATTTATCAATTAAAAACAAAAATTTAAGATATGAACTTTAAACTTTATTAAAAATGAATAATATTTGAAAACAAGTTATTTTACACATCTGTTGTCACAAAATGTGTTAGGTTGCCCCCTAATTCAAGGCAAACATTCGTACGATTTATCATTGAAGTACGAACGCTCTGTAGCATATTTTCGTCTATTGACGCCACAGCAGCGTGAATACGAGCTACGACATCTTCAGGATTCACAACAGGTAAGCACACAAAACAGAAGGAAATACTTATCAATACGACAGAACGATTAATAAATTTTTAACATCGCCATAGCCACCTTATTGAATTATGTTACACAACAAATTGGAGCGACTGGGCGATATAAGCTATTATTTACATTTTCATCAATAACTCGATAACAAATAACAATCGGAAAATTTTCCACTCTTCATTTTCGATTTCTTTTAGCCCCCTGAATTAAATCCCAGAAGCACAGGCGTCAATTTTGAGACACCCTGTATAAAGTGAACAGTAAAAATTGCCATACTAATTAACCATTTATCGTGTTAAGCTCCCATTTGACGGAAATATGACCCTTGAATTATAAGAATCGAATGTAAATATATATATAAAAGAAAAAATTAACAATTTAAAATGAATTTGTTGCCGCCCAATACTTCTTGTTTAATGAACTAAGATCTTTATGCGAAAGTGAAGTAAACTAAAATTCCACAAATATCATACCCTTATCGCAGCCGAGGATTGAGCTAGTCGGAGATGTGTGAACCTTCTAAGGTAGGTTACAATAGTTGGCACAGCATCATTTACTATTCCAATTGTAAATAAGTGCTTCTGTAGGTGACCGTGTCCTGTTAGTAGACCCGTCATGATCCTAATATTTTTCCTGCTCATTGACAGGAGAGTGGAAGTTGGCACTGGATTGGTTATTTAGATTTCTGGTTTAAATTGTAATAAGTTGCTCCAGTACTGTGTTGTAATTGCTCAAAATAGGTTTCTGCTGATGACTTAATAAATTGTTGGATAGTGGCTATATCCAGTTCCTTGCGTATTTGTGTGTTGCAGGTATACCAGGGACATTTCGTTGCACTTCATTTGAAATGACTGCACTTTTTTAATTTGAGTATTAGATGCCGAATCTACGAAGAAACACTGGATGAGCGAAGATACATGGAGAAGGATAGAGGAAAGAAGAAATGTGAAGAGAATTGGGCTAAGCGAAAAAACAGAAAAGAGGAAAAAGAAAATACAGGAAGAGTATAAGAAATTAAGCCAAGAAATAAAAAAGAAAATTAAATTAGACAAACGAAGGCATGCAGAGAAAATAGCAGAAGCAGCGCAACTAGCCTCAAGTAGGGGAGATATAAAAGAGGTCTATGCAAATATAAAGAAGCTGTCAGGAGCAAGGACACGTAACATACCTATAAAGGATGAACAAGGGCAAATTTTGACTACCGTCGAACAACAACTACAACCATGGTCCAACCACTTAAAAAAAACCATGAACATAGAAAGAGGGCAAGTGGAGCTACCACAAGAAATGTGTCGGAGTTAGAAATCGATACAAATGTACCAAGTAGAGAATAGATTAACACAGCTATACGACATTCGAAAACAGGAAAAGCGGCAGTCATAGATCAGATTACTATCAAGATGCTAAAAGCGGATATGAATACAGCTGTCAAGATGCTACAACCGCTAATGAAAGACGTATGGAAGGAAGAGAGGTTTCCTAAAGACTGGAAGGAAGGATTAATAGCAAAGGTACCAAAAAAAGAGGATTTGAAGATGTGCGACAACTGGAGGGGTATAAACCTGCTTAGTGTAGTAAATAAAATCTTCTATAAGATGATTCTAAACTGAATAATAAAGGTGATCGATAGGAAGCTTCGGAAAGAGCAAAGTGGGTTTAGAAAGGGGAAGTCATGCACTGACCAAATAAATACATTAAGAATCATAATAGAGCAGGCAACCGAGTATAACACGCCTCTATTGCTGATGTTCATCGATTATGAAAAGGCCTTCGATTCAGTGGACAGGGAATTTATATGAATCACCTTGAAAAATAAAGGTCTACTCCAAAAATTAATAAATTTAATAAAGGAGGGTTACAACGTGTATAGATGTCGAGTAATACATGAAAACTAACTATCGCCAGCCCTCGAGACCAAGACTGACATCCGACAAGGATTTATTATGTCATCGTTATTGTTTCTTATAACGTGGGATGAGTTATTGGTTAAAACAATGAGTGGGAACAAAAGGGGTATAAGGTGGAAAATGCAGGAAACAGGATTTAGATTTCGCTGACGACATTTGCCTCTTGTCACATACGAGGCAGCAAGGGAATCAAAAAAGACAAGGTTGAAAATAAACAAGAAGAAAACGTAAAGCAAGAGAGATCTGCAAATAGACGGGGAGGCGATGGAGGAAATTGATGAGTTCACATACCTGGGTTGTGTAATGTCAGGGGAGGATAGTGGCAATCAATAAAGCAAGGGGGGTGTTTATAAGTTTTAAAAAAATGTGCCAGGACAAGATTACAAACAGAACAAAAATAAATGTTTTTAATGCGATGGTAAAAATCAGTGCTGCTTTATGGGTCAGAGACTTGGTGTGTCACAAATGTAATAAAACAGAAGCTACAAGTTTTTATAAACAGGTGTCTAAGACATATACTTAAAGTGCCAGAAGTAGTTTTGAACGAGGAATTATGGAGGACAGGGCAAGAAGACATTAACATAGAAATAAGAAGGAGAAAGCTGGGCTGGCTAGGGCATACTCTGATAAAGGACAGGGAAGAGGTATGCAGGAGGGCACTTGAATGGTACCCTGGCGGTAAAAGAAATAGAGAGCGACCCAGGGAAACATGGAGAAGAACTACCGAGAAAGAGACAAAGAAGAGCATTGCGGAGCTCGGGTACTTGGCCAGGGAGAGACAAACTTGGAAAGAACCCATAGCGACTTTATGTCCCGCAAAGGATTAACGGGAAGCCTGCTTTCTTGAAGTAGTACTAGATTTCGATGAAGAGTTGGACATTTTGTCACCATAAGCTAGCGAACTAGCGATCATAGTAGATGATTTTTCTTCTTTCAAGTCGTTGGCTAAACACAGTAATGATTTCAGGCGAATACAAACCTGCTTAATGCGTGTCTGGCATCGTCTTGAAGGCTTGGGCTCGTTTGGCACTTTGACTAGTAAGAAATATGCGTTTTACGCTAATTGCTAAGAAGCAGTAGATGCTCTTGAATCTAAAGTAGCCTCCGTTAGAGAACCTTTAGTGTTTTCCGTTTTGCAAGCGCCTGGTTTAAAGGACTTTCAAGACAACCCACCTACAGTTAGTAGGCAACTCAATTTTTAAACACAAATTTGGTTGTCCACGCATGGTATCGGAATATCCCTTGCCTTGCTAACCTCAAGTTCGTTGTCTCAAACCTAGCGTAGTAGCCTCCCAGCCTTTTCAATCGCCGCCTGATTTTAATAGTACTAGGGTTTGTGACACCTCTCCGCGTTGTAACAATTATCTGCCTATGAATAAGTGGAACCTTCCTTTTGATGGTTAATCGGGACTTCAATTTCCTTGAACAAATAGAGAAATTAAGAATTGCTCGTTGTGTCACTAAAGCACAACCTTTCTCGTCAGCCGTCTAATTTTTCAGCAATTATACTTTGATATGGTATCGGTTTGTAAAATACACATTGAATAGTTGGGACGAATTAACTTACGCTTTGCCTTCAGCTTTTCCTCTTTGCGATTATGAAGCTAGTTTGTACGACGAAATTTTAAATCATACTCAGGATGCTGATGAACCAGCAATACAATTAACTGTATTCGTAACTTTTGCCTGTAGCTGTGGTTACATGTAACTTCGGAGAGAGCTTGTAATTATTTTGTTGCACCAGAATCACATTTTTTAATATAAACCTGTTTATATTTCCTTTGGCTTATGTACGGCTAATGCAAGTAATCTATGTGACAAATCTTTCGAGTCTGCTTCAGGAGGTAGCGAATTGGGCTACCCAAATTTTAACGAGTTTAAAAGTTCTCGTAAGGTAATGGACTTATCGGTTGTATTGGTGTCCGCTGGTAATTTTAACACCCTTTGCTAATTTTAGAAAAATATCGCACGCCGTCTTCACTGTAGCTAGTTGCCCTTGACTTCGTCCATATAGCCTGAACGTTCATTGGGTACGATTTGAAGCTAGTCATAGTAATTGAGTCTAA
Organism: Agriotes lineatus; assembly: GCA_940337035.1. Lineage (NCBI taxonomy): Eukaryota > Metazoa > Arthropoda > Insecta > Coleoptera > Elateridae > Agriotes > Agriotes lineatus. Next base: position 62,634,573 of record OW679202.1, read on the forward strand.
TTAGACTGGGGCTTAAGTCTAAAATGTATTCGCTGTTCTTGGCATTTGTTAAATCCACAATGAGCTCGAAATAGGCACGATATAGCAATTTATCAAAAAAACGACGAAAACATTTTGCGGCAATTTGATGAATCGCTTTCGTCGACTTACCCGTAAATGTTTCTTTATGTTACACAAACCATGCATAGCATTGTAAAATGCTGAATTGGTAATCCTAAAAAAATGTTTTTACATTATAAAGACCTTTATGTTCAAAATAGGACATTGTGCATAATACTATTCCGCTTATTAGTAGGAACTTAGTATGGCATTCTTATAATATTAAGCTGATCGTTCTATGTTCAATTCATGGCATCTTCCAATAGCAGAATATTTCTCTGACGTCGATTTGCTTTTTATCACTTGTTTTTTTCTTTGGTTCTAAGCCATGTTTTAAATGAAGAAAACTAAGTATCTTACTAGCCTAATTTTAAAAAGCTTCGATATGTTGTTTCCCTAAATGTTAGTCAGTTTCTTCATGGTAACTCGAGTCATTTCCCATACAAAGTAGATACCTGTATTTGAAAACGGGTATTAACGGGATAGGGCAGCATAATATACCTACAGCTTTCTGCTACTCGAATATCAATATCGTACTTCGTCCCGATTGGCCTGGTCTACATTTCCACTAGCAAGGTTCTGACGACCAAGTAGGGTGGCAATCCTAACTACTTTCTTCACTGGCATAACGTCAAGCCAAGGCTAATACTAAGATTTGGAGAAAATAAAATAATTGTCCGGGGTACAACTATGCAAAATGTTCTACCTTGAATATATAAGGAGAAAAGATCCAGGTAATATGGAAAAAGGTCTTCAACCTCAACAATTGACGATATTATGAATGGTTCTTATAATATTTATTCAACGGGCGATAACCCACAAATTACACATATAATTAACACATATAATTAACAATACAAATGTATATCTGATTAGTGAAGTTATAATAATTATTACACATTACATTGGCGGTTATGAGTTAGATAATATTTAAGGTTAGACATTGAACATGTGAAAACATCTATTTCAATAGAGTTGGCGTGCGACATCATTCTATTGATGGCAGAGTGTTGTCCATATAGAGTCCGGTGGTGCTCAAGAGCGAAGGTACTCGAATGTCTCAAGGGCCTACTAGGTACATGAATATTTATTAGGCGTAACAGCTCGGGGCAGTCTATTTTGTTATTGACTAATTTATAGACGAGAATTATATCAAAAAATTTTCGTCTCAGATGTAGTGATTTCATGTCTAGCATATTGAATAAATCGTTATAATCAATTGACTCAAGTGGTATGACCAGCTTATATGCAATATACCTTAGAAATTTGCGTTGCACTCGTTCAAGCTTTTCCACGTGAACTGCATAATAGGGAGACCAGACACATGATCCATATTCCAGGTGGGATCTAACTAGAGAAAAATATAACATTTTTACCGTATTTACGTTATTAAAGTCTTTGGTACTTCTTAATACAAATCCAAGCAGTTTAAGCGCCTTATTACATTGAGTGTAGATGTGCTTCACAAATGTCAATTTTCTGTCAAATAAGACTCCTAAATCTTTTATTATTGTGACATTTTCAATGCTAGATCCGTTAAGATAGTAATCGTTGTGATTAATTAAATTAGAGCGGCTAAATTGAATATATTTGCATTTAGAAACATTTAAGTGCATTTTGTTAGTTGAGCACCAATCTGAAAATCTATGCAGATCTTCTTGCAGTTTTTGACACGATAAGTTGGAATCATCAACACAGAAAAGTATTTACGGAAAAGTTCAAATTCGTATGAAGGAAAGTAGTTTAGGATCACATTCGGAATCAAATTGTAACGGAGTGCCTTTTTAGAGGTAATATTTTAATGCAGTTCTAGAGTTCGTGTGGTATTGTAGGTTTGTTGTATCTGTAGATACGTACGCCTCAATGTAAGTATTAATCATACAAGAGCATGATCTGTTTTCGTCTAAGAAAGCTGGTATCAAAAGTTCTGAAACGTAATTGCGCTAGAATCACGAAGCAAATTAGCGTCCCCCATCCTTAGGGCTTTTTTTGTCAAGCCAAAAATGTCATAAAATTTTCATTATTTTGGTTTCTTAGCCGAGGGTTACCAATTTGGTTGGTTTACGCCACTGGAACCATAATGTTGTTTATTACTGCGGAATTAAGTTCAGTAAAATACAACCGTTTGTTAGAGGACAAATTGACTTAACGACACTGCGCCAGCTCGTACAAAATGTCACGAAAAAGCTAGACGGTCAGCGCGGACGATATTACTCAAAATCGGGACAATGACTCACCTAGGACCGTTGCCCTGTCCGTAACAAGATATGCCGGCTAGACTCAGTGAAGCAAAGGTGGTCCTACACGAGATTACTTACGGGAAACGGCCTAAACGGATATAAAATTAAATTGAACGCCACCCGGTTCCATCAATCAGAACGAAATACAAAGTTAAGCCCACAGAGAAATCAGAAAGCAAATGAGCCTACCTTTTATCTTTACACCTTGCTGAAATCCAATCAAAGGCTGAACGGAAAATAGTAGAATCGGTGTGTACAGCTTCACGACTCCCAACACGGCGCTGAGCGCCTTGACCTACCTGCGACGCTTAAGAACTTCTTCCAAGCTCCACCTTACATAAATCTTTGCACAGTGAATAATTCACCCTGAAAATAAGCATGCACAGGCACGTGGAGAAATCATAAGACAACGTACAGCAAACCGGCCTATTGGTCTAACATAAAAACAAATATATATATATACACAAGCGCCGACGTTTGTTAGCGTACAAAATAAAAAACAGTAACAAAAAAATGACTACAACTATAGGCCCAGCTGGGGTCGCTTTACCTCTAACTTATTGCGAGAATGTGAATATTTACATACAGCCCAAAGCGGGTGGCTGACATTTATCTAAAGGTACGTTTATGATTATTTACATGCAGCCCAAAGCGGGTGGCTGACATTTTTCTAAATGCACGTTTATGATTATTTACATACAGCCCAAAGCGGGTGGTTGACATTTATTTAAAGGTACGTTTATGATTATTTACGTGCTACACACACTACCTTGTTCGATTGCACCTTCGCCTGGCCCCGTCGTTAGTGTCGGGAGCTCGCCTACCAGTGCAGAGGAGCCGCGGCCGCAACTATATGCGTGGGTGCTGTACGATCCAGGATCTCCTGACTCAGGTCTTGATGGGGAACCCTCATGGGAAAAATAAAACTGTAAAAACCTGTTGATTGTTCATCCTGAAGATTGGATCCCAGCTGTTTAGCGGAACAATTATCCTTCAGGCATTCGAAAATTACAGAAGGGCGGTCATCGAAAAAGGAGACGCACAAACACTAAAAGCACCACTTGGCACTGCCACGGCCAGAAACGCACTCCACAAAAAGCAAAACCACGCGCTGTATCAGCACGCCCACTCGGCAAAAAGGCCGCGCCGCCTCACACGACCCAAGGGTCGCGGAGGCGACGGAGCCGCTGTCGAAACCCTGCTGCGTTGAAGAAAATAATTATAAGCGAGGCTACCAAAACGAGTACCTTGCAGAAAATTACAGCAGCCGTTACAGCTGCTTAAAGTTACGAACCGTTAGCTGCCTGCACACAATTTGATGAACTATTAAGCCTAAAAATATGACCGAAAAACCATATAGAAGCGGGGTCAGATTCTTTGAATAAAAATACTCCAAAAAGTCGGACATTTGTAGAATTTAAAAATGTCCTGACACGTTTGTGGAACACAACAACATTCCTTTTTATTTCTTTAGAACACACAAATATTAATTTAAAATACAAGTACGAATTTGAGTAGCCTGGTTTTCGATACCGAATTAATTATTAATTAAAGACTTTGGAAACTGCCATCAGTCCCGACCCAGCAAAATGCGTACAAGTCGGAATATTACGAACACGTGATATTAAGTCAAAGTAAAAAGTACAAGTGATACGCGATGAGTGAGTGATTGAATCGAATCGAATGAATATCCTCGAAAACTTAGCTACTGCCTTTATATTGCGATGGTATTTAGCCCTCAAATCGGCTCTGATTGCAGTACAAGCAAATAGCAAATTAAATCATTAAAGCACAGAGTTGTAATAATGCAAGCATCTGAGAAAATTCACATAAATTGCCAAATCATAATAACACTGGTATAATTCGCTAATGACATTGATTATATTTGAATGGGCACAGAAATATGGAGGCTCAAATTCCGTGTATTGGGTTTAGCAATATAATTTTAATCGTAATATAACAGATTTGCACAAACTAAACGCCGAATCTAAATTAATTAAGAACTGGCACAAAAAGTTCAAGTTAGACACAGCTTAAAAATAGAAGCGTAGAAAGTAAAGTCATTAGAGAATGGGTAGCAAATGAACATTTTTAATAAAGGTGAGAACAAGAATGACTAGAAGAATAAGGCAAAGAACATAGAAAAGCCAGGCAAGTCATTTATTACATGAAAATACAAGACTTGGGGATTTGAAGAGATTGAAATAGCAAGAAATTAGATGGAATTCAAATAAGCAAGAAATTAGACAATGTTGGTGGATTAAAAAACTAGTCAGTGTAGTGATAAACAATGGGCATTTAAGTGTGGTAAAAAAAATCAAGTGAGTGGCGCATATAAAAACGTTGAGAAATAAACAATTCCAAAAGACAATAATTGTAGTACATAAGAGATTGTAATTAACTGATAAAATTTTGTTAAATTAGATTATAAGTTATGTTTTTGTACCTGGTTGATTTCCTACAATTCAAATCTGTAGACAGTGTTTTGTCAATTACGACGGGGGGATAGCAATTGTTCTAAATAAATTGGTGAAAGTGCTTGGTTTTTGCTCTATCTTTAATTATCAAAATTTCATAGAAAGCATAAATGTATAAAAAAATAAATAGCACCATCGTAATCAGCGAATTCGAGTGTATCAGCACAATTGGAGGCAGGAGATTCCAGGTATTTGAGTTTTTGGCGTTCCGAGGCGACGACGGCAGCCACGGCTTGGAGGCGATTTCCCGCAGCATCAATCTGCAGCATCGTGGGAAGGCATAGGGTGTCAGGATTCTTCCGGCAGCTCCACACATCAGGCCAGAACATAATCCAGCATCACGAGCAGCCCGGGGAGCAAGATTACAGCCAGATTCACCATCAAAAGGGGGTCCCGAATCTACGAAAGTGAGGTTAGTGAATTGTCCAATTTTGATCTACCCGATCGGTGTGAAAATTTGAGCATACGTTAATTACGACCTGGAGAACACGAAAATCGTAACAGTTCCCGTGGATGGCGAGGTATTTTCCCAGGATTTTCAATTAAAATCGTCAATTGGAGGCACCAAGAAACAAATGCGAATACGGCGTCCTTTTTAAGAATGCACCAATAGCTAACGATCTGGAAAAACAAAAGATTGCCTAGAAGCCGCTTGAAGGCAATTATTCAAAATCTTACCATCAAAATTTGTTCATTTAATTGTTGATAAATCAATTTCACACGCGAGCTGAAAATAACTAGAACTTGTTGTGATAGATTTGACGTACAAACGGCACATTACGCCTACATTTCAGGTCAATCTGCCTACTTTTCAGAGGCGTACCGTAGAATTTTAACTTGGAAAGTCAGGAACCCAACACCCGAGATTTTGAGTTTTAATTTCATGTCTCTATTTAAAATTGAGCTAGCGAAGTTAGGAAATCAGATGAATGGATTAGAAAAAGGGCAAACTACCATAAGAGTAATTCTCAATTTTGGCGTACCCAACGAAATTAATTAATCAGTTAGTTTGATTTAGCAAGTGGTAGAATTAAATTAAATATTGTGTGGTGACTCTTTTTATTTATCACATTAATTATAAACATACAAATATTATACGTACAGGGTCATTGCATAGTTAAATGGCGCCCAACGCTGCGGCAAAGAAAAATTGAAAATTAATATAACGTGTAGGCTTGTAAAAACTAAAAATAAACCACGTATTGGGCTATTACAAAATTAAATGGTCGCCTAATTCATGGGCTTTTTATAAATTCACTAGGCGCTCAATGCTGTTAAGGAATTAAAGTAATTAAATAAATTGACAGACAATAGGTAGGTGGAAGTTATTAAGATTTAAAATTTTGAAAAGCTTTATTTGTGTGGGTGTTTTGTCTGTGGGTGTGAGCACTCAAATTCTATCTGTATCACGTATCAACGAAAAATCGAACACATGATGACTCGAAGACAGCAAAAGAAAAGTGAAGGGGAAGAACAGCAAGCCGAAGAGGTTACGGAGGCACAAGAGCCACCGACCGAACAACAAACACAGGGTGATCAGCCCGAAACACAACAGCCGCAAACGTCAAAACAAACACAGGAATTAAGTGGGATTATGGAAGCTATAATACAAATGAGGAAGGAAGCAGAGGAAAGGGACGAAAAGAGCAGGAAGGAAGCAGAAGCTAGCAGGAAGGAAGCAGAAGCTAGCAGAAAGGAAGCACAGGAAAGGGACGAAAAATTACAACAAATACTCACCGACAAAATACAAGAGCTCAAACAAGATGCCGAAAGAACGGTGCAGAAATTGGAACAAGAGGCAGCGGAAAGAGAGAATAGGGCAGAACAACATGCAGAGATCCTGGTCAAAGCGGTAAAAGAAAAATTGGATAAGAATAAAGAAGAAGTACAAGCAAAAATAGACGGGTTAGAAAAGAAACTCGAGGATTTCAAAGAAACGATGAAGGCGGAAATACAACAAGAAGTCTTGCAGAGGGTTGATGAAAGCCTGAAAAGAAAGGATGAAGAAATTGAAGATAAAATTTTAGCATTACAAATAACAACACAGGAAAGGCTGGTTCAACAACAGGATGAAACAGACCAGAAGCTAGATATGTTAAAAACAAGTGCAGAAGAAAAATTCAAGAAAGCAGGCGAGGAAAGGAAGCAAAATGCAACAAAGATTACTATAATAGACAACCGACTTACAAGGGAGTTACAAGGGATTAATGAAAAATTAGAACATACGCAAGAATACCCGGTTAGTGCGGCACCTCCTAGCTTCAGCACAGAATTTATCCCGAAGTTCGAGGGGAGATACGGGGAGCTCCCGATGATTTTCCTAAGTAAGCTAGACGATATCATTAAAACAATAACGACTGAATGCAGACGGCTACAGGTAATCAATATGGCATTAAAGGGAAATGCTGAAGTCTGGCATAGCATCATAAAGTCCAAATATGCAACGTATGATGAATTTCGGGCACTCTTCGTGGAACAATACTGGAGCAATTCCCATCAAGCTCAAGTAAGGACGGAACTAACATCGGGCAAGTACATCGATAAATGAGGATCTCGCGAAATGTACATAATGCACCGTTTCAACAAGGCACAATACCTAACTCCGAAGTTGGCAGAAGAGGAAATAGTACAACACCTGTCACGACACCTTGAGGCTGAAATAACCAGAGCGGTGGCAGTTCAAAACGTCAAGACGTTGCGCGATTTGTTGGAAATTGTGCGAAATTATGACATGGCAGTTTACAATGAGAGAGGAGAAACACGGACAGCGAATCATCAAAATTCAAGTTATAAAAGAAAATTGGATAACACTTCAGAAAATAAATGTCGGCCAAATAACAATTTTAATAATAATAATCAATATAATCAACAAGACAGAAGAAACATGGGAAACTTTAATAGACCATACAATCAAAATAGGGGATATTACAATAATAATTGGGGTAACCAGAACAGGAATAATTTCAGAACGGGGGAAGATAGAAAGAACTATGACCAGCTTATTGCCGAACGTAATAAGAAGAGATGTCAAGAAATGGAGCAGGCACCAAATATCGACAGACAGTACGTCAACACATTATTTACCGAGCGAAACACAGATAGAGACAATGCAGAAAATTTGAACCGAATAGAGATAGCCGAGGTGCACGAAGAGCCTTCGGGGGGTAAAAAAAAAACCAATTTTTGTAAATATAGTTAGTAATAGTAGTTTTAAGTATGTTGCGAATTTTGCTTTTACATGGGACAGAACGGGGGAATATTTACTAGAGGAGAACGAAGAATATACAACAAACTCGTGTTTACCATTTATAAAATTACAAATTTTAGACCAACAATATTATGCGTTGATTGACAGTGGTGCAATGGTTTCCTTAGTACAGGAGGAAGTGATAAATACTCATATGAATAATTTAAGAAGCAACATTATAAAAGTTAACAAGATCGACCTTTTGTCCGCAACAAGAAGGAAAATTTCAACAACGAATAGGGTATTGGCAATAAAGATATGCATAAATGGAAAAGAATTTGATGTCCGATTTTATATTGTAGCAGCTTTGAACGTACAGTTTGTAATAGGTGTAGATATCATTCAGAAAGTAGGGATAAAAATTGATGGAATGCTAAAGAGCATCCAGATTGATGATATTATAAAGTCTTGGTCTATTGAGGATCACGAGCTAAGAAATTGTTGCCCAGCTGAGATAACGGCGGGAGACGATAATATGAATTGTTGCCGAGCTAAGAAAGCCGGAGACGAAGTTATTATTATAAATAATTATGCGATAGGGGAAAGAATACTGGATGATAATCAGATAGGAAGGGATTTTATACAATATAAAGATAGGATCATGGAAATAATCGAGCAAAATGAAGAAATATTAAACCAGAAGACCGGACAAGCGAAGAAATATTGCCACAAATTGTATGTCGACGAATCACAAGGTTTTAAGTCCAAATCATATCCTATACCATTTGCACAACGCGAGAAGGTAAGACACGAAATACAACAAATGTTAGACGAGGGGGTAATAGAACGCTCTAAAACAAACTTCGTTAACCCAATGGTGGTAGTAAAAAAAGCGACGGTAGTCTTAGATTATGTCTCGATGCACGTAAAATTAATCAGATTACAAAACCCCAATATGAAAGTCCGCAGACGATTGACGTTTTATTGAGTCAGATTTGGGACAAGAAAGTTCTATCGAAATTGGACTTGAAAAATTCATTCTGGTTGATACCGCTACATGAGGACTCTAGAAAATACACCGGATTCTGCATAGAGGGGGAAATTTTTCAATTCAAGGTGGTCCCGTTTGGTTTGACGACATCGTGCGCAGCTTTAGTGAGAGCTATGCAACAAATATTAAATAAATTCGACAGCTTTTGCGTGCATTACATAGACGACATTTTAATATTTTCAGAAGATGTGGAACAACATTTGGAGCATTTAAAATTAGTTATAAGTACTTTAAACAAAAACGGTTTGAAATTAAATTTGGCCAAGTGCCAATTCATGAAAACGAATGTAGCGTATTTAGGCTATGAAATTAGCAACAAAGGGGTCACAATAAGTACAGAAAGAATAGAAGAAATAAAGAATTTGCCCCGTCCGAAAGATATAAAGGTTTCAAAATTGTGGAAGGTTTATTGATAAAGGTATTGGGTGGTAAAGAGCTAATAGTCTTATGCAGAAACGATGTAGTCGACATTGTCAGGGAAATTCATCTAACTTTTGGACATTGTGGAGGAAGGAAGACTTGGCTAATATTTCGCGAATGTTTTTACACAAAAAACGATTTAAAATTCATCAAACATTTTACAAATTGCTGTCAAATATGCCAGTTAGCCAAAGAAAAGAACCATACAAATCAGAACATAATAAAAAGTCAACGAACCTTTGGAATTAATTGCAATAGATTATTTGGGAAACTTAGTACCGGGACAATTTGGATACAGACACATCTTAATAATGGTTGACGCATTCTCAAAGTACATAAAACTTTATCCAGCCAAATACAGTAACACCGAACACGTTATCAAGTCTATAGAAAAATATCAACAAGAAGTGGGAACTCCGAGGAAAGTGCTAGCAGATAATGCAAGTTATTTCAAGAACGCAAGATTAATCAACAATTTGGAACATAAGGGGATTAAAACTTACTTTTGTAGCATACGACATCCGCAATCGAATATCGCAGAGAGGTACATCAAAGAAGTGATAAAATACCTAAAAATCATGACTCATGAGCACCATAATAGATGGGTTCAGTACCTGCCAAAGGTGGAAGACTTCGTGAACAACGTACCAAATATTGCAACGGAGATAAGTCCGGTAACCCTATGCAAAAGCATAATACCTGCGAGACCATGGAGGCCAGAAGAAGATGCAACAGGAATAAACGAACTTTTAGAACAAGTAAGAGAACGAGTTAAGAAAACTCAGGACCGTTACGAAGAGAAGATAAATCGCAAAATTAAGAAGCGAATGAAGTTTAAAATTGGGGATCGAGTCATAATAAAAAAAAAGCTCAAGGTAGCTGATCGCAGAGAGAAGATCTGTGCGAAATTTTTAAACGCCTATGAAGGACCTTACAGGGTACATAAAATTCTAAGCAATGAAAATACATACGAACTTATCAATGAAACAGATAATAGAGTAAGGGGTCGTTTTCATATCTCGGCGATACACCCATATTTGGAAAATATAATTTAGAATAGATTAGTTATAGGACCAATGTTGTACCACACACAATAGTTTAGTTAGAATAGGAGATAGGTTAGGCATTTTAGTAATTTAAGGTAGGATAGTAAAGCATCAAATATCAAATGAGACTGATTAATGATAACAGTTCGAAAAAAAACAATGAATAATTTTGTGTGAATTAAAATAACAACGCATTACAATCTACTAATGATATTAAAAAGAAAACATGCGTAGTGATTTTAATTAACAAAAATTAGGGGGAATTTCATGCGATGGTATTTAGCCCTCAAATCGGCTCTGATTGCAGTACAAGCAAATAGCAAATTAAATCATTAAAGCACAGAGTTGTAATAATGCAAGCATCTGAGAAAATTCACATAAATTGCCAAATCATAATAACACTGGTATAATTCGCTAATGACATTGATTATATTTGAATGGGCACAGAAATATGGAGGCTCAAATTCCGTGTATTGGGTTTAGCAATATAATTTTAATCGTAATATAATAGATTTGCACAAACTAAAAGCCGAATCTAAATTAATTAAGAACTGGCACAAAAAGTTCAAGTTAGACACAGCTTAAAAATAGAAGCGTAGAAAGTAAAGTCATTAGAGAATGGGTAGCAAATGAACATTTTTAATAAAGGTGAGAACAAGAATGACTAGAAGAATAAGGCAAAGAACATAGAAAAGCCAGGCAAGTCATTTATTACATGAAAATACAAGACTTGGGGATTTGAAGAGATTGAAATAGCAAGAAATTAGATGGAATTCAAATAAGCAAGAAATTAGACAATGTTGGTGGATTAAAAAACTAGTCAGTGTAGTGATAAACAATGGGCATTTAAGTGTGGTAAAAAAATCAAGTGAGTGGCGCATATAAAAACGTTGAGAAATAAACAATTCCAAAAGACAATAATTGTAGTACATAAGAGATTGTAATTAACTGATAAAATTTTGTTAAATTAGATTATAAGTTATGTTTTTGTACCTGGTTGATTTCCTACAATTCAAATCTGTAGACAGTGTTTTGTCAATTACGACGGGGGGATAGCAATTGTTCTAAATAAATTGGTGAAAGTGCTTGGTTTTTGCTCTATCTTTAATTATCAAAATTTCATAGAAAGCATAAATGTATAAAAAAATAAATAGCACCATCGTAATCAGCGAATTCGAGTGTATCAGCACAATTGGAGGCAGGAGATTCCAGGTATTTGAGTTTTTGGCGTTCCGAGGCGACGACGGCAGCCACGGCTTGGAGGCGATTTCCCGCAGCATCAATCTGCAGCATCGTGGGAAGGCATAGGGTGTCAGGATTCTTCCGGCAGCTCCACACATCAGGCCAGAACATAATCCAGCATCACGAGCAGCCCGGGGAGCAAGATTACAGCCAGATTCACCATCAAAAGGGGGTCCCGAATCTACGAAAGTGAGGTTAGTGAATTGTCCAATTTTGATCTGCCCGATCGGTGTGAAAATTTGAGCATACGTTAATTACGACCTGGAGAACACGAAAATCGTAACAGTTCCCGTGGATGGCGAGGTATTTTCCCAGGATTTTCAATTAAAATCGTCAATTGGAGGCACCAAGAAACAAATGCGAATACGGCGTCCTTTTTAAGAATGCACCAATAGCTAACGATCTGGAAAAACAAAAGATTGCCTAGAAGCCGCTTGAAGGCAATTATTCAAAATCTTACCATCAAAATTTGTTCATTTAATTGTTGATAAATCAATTTCACACGCGAGCTGAAAATAACTAGAACTTGTTGTGATAGATTTGACGTACAAACGGCACATTACGCCTACATTTCAGGTCAATCTGCCTACTTTTCAGAGGCGTACCGTAGAATTTTAACTTGGAAAGTCAGGAACCCAACACCCGAGATTTTGAGTTTTAATTTCATGTCTCTATTTAAAATTGAGCTAGCGAAGTTAGGAAATCAGATGAATGGATTAGAAAAAGGGCAAACTACCATAAGAGTAATTCTCAATTTTGGCGTACCCAACGAAATTAATTAATCAGTTAGTTTGATTTAGCAAGTGGTAGAATTAAATTAAATATTGTGTGGTGACTCTTTTTATTTATCACATTAATTATAAACATACAAATATTATACGTACAGGGTCATTGCAATATATCTGCGCTTGAATGGAAGGGACATTCCCTATTATATTGAGTACAATAGAATTGTCCAGCTGTATTGTAGCACGAGAGGTTGAAATCGTCGGTCGAAGAACTTTCCCTTTTCGAATGTTTATGACTGTTTTGTCGACCGGCTTCACTCTCGCTTTTCGACGGGTTTATTGTTATTTGAGATAAAGGGTTTGTTGGCCGATATTCTTGCATTTACGACATAACCCCCGCTGTCTTGGAAATTGCATCGTGAACGTTAAGACCTGTTAGCTTTGATTATTCAACTTGACGACACAAATCACATTGGATATTACAGATCTATTAACTCTTTCACCATACCTGTCACAACGCGAATTTTACTTTTTAGTTGCTTTAGCACTGCACTTAGTGCCACATTTTAGTTTATGGCTTTATCTTGCACGACAGGCGTTTGCGGGCCATTTATCACCGCTACGCTACATTATGAAAAAAATTAAAAATATATAGGTATAGAGTGTGTGTCTATTTAAGTTCGGCACAAATGGAAAACTTTTTTATTATTAGCTTTGCGAAACAAAGTTACTCTTTATAAATAGGTCTGCTTTTTGAAAAACTGATAATAAACTATCAAAACGTGGGATAGCATGTTGAGGTGGTCAGAAAAAGGAAAAATTCATAAGTGATCCAAAAGGGAAGTACTCTTAATTTGTATTTTAGAGCAAAATGTAATAACAAAATGTTTCTTAGAATTAAAAATTATATCTTAGTTTAGACTTAGCGCCATTGTGTCTACATATGGAAAACCTTTATCGGCCATATCTATCTATTCTGAATTTTTTTCCATATATTGCAATTGTCTGTTATTATTTTGTTACAAAATTAATAAGTTAAAATAGGGCAAATCACCACACAATTCTCAGGTCGATTTTATACTGTGCTCACTTTGCCTGTCAATAATTTAAGGCTAGTTAAAATGAAATGTATTAGCTGATGTTAAAAATAAAATGGTTAAATGCCCCTTTCTTAGAATTTTACTGAACTGCAATATTATTTAAGCTAGCTATCGGCAACACAAAACTGCTTATCTCAGGTTGGGTTCAGAATTTCACTATATTCAGAATTTAGTAGTTCATTTTAGATCATTCGTACTTGAGTAGCTCTTACACGCGGTTCTGGTAGTTAAAATTTACAATTTGTCAGATGACACTAAATTTCGCCAGTGCAACAGCGTTTACTTGAATGTTTAAAAAAATCGTGAAGTTAACAAGGAATTGTCAGGTAATTTGATTCAATTATCGCTTGGCAACAAAACCTCCACTTCATTGTTACAGGAATGACGTAAATAGGACGCCAACCCTTCACTTGTTTCTGCTACTTAGAAATCCGCCAATTTCGCAAAATTTGATGACGCTATGCAATTTTTGGATTATTACGGCGTAGCTGGACCCTTGGATATGCGATAGGCCTCTTCAGCAAGGTTCAATCTTGTATTTTAATAAGTTTCCCGAACCCTGATACTCGATTTATAGCTAATTCCTACCTCGTAAAGATTTCAATTTTGCTTGGAGATGGGCACAGATGACGCTGCTGGAATTTCTTTGCTGGAAACACTCCCCTGGCTGCAACTTTCACTCAGGATGCTCCCGCAGACCGCGCTGATGTGATGCAGTGCAGATCTCTGGTTTCCGATGCTTAATTGTGCCGGAATCGAAGTTCTAAAATTTCAGTTGTCGGCTGCCGATCTTCAATCGCAGATGAGATTGGAAAATTTTTAATTTGATCGTGGCGGAAACTGCCACAAACACTTCCACTGGTGCACGGTGATGTGTACAACTGGTAAACACTTTTTATTTGCAAAAATATAAATTTTACGAGAGTACAATTTCGCTCAAAACTGTCTTATCATTTCAATTGATCTCCGTATTTTTACAACAAACTCACCGCGTTGCAATGTTACCGCGATAATTTTTGTTAATTAGAAATTAGTCTTGATAGCAAAATACACAAATGGAGTAAAGTTTGATTACATAAATCTTAAATTAACATTTTCTTAAATCTAAAAAAAATTCACCTTTGCTTATACTCGTAACTATCATTGTTCCTTCCGTTACGCACACAAATGTTTTAAAATTACTGCTCTGCTTTTTCACTTTGTTTTATTAATGCACTGGAAATTGAGTTCAAATTTACACACGTTGCTCGCTTTCCTTCTTTTCCGTTGCCTAATTTCGGAATTGATCTTTGCAGTTTTCTATTATCCTTTATTCCGATCTCATTTACCTTTCAGAATGCTTGCCATTCAATGACCTGTACTTGTATTAATCATTACGCTCACTTAGTCTGCACATAACAAACCTTTTGTGTCAATTAATTTTGTTTCGCCTATTATTAATTATATTACTTTATTTCAACTCTCTGAAATATGCTTTGCTTATGCGTGCCTTTATCCGTTCAATTACTACTTCTTGCATCTCATTACCAATGCATTTAATAGTTTTATTATTGTTTTAACTTGCAATTCCATAAAATATCCGAACTCTGTGCTTTAAATTAGCAGCGCTTTCCTCCACATTCGTCAGTCGCTGACGACCACGACTGAGTAGCCGCGACCAATTCGTTCAGACATCTACAATGCATTTAAGCGGGTCTGTTTTCCTAGCTGCTACTAATTCGTTGCTACCAAAATCCGTTCGCCGGTCGACAGTCGCCAGTCGCTTGACATGTTTTTGAGCAGACAAGCGACTTATTCGTCGACGAATTTGAATATTTTTGCATCGCGTTTGTGAAGTATTGTTTTTAAATAATACATTTTAACTTGGTGAAGTCAAAAAAATATAACTATAAAACTAGCAACATTAAAATTATTGTTTTTCTATTAATATTCATTTTATAAACTGTAGCTAGTCGCGAACGAAGAGCAGTAAACCGCTGCGGGAGGAAAACAGGAAGACATCCTGACGAATTAGTCGTGGCTACTTGGTCGCAGTCGTCAGCGACTGGCGAATGTGGAGGAAAACTCTGATTTATTGACTTGGTTAAATATTTTGCACTGCAAACAGAGCGAAGTTGTAGGCTTAAAACCATCTCAATGGCAATAAGTAGTAAACGCAAAAGTCACAAAAAATATACTCTCAGATGCAGGTAGGTAACACGATCTATTAAATCTACGTATTCAAAACAAAACATAGAAGTTCGAACTAATTTATACTAATAACAATTTCAACAGAACACACAACATTAGTAACTATCAACATTATGATAAATTGTTAGATTTTATCATTTAAGTAAATTGTTTTTTCTAGGTTTATCATCGGCAAACTTTTTCAAAATTTCGATAAAGTCTAGTCTGACGAAAATTTCATTTTCGATGGTTAGTAAAGCCATAGCATTGAGTTTGGTTTCAGATAATCAATAAATAATGTGTAAGTATTGAAATATACAATAAATAGAACGAAAACGCAAACGCCGCGGCCAGCGATGTTTGGGTGTTTCAGGGCGTTCATTAGCTTCAGCGATAACAGCATCACCGGTCAGAAGTCACCGATTACTCACATTATTAAGGAATGCTAGCTAAATAATGCCGTGTGTATGTGGGGAATTTTATAAGTAACGTAGTGTTACCATCCATACTACGTTTCTTTGTTACTCTAATCTAATAAATTACTGTAATATGGTTACTTTGGTATTTTTGGTTAATAAAGATGAAGTATGGATCACAAATATAGTTTTTCTGGAAATTTTATAGATTTTCAATTGGATTTTTTTTGCTTCGCCAAATTTGGCGCCCCTCAAAATTTGGCTCCCGAAGCGCTTGCTTCTAGTGCTTCTTGGTTAATCCGCCTCTGTTTTTGTTGTACTCTTTTGTTTGTTTCAAGTGCTTCTGTTTCTCCTTTTTGCGTTTTCACACTTATTGCTGTTCTTCTCATTGTCATCTTCATCGACCTTCTCAGTTTAGCACTTATTCCCATTTATTTTAATGCGTTCATCAACTTCTTTCTATGGGTGGAGTTAAAGGCTCACTTGAAGTTTATGAATAGAAGTTCCATTCCATACTCATGTACGTTTTCTGTTATCTACCTTATTATGTGTATTGTGTCTGCCTTTGATCTTCCTCTAATAAATGCACATTGATATTATCCTATTGAGTTTCCTGCGATGTCCATTAATCTAATTTGTATTAATGTCGACATAATTTTGTATGTGGTGCTTAATAATGTCAGTCCTCTATAGTTTTGACATATTTGTTGATCTCCCTTCTTGTGTAATGTAATCATTTGTCCAGATTCCCATTCTACCGGCATCCTTTCTTCTTCTCATATTCTTTTTATCATTATGTATAGTTTTTCATGTAGTTTTTCTCCACCATATTTTATTAATTCTGCATTTATCGCATCTTTTCCGGAAGCTTTAACATTGTGACTATTAATAATGATTTATTTTATTTCTTCTTTCGACGGTGTTACTCTTATCATCTCTTGTTCTGGTGTTTCCATTTCGTCATCTTCTGCCTCGATCATTTCTGTTTGTATCAATAATCTCTTAAAATATTTCGTCCACGTCTCCATGTTTGATCGTCATTTTCCGGCAGTATTCCGTTTTTGTCATCGATTCCAATAGTTTTTCTTTTATATATTTTATTTTGTTCATTTATTCTCTTATAATATCTTTTTGCATGTCTATTTCTACCATCATCTTTAATGTGCTTTAACTTACTTTCCATCCATTCCCTTTTTGCGTTGCGACTAATTGTCTTAGATTGCTTTCTTAGTTTTTCATACTTAATTCTATCTGCCTCTCTTCTTTTCCTGTTCCATCTTAATCTTGCCTCTATATTTCTTTTGGCTATTTCTCTACATTTGTCATCATACCATCCTGGGTCATTTCTGTTCACTGCCCTTCCTATTTGAGCTTCCACTACACCATTTATACAATCCCTTATTTTCGCCCATTGCACTTCTATTTCTTCTTCGTTTATATTATTTATTTTTAGTTGTTCGTTCATTTTTCTCCATATTTCTATTACTTTCATTATTTAATTTTTCTACATCCCATTTACATCTCACATCTTTGTTCTTATTCTGTTTTTCACGTTTTGCTTTAATATTGCTGTAACCATAAAATGATCAGTGTCAGCACATGCTCCTCTGTATGTACGTACAATTGCGGCCAAAAAAATGGGACAACTCTTATAACAGATTTTTGTCTATTTCTAGCTACTTGAACTTGTTTTATTAATATGTCATATTGCAACATTGAATATTTGACATCTGCCAAACAATTCCAAATTAGAAATAATACGACAAAGTAGTTATGCCGCATATAAATGGAGTGATGAAAGGTGGAATAATCGCGAAAATAGACGTAACTGCCCCATTTCTTGTTGGCCGCAACTGTACGTACACCTCTTACTGTTGATTGCTTTCTCTTGCTAACTAATACCTATATGATCTATTCACTACAGCCAAAGAATATATATGTATCTATATTCTTTGCTACAGCTCATATATTCAGTACTCCAATCCCTAGATTGATAAATGGTTATATTGACTGGAATAAGTTCCAGGAAAGATTAGATGACCAACTAGTGAATTCAAGTCAACTTGAAAATCGACAAGATATTGATAAAAATATTGAAACCTTTACAAAAACCGTCATCGAATCAGTTCAGTTTGCAACCAAACCTTTCGACCATCAAAAAGAAATAATCCTAATATGCCTCCTAGTTATATCCTAGAATTAATTAAATATAAGAGCAGAATAAGAAGCCAGTGGCAGCGAGACAAAACAGCACAATTAAGCGAGACACAGTCATCGTCATTATTAACTTTGAATGGAGTTGATAATAAATTTCTAGTTGTATTTTTCAATTGTTTTTTAAAATGTTGCTACACCCCTTCAAGATTTCTTTATAAAAATGAATATCAACGAAGTTAATGAATTTATCCGTTACTTTATTTCCACACTGTAGATTTTTTTTCTGTAATTGTAATTATGCGATCTTTTGCCGCATGCGATCATTTGTCGCGCGCCATTTTGATCGCGATCATTTGTCGTGCGACATTTTGACCGCGATCTTTTATCGCGCGACCTTTTGACTGCGATCTTTTGACGTATATCCCAATCAAATATACTACAATGATTATTCTTAGTGTTAAAGGATATTTTAAAAGTGTTTTAAATGTTGAGCACTGAATAGTTGGTCCCGAGTGGTGTAGCTTGAACAAGCGTCCACGTTCGATCAGCAGAATTAAGCAACGCTGTCTCTGGTCAGAACTTGGATGGGAGTTCCACGGCTGCATCTCTCGGCGCCTCGTGGTACGGCTATCACGGAAAAAAGTTGGTCCCGGCGGTCATACAACATCATGACAGTCGTTAGTTGGGTTGGAAGTCCTCATAACTGCACAGCGACGCCTATAGTTGGCCTAACGGCTGTTGGCTGAGTGCAAATTAAATAAATAAATTAAATAAATACCCAGAGCCAATATTTTACACACAAAAGGTAATTTACAAAAACATATTTTTTGTGTTACATTTTCCTTCATTTAATTGTTTTCTGTTACTTATAGCAGTCGCTTGAAATACAGCGTTTTTTTTGGCATAAAATCGTTACCATCTCCAAAATAGCTGACGTTGGACTTATATATATTTAGTGGCTATACACCCCAAACGAATAACGCCGCTCGTAACTGAGTTTTCTAGATAATTTATACGGGTGTGTTCAATATCCATCTTTTACTCTTATTTATCTTCTCACAAATGTCTTTCCACTTTTTTTCTATCCATCGCTTTGTTCTTCCACTCTTAAATCCCAGCCCTTCTTTTAACCATGTCGATCTTGGTCTCTCCTCTCTTACTAGGTGGATTTCATTCTAACATCGAGACGTTTGTTGTGTCTGTGCCAGCCCTCCATACGTGACCCAACCATCTCACCCTTTGTTTTTTATTGTCTTTACTATATCTTTTTCCATTTCTTGTTTTAACTCAAAGTTTATTCTAATTCTGTATTCGTTTTATATTATCCTTACAGGTCCTAGTATCGTTCTCCAAGTTTTCCTCTCCAATATTCTAAAATCTTCTGCCTGTTTCTTTGTTATTGTAAAATTGTTTCCGTCCCATACGATATTGTTGGTTTTATTATTGTTTTATATATGTTTATTTTTGTTTTCTTTCCGAGTACTTTACTCCTTAGCATTTTTGTTGTTGCTTGAAATGCTCTATTTCCTATCATTATACTTTCTTTAATTTCTATTTCTTTATTTCCCTCACTTGATATCATAACTTCTAGGTATTTAAATTTACTTATAACTTCAAATTTAAGTCCCTCCATCCTGATATTTTGCGTTTCCATTTGTAATTGTCTGCCTATACTCATTATTTTTGTCTTTTCAACATTGATTCTCAACTCCATTTTTTCTCCTTTTTATATTACTTCTTTTAACATCTCTTTCACCACTGTACGGTTTTCGCCACCAATACTACGTCATCCTAATAAGCTATAATTTGCCTACCAGATGTTCTTACTGTGCCATTGTAAATTCTTCTGAGAATCAAACTATTCTGATTTTCGATTTTATTTTTCTATAGCTTAACCCTTAAGTACTAACGTTACGTCTGAGAGACGGAAATGTTCAATGCGCGTGTTATATTTCCCCCTCCAGTCAAGATTTATGGTTGATCCTTCATCTAATTTCAAACTACCTAAAAATAACTCAGTTTTTAAAATTTCGCTGCGGTGGGATGTTTTGTGCGGAAGTTATTTATATTTAAAAATAAATTCCGTCTCAGAGACGTCACGTTAGTTTGTACGCTACTATTTTTGCATGATGGATCAAAAACCAACTTGCTCAAATACGGTTAGATCAACAGACAGTTGCTTGAGCAGCAAGTGTTCCAGTAGTATAATGAATTAGACAGTGAGAACAGTAACGGAGAACCTAATATTCATGAAAATTCTGCTATACTTAGTGACCCTAATGTGTTCATCTTGCACTAATTCTGTATAGTCTTAGGGTGGTGTGAAATTTTATACGTATTTTTATTTCTCACTTTTTTTTTAGTTAAGTTGTGTTAGAATAATGAGAGAGGAAGTGGTTCAAGCCATCCAAAAACTAAAAAATAATAAAAGCACAGGCGCAGACTTTATAAACGGAGAAATGCTAAAACAACTTAGCCAGAAAGGAATCGATTTCCTACACAAAATATGTAATAGGATATGGCAATCAGGTCAATGGCCAACGGACTGGACCACATCAACATTCATCCCCCTCCATAAGAAAGGGTCAAGCCAAGACTGCAACAATTATAGAACAATTGCGTTAATCTCCCATCCTAGCAAAGTTCTACTCTGGATCATGTTACAACGTCTCAGACATTTCCTAGAATGGCAAATTCCTCAGGAACAAGCTGGTTTCGTAAAGAATAAAGGAACGAGGGAGCCAATTATGAACATTAGACAAATCATAGAAAAAGCGAGAGAATTTGTAAAACCCACCCACCTTTGCTTCCTCGACTACAGCAAGGCTTTCGATTGTGTGAACTGGAACCAGCTATGGATTGCTCTGTTAGATATGGGAACTCCTCAACATCTGGTCATCTTACTGAAGCAACTCTACGAGAATAACAAGGCAATTGTCAGGATAGACGGAAGAGACTCTGAATCTTTTAGTGTACAAAGAGGTGTCCGTCAAGGCTGTGTGCTTTCGCCTTTGTTATTTAACGTATATGGCGAGTTCATATTGAGAAAAGTTCTGGAAAATTGGGAAGGAGGAATAGTAATAGGAGGAAAGAGAATCAACAACTTGCGCTACGCAGACGACACGACTTTGATCGCAGAAAACGAACAAGAAATGAGGGAACTTATCGAGAGGGTGGAAGAAGAAAGCCTAAGATGTGGATTGAAACTAAACCGTCAAAAAACTAAACTGATGACAATTGATCGAGGAAATAGCATAGAACATATACCAAACATACAAGATATAGAGAACGTCAACGAAATAGTATACCTCGGCGCACAAATAAATAAAGATGGCAATACGTCCACCGAAATCAGAAGACGCATAGCACTTGGTAAAAGCGCGATGTCAAAGCTCAATAAAATCTGGAAAGACAAACAAGTAACAAATAATACGAAAATAAGACTTGTCAATGCGTTAGTATTTCCTGTTGCATTATATGGGGCCGAGACTTGGACTCTAAAAACAGCAGACAGAGCAAGATTGGACGCGTTTGAGATATGGTGCTGGAGACGACTTTTAAGAATACCATGGACGGCTCACAGAACTAACGTCTCCATTCTTGGAGAACTACATATACAAGAACGACTATCAACTGTCGTCAGGCGAAGAATCCTGAAATACTTCGGACACGTAACACGAAGAAGTGACGACAACCTAGAAAAACTTTTAATTCAAGGCAAAGTAGAGGGTACCCGCCCCAGAGGACGCTCGCCGAAACGATGGATAGACCAGGTCAAAGAAATAACTGGATCTTCCTTTCAAATAAATATAAGGACCGCTACAGAGAGGGATAACTGGAGAGACATCGCCAATTCAGCGACATGACAAGACAACTTGAGATCACGACATTTCATCTATGAAATAAACGACTTGAGAGAGAGTTAGAATACCATTGTCTGTTGAAATATGGTTGCTGATAATAAAAAAAATATTGAAAATTGCCTTTTTCTGTATTTAAGTTAACATCTACAAATTTACACACGGTTTCCTATTTGACTCTGTAAATACTAATATTTTTATGAATTTATATTTTTTATGTGATTTAAATATGCTTGATACATCATTGCATAGTACTTTATGTTTTTAAAAAAATTAGTAATAAATTCATAAATAACTATATGTCCGTCTCTGAGACATCATGTTAGTACTAATGCACCACAACAGACACGTTAGTACTTGAAGGTTAAATAAATCATTTTGTGTATTTAATTAATCAGTTTTCTGATAGCTTAAAATGTATTACATTAGAGATTCTTTATTTTCGACGTTGTTCTGATTAGTGCGATTGGTTTAAATCACAATGTCTTTGTATTTAACAGCTGAAATGGCCGTTATGGTTTTCATGTACAATCGTGCTAATGGAAATGCCTTGGAAGCACGTCGCCTTTATGGTGAAGCTTTTCCTAAACATCAACTGCCTTCCCGTGTGATGTTTGGAAAACTTTACCAACGGATACGTCTACACTTGAGGTAGGTCAACTTTAGATCATTGTCGATGAAACCCCAAACGAGTGCAAAAAGGATTTTGGATTTTGGCTGAAGTGGGTGTAAGTGGTGGTCTTGTTTGGAGAACTCACCATCATCAACTTTTATGTCTCACCAAATCCAACACTTACCAGCCTTGACTATCAAAAAAAGAATGTTATTTTGGCAGTAGTTTTTTACAGGAAGTTATCAAACAATAATTCGAGTAAACGACAGGGAATTTTTGAAAGAGCGAAGATCTCTTTCCTGAAGATGTCGATGCTGTGTCGATATGGAAGATGGGCATTTTCAATATCTTTAATAGTTGTGTTTGAGACGTTAAACAATAAAAACTAAACCACATAATTTATTTAAGTCATCGGAAGAGAAAATCGCTATTATCTCGAAAACGGCTGGTTTGGGGGCCATGCATATCACGATTCTTTAACTTGTTTTCGATTATATTATACGTTCTTTCAATATTCAACCCTTTTTGCAAATATATACAGATTACAAATAATACAAATGATAATTAGAGTGTTTACGTCTTCATATCTACAAGCGTTTGCTTAGAGGTGCTACTATGCATTTACTGGAGGTTAATGCAGCTAACATGCTTCCAGAAGAAAAGAAATAGCACCTACCTTATATTTAAAAATCTGGTGTGATACACGTACACAACTTCCTTTTACAGTGATCTTATAATTAGGCAAAAAATTGATTTGGAATTTTTAAGCATTTGTCAAAAATTTTCAAAAATTACAAATTCTACAAAAACGGTACAAAATAGAGTGTTAGTTGAAGGGACAAATTTTCTCTAGAATTTTAGGCTGAATTGAAAAATGTAATAATATACCGGGTGTTCTATTTAAAATAGTAGTTAATAAAAAAATAGAAAAAACAACAAAAGAAACCGATTTTAGAAGTATTCTACTGAAAAATCACCTATCTCACATCAATACACATTAAAAATGTAATAAAAATGTGAAGTTTGAAAAAATCGTTAGAGCCGTTTTCGAAAAAATCGAAAAAAAACTGAAAAATCACAAGAGTAAACACCTACTTCCGGCTATGCGATTTTCTTCGAAAGCTTGATTTCGCATCTACATAGTACCAAAGAGCATATGCTCTTTGATAGTACACAAAACTTACATATGAAGTTTCAACGCCATACCTTTTTGTGTTTTTGGGATATTCTGTTCACAGGCAGACATTCACACAGACACACAGACAGACCAATGACAAAAAAATATGTTTTTTGGGTTCAGGGACGTGAAGATCTGTTGAAAACTCAATTTCGATTTTTTGGGGGGGAATCCAATACTTCCTTTATTGTAAAAGGAAGTAAAAATGGGTTAGAGTAATGCTTTTCCTTAAATATGGATTAGAGTAACGAGGTCCTTTCACGACACCAGTCATTGTAATATAAATATACCTAAGGGCTTAGTACAGTAAAAATGCAACCAACTAAAATGCTTCAGGAAAGTTGATGACAACAATTTTTGTGATGCTTACTGCGTATATGCAAAAAGAGCGAAGCTTATACTACAACAATAACCAATTTGTAAGGAGTTTAAAAAGAGGAACTACATTTTCTTAAGAAATCAAAAATTTGTTTTCAATAAAAGCCGTTGAATTCATAAGATGCAAATGGATTTTTAAATGATTTTGGATTTCTTGATTAAAACTATTTTGCTTAAAAATTGAGAACAATAAAAATATGAAATGTGTTTTTCGGCGCTGTATCCTTTCGTGCCAGTTATCTTCTTAATATATATATAAAGCAAAGTCCTGACTCACTCACTCACTCACTCACTCTCTTACTCACTGACTCATCAACGCCCAGCCCAAACCCTTGGACCTAGAAAGCTAAAAATTTTGCACAGAGGTTCCCTTTATGTTGTATACGAGGAATAAGGAAGGATATTTCGAAATTCAACCCCTAAAGGGGGTCGGGACGAAACGGGACGAGACGGGGACGGGGAAAGGGATGGGGAAAGGGACGGGGACGGGGATGGCATGGCATGGGATGACATAAAATAATTAGTCATTATTTAATACACAAATGACGAACCTCGCCCGAACGAAGTCGCGGGTAACAGCTAGTTTAGTATACCTATATGGGAAATACAAATTGTGGAAAAGCTGTTCATGGAGTGAAAGGGTTAAATTATTCTTAGGGAGAATAAAATAAACAATTTTCGTTATGAAACCGATACTAATTGTAAAAGACGAGCAAATATTTTCATAATGAAGAAATGAAGATAGAATTATATCGATTTCCTTTCATTTTTCTTGATTTGACTACTTTCCATTTAAAATCACACTGATTATAAAAAATTTAAGCGTTACACATCAGTTAAGTAAAAATAATATCACATTATAATATAATATGATAAGAATCGTATACGAAGTAGATCGATAGTAATCTGATTAGTGCATATAATGTTGTACAAACGTACCTTTCAACGTTACATTTAAAAATTCAGGTAAATACACATAAATAAAAACAGTTCAATGGAAATGAAGAATTAACACCAATACAACAAAATTAAATTAATTTTCAACAAATGAACATGTATCTTTTCGTAGCATTGCAAAATCATGTGAAATATGGTATAACGTTGAATTCCGGCTTTCTCGGCCGTTGTCCATATGGTAAGTTCTTCCGGGTTAGACTTTTTAAATTACAATTATACCTGGGCTATGATCTTAACGTAGTTAAAACGCCAGGTTTTAAAAATTAGTATACATAAGATACTAAGTACTGAGTAAAAGCAAAAAATATATTTTCCTATTTTTTATAGTAGGTAGATGATAACACCGACTGCGTGAGGTTATGCGAGCGCCCTCTGCTATAGAAATAATTAAACTGCGTGTAAAGTTCCGTAAAGAAACGCAGTTTGTTGAAAGGAGGCGATCTTTTGAGGAGCGGCTAAAAATCCGATGGTGATTTTAGGTGTGCGCATGCGCAGTCAATTTTCCAATGTTGCCATGTATCTGTACAAATACGTGGGAAATTTGAATGGCTTGAATGTTACATGCAATATACTCACTTTATAAAGATAAATGGTGTTTCATATGAAAGTATTGATTTTATAATGTTTATTTTATGCCTTTTTGAAATTAAATATTAACAGGAAGTCCTGGAAGCATTTGGGATATTTATTTTTTGGATTTATTAGAATTTTTTCAAAGTTCTATAAGGAAGGTGTTAAAAATACTTTTACAAAACTTTAAACTTATTCAAACATTCTGAAGAAATCTGAATTTTGTTAATCTTTCGATACTTAAATCTAAACTAAAATTACTGCAAGTATGTGAGACTTTTCAATTTGAGATTTATTAGGGAATGTTGGAAAGATTCTGTAAAATTGGCACTATATGCTTATCAAAAACAAACAGTGCTTATAACAGTATTTTTACTGCAGAGACTACTGCTATTCTCAAAGCACTAGAATGGACACAAACAAATCAAAACAATAACCTTGTTATATGTAGAGACTCCAAAAGTGTTTTAGAAGCCATGCAGAATCCGTACCACACCGACCCATTAATCCAACAAACGCAATACGCAAAAGCTAGTAACCTCCATCACTTGGTCAAGAAATAAACTAGTATTCATGTGGGTGCCTTCACACACAGGTATACCAGGAAATGAAAAAGCAGATAAGTACGCAAAAGAAGCGACATAATCCGAAAATGTTATTCACCTAAAAAACGTTACGTTACGTTGAAAAGCAAACTAGGTTAAGTACCTTTTGAGGATAATTGTTCCAGCAAGCCAAAAGTTATCACTTTATTAAAGTCATAGCTTTACGTCCGCAATCGATCCTCAAGAAAACTGGCATATTTTGTAACACCCTGTATATAAGGTGTTCTACGTAAAAAGACAAATGCTATCTGTTTGTATGCAAAATTATATTTCATTCGGCAGATCGAGTCGGCAAGATCGGCAATATATACAGTGTGTCCGAGGATTGATGTTACAAAAGATGAGATGAACTAAAAATTTTGAATTTTATTTCAAGATTGTTGGATTAGGTCCTGCTTGGTCTGAAAAGAATTTTAAGAATATTTTTAGTTTTTGAAAAAACAAGTCGGCCTTGACAGTGAAGCGAAAACTATTTTTTTTTCAAGTAGACTATCCTTTTTGTTCATGATACGGCCAATTTTTACCAAGAAAAGTTGTTCATAATGATAAATTATGGCCCTATACTTACATTAGGGACAAACTATATTTGGTTTTCTACGGGGCGAATTTATGCTCACATTTCAAGCTTTGCAGGAACAGTTGTCAAATTTTACCTCTATATAACTTCTATATTATACCGGGTGCTGACTTGTGCGACGCACCATAGGAATTTGCGTAGTAAATTCTTTATGTTCAATTATTTGTCCCCATAATTAGTTTGGAGCTAAAGTGTAAATGAATTTTTTGTAAAGAAAAAAATACTACATCAATTCGTACTTTTGCTAACAATTTCCCATTTTCCAGAACCGAAAGAATGCAAAAAAACAAACTAGCATTTTTACAAAAATTAGTGATGCCATGGAATTATCTAAATAAGCCAATTTCTAATTCTTAAAGTATTTAAAAATCATTCACAAAAACACGCCTTATACCTATGCCCTAAATTGTACAATTATATTCCGGATGAAATCAGAGTATGTAGTTCACTGAACCTATTTAAATTGAAAATTAAAAATTGGATAAGAGGAATGGGATTGGATTATTACTCTTACCTATCTTCAGTCTTTTGATGCTGTAATTACTTAATAATTAGTTCATTCATTTTGGTTCTGTTTTTTTGGTTATCATTTTTTTTCGTGGTCACTCGCAAGCAATGGTTATGTGACCAAATGAATATTGTATCTTATTCTAAGTAGAAATAATTTGTAGGTATAGTATAAGAGGATTTATTTTTCAATTTATTTTCCAGTTACAATTAAATAATCTTTACATTATTATTGAACAATAAATCAATAAATCAATAAATAAAAAAAAATCTAAAACAAACATGCACTTATACTGTGAGATCATTTAAAAGCGGGACAGGAAGTGTCATGGAATTTCTGTTTTATATTCGAACAGCCATTTGTCGATTTATTAAATTAACTTAAAAAACAAGACATAATTTTATTAAACGTTAAAAATTACAGTAAATGTTCAAAGAGGGTGCTTTGGAATTTCTGTTTTTGACGTTTAAGAAAGCTTATGCCGCTTATATCACGGTATTTGTCTGTTATTGCAGTTGAGTTTTACATTTTCAGGTTATTTAAAATGCATAATAGGGAACAATTTTATTTATTTTAACACAAAAATAATGGAAAATCAAACTAAATGTTCAAATAAGCCACCATTCGTTGCTGAACAACAGCCGAACCGGTCGTAAAATTCTGGCCTAATATTTGCTAATTGGTACTGAGTTATTTGACCACTCTTCCCTCGAATACAATTTTTCAGCTCTTCTAGATTTTGAAATACTCATCTGGAGTACATTTTGATTTCAAATGTAGCCAAAAAAATGGTGCGTTGCGCAAGTCAGCACCCGGTATATTATACTAGGCGAACAAATACAATAGAGTATGCAACCAAAATTACATATTATAAAGCTGATTGGATCAATATTTTAATAATAATCACAAGAGAATTCTAAATAGCTGTTTCTATTATTAAACGTAATATCAATTGATATTAAAAAATTTGTTGAGGTTATGACACAATCACCTCAAAAATGATGCCATTTGTGCGTCTGTAATTGAAAATATCGTAAGTCTGCAAGTGGAGGGCAGTAACAAGAACAATAAAAACGGCAATGCCCGAACTGTAGTGATTGCGCCTTGCGGATAAGCAACACACTTGCCAAGTAAGTGACGTCACCGCATCAATGCCAAAGTACAAGGTGCGCACCCCAACGGCGCAACCCTCAGCGGCGGCAGTTCGAGTTGACTTGCGGCATTATTATTATGAACGTTATGTTATTATGTTATGTGCTTTATGTTGTGTCCTTATGTTAGTTAATAATACACCGTGTAAATAACTGTAAATGCTCACAACGCCCAACTTGGTCACAACGCCCACTGTTGATTTTGGTCACAACGCCCACTTATGAATCTGGTCACGACGCCCAACTTGGTCATAACGTCCAAGTTTGATTTTGGTCACAACGCCGAATTTTGATTTTGGCCATATCGCACAGCCGGCACAGAAAGTAAGAAAAATGTGTATCTAAAATAAATAATAATAAATTAAACTTTTAAGGTGAGGTAATAGGTAGGAACATCTTCAAGTTCCCGTAAGTAGTATTAGTAGGTATTATTTATTTTTAATAATAATTCAGTGGCGTGTAGTGCGTTGTCCAAAAAAGTGTCTACATTCGGATTATAACATAAAGTTGTATTGTTTATATGGAATTCATAGTTTGCTGTGGCGTTATGAGAAAAATGATTTTTTTTCCCATTTCAGTGACATTTTTCTAGTTGAAGGCTTGTGCCATTTAGAATATACGTGATTAAACCAAGTTTTTGCGTTGTTACAATACCACCGTTTGATTGACAGAATTAATCACGTTTGATTGTTGCTTATAATATTATAGTGTCCCTCATACATCCATTTATCAGAACATTTTATTGTCCATTAAAACCTCTGCAGCTTCTCAAATTAAAAATGCATTTGCAAAAATGTAAATATCGTACTTCATATACGAGGGAGGTTCGAAAATATGAAAATGAATGAAGAATAAAGTACCCTTATTTTTCAAAATACACAAAAATGTTAATTGGAAGTATTTGTTATAACATATCTATTAAAAATTATAATTGATTTTAAATTGTTATTTGGTCCGTTTGTTATTAAATTATTTAAAAATTTGACACAAAAATTAGATTTGTTAGCACTAATTTCGAATCACATAATATTTATTTATTTCGCACTCAGCCAACAGCCGTTAGGTCAATTATAGGCGTCGCTGTGCATTTATGGGGACTTCCAACCCCACTAACGACAGTCATGATATTGTTATGACCGCCAGGACCAACTATTTTCGTGACAGCCGTATCACGAGACGCCGAGAGATACAGCCGTGGAACTCCCATCCAAGTTCTGACCAGAGAGAGCGTTGCTGGTTGCTCCGTGAAGGGAAACTCAGGTTTGACAGTACTCGTTTATCGTATCCGTTGATAAGTTACCTTTGAAGTATTTCATTTGGTTATACACTAGGTGTTAAGAAAAAAATAGGAGAAACCAGAACAAATTGCTTTCGGAGCAAGTAACTGTGACTTTATATTTGACACCTACTTTTAATTCTAAGTAACTCCTTCAAATAACATTGTTGTCTATTTAGAAAAATATTGGTACTTTATTCTTTAACCATTTTCATATTTTTGAACTTTCCCCGTATACGAAAGAATTTATTTACATTTTGGCAAGTGCATGTTTAATTTGAGAAGATGTAGAAACTTGTATCAGGAATAAAACTTTCTGAAAAATGGGTGATAAAAAAATCTATGTGTTACAAATTTTTGAGGAACAGTATATAGGTATTATATTATACAGACTGGTGGTGGATAATGGGAACATAGACAGACCATTGAGCTAGAATACAGTTTATGGGCTTTGTATGCGTTAGACAGAAGTATACATATATGATTTAAAATCTAGTATCCTAAAATTCAGTGTTTTCTAAAAGTAAAACCTTTTGATTCTGCGGATACTAGATGTTAATCGCCTCACGCATACAAAGTCCATAAACTGTATTCTAACACATTTGATTACTTATGTTCACATTTTCCGCCACCAATCTGTATATTGTGATATACCGGGTGACAATGAGACCAGGGCCATGCCTCTATCTCCGTTACTTACGAATGAATTTGGATGAAATTTGATACAATGATATTAGACATAATTTCGGATTGACATATAAGCATAATCAAAATGGCCGACTTCCGGTTTTACCGGAAATAACACTTAACTGACTCATCCTATATATTTAATTTCACAACAGTGTTGCCAAATTTGCTTAGGTATTACACAGAAATATTAACAATATTAATTAATTAATTATTCTTCAATTTTAGATAAAGATGAAATAGTGCATGATGCATATCATTAGATTGGTTTTTAATTTTCGGTTTAATGGCAAGATGGCCCTTAATAAATGCCATTTAAAAAGTGCTTTTTTCTTAAAAAAACGTGTTTAGCATATTCTGTTCTTTTATTAAGAGTTTGTTATTGACTTCATTGATAAAATAGCTATGATTATTAGTTGCTAGTGTCAATTAGAACATAATTCTTTAAGTCACTGCTTTCTATCGTAAAAAATAAAAGTTGAAAAAATATTTTTCTGTTTGAAAAAATGAAAATTTGACGAGACTAATATATGTAATTTGACTTGTAGATTCCGAAAAACATGAAATATGCAGGATAATCCATTTAAAAAATCAAAGTTGGTACCATTTCCGGTGAAACCGGAAAACGGCCATTTTGATTATATCTATTGGTCAATCAGAAATTATCTCTAGTATCTTCGTATAAAATGTTGTCTAAATCGATTTACAAATAAAGACGATATAAGCATGGCCCTGGAGTCATTGCCACCCGGCATATAACTGGAATGGGAAAGAATCCTCTTACTCATGATACCACATACAACTATGGCTTTCATATACAAAAATACAATTTTATGGTATAACTCAAATTTCAATTATTTTTTTTGAATAACTGACTACCCACTGCATTCGTATCGAAAAAGCGCCAGAAGAACGTCAAATTACTTTTATCTATTTTTATAAATAAGCAAGATATGGTCACAAAACGAAAAATCGAGAAATTAAATATTTGTTTATAACTCGAAAACAAAAAACGGTAGCCCATTTTGGTTTCCACCATTAAGTTTTTCTCGAAAAAAGATCGAGGATGGGGTCCATTTTTCCATATCTCCTATAGTTATCGAGATTTCCTATGAAAACATGGAAATTGCCCCAACCTGTACACTCTGCGACAGCGACCGCGTTGTTCAGGAAAATAAATTTGAGCCCGCTTAATAAAAGAAACGATAATTCGGTATTGTAGGTATCGGAATGTTAAGAATTTGCTACGTCTTGTAATGTCTATGACGTATTCTGAATTTTAATGCCTCTGTTCTCCTGGGGAAGGAACGTTGGGTTGAAATGAGAGAATTGGTTAAATTGCTAGTTATCTGTATACCGATTGGTGGCGGAAATGTAATAAAATGTGTTAGAATACAGTTTATGGACTTTGTATGCGTTCGACAGAAACAGACTTATATTACTCGTATTTAAAATCTAGTATCCTAGACTTCACTGTTTTCTGAAAACAAAACACCTTCATTCTGAGGATGCTAGATGTTAATCGCATATAACTATTTCTGTCTGATGCATACAAAACCCATAAACTGTATGCTAGCTCATTTGATTGCCTATGTTCACATTATCCACCACCAATCTGTAGAATTCAATAGTGTTACTCCACAGTAATTGAAAAGAACGAATTTTTGTACTGTTATAGATTTATGCCTTTCGATTGGTATTTCTATACGTTCTACTATTTTTTGAAAAAGTTTATGATTTTCGGTTATTAGTAGTAGTTGGCCACCATATTTAATAGTTCATTACAAATTTCATTTTTTCCAGGTGCTTTTATGTTTTTTAGCTTGATATTGGTGTTAGTTATTGCTACTTCAGTTAAATTTAATTGTTGCTGATATTCTTGTTGGTATATTGATTGGATGTAAATAGTAGTTGTAATTGTAAATAGTAGTTAGTAAATGTAGTAAATAAATACAAATACTTGTAGATACTGGTTCTTATTTTAATCCGTAAAACATCTTGTTATATCCAAAACGAACTTTCTATTCCTTCGAGCCTAAAAACCCTTTACCAAAGATAATATATTATATTATATATTATCTTTGCCTTTACTATAGTTTATAATAAGATGAATCATGCTTTTTTTTCCAACACATAATACGAGAAATCGTTAGTGAAGTAATCCATTGTTTTACTACTTTTTGTAGGCCGCGCCGGCGCCGGCGCGGCGGGGCGATAGGTAAACGTTAAAATAACCTACAAAAGTTGGTTAAAATGTTGTAATTTCGATTTCTCGATTAAAAAACATAATGCACCCCTGGGCACTCAAGTTCCTTTTTACCCCTCTTGTGGTTTATTTGTCGTGGCCCTACGGGTCTCGGCAACTAAATCCACATTCGCGATAAAAAGCTAAACTTCAGTGTCTTGATATACAAAGTACTGTTATCTACTAAAATCTCGTTGCTAAAGTAACACTTTATTGACAAGGGTGGATAAGTAACTCAGTAAAGCAATTAATTTAAATGTCAGTCAATGTTTTTGTAAATGTGTTAGTTTAAATTGTAATAAAAAAATTTTTTTTGGAAACAGTTTTGCATGTCACACAAAAATATTTTTTTCGACAACCGTCAAAAAGGGACATTCGCGCATCGCTATCCATGCACGAAGTTTGCCATTTCTTAACGTGTTAAAAAATGGAATATTTATTTACGTTACCATTGACAACGTGAAAATAGCTATTTGTGCAACAAGTGCTGAAAGTGGACGTTTATGCACGAGACATAAAAATTATGAAACGAAGCCGAAGACTGAGTTTCATAACATGTTTCGTGCATAAATACTTTTAGCACGAGTGTGTACACAATATTTTTCAAGGCCTTAAATTTACTGTTATTAATCTATAAATGTCGATTTAACAAAGGTTTGAATTTATGACAGTTATAATTTATGTCATAGTAAAGAGATGGCCTTGATACGCACGTGACTGTTTCTGCAGCTAGTAGCTGTCAAAATTAGTTATCAAAGGTAATTATAAATGTACACATTTTACTTTATTCATTACATAATGCTTTAATTATTTAAAAAACACTTTACCTCTACCGAAAGAAGTAACTAGAATAACTTTATAACCACATTCTCAGTACAAACTTCTAAATTCCACACCAGCTGTTTACTTTTAGCACATGAGCTAAAAGTAAACAGCTGATTTCACTTTTAACACGCTGATTTACAAAACGTCATTTCTAGTGAATCAAGAGTTAAAAGCCCTACTTTTAGTAGTGGTCGTAGAAAAAGTAGGTAAATGTTATCTACTATTATCATTAAAGTGTTACTATAGCGACGTGGCTTTAGTGGATAAAGCACTTACAACTTTATAGGTAGGTGTTGGAAAGTAGTTATGTATGGTATGTACAAGTGAATAAAGAGGCATTTTATTCATAAAGGCAAAACTTTAGCTCACTAGACAGCCGATGAGATAATTTCCCCGAAGGGATAAAGTCTCTTTATTCACGTGTAGCATATAAAACTTTTTCCAATACCTACAATTAATTGTATAAATAAGTTTTTTAAATTGAATAAATAATTTTAAATATGTAATCATATTACTTGGTTGTGTACTAGTTTACACAGTAACATGTTTGTATTTTGTAAGTTGCTATAGATTATTAACTAGTTTATTCACTAGTGAATAAAGTAACTTTTTGTCCATCCTCATCATTAAAATGTTGTTTTACCATGAAGATCTGCACAGATACAATACAGCTTTATAAATAGGCATTGGAAAAAGAAAAGTACTTCACTACTATAGCCAAATTCTCCTGAGAAAATATATGGAAACAGATAACAAAAACGTAAGTGTATCTAAAAAATCTGGTGTGATACACTCACACAACTTCCTTTTACAGTGATCTTACAATTAGCCAAAAATTTGATTTTTAATTTTTAAGCATTTGTCAAAAATTTTTAAAAATCACAAATTCTACAAAAACGGTACAAAATAGAGCAATAGCCGAAGAGACAAATCTTCTCTAAAATTTTAAGCTGAATTCAAAGATGTAACAATATCTTCTATTTACAATAGGAGTTAAAAAATAGAAAAAAAACAAAAGATACCCATTTTAGAAGTATTCAACTGGTAAATCACCTATCTCACATCAATACAAAATTTAATAAAAATGTAAAGTTTGAAAAAAATCGTTAGAACCGTTTTTGAAAAAAATCGAAAAAACTGAAAAATCACAAGAGTCAACACCTACTTCCAGTTATGCGATTTTCTTCAAAAGCTTGCCATCGCATCTAGATATGCAGTATATACAAAACTTATATATGAAGTTTCAACGGCATACCTCTTTTTGTTTTTGAGATATTCTGTTCACAGACAGACAGACAGACACACAGGCAGGCAGACCAATGAACAAAAACATGTTTTTTGGGTTCAGCGGACTCGAGAACGTGAAGATCTGTTGAAAATTCAATTTTGAGTTTTTGGGGTGAATCCAATACTTACTTTTATCGTAAAAGGAAGTAAAAAATGTAGGCACCACTCCGCTGACGACCGAGCTTACAAGAATCTTACTGGACAAAATATTTTACTTTAAACATTTCCAACAATTTCAACACTTTCGACTACAATATATTTTTTAAAATGTATGTTTGCGTTATCTTTTTATTGATTTGTAACCCGACCACGTCAATCATGTTGCAATAAAAATAATTAAAGTTCAACAGTATTCAATTACCAGATACATATATGAAAGTATAAGGTCTGCACACTTACTTGGGTGACTGCACGCCTTCAGCTATGAACTTCAATCTAGCCCAAAATTTCTATGAAAATGTGCTTCAAAAAAGTTGGGCGTTATGACCAAAGTCAAAGTTGAGCGTTGTGACCAAAATCAAACTTGGGTGTTATGACTAAGTTGGGCGTTGTGACCAGCATTAAAATTGGGCGTTGTGACCAAGTTGGGCGTTCTGACCAAAATCGAAATTGAGCGTTGTGACCAAGTTGGGCGTTGTGACCATAATCGAAGTTGGGCGTTATGACCAAATTCTGAGTTGGGGTTTGTTACCAGTGGGCGTTGCGTCCTAGCCCCTAATCAACTTACTGTTAATATTTGTAACTTGGGTTGCAGGCTTTACGGATTCGGTTGAGAGAATGAAGTAAGTAGGCGTGGTTTAGAATTTCAGTACGCCATTTCGTATAACGTGACCATACTTGAAATATGTCAGTAATGATGGACAGTATACATAAAATGCAAGTAATTGTACACTGTAGAGTATATCGTACACTTACAGCTATTTGATTTATATTGAACATTATTTTAACTTTTTGAATTAGGTATTAAAGATTAAAAATATACATCTAATTAGAAAACTATAACAAAATCATACACTACAGTTATGAAATAAATAGATAAAAAATAAATACATTCGTAGGTATATAATAGATTACTTACACGTATTTTTAAGCAGAATTATTTATTAAGTTGTTGGTCCTTTATTGACAAACGCTTCGCAGGACACTTGCATGTTTGCATTTTACGAATAGCATAGATGTTAGGGCTTCTATTGTTAATTGTGTTTTCTCTTCACTCCACAATTTATTAATTACTGAAAAAGTCTCTTTTGCTTTGGTATATTTGTCCCCGAAAACATTTTAATAAGTGTTTCAATGGCGGAAAATATTGAGTGCCTTCTCGTTTTGCTATGGTAAGGTAACTGTTGGAATGTTGTATCCATAAAGTCGTAGAATTTTTTCAATATTTCTGTTCAGTCTGTTTCGATTAAGAAAAACTCAAAATTTAAAAAACCAGACATTCCACATCATATTCAAATGTGGCGGCCCTATACCGATAACAGTTATGCAGAATATGGCCTAAGCAGCCAACACGTATTATGTTTTTGTTTCATTTTTTTCAGTTTTGTGTACATATTCTTTCCTCCTTTCCTAGCAAGTGCTCTAAAATCACATTTGCATTGTCTCCTGCAAAAAGAATCGATTTAGATGTTACATTTTTCTCCGTTCGCGTCGTAATAAGGTAACTGGCTATTTCGTCTTTGACGTTTCACTTCTGATAGATGCTAATTCCAGAGCCTTTCCCAAAATCGGAAGAAAGCTTCGATGGAATGCAACATTTCACAGCAGAAAGTTGTAGAATGAGACTCTTTTTAAATTGCGAAAAAAAATTAACAGGAGAGAGCTGGCCTGACATTAAATTTTTCTTAAGGACAGGGTATACCTACCCTAAAACCAGAGACCTAAAAAGTGGCTCTATATCTTATAATTTAATTTATTTTCTGATTTCCTTTGGTAGTTACGATTAAAATTAAGTTTTTTAACAAATTTGAAAAGAAAAATTTTTCTTCAACTGATAGGAACAAAAATAGATGTTTTGTGATTATCTGCATAAATAATAATTGATTTGATTTGAAATTTCAAAGGTTGATGTTATGAACTTCCAAACGAGGTATGAAACAGTATGGTGTTTGTATAATCAATTTAAATGTAGTTATAAGCAAAAAATTGACCTATTTGATAGAATTCTATGAAATAAGCGAAATTAAGTTGAGATTGCGCCGTCCAAATTATTTGAAATTTTGTCATACCCTTCTTCGCGTGACGTTGTGTCATTTAGTACAAGCCGCCTCAATGAAATAATTACACAATATGTTAAAATCTCAAAAATATATTGCAATTTTTAATAATTCACAATACACAAGATGGCTGCAGACCCACCGCACAGTGGTTCAAAATCAAAAAAAGTCGATCAAAAGTCAAAATTTTTATTGTTTTATATGATGCTAAACATAACACATAATTGTTCGTCTAGTATCCGGCCAACTTCTGAAATACATAATTCTAAAATGAAATTACATAGAAAGACAATATTAGTCCCGAAACATGCGATGAAACATACATTTCGAACAAAAAAATTTTTTTTTTAAATGCGGTCTCTTCTCTGAGCTGTACAGACGTCCTCTTGCAAAATGTTTAAGAAAAAGAATATATTGAGAACGCTTGGTCCTTAAGCTATCACCTGAGTGCATTATTTTTCTAAAAAAATGTACCCGTTTTTAAATTCGCTGGTACTTAATGGACCCTCCATATTCGAGTAAATTTCGCACTATTTATATTCTACGAAACAGAGGACAAAAGAGGACAAAATAATTCGTAGTTCACATTATTGTTTAGGATCTTAGGTAAACAAAAACACCTCATTGGTTTGCTTCGGTTTGCCACTGCACCCCTTACGACATGTAATGGGGCGGTCGGTGCCGGGTCTAGGACGTTTCTACGCCGCCGGTTCTTCGCCGCCAGTTCATCGCCGCCGTTTCTACTCCAGTACGTTTCTACGCCAGCCGATTCTACACTGACCGTTTCTACGCCGGTACATACATTTAAAGAAAGAAACAAGCGTTGAGCAATGGTCAACACATTGACTGAAAAACATTATTTCAATTTATTATTATTACATTATCTATATTAACGAAATAATAACTTAAAATAAAAATACTATTAAAAGATTATTGTTATATTTACATTAAAACCACACAATAACTTCAAATACTGTTAAAATTTGTAAAAATATCATTTCCTACAATTAAACAGAAAAAATAATTAAATCATTTCATAATTGTGTGCTGGGCATTTCTAAAGGTACGAAACCTTGCCACAATCTAAACACAATTCTTCTAATACGCTCATCGTATTGTAAAACGTTGTAGTAGACTACTAAGCTAGACAGTAGGATTATTAAGTAATAATGAGAGATTCACATTTTCTATTAACGTGGTACCTAATCACCAAAAATATTTTATGAAAAGTTTTTGGTACATAATAATAATATATCTGGCGTAGAAGCGGCCGGCGTAGAAACGGCCGGTGGAGAACCGGCCGGTGTAGAAACGGCGGCGATGAACTGGCGGCGAAGAATCGGCGGTGTAGAAACGTCCCATTCCCGTCGGTGCCGGTGTCCGTAGACTATTTTACCGCGGTGCAGCATTGCTGCTGTCTTAGCGTGCATCATTTTCGCTTGCTGCTTGCATTTTTAGTGGCTGTTTTGATGTGATTTAATATTGTGTGTTGTTGTATAACTTTACTTTGTGTGTTTTGTGTATATTCTAACAATGGCGGTTCGTCCGGTTGTACGTTTCTCATTAGACGAAGAGTTTATAGAAAATATCGAATTATCCATTAAAGTTCGAAAAAATTGTGTTATAGAGTATCTAAAAGATGTTTTTCATACAAACGTAAATGAGGTTGCTACAAAGGCACTTATAGTTTTCACTAGAACACATTTTTTCGAGCCATATATTAAAAATTGGAAGAATGTAAAACGAAATAATGAACGAATTGTACAGAAATTTGGCAAGTGGCTTGACGAAGAAATACAATTCCAGGATATTGTTCTTCGTTGTGTACCTGCTCCTATAAATTATCCGAAGAGGCACAAGAAGCAAAAAATAAATATTTGCGGAGATATAGGGAACACCACACCAGGAATATTAGTGTCCTGAACGTAAATGCAGATGTTTTCACCAATTAATATTAAGTTCAGATCCCAAATCAAGTTCTTTTTTTACAGAGCAAATAAAAACAGAA
This sequence comes from Agriotes lineatus, assembly GCA_940337035.1. Lineage (NCBI taxonomy): Eukaryota > Metazoa > Arthropoda > Insecta > Coleoptera > Elateridae > Agriotes > Agriotes lineatus. The sequence goes on from OW679202.1 coordinate 62,673,845, forward strand.
GATTACTGATGTTGATTTTATCTAATTGATTAATATTTCTGAAGAAAACAAGTATGATTTCGCATTAATATATCATATTCTACGCTATTAGGTATTATTATATTATTTTACAATCTCAATATTTTAATTAATTTGTATTTCTATAGCTTAATGTTTTTGTAATTAAATTTAAAAATTGTGCAATTGTTTTCATTTTTACATAATAATAAAACATTTCAAATAATTTCTAAGTTGCAAAATCGCGAAAAACAAAATTATTGTCATTTTATTATTATTATTATTATTATTATCAATGCATTGATTTTTTTTATCTCTACATAATATTCAAACATATAAACCCCTTAAAATAATTTCTTTTGCAAAATCGCAAAAAAAATTATTACTGTGATTATTATTATTATTTTTGTTATTTTTTTAATATTATTATTATCAAAGCATTAGTCTGTATTTGTAGTCTTACACCACAATATTTTAATTGAAAAATGCAATTCGCAAGCAGTGCGTGCGCAGAAAACCAAGATGGCCGACACCCGGAAGATTTAAATTCAAAAACTGGGACTTCGAAAAAATCTGAAAAATTTCCTATAGTAGGTAGGGTTAATGGAACTCTGGTTAATCCATTCATGCGCGCCGCCGTGTAATTCCAGAAGCAAATTAAAAATGGCCGCGCGTAATTTAAACGGAAGCTAATGCGTAATTTAATCAGTAGCACATGTGAAAATTAATTAGGTCAAACCGCGGATTTAATTCGCGGATTCGCGGATTTAATTCGCGATTTTAATTGACCCAATTAATTTGATATCACGATCAAGGTGTCTCTATACTATTGTCGACTATTCGGTTGTCATTTGACGTAAATATGGGTTTGCTGGGTTTCTCACTTTCGACACATAGATCTAGAAGCTTTTCTTCCGGCAATAAAGTTAAAATTATTTAGGTACTACCTCCAGTAATTTTAAATAGTCTAATTGATGTAATCAATAGATAGTAAGCTTAAAGTAACTAAAGACAAGAAGTCTAAGGAGTTGCCCCCCATGTTGCAAAATGCGGATGCAATCAATAACTTCTTCCTAGATAGCATTCCTGATCCTGTAGATGATATAAACCTCATGTCTGAATATAGAAACTCCAAAACGGATAATGCAGTGTCGGAGTTATCATTTCACACTGTCGGCATAGACATGGTGTTCAATGTTTTGCAGGAAATAAAGTCAAATTCTAGTGGTTACCATCAAAAAAATGCAAAAATGTTAAAACTATGCGGTCCTCTCATTCTCCCGTATATTACCCATATAATAAACGTCTGTATCACTGAGTGCAAATTTCCGAGTGTATGGAAGAACGCAATTGTTACACCTATACCAAAAAACAGTAATCCTACATCTTACAGTGACTTACGTCCCATAAGTATCTTGCCTACCCTATCAAAGGTTTTATAAAAAATTATAAATTCACAAATAAGAACCCATCTAAATATTAATAAGATCCTTCCTGATACGCAAGCAGGGTTTAGGCCAAGACATAGCTGCTCTACAGCTTTATTAAACGTCACGGACGAAATATTAGGCGCTAGTGATTCTGGCAAAATAAGTGTGCTAGCTCCACTAGACTTCAGTAAAGCCTTTGACACTATTTCCCATTCAACATTATTATCCGTTCTACAATTTATTGGCTTCGGTGATCATGCAATTGAATTAATGTCCAATTACTTGAAGGGTAGAACACAGATGGTTCGCCCCATTGATTCCACATCTGCCTGTACAGCTCCTGTAAGTGGGGTTCCACAGGGCTCTATTCTAGAGCCCATGCTATTCACAATCTATACATGCACTTTGCATAAGCAATTAAAAACTTGCAAGGTACAAATGTATGCTGACGATACGCAACTATATCATTTATTTTTACCTGCGCAGTCTATACAGGCCGTTGACGACATTAATGCAGATCTGCAAAGGTTATCTGCTATTGGGTGTCGGCCGGTTTGCGCCCGACCGATTTGCGCTCCCACCTGAAATCGACCAGCTTGCGCTCTGCGATTTTTATTAACCTACCCTATAATCTCCGATCGACCGACTTGTGCTCTCTTGAAATATAACTTCAAATATTTTGAAATTATCGAGAGTATTGTAAGATAGAAGAAATATTTCTGTGGTTTGTTACGTACAAGGGGTATCAAAGGTGTGTTAAATTTTTTTTTTTGGTATTTGAAAGCTTCTTCACAATACATATAACGTTTTGAAACTATCAAGATGTAAAATTAAAAAGTCGTATTTAATGATCTACGAGATCTCAATAATTTGAAAAAATCTGCTTTTAAAAAAATAACAAAACATCAAATGACAAAATGTGATATCTGACAAAATATAACAGATGATCTTCCCTTCACACTTTCCTCCAGACTTAGGACTGGCAAAGTTTATATGTAATATAAAATTTGGTGTGTTTAAAAGATTTGTTTTTGGTTTTTTTTATACTTTTTTTTTTTTTTGGTTTTGTTTCCAACTTTTTTTATAGTTATTTCAACTTCTGAATATAAGCTAAGGTCTCTAAACACAATCGTAGGTCTCCTGTATCTTTATATTTGTTCGATTAGCGGAAAAATATATTGTACAGGGTGTCCCATTTTCGATGATATTACAGGGTATCTCACTTACGAGTAAAGATAGAAAGTTGCGGTTTTCGCTACTTTTTTGTAAAAAGAAAGAGGGTATAAACAAAATTTTTATAACCCGCTTCGTTTTTGAGATACAGGGCGCAATTGAAAATATTTCATTTTGGGGCCCCTTCGTATCTCCGTTATCCATTAACATATATCATAGCTAAAAACTGGTTATTATACAGTTTTTTACGTAGAATCCAGTGGCGTAGTCAAAATTTTGCTGTGAGCTGTCAATCTTTAACTATAAATCAAACCTGTGTTTTTTTAACGGGACACCCTGTATATTTTTCTTTCGTTTGATTGTAAATTTTATAAGCTTTACAAAAATATATACACAGTGTCCCGTTAAAAAAAACCATTATTTTGATTTATAGCTAAGAATTGACAGCTCACAGCAAAAATCTGACTACGCCACTGGATTCTACGTAAAAACTGTATAAAAAACAGTTTTTGGCTTGGCGATATGTTAAAGGATAACGGAGATACGAGGGGGGTCCCAAATTCAATATTTTCAATTTCGCTCTGTATCTCGGAAACGAAGCGGGCTATGAAAATTTTGTTTATACCTCTTTTTTTTCACAAAAAAGTATTACGAAAACCGCAACTCTCTATCTTTACTTGTAAGTGAGATAGGTACCCGGTAATATCATCGAAAATGGGACACCCTGTACAACAAGTTGAGAAAAGTGTAGTTGTTCCTTGCAAGGCGCGAGCTTTTTAATCGAAGCAAAGCCAAGATTAAAAACGCGCCGAGCACAAAAAGCGCTTTCCTCACATGTTGCACATGCTGTTTTTTCACGTACTGGAGGAAAATGCTTGAAAATGTTGATATAAAAGTATCTAAAACTGTGCAATTTTTCTACGCGTTGCACACATAATTCTTTTCTAATGCGGTATCGAAAACTGTTACTTTTTGAGAATTTATTGGAAATTTTTAAAATCGAGTAGTTTTTGGTCGTTATGGAATCAACATAAACAAACAAGTGATAGTTTCTCCTCAGAGCGGTGCTTTCCTAACTACACAAACATGAATCACCATATCATTTTAGAGAAAGTGCTAGGAAACAATTAGTGTCTATTTTGACAACTTAATCCTTCTTGCATAATCTCACTCGATAATTGCTGTTCGGTTGGTGGCCTAATCTCAAACATTTGAAATGTTTTCGATAGATGCGCCACCTATATAAAATGTATAGGAAACTCTAAGTGCTCCCTGTTTGACTTTATCCAAATGGATGGGGCCTGGACACAACCCCCACTGTCCATGACGCCCACCATGTCCATAACCTCCACCGTGTCCATAACGCCCACCGACGATTTGGGCCATAACCTCCACCATGTCCATAACCCCCACCGTCGGGTTTGTTCGTAATTTAAACTGTGCCCATAACCCCCACCGTCGGTTTGGTCCATAACCTCCACCGTGTCCATAACGCCCACTGACGATTTGGTCCATAACCTCCACCGTGTCCATAACGCCCACCGACGATTTGGGCCATAACCTCCACCGTGTCCATAACCCCCACCGTCGGATGTGTTCGTAATGTCAACTGTGTCCATAACCCCCACCGACGATTTGGGCCATAACGCCCACCGTGCCCATAACCTCCACCGTCGGGTTCGTTCGTAATTTCAAATGTGTCCATAACCCCCACCGACGATTTGGGCCATAACGCCCACCGTGCCCATAACCTCCACCGTCCATAACCCCCACCTCGTCCATGACCTCCACCGTCGGCTTTGTTCGTAAGTTTTCAGAGTTTAAAAATGAACTTGAAACATTGCTAGACGGATCGGCAAAATGCCAAGGGCCTATAAAATTAACGAAACCGTTCGTTTGGACTTTCCTATTTTGTAAAGTCAAACGCTATCTAATACAGTGACCGCCAAAAAAGTAAGTTATATACGGGAAAATTATTTATTATTGGTTTCTGAAAAAAATTCATTCTTGATAAAAGTTTGTGCATCTTCTGGAAGTCGTTTTCCGATTGTTCTATTTGTCAAATGACTTAGGGTGTGGCGCGAAATTTAAATAATCTGAAAAAAAATCCTACTGATGGATAAGATGAGAACTGTGCCGCCACTGGCGTATGTCGTACTGCTATTATGTTAGAGATCGAACTGGAATATTTATCAAAGCTTTTTTGTGAAGAAAACCAGTGTATTTACATACTTATATATTTATTTATTTTTAATTTCTTGGCATAAAAGAGAACACAGACCAAGTCTTAAATTTGTCGGCCAAAACAATAAAGTCTCCCAAAAATTATAATTATCTCAAAATTAAGAGAGTAAAAATAAACAATAATAATTACTTAGTACAAGTGTTTGAGATGAATTGCATCCCGTAACTAGCTACACAGTCAGAAAAGGAAGAATATAGCTACAGGTTACATTATTATTAATTAAAGGTGATTAACTACTACCTAAATCTAAAAAAATATATTATATATACAGTGTGTCTGCTTAAGTTCGCACCATATGGAAAACTTTTTTATTATTAATTTTACAAAAAAAATTATTCTTTATAAAAAGTTCTGCATGGTCCAATACTTAAAATTCAATCATCAGATATAAATTTTTTTAAGCCGTATACGAGGAATGTCAAAAAATATGAATTCTGCGCAAGAGTAAAGTACCTGTATTTGTAACAATATCGAAAATTGTTATTAATAAAAGTTGATTAGAATCGAAAACTACGTTCAAATATCCAATTACACCTATCTAAGATGAAAATCAGGTTTTATTATTTTTCAGATTTTTTTAAAGTTGTTTCATATGGAAAATCATCAAAATAATGCAACATAGAGGTTAAGAGACATAAAGGTTATCAAAGTTTTAACGAATAAAGATATAACTGAAAAAAGTTTCCGATATTGTCAAAAATAAAGTTTTCCATATGAAACAACTTAAAAAAATGTGAAAAGTAACGAAACCTGATTTTTATTGTAGATAGATGTAATTGGACATTTGAACGTAGTTTTCGATTCTAATCAACTTTTCTTAATAACAATTTTCGATATTGTTACAAATACAGGTACTTTACTCTTGCGCAGAATTCATATTTTTTGACATTCCTCGTATACGGCTTAAAAACATTTATATATATTCAATTTTAAGTATTGGACCATGCAGAACTTTTTATAAAGAATAATTTTTTTGTAAAATTAATAATAAAAAAGTTTTCCATATGGTGCGAACTTAAGCAGACACACTGTATATATAATATATTTTTTTAGATTTAGGTAGTAGTTAATCACCTTTAATTAATAATAATGTAACCTGTAGCTATATTCTTCCTTTTCTGACTGTGTAGCTAGTTACGGGATGCAATTCATCTCAAACACTTGTACTAAGTAATTATTATTGTTTATTTTTACTCTCTTAATTTTGAGATAATTATAATTTTTGGGAGACTTTATTGTTTTGGCCGACAAATTTAAGACTTGGTCTGTGTTCTCTTTTATGCCAAGAAATTAAAAATAAATAAATATATAAGTATGTAAATAAACTGGTTTTCTTCACAAAAAAGCTTTGATAAATATTTCAGTTCGATCTCTAACATAATAGCAGTACGACATACGCCAGTGGCGGCACAGTTCTCATCTTATCCATCAGTAGGATTTTTTTTCAGATTATTTAAATTTCGCGCCACACCCTAAGTCATTTGACAAATAGAACAATCGTAAAACGACTTCCAGAAGATGCACAAACTTTTATCAAGAATGAAATTTTTTCAGAAACCAATAATAAATAATTTTCCCGTATATAACTTACTTTTTGGCGGTCACTGTATTAGATAGCGTTTGCCTTTACAAAATAGGAAAGTCCAAACGAACGGTTTCGTTAATTTTATAGGCCCTTGGCATTTTGCCGATCCGTCTAGCAATGTTTCAAGTTCATTTTTAAACTCTGAAAACTTACGAACAAAGCCGACGGTGGAGGTCATGGACGAGGTGGGGGTTATGGACGGTGGAGGTTATGGGCACGGTGGGCGTTATGGCCCAAATCGTCGGTGGGGGTTATGGACACATTTGAAATTACGAACGAACCCGACGGTGGAGGTTATGGGCACGGTGGGCGTTATGGCCCAAATCGTCGGTGGGGGTTATGGACACAGTTGACATTACGAACACATCCGACGGTGGGGGTTATGGACACGGTGGAAGTTATGGCCCAAATCGTCGGTGGGCGTTATGGACACGGTGGAGGTTATGGACCAAATCGTCGGTGGGCGTTATGAACACGGTGGAGGTTATGGACCAAACCGACGGTGGGGGTTATGGGCACAGTTTAAATTACGAACAAACCCGACGGTGGGGGTTATGGACATGGTGGAGGTTATGGCCCAAATCGTCGGTGGGCGTTATGGACACGGTGGAGGTTATGGACATGGTGGGCGTTATGGACAGTGGGGGTTGTGTCCTAGACCCAAATGGATGGTAACCTTATCTCCGTCACTTACAGAACTTACAGTACGTTAATAGGTCGCCTCACAGGCAATGACTTCGTTGTTAATAAAGTTGTTCAAGTAATTTTTTTAAATGCATGCTATTAAATTAGAGTCACCATTCGTACGTCATTCTGACAGGCTGTATGTTATTTAAACTTGCCGTCCTACATAGAAAATTGTATGTCAAAATGTCCTGCATTAACGAATATACGATTTTTGGTACTTACACATTAATAGAGTGAATGAGTTTAAAAATTAGTATAACAAACATAAGACTATACCATGATAGCGCTGTTTTTATTTGTTTGCTCTCCGTACCTACTATCGTTTTATTTTAATATATCGGTAAGTTCTTCTGTTTGGAAATTTGTTGGTGCTTGTGTCCTTAATCTAATCTGTGTAGAACCCAAGAAAAAAATTGCATTTTCAATAAGGATTCTAAAGAAAATGGCTTAAAATTGGTAGAAGTATTTAATCATTGGTTTGTAGGAGAATTGCATATTCAAAATTGAAAACAATCTGCTTGTGTCTTCCAGGGACAAATGCTCTAAAGAAAAGGACTTTTTCAGTAACTAATAAATTGTGGAGTGAAGAGAAAACACAGTTAACAATAGAAACCCTAAAACTATATGCTTGTAGTAAAATGCAAACATTATTTCTATTCTAATACCTAATTCAAAAAGTTCAATGTAGATAAAATAGATGTATGCATTTTATGTATATTGTCCATCATAAGTGACATATTTTAAATATGGTCACGTTATACTAAATGACGTACTGAAATTCTAAACCTCGTCTACTTCATTCTCTCAACCGAATCAGTAAAACCTGCAACTCAAGTTACAAATATTAACAGTAAGTTGATTACTATCCTCGGCACTGGCATAGCGAACAAGACGTACCATAGAGTACTTTGAACTCAATAAAACCATTAGAAAGAAATTAAAGAAAGAATTAAGAAAACAACAAGAAGAACGAATTGAAAAAATTATGGAAGAAAACAAAAACTTGAAACTTATGAGACCAGAAAACAGGTAAAAAGAAGATTAAAGGACTAAAAAATGAAGAAGGAATGGTGCTATGGAACACAAAGAAAATGTCTGAAACTATTGAGAACCATAATGTTTGAGGCTTTTGCCTCAAATTGACAATATTAGAATTAAATTTCGGCTTAGACCGCGTCGTCTTTGTAGATAAACACCCAGCATTTGTTGGCTTAATGTGCCTAACACCTTGTGAACTCAAGCAAGGGTTTGTGTAACGGTTATGTTCTTTGGTGGCTCGTGAATTCTTACAAACAACCCTGATTTTGTCCATGTTATTAGAGTACCTTGTGAACAAGGATACTTAGGCATATTTTTCCTTTTACTGTTTGGGCACCCATATAGACTAACGTTTCATAAGACATTGCAACTTGAATCATCAGAGTCAAAGTTGCTCTAGAGCAACCCTAGAGGTCCCAAAAGGGCTGGAGTTTATGGGGGACAGAAAAAAATGAAAAACAATGAAATAAGGTTCAAAACCATTCAAAGACAGATAAGACAAGAAACAAGAACAGTAAAGGAAAACTGACTCAAAATGCAATGTGTAGAAATAGCAAATCTAGAGCAAAAACATGATACATTTAGTATGCATAAGGTCAGAGAAACAGTTAGAATATACAAACGTAATGCAACTGGGAAACTATATGATAAGGACGGCAAAATTATTATTAACAAAAAAAAACCTATAGGTATGTATATCCGAAGTTTTTGAGAACAATAGACTACAACAACGTTCAGAATTCAACAGCCGAAAACTGCCTGACAATAACAATAGATGAAGTTACAAAGTCAATAACACACGTAAAGACGACATCTTCTGGGCCATACAATATTTACACTGAATTTCTAAAGCTATTTGATACAGACCGCATTCGTTGGTTAACAAAAGTATTTAATAGTATATATTTTAACGGAGAAATAGGTATTACCTATCAAAAATAGGGCTAAAATTTACATTTATTCTACAGTCTAAAATATCAAGCGTTAAGTACTGTAGTGACTTCCGCACCATCAGTCTAATGAGTCACCCCCTAAAACTTTTCCTAAAAATAATCCATCAGAGAATTATCCGAAGAACATATCAGCGCATGCAATTTGGATTTCAGAATGTGATAGAAACAAGGAAAGCCCTATTCAGTGTCCACGTTATTTTTCAAAGATGCAGGGATGTCGCTGCGATATGTATTATGCTTGTTTCATTAGTTATCAAAAAGCTTTTGATAACGTACGACACAATCAACTTATTGAGATACTGAAGGGAATTAGGCTGGAAGATCGAGATTTGCGAATTATCAGCAACTTATATTGGAACCAAACGTACAATCATTTTCATTGAAGTGTTGAACAACGTTTGTGCTTTGTGATTATAAATTAATTACACAATTAAAAAATGTGTTGTATATACAAATATTTTGAAAGTATACATCTAGGTCTACCTATAGATAATCATACAGCCTTTGTTGAGTAATAACGCAACCACCAGGAAACAACAATTAGTAAAAGATGGTGCTTATTAGAAATTAAATGTCAAATACAAATATTCAGGAACGCATATAAGAAGATGTTTGGATGTCACGATATATCCTTGCCAATAAAAATCAAACTATCGAGATGCTAAAGCTTTCCGGTAGTGCTATATGGAGTTGAGTCTCAGACTTTTACCGAAGTTTGTGTTAAAAACCCGAAATATTTGAAATATGGCCACACGGACATAAGAGTCAATCTTTAAAAAACTTATGAAAAAGCTGACGGCATGAGCAGCAAAACATCAAGTTTGAAGTTTTCAACCTGGAAGAACCTACCATTACGGACAACGGCCGTGAAAAGCTGCATTTAACTAGACTGCATTTTATTTTTTAAGGTGATCATCTAGTATATATTTGAGCGAAAATGTATTCGGTTTCGTGCAAGGTAGACATCTACTCCGCATGAAAAGTGTCGTTTTCCTCCAAAAAATCGTGTTTCTTTAGGCAGGACTCTGACAGGTTAGCAAGCGTTCGCAATCAAACGGTTACGATCTCCCGCAATCACTTGAAATATAGGCGAACATCTGACAGCGTCGTTCGGCATTCAGCGTCCATGAGGGTCAATATTGTTCTCGCGTAACCACACATAACCTCAAAATGTAGTAGTGTTTTAGTTTTTATAGTACTCAAAGTCACAGTCTTGAAATTTTAGAAAACAAAAACAAACTTTGGGGTTATGTAGTCACGTGCTTATACAGTTTAGTGTGCATTGAGTATCGTTCTGTGCAACTTGCACTGAACTACGCAAGCGCCAGCCATCGTCCGCTATCGTCCAACAACAAAGTTTTCCAGTCGAATTAAATTTCGTGCTGGACGTTCGATATCGACCGCTATCGATCGTGACCGTTCGACGCTGTCAGAGTAGGTGCTTTCAAGTATATGCATTTGAAATGTTGAACGATCGCTACCGATCGACGTAATTTTTCTGTCAGAGTCCTACCTTACCGATACGGAACTTTATTCGCAGCTTAGTTATTTCTATAGCAGAGGGGGCTAGTATTACCTCACGTATTCGATGTTATCACCTACCTATATAAAACAGGAAACTACATTTGCTTCTTTACTTAATCAGATCTTTACGATACGAATTTTTAAAACCTGACATCTTAACTACGTTAAGATAATAGTTCAGGTATAATTGCAATTTAACAGTAGTAGGAATGGGCATGATCGATATCGAATCAATTGTGCTTATCGAATATTCAGTTTATCAGTTATTGAATACTATCAACTACCGAATGAATCATTCATAAGAAATCCCTCATTAATTATATTAGTTCACCAACCGTCTGCCTGAGACTCTACTCATGTTTATGATAAACAGCATAAAAATGTAAAATACAATATTATGTTGCCCGCGGCGGGCAGCAAAGAGGTAAAAATCTGTCATATTTTGATTATCTAATTTGTTATTAATTCGTTTTAGAATTATTCTCGTGAATATTTTGTAACTGTGTGATAAGAGTGTGATTGGTCTATAATTTCCAAGGTCTTGCTTGTCACCTTTCTTGAATAGTAATATTGTACGTATTTGCCTCGTTCCACTCGTTTGGCATTGTACCTGTTTCTAGGCATTCGTTGAATAATGTTTTAAATATTTTTATTACTTCTTTTTCCCCGTCTCTCAGTAATTCTTCTGTCATGTCGTCTCTTCCGGGTGATTTGTTGTTTTTCATTTCTGTTATTGCACTAGTTATTTCTTATTCTTCGATCTCTGGTATGTCTTCCGAGTTAACATTTAGGCTTTTATTCTTTAACATTTGTTCCGTTTGATGCGTGGGATTTTGTTTTGACTTGTAAAATTTGCTATAGTTTTCTTTAATTATTTCCTCTATTTCCTTTGTATGTCTTAACTCTCTTCCTTCCTTATCTTTTAGAGCTAGAATTCTTGTTTTTCCTAGTTTGGGTTGTAGCACCTTCATGTTTTTGTTCTTTTCTATTGTCTTTTGTATTATTTCGTTTTGCTTTTTTAACCTGTTTTCTTTTATCAATCTTCTTATTAAGTTTTTAGTTCAACGTATTCAACAGTTTTTTGTTTTTCTTGTTGGTTCATTTCTCTTCTTATCTTTAACATTTGTTTAATAGTAGCCGATAAGGACTCTGTTGATGTTAGTATTTTATTTATTTCGTTTACTCCCATGTTTTCTAAGTTCTTATCTTCTATCCGTTTTTTAATTTGGCTTTGATATATGTTTATATTTTCTTTTATTTTATCGGAATCGAATTTCTGTCTTCTCTCTTTTTGTTCTTGTTAGTTTTGTGTTCAGGTTGAGCTTTGCCCTAACCAATCTATGGTCACTTCCTACAGTGCAATTGTTAAGGACACTTACATCTTTTATTATTTCTTTGCTACTTGTTAGTATATAGTCGATCTCATTTTTGACTTGTCCATTTAGGCTAATCCAAGTCCACTTGTTTTGAGGCTTCCTCTGAAAGAAGGTATTGTATACATCAGTTTTTCACTTTCTAGGAAGTTATATAGTGTATCTCCCCTATTATTTCTGGTTCCCAGCCCAAAGCTTCCCACCTTGTCTTCTCCTTCTTCTTGCTTTTTGCTCAGCTTTGCATTGATGTCTCCGACGATCATTTTGTATTTTGTTTTGCAGTCCTTTATTGCCATGGAGACATCTTCGTAAAATCCTTCTACTTCGTTATCTTCGTACGACTTGGTGGGAACGTATATTTGTATTATTTGTTTTGATATTTCAGGGCTTACCTCTATTATTATGTAGGCTATTATGTTTTTCATTGTTTTGTATTTCTTTACCTTATCTGTTGTTTTTCGGGAGACAATAAATCGGACTCCTCCAGTGCAGTTTTCTTCACATTCATTGTGATACAGTGTGTTGCCTGACTGGAGTTTTATTGCATTTTCTCCTTTTCTTCCCACCTCCTCTATGCCAATCACATTCCATTTGATGTGTTTTACTTCTTCCTCAAATTCTTGGTTTCTGTCTGTAGTACTCGGGATACGGAAATTTTGTTCCCCACATTTCATACCCCACATTTCGTTCCGGGGATATTTCGTCTCCCCACATCTCGTACCCGGAAACTTCGTTCCCGAGCGAGCTCAATTGGTTTCCTAGATTACAGGGTGTTGAAAAACGAGTGCAGCGATCGGAATACAGTTAGAAAATGAAAGATATTTTAATTAATTTATATGCTCTTTGGTAAAACTAAAAATAAAATTTAGTTCCCTCTTGTAAACTCAATCCCGGGGCATACTAGTAGAACAGGGCTAGTTCACCCCCACTCCTTTTAATTGATTCGCGGATTCGCGGTTTAATTCGCGGATTCGCGGTTTAATTCGCGGATTTAATTTCGCGGTTTGATCTAATTAATTTCGCGGTTTGATCTAATTAATTTTCACATGTGCTACTGATGAAATTACGCATTAGCTTCCGATTAAATTACGCGCGACCATCTTTAATTTGCTTCTGGAATTACACGTCGGCCATCTTGGTTTTCTGGCGCGAATATTTGAATTTTAAATTTTCAGATTTTTTCTAAGTTCAATTTTTTGAATTTAAATCTCCCGGGGGTCGGCCATCTTGATTTTCTGGCGCGAATATTTGAATTTAAATTTTCAGATTTTTTTCTAAGTTCAATTTTTGTTATTTTAAACTTCCCGGGGTGTCGGCCTTCTTGGTTTTCTGCGCGCGCACTTCTCACGGCTGTCGTTTTTAATTTTTGCTAAAATATTTGAATTTCAAACTGGTAAATCTTCCGTTTCCCTCATCGAAGCTGTTGTCTCTCTTGCATTCACAGAAGGGCTGTTTATATTTAAAAAAATCTCTGGCGGTATATATATATAATTTTATGATTCATAAATTTGACCGTTGTAAAACGCCTGCCGCAACTTGCATGGAAAACGCAAGCAACAACATGCACCGGCTCGAGAGTGGGGTGCCGCTGACGTATTGTTTTAGTACCTGTATAAAAGTCGCTGCGGACTCTATAGCGCATCGAATTGCTTCACTCCCAGTCGTCGTGTCAACAGCACCAGTTTTACCTAAGATGGATCCTCGAAGTGTTAATAAGTGCCAAGAAAAACCAGGCCCCTACACCAGGAGACCGGCAGTAGAAAAAACAAGTAAGAAAACGCATCTTTTAAATAAAAAACAACACGGTGCACCGTCACAACCACCAGCCATAGACGTGGAGGCCAAGGGTTATTCACCACGTATAGATGCCACCGAGGAGGACCTGCGGGTGTTCATTGAGGAGACGATGCCTTCCTATGACGTAGCACCGATCGTGACGCCGGAGATCCGCCAAACCCGACGGGAAAAGAAACAGCTATTATGCGACCTCACTGTGCCTTTAAACAATAGCGCCAGCAAGGTTGTTCATTTGGGTCTGGATCCTTATAAACAATTTTCGCCTGTTGCAAGAATTCTGAAGACCGACATTGGAGCTGGTGTTTCCTTCACAGCCGAGACGTTCATGGCTTTTGTGGAAGCGCTACCGGACATGTTTGTGATGGCCAAGCAGGGGACTTTCAGATGTGAATTAACTGAGCACACAGTGGAGTACGTGAACAATGATACCTGCAGGATTATTACAAAGGACCCCGAGAACAAGTTTACTCTTTACGTAACGTATGAAACACTGTCAAATTTATTGCCGATGTACAACTTGATGGTTGTGAAAATAAATGACTTGAAACGTGTAAAGTGCAATTTCCAAAATTTCGGTGAAGTGATCGTTGACAAAGTAATACATGCAGAAAATTTGTGTCTTGATGATTCAATCATTTTTAATACTCTGCGCTGGACTTTCGCTAACGATATTTTATTGTGGGAACTTGTGTTCAAATTTAAAATGTATGTTATTATAGAATTGAAGAAGCTGATTGATGCAGATGAGCGCATGAAATCGTACATGTCCTAGTTTATATGAAATATTGTATGAAAATGTAAATAAAGAATGTTTTAAACTGTATTTCTTTTTAATTATGCGGCGAGTGTTGGTTTATACATGAGGTAGGTTGGCCGAGTGGTTAAGGCGTCAGACTTAAGATCTGATCTCGAAAGAGGTCGTGAGTTCGATTCCCGCACTTACCATGTTTTTAATGTATTTATTATAAGCGTGTTGATTTTTTAAGTTAGTTTATTCACGAAGGCCCTACTGTAATAATCGCTCACGGCATAAAAATGGAGCATCAGTTTTCTCATCCTTTTTCGGCTATTGTGGCAGGCCCCTCAGGATCGGGCAAATCGTTTTTTGTAATAAATTTCTTGAAAAATATGAAAAAACTCTGCAGTGTAAATTTCGCTAAAGTTATTTGGTGTTATGGCGAGTGGCAAAAATTGTACAAAGATTTAAAATCTTTAGTCGAATTTCAACAAGGTCTGCCAGACATGACATCTTTTGAGGGGTCCGAACCCAAACTTTTAATAATCGACGATTTAATGAGGGAGACAAATAACTCAGTCGTAGACATATTTACCAAGGGGAGCCATCACCACAATCTCAGTGTTTTTTTATTACGCAAAACATTTTTCACCAAGGAAAAGGACAGCGGGATATTTCCCTAAATGCTCATTACATTATTCTTTTCAAAAATCCGCGAGATAGAGCTCAAATAAAGCACTTAACCAGACAGATATGTCCAGAAAATCCGCGATTCCTTCAAGAAGCATACGAGGACGCCACAGCTAGGCGACACGGGTATTTGTTATTCGACTTAACCCTTTCGCCCCTACTGGGACATATACGTCCCATCATTTTTTCAATATACCCTGCCGGGTTATATATGTCCCGAAAAGTCATTGAAATCATACCTAACAGTAGATTATGCAGTAGGGCATTATGTGTTGCATATATACCGGCTGAAAAATTCCCTGCAAACTAATATAACCTAAAAATGCCAACTCATGCAAGGCGTGGTGTGCAACCTATGTGAGATTTAGTGCTAAAATTTAGTGTTATCGCTATAAATTATAAATATAAATTAAACTATTGTGATATTAGTATTCAAGGTAAGCTTATTTACACTTATTCATTGATGCAGCATTGTTAACATGAAAATATATAGTGAATAACTGTAGTTACGTTACCGTACTTGCACTTCGGGACATATTTGTCCCAGCCGTGTTGTTCAGTGGGATGTATCGGTCCCAGTAGTGTTGAATGTAAATTATATTTTTCAGATGAAAAGGGCTCTAACGCAAAGAGAACTTCAAGAATTGACCGAAAATTTGTCGGATATCGAAACAGAGCCATTTTCGGGTAGTGACGATGATCCGAACTACGAATGTTCGGGAACAGATTCGAGTGATTCTGAATTTAGCAAAGCTGCCACAACCAATAATGGTCAGGTATTGGATCATATTGAAGAAGAAGATCCGGAAAGGTCCGATTCTCCTGATGAACGGTATCCATCAGGGGATGACGCAGATGAAGATCAAGAAAATGTCATACCCACTACATCAGGTAATTTCATATGGAGTGAAGTTCCTGATGCGTTTACTCCTCGATCCACCATACCTGCAGTGAGAGCATGTAAAACTTTGATAGACATAAACAGAACATCAACAGAGTTGGACATATTCTTGAAACTTTTTCCTAAAAGCCTCTTCATGTTGATTGCACAATACACTAACGAACGCTTAGATATTCTCTCCAAAGACACAAAGAAACAATATCAGAAAACCGAGATGTACGAAATAATGAAAGTCCTTGGGATCACTTTGGTGATGTCATACAACAAAGTTCCAGCATTTGCTCATTATTGGTCCAACAATGAATCACTTGGTAATAATTTTATCCGTAATGCAATAGGAAGAGACAGATGTACATTCTTGTTGTCTAAAATGTATTATAATCGCCCACAGAAGCCCCACAATGCTTCAAAAATTTACTATGTTGAAGAAGTACTCTCCTGCTTGAAGTACACCTTTCTAAAGGCCAGGGAAGATAGCCCCTTCCAATCGATAGACGAAACCATGACTAAATTCAAGGGGCGATCGGCCCTCAAACAATACCAACCTCTCAAACCGATTAAGAGGGGCATAAAAATATGGGAACGCTGTGATTCGAAGACTGGGTATATTTATGATATGAATGTATATGCAGGGAAAGAAGAAGGTGCTAGAGAGGGTACACTAGGAGAAAGAGTAGTTCAAAAATTGACATCCACAATTAGAGCTTCTGACGTATCATTATGTTTTGATCGATTTTTCACTTCAACCGCCTTAGTTAGTACTCTGCCATATTCATGCGTGGGAACATATATGCAAAATCGAAAAAATACTCCTACCTTTCCCAGTGGAAAAATGGCACGAGGCGATGCAGTTTTTCGCAGCACCTCTAAAGGTATCATTGCCACGAAGTGGAAAGATACTAAAGATGTAACTGTCATGAGTAACTGCCACTCGAGTACGATGGGAGTTGCCCAGAGAAAACTCAAGGATGGTAGTAGAACCGAATTTCCATGCCCAGATATGATTATATTTTACAACAATTACATGGGGGGAGTGGATCTGGCCGACCAAAAAGTAGCTACTTACGATCTCAACAGAAAATCCACCAAATGGTGGAGAAAAGTTTTTTATAAACTATTTATGTCTGTTGTTGTAAACTCGTGGGTTCTACATCAGGAAATTAGAAGCAAAAAGGTTCCACTGTTACAGTTTCTCGTACCACTAGCAGAACAAATGGTCGCTCTAGGTAATGCAAATTCAGCCATAAAAAGAAGAAGTGCCGGGAAAGGAGGCCCCATCCCGAAACGTGTGAGGTCAATGGAAAATGTGGGTGAACACTTGCCTATGGAAACCAATACCCGACGCCGATGCCGCAGGTGCGCTACCAATGGAACTGAAAAACGAACTAAGACTATCTGCTCTGCTTGCAATTTTGCATTGTGCAAATCATGCTTTCTTCCCTATCATGTGTAACTTCACATAGATGTTTCGTTGCTTTTGTACTGACACTGCATTATAATTATTATTGAATAAACTTCCATATAAAGTATTCATTTTTTGATTATCGAATACTTGTGGGACGCGTATGTCCCACAGTAAAGCACTGGTGGGACATATATGTCCCAGTCATTTTTCGAAATAGAATAAAGATAGAATTTTTTTAACATTTTTTCGGTACAATTGAATTACCTTCAAGCAATACTAGCCAAACAAAAGCTTCAAACTATTTTAAAAATAGTTCAGGGGCGAAAGGGTTAAAGCAAAGTACACCTGATATAGCTAGGTATAGAACATCGATTTTTCGCCAAGATGGGGCGTGCTATATTTATATTCCGAAAAAGGGGTATAAAAGCTCGTACACTAACCAATTTACTCTCATTCACTAGTGATGTTTCAATCAGTAATTAGAAATTCGGAGTTGTTGCGTGCTCTACATAAACTTGGACCAAAGGAGCGAACCGCATTATTAAAAGCCGTAGGCAATAAACAAATTCATTGTATCTGCGAGTGTGTGCATAATACCTTAAAAGGAAAAATACCTTTATTGCCTAATCAAAAATCAACGATCTCGAAGCATAAAGCTGTTCTTAGGAGTTTAGTCAAGCCTGGAGAGTCTATAAAAAAGAAGCGCCAAATACTAATACAGAAGGGGGGCGCTTTCCTACCACTGATATTAGCTCCATTAATTACTGGAGTATTGAAATCTATTTTCAAGTAAAAAAAAAATGGAGAATGCCCGAAAAATGATGATTGTACCGCCTGAATTCATGCATCGCTTTAAGGATACAGAGAAATCAGAGCAAAATATATTATCGCAGCTTGACGACGAAATGCAAAAGGTTTTATCGTCTAAATTAACCGATCACGATAAATGGCTACAGTACAATCAGGTTTTACAAAGGTACCTTCATTTTGCGGATCAAACGAGGCAATCAATCAAAATACCTATAGAATCGAACAACAGTGGTATTTCAGATGCATATATTTTATCGACGCTCCCTAATACTTTTAAGAAAAACGGTGAAGCCTTTTTACGACTTCTAAGAATGTCAGATGAAGTGGAGTGGGATGGCAAGGGAACAGTCAGCATAAAAGGTGAAATTTTACCATCCTCCAACATTATTGATTTAATGCATGATGTTCTAAGACCTAAGAAAACTACAAATCCGCCAGGCCGACACAAGTTCCTCGATTACATTCAAGAGAACAATGTACCTCAAGTGCTATTTGGGGATCCTAAACGTCAAAATGTGCCAGACGTGAGTAAAACAAATATGGAGAGTGACGTCGATCCTAAATTAACGTTAATAGCGACTGCAACAACGTCCAAGCAAGAGGGTTCAACGCGAAAATCACCGAAAACAACGCAGCAAAGATCGATATCGAAAATAAAGGGCATTTCTGACTGGGAGCGTCTTAAACTTTAACGTAGCAGAATGAATTTAGACGCCATCTATTATGACGCTGCTCACCCTTCAGGTTTCGCAGGCGCAAACTCATTAATTTCTTCCGTGAAAAATAGTCACCCCAGTGGTGAAGTAAAGGATTGGCTAAAGAAACAGGACGCCTATACTATTCACAAAACTGCAAGAAAAAAATTCCCTAGAAACAAGTACATTGTTAGCAACATTTTCGAATTATGGCAGGCTGATCTCTGCAACATGCGTAGTTTATCGCCCCACAACGACGGATATAATTTTATTCTAACCGTAATTGATGTGTTTAGTAAAATGGCATGGGCGAGACCCCTGAAATCTAAAACGGCTACTTCAGTAATAAACGCATTTCGTGAAATATTTGCTGAAGTGGGTAACACGCCCATAAATTTACAAACCGATAAAGGCAAAGAATTTATTGCTAGAGCCGTACAGAATTTTTTCAAACAACACGATATCACGTTTTATGTGACTCAAAACCCCGATGTTAAAACATCAGTCATTGAGCGTTTCAATAGAACATTAAAAACCAGAATGTGGCGCTATTTCACATACTCTAATTCATACAAATACATAGACGTATTACAAAATTTACTGACTTCGTATAACAGCCGCTATCATTCAAGTATCAAGATGGCACCCTCTACTGTAAATGATGGCAATATACTGGAAGTGTGGAAAAATCTGTACCGAAATGGGTTGGGCGTCTCCAGGAGGCCCAAATATAAAGTGAACCAACATGTAAGAATTAGTAGAACGAAGGACGCATTCGAGAAAGGATATGAAACTAATTGGAGCGGCGAAGTGTTTATAATTAAAAAAGTGATTCTTAGAAAACCACCTGTGTACGAAATAGCTGATTTAAGCGACGATACGATAGAGGGCGTCTTTTATGAAGAGGAATTACAGCCAGTGACTTTGGATGATAACGTCTTGTTTAAAGTCGAACAAGTGTTAAAAGAAAGAGGACACGGTCAGCGCAAAGAGTACTTTGTAAAGTGGCGAAATTATAACGACAAGTTCAACTCCTGGATTCCTGCAGCTAATCTTCAGCAACTATGAATACAGATGAAGAATTGTATCTAACATTACTTAGCAATAGTTCTATGGGCTATTTTCCAAATAACACCACAGCACAAGTCATAACGCAGCTCCCTAAACGAATAAGGTTACCGAGGCAATGGGTTACAGGTATTGCTGAAGTGCAATATCCATGCTCCTTTTTGGCCGTGACAGATACAGAAAATCTAGTCTATTATCGCACAGAAATACCTAAAGTGCAAGCCGGAGAAGAAACGTATACTGAGTTGAAAAAAGTATTGCAAAACGCTAATTCATATTTTAAAAGTGATAGAGAGCAAATTTACTATGGTAGCGATGGATGGCACGTAATCTGTATTCAACCCGGCAATTATGAAAACATTGAACATATTACAGCCGAAATTAACAATCACAGGTTATTAGAAAAGTTGCTGAATTTTCAATATAATAGAGTAACAAAACGCGTGTCTCTTGAAATTAAAACGTCGTCATTGAAAATGCTAGGATTTTCACAACGTCTGGCCTTACAACTTGGTTATAAACCTGATATAAATATAGCTGAAGCACCTGTACCAAGCCACCCCGCAAATATCTGGGTTGGTTTACCATCACAAATGTTTATTTACTGCGATATTGTGGAACCACAGCTTGTAGGAGATGTCTTGGCTGCGCTTCTTCGTATTGTTAACGCGACCTCTGATAATTATAATTACGGTTGCCACAAAGACGCCATATTAACAATACTACACCGATCAGGCAGGTCAGGGCGTTGGAGCTATCTACAGAGGTGCAGCCTACCAGAGAGGTCATGGGCTCGGAAGCTTTCTTGGAGGAATATTTCGTAGTATCCTGCCTCTTTTTAAAACCGGTGCTAAAGTTGTTGGAAAGGAAGCTTTAAGGACAGGCGTTAACATTTTAGAAGATGTTAGTGAAAATCGACCGCTAAAAGAAGCGTTTCATAACCGTGTACAGGAGGCTGGAAAGAATCTCAAACGTAAAGCCGACAGAAAAATAGATACTCTAATGGAAGGATCGGGGTATAAAAGGCAACGCACTCTGAATTACAATCAGTCTACAAGAAAAAACGCTAAGCAGAAGCTGGTCAAACCCGCATACGCCGATATCTTTACCAGCAAGTAGTTTTCACAATGGCGTTTTTGCATGCGCAGTCTTGTGAGTGTGTTAAATCTGAGCCAGATTTGTTCGCTTTGCCCGCAACTCAAACCAGTATCGAAAATGGACAATGGATTTTTTACAAACCGCTTTCCTCGCTTAATGACGATGCACCGATTGAATTTATTGTGCCTGGAAACGGTAACGATTATATCGATTTAAGTCAGACCATGTTATACATTACTGCTAAAATTGTTAAACAAGATGATACATCATTAACTGACAAAGATGATGTAGGCCCTGTTAATAATTGGATGCAATCTATGTTTAATCAAGTTGAGGTGTATTTGAATCAGAAGCTTGTGAGCCCCCCAAACAATACATACGCATACCGCTCATACATTGAAACTCTGCTGAATTACGGCAATGGTGCTAAATCAACCCATTTAACATGCACACTATGGTATAACGACACAGCCAATAAAATGGATGACATCACTACGCATAATGATGGATTTGTAAAGCGGAAATTTTTTACTGCTGCAAGCAAGCAAGTCGAAATGATGGGACATGTGCATTCCGATTTATTCAATCAAGAAAAATTTCTTATAAATGAAGTTGAAATGAAAGTCAAATTTATCAGATCCCGAGATTCTTTCAATTTAATGGCAGCCGAAGGATCTACATTCAAAGTGAAAATTAGTGATGCCAGCTTACTAGTGAGAAAAATGAAAATAAACCCGTCTATTTTGTTGGCTCACACCAAAGCTTTGGCGACTGCGCCTGCTAAATACCCCATTACAAGATCCGATGTTAAAGTGTTAACTATTCCGGCTGGTGTGCAAAGAAAATCTTTAGATAATATTTTTCTGGGGCAATTGCCAAAACGATGCATTGTAGGTTTTGTATCGAATAAAGCATTTAACGGCCTTTATGCAGCAAACCCTTTCAATTTTAATAACTACAAAATCAATTATTTCTCCCTATACATCGACGGTCAACAAATTCCTTCAAAACCTCTACAGCCTGATTTCTCTAAGAATGGCATGTACGTTCAAGCATATCACACACTATTTTCCGGTAGCGGTATACACTTCCTCTATGAAGGCAACGCTATAAAACGTGAAGATTACCCTCATGGCTACTGTCTATTTGCTTTTGATTTAACCCCCGATCTGGCTGCAAATGCAACAACACACTGGAACCTTCTTAAAAATGGCGCTCTACGTTTAGAGGCGGGTTTTCAAGATTCGTTAGAAGAAACTATTAATTGTCTAGTTTATGCAGAGTTCGATAACGTCGTAGAAATTGACAAACACAGAAATGTGGTGGTGGATTTTAGTAGTTAAAAACCAACAACAGTTTTTTAAAATTTAGTCATGCTCAAACATTTCGTCAGTATGGACAGTGTCTTCGTAGATCTGCAAGGGTTCCGTGGTGATAAAAAACAGTTTATTCCGAAAGAAGTGGCTGTTATTTCAGCAGATGGCAACCAGTTAGCAATTTTCGTTTTAAAACCCCCTGCAAAATATGACACTGCCCTATTTCGTTAAAAAAGACATAAACTATCTGGAGCATAGATACAACGGTCTAGCATGGGATTCTGGTTCTATACATTTTGATGAATTTGAAACAGAGCTAACAAGACTTCTCAAAAAATTTGAAAAAGTGTACGTTGAAGGTCAAGAAAAGAAGGAAGTTCTAAGTTTTCTGAATAAAATCGTCGTAAATCTGGAGGATCTCGAGTGCCCATCTTTAAAAGTGTTGCGAAAAAGTACTGCTGCCGTACGTTGCCTCAATCACAACATCCGTTCGCCTGTGTGTGCATTGGAAAACATACTAATTTTATCTGATTGGTGGCGCAATGAATACACTGGAGGTTCAAAAAATATTGCAAACAATCCCGAGTCTGTTGAATGTGAAACGCTATGTTTTTGCTTTTGATCAACTCCCTACAAGAATTGCAAGACCTGTGGCAATCATCGTCAACACAGATCCAGCAAACCGACCTGGGGAACATTGGAATGCTGTGTATATAGACCAATATGGACATGGGGAGTACTTTGATTCATACGGCAGGCCCCCAAGCGGTTATCATTTAAAATTTTTACAACAAAATTCAATCAGTTGGTCTCATAATCCAAAAATTTTGCAAGATTTTAGCTCTAACGTTTGCGGCATATATTGTTTAATGTATTTATATTTTAAAATGAATGATGTCTCTATGATAACTTTTGTAAATCTGTTCACTGAAAATTTAGTTTCTAATGACACATATGTAAAAGCACTATAACGGGTGGGCTTAAAGTAATGAGAATTTGTATAATATAGTAGGCTGATATAAAATAACAATTGTTGCTAGTTTGACAGTTGTTAGAGTTACATCCACGCTGGTTCTAACTAACTATTGCGTTAAAAGTGTACGTTTATGTGTAGAATGGAAACCAAGGAGCATTTACGCGAGCGCATATATAATTTACTTGGACAGAAGCCGAAAAATGAAACAATTAGTCATTTTAAATGTGAAAATATACCGATTTCTACAATTTATCGTGTGATTAAGCGATGGAAAGCAGGTAAGCCTGCTCAAACACTTTGTAAAACCGGTAGACCACCGGCCCTAAACGACAAGCAACAAAAGAAAGTCGTAAGAAGTGCTGGAAACAAGGTTGGCGTCTCTCAACGCAAGTTGGCAGAAAAATTTGAAGTTTCAAGGGGCTGTATTCGCAATATTTTGAAG
The DNA here is from genome assembly GCA_940337035.1 of Agriotes lineatus. Lineage (NCBI taxonomy): Eukaryota > Metazoa > Arthropoda > Insecta > Coleoptera > Elateridae > Agriotes > Agriotes lineatus. The sequence goes on from OW679202.1 coordinate 62,697,784, forward strand.
CGAAATAATCTTCGGTATTATAAAAGACAACAGGCTCCCAAATACACCGAGAAGCAACTTCCGGAAATCTCACTGAAGTGTCGAAAACTGAGAAGAAAATTTTTGCAACAAAAAGTTTCAATTCTCATGGATGATGAGAAGTACTTTACTTTTACTAATGACAATATGCCCGGAAATGACGGCTTCTACACAAGTGACAAAAATGATGTTCCTGAGAGTGTTAGGTTTAAGTGCAAGTTAAAATTTGAAAAAAAAGTTCTTGTTTGGGTTACCATTTCTGAGAAAGGAATTTCAGAACCTGTCATCAGAGATTCTTCTGGTCCTGCTGTCAGTGCTCAAGTCTATCAACAAGAATGTTTACCGATTGTAAAGAATTTTATCCAGAAATATCATGGCGATGGTAATTATATATTTTGGCCTGATTTAGCAAGCTCCCATTATGCTCGTTCCACTCAAAATTGGCTGAATGAAAATGGGATAAAATTTGTTCCAAAAGAAGCAAATCCTCCGAACGTGCCTAAAGCTCGTCCTATAGAGGACTTCTGGTCAATTTTGTCAAGATTAGTGTACAGTGATGGATGGGAAGCGACATCTTGCAGACAACTAAAAACCAGAATTCGAAAAAAGATTAAAGACATGGATTTAGGAGTGATCCAGGATATGTTGAGAAAGGTTCCAACTAAGCTGAGGAAAATTGAAGAAGCAGGGCCTTTCGCAATATTGTAATAATGCATATATTTTCTTACAATATGTAGGTACTGATAACCATTTTTGTATTTTGTTTTGGATTAGTTGTGTATTATATTCCGAATAAATTAATAATTCTCATTACTTTAAGCCCACCCGTTATATCCAATACTTTACCTTAATAAACTTGTTTAATGTTATTTAGAAAATAAAAACACAAATAGTTTGTAACTAAACATATTTTTATTACACGGAAAATATTTAATAGATGTATTTGTACAATTCTCCATTGTTTTATTTTTACAAAAAGTAGCCGCTTAAACCTAGCATGCAAATAAAACTAACATGCAATTAAAATCTAACATTCAGTTAAAGTTAGCGCAAATTGAACCATGTGACAACAAGTGCAATATTTAATGTACGTTTTGCGACAGTCGTGGTTAGTTTTCTAAAATAATTGAAATTAAATATTATGAAAACAATTGCCACAAAGCGGGCCTTATGAAATGTGAACACTAACCATACGTCGAAAATACAGACGAACAAATAAGCAATTACATGTAAACATAATGCATAAACCAAAAATTAGGTTAAATACTTTTTTTTTAAAAATATGTGATCACAAGTGCAATAAGCTGTTGCATAAAAACATCATAAAAGTTAAAAAAGACAATACAAAATATAAAATATTGTTATAAAAACAGTTGATTATAAAAAGAACGAAACTATACGTAATATAGACACTAGTCTGCTTTAAACCCATAAGGTAATGTGTCATAATCATCTTCAAGGCGCCGACGTTTAGTATACTGAACCCGATAAATTTTCTTTTCGGGCTTAGATACAACTTGATACATGGCTGTACGGGCAATTTTCCGGTCGGTTTCTACATACGTTGCTTCGGCATTATCAAGAACCATGCGTTTAAGTGTATCGAAATTTATTTTTTCGACATTTTTGTAATTTAAAGTTATACCTTTTACTTTAAATACAAATTCGTAATCGTTTTTATTACTTGAGAAAACCTTAAACGCATAGTTTTTAGGCCCTCCGCTAACAAACTCCGTAATGAAGCTACCTGGACCATATTCCCTCAGCTCATCAGTCATATCCCCCAAAAAATCACCCGTTTCAGGCATCCATTGGCCAGGTCGGTGAACATAGATCGTACTATCTGTATCGTAATACAAAACGCGATCCCCTAATTGTTCCAAATATTTATACAATTCAAGTCTTGCATTGGCCGTAGTGTATGCAGCCAATACAACATTGACCGTTTTGCGCGAAACTATTCCTTCCTCAGGTCTATCCCAGATTACAACTATTACATTCTCATCGACGATCATAATTGAATAAACCTGTATTGAAGGATCAGTTAGCATTTTAAAAAAGTCATAAGAATTTGAAACAATACTTGTTTGCATCAAATTCTCTCTTTGGCCAAATTTACCCCAGAATGCATTTAGTAATAACTTGGCGATATAACGCATGCCGTGATTCAAACAAATTTTATCCTTTTCTAAGGTTACGCCTTCTCTTTCTAAATATTCTGCTAAATATTGGTCCTTAGTGTTTTCATCAGTGCACCAAGCAGGCCATCCGCTGCATTCCTGCTTTAATTTTAAAAAATTATCCACATACTCTGAAAATAGACCGCCTGTTTTACTATTCCTGTTATATTGCACAATATCATATGCCCATATTTCATGAAACTCGAGCACGCGGTATCCCAGTTCAACAGCTTTTTTTAGTTCATCAGACACATATGTTCCGGTAAACTTGCGCGAATCTTCTAAATGGTTACAATCGCCAGTGAAGCTGGTTTCGATACATAACCTGCACAGAACAAACATTAATTTGACATGCATTCGAAGGGGCAGAACAGGGTGGTAAAGATTTTGCGGAGGTAACACGGTACATTTGACTAAACCCTCGATTGTATCGAAAGGAAGTTGCCGACACTCCTCATCACCAACGTATACTTTGGGATGTCCTACGGGGTATTTTGAATATTTATTTACGAAAGGATAAAGGCTACACACATCGAAATACTTGATTTGCTCGTTTTCCTGGCATTTATGGTACAGTTTCACAGCATTAGTGCGTCCACCGAAAAAACTATCTCGCGGATTTAATGGCATGATTATTTACAAAGTTTGACGCAACGATGTTAAATTTTAAAAATAAATTAAATTGACACTCCCACATCTCTATAAGGGTGTAGCCAGCCCTTCTAATTCTTGCAGCAGTTGCCTCTGTTGATTCGCGACGAACAAACATCGTGTCATTTTTCACATTTGCTAGCTCTACAGTTTGATCGGGGTAACATACCTCACAACCGTGGAAGTAACATCCGTGGAAATTATACACTGTATTTGTTGCAGCGCAAAAACCATCCACCAAAATACCTTCAGGTAATCGAACCTCGCGATTATTACCAGCATGCTGAACTGAGATACCTTGCTCGTACTCGACCCATAAAAACCATTTAATTGCAATCGTCGATTGCCTATCACCTAATCTGTACCCACTCGGTGGAATAATCGCGATCGTATTTTCTTTTAAAAAATTTCGACGATAAACTAAACTACACCCTCCGGCTATCGTGCAGCACTCCCTAAAAGGATCTACTCCATTTTCACTAGTATAACGCCGCCAAAATTCAAGACAAGCCTTGCGAAGTATCTCTACATCTTGAATACAGTACTTGAGGATTGCTTCCTGCATGTCAAATACTGTATTCTGTGCAATTTCCGCATTATACCATTCAAGGAACTCGGCGCGACAGGAGGTGGACATTTCATCGGGCATATAAAAGTGTGCTGGGGGCATTACTCCAATATAATTTTGATTCTCCATTTTATTGAATAAATGGGGAAAGTAACCTTTTGCAGCTTCAAAATTAAATGTTTTAGGCAGCTTAGCTAATGCTACAGGCAACAAAATTTAAAGAGTCTATAAAGTTTACATTGGGGCAGGTGATGCACATTAATTTTGTGCCTGTTGCAATAATTTTCGGGGCCCACTTTTTTTGATGTTTGACAATATGCTGCATAATAAAAGAACCATCATACCCCTTCATATTATGAGCCAGGGCAAAAACGTTGGCGATATTGGATAATTTAGATATATAAGCTAGCAAACTTTGTACAGGGTTATTTTTAAACACATGTTGACGAGGACCGCAAATTCTGCAAGCCTGCGTAAGATCTTCAAAATTAATACATGTATTACAGACATTTTGGGCTACGCATAAATTTGGTTCGTGCAAAAAACATTAGGTGCACCTTCCAAAGCCGTCTCTTGTCTTGCCTCAAAATCATAAAAAACGAAAATAAACTTTTTAGACAATTTAGGACTCTTTTTCTTTGCCATATAGCATAAATGGCGGGTTGGCATTTCTTTCGCGCAGGTATGGCAATATTTTACACCGCACGTATGACTTTTCTTGCTATTTTGCCAGTATGTCATGAGGCATACGCCATACCTTTTTAAAGTTTTGCACAATGCTTTTGTATGCTCATCAAAACATTCCTGACCACGAAAATCCCTATGACAATTATTACACGCGATTGGGTCCAAAAACAGGTTACAGGGTGGTTTTGAACGACAGCAAGGGCAAATATAAGAACACTTTTTGTGGGCCTGTTTATTGTTGGTGCGGGTTAAACAAAATTAGCAGAAATAACTGGTTGTAAAAGCTGAAGTTAAACTGGTTATTACATTGTAATGTTGATCCTCTAATAACAAATTTAATACTTTTTTGTTGTGTCCCCTAGGTCCCTCGTAATATTTACTGGCGCCAATACGCGAATTATAAACAACAATGGTGTAATTAGCTAGATACAACTGAAATTGTTCCAAATGTTCGCGTGTAGCCCCATTGAGCAGATCAACACCGACATTGGCACAAAGCTGATAAGATTTCTGTGTTAGGATTGGATAACCTGCTTTGTAGAGATGCAAATCTGGATCATTATCTACCCAAGCTTTGGACAGAATAAGAGCTCGGGCAAGACAGTAATTGTCATTATTTACAACAGTTAATATACCCGGTGTCGTTCGAGAAAATTCCTCAAAACTAACGCCAGTCATTCTGATACGTGTTTTTCCATATCCAACAGGCAAAGTGATTCGGTTTACATGCAATGTCATTTTATCGTGGGCAAAAAACTTGGCGTTGGATTGAAGAATTTTCTCCAAGGTTGACATTACAACACCGGCGTTGAGCTGGTCAACACGGCGGAAAGAAACGCCTATCGGTTTGTCGGCAAAATTGTCATTTCTTAGAACTAAACCTATCTTATCAGAAGGCGCTGCTCCCCTGGTGATATGCGTGATGATCTCGTCGAATGCATTCTGCAAATAAGGGTTTCAATAAGTTAAAACGTCTAGCTCATCATATTTCAAAATGTTAACTGAGTATATAACGTTGCAAATGTTTGAAATAATTAAACCATCAATTTCAAAATCTGTAAAACCGGGGTAAAACTACAGCCATGAATTTAGAACATGTGACTAAAACATAAACTATAAATCCATTTAAAATCAATAAATAACTTCCGGCGTAAATTTAGAGTGCTTGTTTTCAATACACAATATTTTATAGTTATACTTACATTAAGCCATATGACGGGATTGATCGTCGCAGCCTCTACCTCGTTGAATTTGAAGGTCAAGGTGAGCGCTTCAGTGTTAAACTTCTTTATCATCTTGCGGCCTTCGCCCATCAACGTAATGTACTGAAGCCCCTTCACCGACGAGGGTTTTGCATGAACTAACATGTTTGTCGAGGTTGACGACCTTGGATTATTCATTTGCTGTAAATTAAAAAAGAAATATGTTACTAACACTTCCCCGTAAAATTACTTGTGTGGCCCAAATGGGTTTTATTTTAGATTGCATAAATCAAAATTTTCTAATGACTGATTTAAATATAAAAAATGTCTGGTGTAATTACATTTGTCGACGAAATGATCAGTGGCGATTGACGCGTATCTTCTTCCAAACAGCGTTTGTTAACAGCAGCTGCCGTAGACGTCGATGGTCCATCCTGTAAATTGTAATTTATATTAGCGTTTTTAAGTAACGGCTTTATGTGCTGCTTTAAAACGAATAACGACAAATGAGTTTTAAACTAATAAGTTTTAGAATTGTTGCTACAAAAGGTAGGAAACTATCGCACATTGAAAAAATAGCTCGGCAAAACTTACATGTGCTAACATATCGCCAATTGCAGAAGTCCTTGGGGTAGGTCGTTGCTGCCCAGCAAGGACGGTCTCCAACATGGAGGACGAAGTCGATGGCCTTGTGTTATTCATCTGCTGTAAATTAAAAAAGAAATGTGTTACAAAAATTTCCCTGTAAAATTACTTGTGTGGCCCAAATGGGTTTTATTTTAGATTGCATAAATCAAAATTTTCTAATGACTGATTTAAATATAAAAAATGTCTGGTGTACTTACATTTGTCGACAAAATGATCAGTGGCGATTGACGCGTATCTTCTTTCAAAAAGCGTTTGTTAACAGCAGCTGCCGTAGACGTCGATGGTCCATCCTGTAAATTGTAATTTATATTAGCGTTTTTAAGTAACGGCCCTATGTGCTGCTTTAAAACGAATAACGTCAAATGAGTTTTAAACTAATAGGTTTTCAGAATTGTTGTTACAAAAGGTAGGAAACGATCGCACATTTTAATAACTTTCTAAAAATAGGAAATATATTTTTTACTTACCGTTAGGAATGCAAACGACTGCCTTGCACGAATTTTTCCGACGGTTTGGCATAATTCGAAATAAGTAGGCCAATACGCCGGTTCCAACACGACGCCCTCATTAGCTAGTTTATGTTGAATGATTTTAAAAGCTAGTAAAACAAATTCCTCATTTGTATATAGCCCATTCTTGAAATAATCAAGAATTTGGTAGGCAGATAACTCGGAGGTGTTCATAGTTGCAGTTGAAAAAGCAAAGCACAAAACAATCACTATAACCACTGCAAACGAAATGAGACTGTTGCAATAGAGGGCAACTGCTTTATACAAACACGAAGATATCACGAAATCGTACGAGCAATTATGAGCTTTGTGACGCGCATAAAGGTAGTCGAGAATGACTAAAATAGAAAGTCTACCCTCGGGCGATAACGTCTTTTGTATTCATGTCTGGCAATGCTGGTTCTGGCGTTTTCAACGAACAAAGCAATGCTAACAACAGTAACAGGTCTCAAACTGCTTTAAACTGCATACCTCTTTATACAACCGAAAATTCGTCATGTTCTGGCATTTCAAATATGAAAATGGATAATAACCGCTAAACTCAAATTTGTAACCCGTATATTTTACGATAGAATTTGCCTCTTTTCCGCATAGCTTTAAAATTTTCGCCTGTCTTATAAATAATTTAATAAATACTAAAACGATTAATTTACCTGTTAGACCATTTGAGGATGACAAAATAGAAAGTTCGCATCGGGGCTATAATGTCTTTTGTAATTACACATAGAACCGTAAAATTAACCATATTATAGCATTTCAAATATGGAAAAACCAATCGTAAAATCAGTTTTTTAAAATTACTACACTTTAGTTAACATCACAGGCTACACATTCCCGTGCTTATAATTTGAATTTCTGAAAAAACAGTTTGTTTAAATTTGAACGGTGTGACTGCAGAGCTGTGAAATGACGTTTTGTTCAAATCCTTTATATTCAACAGGCCTCGATAGCTCAGCGGTAGGGTCCTAAGGCTGCTGGCCAGAAAACTAGGGTTCGAATCCCACTTGGGGCCCGACGCAAATAGCTTTTTTAAATATAAATAGTCCTTCTGTGAATGCAAGAGAGAGACAACCAAGGGGCAGAAGAGCGAGATAGATCTATCAGTTTGAAATTCAAATATTTCAGCGAAAATTAAAAACGACAGCCGTGAGAAGTGCGCGCGCAGAAAACCAAGAAGGCCGACACCCCGGGAAGTTTAAAATAAAAAAATTGAACTTAGAAAAAATCTGAAAATTTAAATTCAAATATTCGCGCCAGAAAACCAAGATGGCCGACGTGTAATTCCAGAAGCAAATTAAAAATGGTCGCGCGTAATTTAATCGGAAGCTAATGCGTAATTTCATCAGTAGCACATATGAAAATTAATTAGATCAAACCGCGAAATTAATTAGATCAAACCGCGAAATTAAATCCGCGAAATCCGCGAATTAAACCGCGAAATCCGCGAATAAATCCGCGAATTAAACCGCGAATCAATTAAAAGGAGTGGGGGTAAACTAGCCCTGTTCTACTCATACTGTATATAGTTCTTATCAGTTTATTATAATAAATAAATTAATTAAAATATCTTTCATTTTCCAACTGCATTCCGATCGCTGTACTCGTTTTTCAACACCGTGTAATCTAGGACACAAATTGAGCTCGCACGGGAACGAAGTTTCCGGGTAGGAAATGTGGGGAACGAACTTTCCGCAAACCGCAGTACTCAAGGTTCTTACGTTGTATTTCCCGATAAATAGTTTTACGTTTTGTTTGGTCTTATTCTGTGTGGTTCTTCTTGACGAATTTTTGCCCCCTCCCCAAACTCCGCGGGGCAGAGTACCTCAGTAGTACAGAATTCCTACCATTTTGTCCGACCTGCCGGAAGTCTAAATTTTGGAAATTCGACATTTCCATAAAGATTATTTTGGGGTTGGTTTAGCCTTAAAACGCCACGGTGGCTAGACGGGTTGGCGAGTTGGATAGCGGGATAGGAGGGAGGATGCATTGGGGGTGGGAGATTAAGGTTAGGACTTGAGTTCTTCCCTTATTTCGAGGGGGAGGGGGAGTAGTAGACCTTTCCCCCTTGGAATCTTGGAGGAGTGTCTACCAGCTACCCCTACTACCTACATGTATATGAAATTCGATATGAAATTGGATTGTGTAGGGCTGATACCATTTTCTGCAATCATAAACCTTTTCCATGACACAAATCGCACTCTCATGAGTCATGACAATATTCACCAAGCATTCAAATCAACAAAATTTAAGTTCCGCGCGTTAATTTTTGTGCACGGCAATAAGGTTGAATGCAGAATACAGATTATTCCATAGCGCATGCAAATGTGGTCCTTAATATCAAGCTAGACCGCGGAAAATATTGGTTCAGCTGACGGTGGGGTGAAACTGTTCATTTTAATTTGTCTTCGAACATTTTGCTAGTATTGGATAGTGAATTGTTTCATTTCATTCGATAACTATAGTGAATGATTTCGTAATGAATGAATAGTTTCAGTACTATCGAACTATTCGAATGAATCGATACTATCAAACTGTCCACTAGTTTTCATTCGATAGCGCCCATCACTAAACAGCAGTAATTATCCTCAACTCAGGTGCTCTTCCACCAGAATTTAAAAAGTCTAAAATTATTGTGTTACTAACAAAGCCAGGCAAATCCCCCATTACCGCAGAAAACTACAGACCCACAGTGCTGCTGATATCAGCTTCAAACTGCTAGAGAGGCTGTTACAAATATTTTCTTAAGTTTATTTATGCATTTATTCATTTGTGCCCAGCGTAAATTGTTGTCGCCGGCGAGTTAACCTTGGTTATCAACGTTTGGCTCTTCGAGGGACCTTATCAGCCTTATGGCAAACAGCACACCTAGTACATCAATAAAACGAAAATTAACAGCTATAAATGACTGCCATCAAAAATATATATGTTCAGAACTCGCTCCATTATTCAAAAACAGGTACTACTTACCAAAAAATTTAGAAGAACAGTTACCAAACGAAACACAGGACACATCACAACAATTAAAAATGCCCCCAATTTTTTGCATGATGTAAACAATTATCAAGTAATAGTTAATGTTATCAAGGCCCTAACTACAAGCGAATTTACCACTCAGCACAGAACAGATAGACTAAAAATAAACCTAACCACAATTGAAGTCTATCGTATTCTATCTAAATACTACACCGAAAATGAAATACCTTATTATACATACCATAATCCAGGACAAGAAACATTACGTAACGTGCCAATCTCTCTTAAAGTTCAAGAAAATTACAATGAACTTATTAAAACGTATCCCATTCAAACAGTGACTACATTATTGAATAAAGATAAAGCACCCATGCCGCTCTGTTTGTTCAGCTTACAAAAAACGATAAAGCGAACGAAATTTTCAAATAGGATAAATTGTTGTATTCAATAATTAGTGTGGAACCTAGAAGTAAACCGAAAACTATCCCTCAGTGTATGCGCTGCCAACGTTACGGCCATACAAAAAATTATTGTCCCCTGCAACCCCGTTGCGTTCAATGCAATGGTGAGCATCCATACAAAAACTGCATCAAGCAACCTACCTGTGTCAACTGTGGTGAATCCCATTCTGCAAATTACAAAGGCTGCTCATATTATCAAACAATTAAAAATATAAGCAGTCAATTTAACAATAGTAGATCGAACTCAAGACAACAACCACAAAGAGTACACTCAACAATACCCAATTAGCCAGGATCTCCTAATGTTTACACATCCTATGCTCACGCAGCCTCGCCTAATTTAAACAAGCATAATATTAATATTTCTATTACACATACAACTCAAAACTTCAACGACAATTCACTCATTAACTCAATTCTCAACCAAATCTTTGAATCTTTAAAACCCCTCATCACAGAATTAATCTCTAATGCCATTGCCGAATACTTTAATAATGGCAAATAATGACAAAAAATTAATTCACAAATTAACTCTTCTAAATTTTAATGCTAATGGCATCAAAAGGCAGCAAAATCTCTTTACTCTTTTCCTTGCAAGATACGATATAGTCATAGATTGTATCAGTGAAACACATCTAATTAATGATAAACCGCTGCGAATTATTGGCTTCAATATTTATAGAAAAGACAGGGATGCTCGTCGTGCATCTGGTGGTGTCTCCATAATAATCAAAAGGAAAATAAAGCATCACCCAATAACGTTGCCTAACCTTACATCAATTGAAACAATCGCTGTCAAAGTTCTGATGGAAAATGGCAGTGAACATTAACAAGCCTCAGTCTAAGCTCAGCGGTAGATTCCACAATGGCGTCAGCGTAAGAAGGGGGGTGGGCGTTACCCTGGTCGATTCTAGTAATTGGTTGGTGTAACTTTTAATGCTTTTATTTCTATGGACACGATTATAGGTACAAACCAAACTTAATATTATATATACAAAAAAGAAAAAAAGAATTAAAAAAATACGACAAGAAATATATACACAAAAGGGTCCTCTAGACCCGGGCGCTGGGAGCGCGGGAGGTGATGGGGCGGCCTTTCTTACTGGCCGGAGGCGGGGAACGCGGCCTGGTCGCAGTCCGGTCCTTCCGGGAAGCAGTCCGCGGCACGGCTTGTAACGGGCGCTGGGTGGTCCTCCTGGGGCGTCGGCGGACCGAGCAGGCCTCTCGGGGACAGTGGCTTCCTCCTGCGGTTGCAGCGGCGGCGGTGGCGACTGGCGACGGGGCGGCGAGCTGAGAGCAGCGGCGGCGGCAACGTCGGTGGCAGTGCTGATCTCCTTGGCGGAGGCGGCGGTTGGCGGCTTCCTTCTGCGGTTGCAGCGGCGGCGGTGGCGACTGACGACGGGGCGGCGGGCTGTGAGCAGCGGCGGCGGCAACGTCGGCGGCGGTGGTGATCTCCTGGGCGGAGGCGGCGGCTGGCGAAAGTGGCTTTCCAAAGACGGCAGGCAGCAGAGTCCAATGCGTAGGATTGGCTCTAAGTCCACGAGGGGGATAGGCTCTGGAGAGGCTGGAGCTGCTAGCTGGTCCTGGACGCTGAAGTGGCTCGAATCCCAAGTCCCACGAAGACGGCAGACAGCAGAGTCCAATGAAGTGGATTGGCTCTAAGTCCACGAAGATGCGGCAGACAGCTAAGTCCAGTAGATGAAACGGCTGGTGGTCCTGGAGCTGAAGTGGCTGCTGGTGGTCCTGGAAGCTGAAGTGGCTGCTGGTAGTCCTGGAAGCTGAAGTGGCTGCTGGTAGTCCTGGAAGCTGAAGTGGTGGCTGGTGGACTCTCCTTGGCTGAGTTGGCGATGGAAGGCTGGATGGTTCCTGGTGGACTCTCCTTGGCTGAGTAATTTCTTACTGCCAGCGTCTGACTATTTAAAGGAGCCAGTCCTTTGTCCAACGCGATCTCGACGCTCATTGGTCGAAGTAGAAGGGATGTTTTGCCCAATTTCGATATATTTCGGAATTATAGCCTTTAATTGAGCGGCGTGATCAATTATCGACTTGATTTGAATCGCAATCAATAGTTGTTGAAATGCCGATTCTAACGACACCCAATTTGCTATGTTTTGAGTAAAAATTAGCTCAACTTGGAATTTTTAATTCAGTGTTCCGCGTAAAGCTTAATTAAGTATTATTCTTATGGCGTGTGTTAAAAAGTTTATTATGCTTCGATCGGTTGCGCGCTATTTTTATAAGACTTTTGAGACCAATTACGCTTTTCTGGGATGCTTCCTTCGTTAATTATACTTTAATTTGTAATATTGTCTCCTTGCCCGCTGTATTTTGTCGTGGCCCGGCTTTCTCCGTTACAAAGGCCGCTGAATTTTTCGGCCGTTCTCCCGGGCGCGCTCCAGCCGCATGTATTTGCTGTCTGATGGAAAAATTGCTTTTACTCCACCTGTATATGTGCTAGCGCCCTGCGGTTGGTTTTATTAGGTGGCGGTTGATTTTTCCTATCTTCAGGTACCCTTATGTGGAGTTTTGGATTTGGCGCACTCTGATTTAAGCGCGTTTTAGTGATCGAACTGCGTTTATTAATTTTCGCTGCGGCGCCGTTTGGTCGGCCATCCGTTGGCCCTTTTATTGCCGCGGTTTATACTTGCGAATTGGGGGCTTCTTTGAGTTCGCGTGCCGCGATTTATTGTTTTATGGGGGTAACCGTTTTCTTACAATTTTTGTAGGATCGAGGCGATTTGCTGGTGAACAGATGTTTGAGCTCTTTGTTTCGTTCGCCGTGTACTTGGCGACGTAAATTTCCTTTGTTGCCTTGTTCTGTTCACCGATTCATATTAACTTCCTTTAAATAACAATGACATTGCCTCTTTGTTTATAAGTAATAATTCAACGTTGCTATTAGAAGACCTAAACAGTAAACATAATAATTGGGGTTGTCAATCAAATAATCCAAATGGAGTAAAACTGCACACCATTACCTCAAGACTAGGCATCCACATAGCAGCTCCCATCGAACACACCCATGTTCCATACAAGACTAACCAACTTCCGGATATCTTAGATATAGCTTTAGTTAGAAATGTTGTACTACCATTGCAACAAACCGTAGTCTGCGAGCTTGAATTTGATCATCTACCGGTCGTTATTACTTCTAATTCTACCTTTACCCCTAACAAACCTGTTCCAAGACTAATAACTGGCAAAGTTAATTGGGAGTATTTTCAAGAAAGATTCCATCAAAATCTAGTTATTAACCAAATAGAAACACATAATGATATTGACAACAGTATTAGCACCTACACAGAATTATTAATTAATACAACGAAAGCTGCTACAGCTCCCAGTACTAATAAGCGGTACAGACCTTCATTAGATCCGACTAAATATATTTTAAACCTAATTAAAGAAAAAAACAAAATAGGAAGACTTTGGAACAGAACAAAAGATAGACAGTACAAGCCAATGTTAAATCATGTTACTCATCAAATCAGATATGAGCTCGATAACTTACCAATTTCGTCCTACCAACAACACCTATCAAAAATAAACCCCAATGATAATTCGTTATGGATACACACTAAAAGAATTCTACACAAGCACGAGAAAATGTATACATTAAAACATAATGGAGATAATATAGAAAGCGATGAAGAAAAATGTAATCTATTTGCTCAGCACCTAGAAGAGGTTTTTAAACCCAATCCTTCTCATGGTCAATATGAACAGCAACACAAAGAACTTGAATCTTTAGCTAAACGTAATATTCCAACAATATCCTGAAATTTAGACCCAACGTCACCTCGAGAAATTCAAATCATCATTAATAAACTCCCACTTAAAAAATCCCCCGGACATGACCTAGTACCCAATATTGTTCTGAAAAACGTAACCATCAAAGCTAATGTTTTCTTGGCAAATTTGTTCAATGCCTGCTTAAGAAGTGGCTACTTTCCTAACAACTGGAAGCCAGAAATTATATTATTTCCTAAACCTAAACCTTACTTGCACTCTATCAAAGCTGCTTGAAAAAAATATCTATCGACGTCTCAGTGACATATTTGACGCTAAAAATGTTATCCCAGTAACGCAATATGGCTTTCGCAGTAATCACTCAACTACTCTCCAATTATTACGGTTAACGAACAACATATCCAATGGGTTTGAAACTAAGAAGCACACGGTAGTAGCCTTCTTCGACATCTCACAGGCCTTCGACAAAATATGGATAGAAGGTCTTGTCTATAAACTTATTCAAATTGATTTACCAACTTATCTTATTCGAGTGATAGCATCGTTTCTAACAGATAGAACGTGCAGGTTTAGAACCAACTCACAATATTCAAACTTAATAAAAATTACACATGACATACCTCGCTTTAACAATGTGGAAATTTATGTATGCAGATGATACTGCGTTTATATCTCAAAACGTAAATATTCAACAAGCGACTGATGTACTCCAAACTGCAATCGATCTCTACTGTCAATGGTGTAATATATAGAGAATTCAACTTAATACTTCAAAATTTTTCAAGCTACGACGACCTATTAACCCAGCTGAACTGCAAGTGAACGCAATCACAATTCCTTGGAATCCTAATGATGACGCAGTGAAATATGTGGGAATGTACTTAGATCAAAAACAACGTAGTACTGGCATCCAAATGGGCTTTAGTTCTGCGCTAGCCTGGTTGTTCAAGTAATTTTTTTAAATGCATGCTATTAAATTAGAGTCACCATTCGTACGTCATTCTGACAGGCTGTATGTTATTTAAACTTGCCGTCCTACATAGAAAATTGTATGTCAAAATGCCCTGCATTAACGAATATACGATTTTTGGTACTTACACATTAATAGAGTGAATGAGTTTAAAAATTAGTATAAAAAACATAAGACTATACCATGATACCGCTGTTTTTATTTGTTTGCTCTCCGTACCTACTATCGTTTTATTTTAATATATCGGCAGGTTCTTCTGTTTGGAAATTTGTTGGTGCTTGTGTCCTTAATCTAATCTGTGTAGAACCCAAGAAAAAATTGCATTTGCAATAAGGATTCCAAAGAAAATGGCTTAAAATGGGTAGAAGTATTTAATCATTGGTTTGTAGGAGAATTGCATATTCAAAATTGAAAACAATCTGCTTGTGTCTTCCAGGGACAAATGCTTTAAAGAAAAAGACTTTTTCAGTAACTAATAAATTGTGCAGTGAAGAGAAAATACAATTAACAATAGAAACCGTAAAATATATGCTTTTAGTAAAATGCAAACATTATTGCTATTCTAATACCTAATTCAAAAAGTTAAAATAATGTTGTTCATTGTAGATAAAATAGCTGTATGCATTTTATGTAGACTGTCCATCATAAGTGACATATTTTAAATATGGTCACGTTATACTAAATGGCGTACTGAAATTCTAAACCTAGCCTACTTCATTCTCTCAACCGAATCAGTAAAACCTGCAACCCAAGTTACAAATATTTACTGTAAGTTGATTACTATACTCCGCACTGGTATAGCGAACAAGACATACCATAGAGTATTCTGAACTCAATAAAAGCATTAGAAAGAAATTAAACAAAGAATTAAGAAAACAACAAAAAGAACGAATTGAAAAAATTATCGAAGAAAACAAAAACTTGAAACTTATGAGACCAGAAAACAGGTAAAAAGAAGATTAAAGGACTAAAAAATGAAGAAGGAATGGTGCTATGGAACACATAGAAAATGTCTGAAACTATTGAGAACCATAATGTTTGAGGCTTTTGCCTCAAATTGTCAATATTATAATTAAATTTCGGCTTAGAGTTCGTCGTCTTTGTAGATAAACACCCAGCATTTGTTGGCTTAATGTGCCTAACACCTTGTGAACTCAAGCAAGGGTTTGTGTAACGGTTATGTTCTTTGGTGGCTCGTGAATTCTTACAAGCAACCCTGATTTTGTCCATGTTATTAGAGTACCTTGTGAACAAGGATACTTAGGCACATTTTTCCTTTTACTGTTTGGGCACCCATATAGACTAACGTTTCATAAGACATTGCAACTTGAATCATCAGAGTCAAAGTTGCTCTAGAGCAACCCTAGAGATCCCAAAAGGGCTGGAGTTTAAGGAGGACAGAAAAAAATGAAAAACAATGAAATAAGGTTCAAAACCATTCAAAGACAGATAAGACAAGAAACAAGAACAGCAAAGGAAAACTGACTAAAATGCAATGTGTAGAAATAGCAAATCTAGAGCAAAAACATGATACATTTAATATGCATAAGGTCAGAGAAACAGTTAGAATATACAAACGTAATGCAACTGGGAAACTATATGATAAGGACGGCAAAATTATTATTAACAAAAAAAAACGTATATGTATATCCGAAGTTTTTGAGAACAATAGACTACAACAACGTTTAGAATTCAACAGCCGAAAACTGCCTGACAATAACAATAGATGAAGTTACAAAGTCAATAACACACGTAAAGACGACATCTTCTGGGCCATACAATATTTACACTGAATTTCTAAAGCTATTTGATACAGACCGCATTCATTGGTTCACAAAAGTATTTAATAGTATATATTTTAACGGAGAAATAGGTATTACCTATCAAAAGTAGGGCTAAAATTTACATTTATTCTACAATTTAAAATATCAAGCGTTAAGTACTGTAGTGACTTCCGCACCATCAGTCTAATGAGTCACCCCCTAAAACTTTTCCTAAAAATAATCCATCAGAGAATTATCCGAAGAACATATCAATGCACGCAATTTGGATTTCAGAATGTGATCGAAACAAGGAAAGCCCTATTCAGTGTCCACGTTATTTTTTAAAGATGCAGGGATGTCGCTGCGATATGTATTATGCTTGTTTCATCAGTTATCAAAAAGCTTTTGATAACGTACGACACAATCAACTTATTGAGATACTGAAGGGAATTAGGCTGGAAGATCGAGATTTGCGAATTATCAGCAACTTATATTGGAACCAAACGTACAGTCGTTTTCATTAAAGTGTTGAACAACGTTTGTGATTTGTGATTATAAATTAATTACACAAAAGTTAAAAAATGTGTTGTATATACCAATCAGTGGCGTAACAAGACGGTAAGGCGCCGGTGTGCAAGAATAAATGATAGCCGCTGTAGACAAGAAGTTTCAGAAAAAAGAGGGGGGGGGGTAATTTTCTGTCATGCAACACTTTAAATTTAAAAGAAAATTAATAAGCTCTCTTCTTAACATGAAAGGTTACTTACTGCAAAATAAAAAACATTTAGATGTTTCAATCTTTTATTAAATATAACATAATAATGATAATAATCTCGTTATTCCCTATTGGGACATAGGGTATTCGTATATTCTCTCCAGTTGTCATTTTCCTTTGCTCTTTGGCTCAGTTGTGCTATAGTCTTTCCTGTCTCTTGTTTTACAGTTCTCCTCCACGTTTTTCGCGGGCGTCCTCTGTTTCTGAAACTCTAAAGTTTCCAATCAAAACTTTTCTACAAATTTCAGTTTTATTTTTTCGCAACTTATGCCCTAACCATCCATATTTGCTTCTCCTAATTTCTATATTAATGTCCACCTGATTTGTTCGGTCCCAAAGATCTTTGTTCGAAATAATGACTGGGCACCTAACACCTATTTACAAACACCTGCATTTTCTGCTTTACCAGTTCTGTAACCGTCCACGATTACGACCCATAAAGTAGAACAGATTTTACCATTACATCAAACACTCGCAAAATATAACATGAAACATAAAAATACATAGGAAAATACAAAAACAAAAACCACGTAAAAGGAATACAAATTTAAATAATTCACAATAAAAATAAAATACCGATGGGGCCACAATTATATATAACAGCAATGAGATAACATGAACAAGAAAATAACACATAACACATAACACACGTCATGAATTTGACACATCCGGGTGTGATAGCGAGGATACGGAAGCTCTGACCTTCTGCCTTGCAGGCCAAGCTCCTTCATGGGGTGTTAGTGCCTCAACACCAATATTTAATACTAGTACGAAGATCGAAATTGTACAATTTGCTTTAGTAAGCCGTCATCGAGATCAGTTTCATACGTAGTTTGAAGTAATTTGGCACTCTCTATGACCTCTGCATCTCAGGCAATCGTCAGAAATTTGCGGTTTAAACTTTGAATTTATAGTATGTTACTATGCACTATGTACTATGCAATCTAAGAATCACAAACACACACTAGAGCTGCAACTTCTAATCTACTCAAAAGGAGAAGACTGCGCACTCAAAAGAGCCCAGTGGCGCTCACGTATCATAGTCTGTTGTCGCTTTGAACCTCTATTCTAGGAAAACTTTTATTTTCACAAAAAACTCCGCTACCGCGGCGCCTATATACATTCCGCGCGGAGGTTCTTTGCACCCCCTGCACATATGATAGTTACGCCACTGATACCAATATTTTGAAAGTATACATCTAGGTCTACCTATAGATAATCATACAGCGAGAGCCTTTGTTGAGTAATAACGCAACCACCAGGAAACAATAATTAGTAAAAGATGGTACTTATTAGAAATCAAATGTCAAATACAAATATTCAGGAACGCATATAAGAAGATGTTAAAACTATTTGGATGTCACGATATATCCTTGCCAATAAAAATCAAACTATCGAGATGCTAAAGATTTCCGGTAGTGCTATATAGAGTTGAGTCTCAGACTTTTACCGAAGTTTGTGTTAAAAACCCGAAATATTTGAAATATGGCCACACGGACATAAGAGTCAATCTTTAGAAAACTTATGAAGAAGCTGACGGCATGAGCAGCAAAACATCAAGTTTCAAGTTTTCAACCCGGAAGAACCTACCATTATGGACAACGGCCGTGAAAAGCTGCATTTAACTAGACTGCATTTTATTTTTTAAGGTGATCACCCAGTATATATTTGAGCGAAAATGTATTCGGTTTCGTGCAAGGTAGACATCTACTCCTCATGAAAAGTGTCTTTTTCCTCCAAAAAATCGTGTTTCTTTACCGATACGGAACTTTATTCGCAGCTTAGTTATTTCTATAGCAGAGGGGGCTAGTATTACCTCACGTATTCGATGTTATCACCTACCTATATAAAACAGGAAACTACATTTGCTTCTTTACTTAATCAGATTTTACGATACGAATTTTTAAAACCTGACATCTTAACTACGTTAAGATAATAGTTCAGGTATAATTGCAATTTAACAGTAGTAGGAATGGGCATGATCGATATCGAATCAATTGTGCTTATCGAATATTCAGTTTATCAGTTATTGAATACTATCAACTACCGAATGAATCATTCATAAGAAATCCCTCATTAATTATATTAGTTCACCAACCGTCTGCCTGAGACTCTACTCATGTTTATGATAAACAGCATAAAAATGTAAAATACAATATTATGTTGCCCGCGGCGGGCAGCAAAGAGGTAAAAATCTGTCATATTTTGATTATCTTCTTCGACCTTTATTCGATTCATTTTTGGATGTAGGTTTCCTCAATTTTCTTCCATTGTCTTCTATCTTGGGCTCTTCTTTGCCACATCAAGCCCGCGTGTTTTTTCACGCCGTCCTCCCATCTCATCTGGGGTCATTCTCGCTCTCTCTTCCCCAGCCAGGGGTGCCAATTCCATCTTTCATAATTATATCTTGCGTTATGGTCGGCAAACTGCCATTTTAATTATGCCACTTGTTTTCTTATGTCTTTAACTCTCGTTCTTTATCTTATCCAGCTGTTTCGTTTTCTATCATTTAAGGTTATGTTCAGCATTTGTCTTTCTATTGCCCTTTGTGTCACCGCTAATATTTCCATATTACGCTTGGTCAACGTCCATGTCTGTGCTCCATAGGTTAAAACAGGCAAGACGCAGGCGTCAAACACTTTTGTTCTAAGGTGTTGCGGGATTTTTCTGTTTTTTTAACATGTGGCTTTGTCTACCGAACGCGGCCCATCCTAATTTTCTTCTTCTTGTGATTTTCTGTTTCCTTGTTTTCTTTATTCAATTTAATACGTTGGCCTAAATATAAGTACCTATTCGTTTATTTGTTCTAATGTCTGGTTATCAATGGTTATATTTAGATGTTCTTCTGTATTTGTCATTACTTTCGTTTTTGAAACGTTCCTCTGCAATCCCACTTGTTTGGATTGTTCATTTAGTTCTTGGTTCATCGTTTGTAACTGGTCCTTGATTTTAGCCACTGACATGGTGTCATCTGAATACTTGAAATTATTAAGAAATTTTCCTTTGATGTTGATGCCCTTTGTCTCCCAGTCGAAAATTTTAAAAAGGTTTTACAGGGCTGCTATAAATAGTTTTGGTGAAAGAGGAACTTCTTGGCGTACTCCTCTATTTATAGCATATTTTATACTTGCTGTTCTTGTATTTCGATGTTGGTTGTTGCATCCTGATAAATATTGTGGATCAGTGTCATGTATCTGTGATCTATTTTTGCATAGTGCTTTTTGAATTGCTCATTCTTCAATGGTGTCAAACGCCTTCTGGTAGTCTATTAGCGCAATGAACAGAGGCAGGTGGTATTCATTCGCTTTCTCTATTAGTAGTTTGACAGTTAATAAGTGGTCTGTGGTGCTAAAGTTTTTTCTAAACCCTATTTGTTCATATGTAAGGAAGGATTCTAATTTGTTATTAATTCGTTTTAGAATTATTCTCGTGAATATTTTGTAACTGTGTGATAGGAGTGTGATTGGTCTATAATTTCCAAGGTCTTGCTTGTCACCTTTCTTGAATAGTAATATTGTACGTATTTGCCTCGTTCCACTCGTTTGGCATTGTACCTGTTTCTAGGCATTTGTTGAATAATGTTTTAAATATTTTTATTACTTCTTTTTCCCCGTCTCTCAGTAATTCTTCTGTCATGTCGTCTCTTCCGGGTGATTTGTTGTTTTTCATTTCTGTTATTGCACTAGTTATTTCTTATTCTTCGATCTCTGGTATGTCTTCCGAGTTTACATTTAGGCTTTTATTCTTTAACATTTGTTCCGTTTGATGCGTGGGATTTTGTTTTGACTCGTAAAATTTGCTATAGTTTTCTTTAATTATTTCCTCTATTTCCTTTGTATGTCTTAACTCTCTTCCTTCCTTATCTTTTAGAGCTAGAATTCTTGTTTTTCCTAGTTTGGGTCGTAGCACCTTCATGTTTTTGTTCTTTTCTATTGTCTTTTGTATTATTTCGTTTTGCTTTTTTAACCTGTTTTCTTTTATCAATCTTCTTATTAAGTTTTTAGTTCAACGTATTCAACAGTTTTTTGTTTTTCTTGTTGGTTCATTTCTCTTCTTATCTTTAACATTTGTTTAATAGTAGCCGATAAGAACTCTGTTGATGTTAGTATTTTATTTATTTCGTTTACTCCCATGTTTTCTAAGTTCTTATCTTCTATCCGTTTTTTAATTTGGCTTTGATATATGTTTATATTTTCTTTTATTTTATCGGAATCGAATTTCTGTCTTCTCTCTTTTTGTTCTTGTTAGTTTTGTGTTCAGGTTGAGCTTTGCCCTAACCAATCTATGGTCACTTCCTACAGTGCAAGTGTTAAGGACACTTACATCTTTTATTATTTCCTTGCTACTTGTTAGTATATAGTCGATCTCATTTTTGACTTGTCCGTTTAGGCTAATCCAAGTCCACTTGTTTTCAGGCTTCCTCTGAAAGAAGGTATTGTATACAGTTTTTCACTTTCTAGGAAGTTATATAGTGTCTCTACCCTGTTATTTCTGGTTCCCAGCCCAAAGCTTCCCACCTTGTCTTCTCCTTCTTCTTGCTTTTTGCTCAGCTTTGCATTGATGTCTCCGACGATCATTTTGTATTTTGTTTTGCAGTCCTTTATTGTCATGGAGACATTTTCGTAAAATCCTTCTACTTCGTTATCTTCGTACGACTTGGTGGGAACGTATATTTGTATTATTTGTTTTGATATTTCGAGGTTTACCTCTATTATTATGTAGGCTATTCTGTTTGTCATTGTTTTGTATTTCTTTACCATATCTGTTGTTTTTCGGGAGACAATAAATCGGACTCCTCCAGTGCCGCTCTCTTCACATCCATTGTGATACAGTGTGTTGCCTGACTGGAGTTTTATTGCATTTTCTCCTTTTCTTCTCACCTCCTCTATGCCAATCACATTCGATTTGATGTGTTTTACTTCTTCCTCTATTTCTTGGATTCTGTCTGTAGTACTCAAGGTTCCTACGTTGTATGTCCCGATAAATAGTTTTACGTTTTGTTTGGTCTTCTTCTGTGTGGTTCTTCTTGTCGAATTTTTGCCCCCCCCCCTCCCAAACTCCGCGGGGCAGAGTACCTTAGTAGTGTAGAATTCCGACCATTTTGTCCGACCTGCCGGAAGTCGACATTTTCATAAAGATTATTTTGGGGTTGGTTTAGCCTTAAAACGCCACACTGGCTAGACGGGTTGGCGAGTTGGATAGCGGGATAGGAGGGAGGATGGATTGGGGGTGGGGGATTAAGGTTAGGACTTGAGTTCTTCCCTTATTTTGAGGGGGAGGGGGAGTAGTAGATCTTTCCCCCTTGGGATCTTGGAGAAGTATCTTCCAGCTACCCCTACTACCTACATGTATATGAAATTCGATATGAAATTGGATTGTGTAGGGCTGATACCATTTCCTGCAATCATAAACCTTTTCCATGACACAAATCGCACTCTCATGAGTCATGACAATATTCACCAAGCATTCAAATCAACAAAGTTCCGCGCGTTAATTTTTGTGCAAGGCAATAAGGTTGAATGCAGAATACAGATTATTCCATAGCGCATGCAAATGTGGTCCTTAATATCAGGCTAGACCGCGGTAAATGTTGGTTCAGCTGACGGTAGGGTGAAACTGTTCATTTTAATTTGTCTTCGAACATTTTGCTAGTATTGGAGAGTGAATTGTTTCATTTCATTCGATAACTATAGTGAATGATTTCGTAATGAATGAATAGTTTCAGTACTATCGAACTATTCGAATGAATCGATACTATCAAATTGTTCACTAATTTTCATTCGATAGCGCCCATCACTAAACAGTAGTAATTATTCTCAACTCGGGTGCTCTTCCACCAGAATTTAAAAAGTCTAAAATTATTGGGTTACTAACAAAGCCAGGCAAATCCCCTATTACCGTAGAAAACTACAGACCCACAGTGCTGCTGATATCAGCTTCAAACTGCTAGAGAGAGTGTTACAAATATTTTGGAGTCTAGCTAATGCGACCGTCGAGTGTGGTTGTGCCAGTTATTTTGTGAGTTTTCTTAAGTTTATTTATGCATTTATTCATTTGTACTCAGCGTAATTTGTGGACGCCGGCGAGTTAACCTTGATTATCAACGTTTGGCTCCTCGAGGGACCTTATCAGCCTTATGACAAACAGCACACCTAGTACATCAATAAAACGAAAATTAACAGCTATAAATGACTGCCATCAAAAATATATCTGTTCAGAACTCGCTCCATTATTCAAAAACAGGTACTACTTACCAAAAAATTTAGACGAACAGTTACCAAACGAAACACAGGACACATCACAACAATTAAAAATGCCTCCCATATTTTTGCATGATGTAAACAATTATCAAGTAATAGTTAATAGTATCAAGGCCCTAACTACAAGCTTATTTACCACTCAGCACAGAACAGATGGACTAAAAATAAACCTAACCACAATTGAAGACTATCGTATTCTATTTAAATACTACACAGAAAATGAAATACCTTATTATACATACCATAATCCAGAACAAGAAACATTAAATGTTATCCTACGTAATGTGCCAATTTCTCTTAAAGTTCAAGAGATTTACAATGAACTTATTAAAACGTATCCCATTCAAACAGTGACTACATTATTGAATAAAGATAAAGCACCCATGCCGCTCTGTGCTGTTCAGCTTACAAAAAACGATAAAGCGAACGAAATTTTCAAATAGGATAAATTGTTGTATTCAATAATTAGTGTGGAACCTAGAAGTAAACCGAAAACTATCCCTCAGTGTGTGCGCTGCCAACGTTACGGCTATACAAAAAATTATTGTCGCCTGCAACCCCGTTGCGTTCAATGCAATGGTGAGCATCCATACAAAAACTGCATCAAGCAACCTACCTGTGTTAACTGTGGTGAATCCCATTCTGCAAATTACAAAGGCTGCTCATATTATCAAACAATTAAAAATAAAAGCAGTCAATTTAACAATAGTAGATCGAACTCAACACAACAACCACAAAGAGTACACTCAACAATACCCAATTAGCCAGGATCTCCTAATGTTTACACATCCTATGCTCTCGCAGCCTCGCCTAATTTAAACAAGCATAATATTAATATTTCTATTACACATACAACTCAAAACTTCAACGACAATTCACTCATTAACTCAATTCTCAACCAAATCTTTGAATCTTTAAAACCCCTCATCACAGAATTAATCTCTAATGCCATTGCCGAATACTTTAATAATGGCAAATAATGACAAAAAATTAATTCACAAATTAACTCTTCTAAATTTTAATGCTAATGGCATCAAAAGGCAGCAAAATTTCTTTACTCTTTTCCTTGCAAGATACGATATAGTCTTAGATTGTATCAGTGAAACACATCTAATTAATGATGAACCGCTGCGAATTATTGGCTTCAATATTTATAGAAAAGACAGGGATGCTCGTCGTGCATCTGGTGGTGTCTCCATAATAATCAAAAGGAAAATAAAGCATCACCCAATAACGTTGCCTAACCTTACATCAATTGAAACAATAGCTGTCAAAGTTCTGATGGAAAATGGCAGTGAACTAACTATTATCTCCAGATATAAACCGCCACATCTTTCTTTAAATAACAATGGCATTGCCTCTTTGTTTATAAGTAATAATCCAACGTTGCTATTAGGAGACCTAAACAGTAAACATAATAATTGGGGTTGTCAATCAAATAATCCAAATGGAGTAAAACTGCACACCAGTATCTCAAGACTAGGCATCCACATAGCAGCTCCCATCAAACACACCCATGTTCCATACAGGACTAACCAACTTCCGGATATCTTAGATATAGCTTTAGTTAGAAATGTTGCACTACCATTGCAACAAACCGTAGTCTGCGAGCTTGAATTTGTTCATCTACCGGTCGTTATTACTTCTAATTCTACCTTTACCCCTAACAAAGCAGTTCCAAGACTAATAACTGGCAAAGTTAATTGGGAGTATTTTCAAAAAAGATTCCATCAAAATCTAGTTATTAACCAAATAGAAACACATAATGATATTGAGAACAGTATTAGCACCTACACAGAATTATTAATTAATACAACGAAGGCTGCCACAGCTCCCAGTACTAATAAGCGGTACAGACCTTCATTAGATCCGACTAAATATATTTTAAACCTAATTAAAGAAAAAAGAACAAAATAAGAAGAGTTTAGAATAGAACAAAAGCTAGACAGTACAAGCCAATGTTAAATCATGTTACTCATCAAATCAGATATGAGCTTTATAACTTACGAATTTCGTCCTACCAACAACACCTATCAAAAATAAACCCCAACGATATTCCGTTATGGATACCCACTAAAAGAATTCTACACAAGCACGAAAAAATGTATACATTAAAACATAATGGAGATAATATAGCAAGCGATGAAGAAAAATGCAATCTATTTGCTCAGCACCTAGAAGAGGTTTTTAAACCCAATCCTTCTCATGGTCAATATGAACAGCAACACAAAGAACTTGAATCTTTAGCTAAACGTAATATTCCAACAATATCCAGAAATTTAGACCCAACGTCACCTCGAGAAATTCAAATCATCATTAATAAACCCCCACTTAAAAAATTCCCCGGACATGACCTAGTACCCAATATTGTTTTGAAAAACGTAACCATCAAAGCTATTGTTTTCTTGGCAAATTTGTTCAATGCCTGCTTAAGAAATGGCTACTTTCCTAACAACTGGAAGGCAGAAATGATATTATTTCCTAAACCAAAAAAAGACAAAACGATGGTGAATAATTATAGGCCAATAAGCTTACTTGCACTCTATCAAAGCTGCTTGAAAAAAATATCTATCGATGTCTCAGTGACATATTTGACGCTAAAAATTTATCCCAGTAAGGCAATATGGCTTTCGCAGTAATCACTCAACTACAGGGCCATAGCTACAGGCTTGGGGGCCCCGGGGCAACAAATAATTATAGGGCCCCACGTTATCTTCCCCATTTACCCCTGCACCACTTTCATTTAGTAAGCCGTTTTAAATAGGGTTGCTATTTGTTGTTTCTTTCTGTTAAGATAGAAGAATGGGCATTTAAAACAGACAAAACATATACTTACTTATCACATTGAGTTTAATATAAAACTGTAGAAGCTTGCTAACCAATTGGCTAATGCTTTAGCCTTATACTGCAGCGGTCTCGGTTATTATTATTAATTTAGTGGTAGTCGTCATGGTGTAAAAAATACAAGGTGAAACGTCCCTGGAGATGCGCAGTCATTCAGAAAGTAGAGGGGAGATGTGAACCAATCCCCAATGCGCCTACTCAGGAAATCCATCATGGCCGCGATCATGGTGTAACCATGGCCTCGATCGTATATTGTTGCTGGCACTGTCAGTCGATGTCAAATTCGAGGTTAGCAGGTTAGGTTTTTTGTCAGTCTGACAGAAACTGACGCAAAACCTAACCTCGAATTTAACATAGACAGCGTCTTCAATACTACACTTCAGTACTACCATTCGTGCCCTTTGTAGGCTCATTTCTTATTGGTTGAATTTGTGGCTCCATTCTGTGGAACCTTGTATTCTGTGCTCTATGGTAGTTAATGGTAGACCATGGTTAGATCACACAGAAGGCCATATCTGCACCAGGCGGAGTACCACCTGTTGTTCGACATGCAAGCATGCATATAAAACTCACAAAAAATGCCGCATTTCATATGCTATTTAAAAAACATTAAACAATTTTAGGAATTATATCTTTATAATGTAAAAAACTGTTTCACCTTGAACTTTTTTATTAATTTTATCCCACTTTTTTCTCCCGCAAAAATTATTTTCTTCGGGTCAGCATCGACGCAATGTTGGTAAACCTACCGTTCGGCCTTAGCTACGGTCAGAGGAACTGTCAAGTACATAATACATGCCGTACACACACCAGGATAAAGTTGGCGAAGTAAGCTATGATCAATTATTAACAGATCTGCAAATTCCTTGACGCTGTTCATTTTCCCAAGTTTGCCAGTTTGGTTCAATACTTTTTTAAGACAATTTCGCAAAAAAACTTCATCCGTTTTCGGGGGCCCCCTATGTTCGGGGGCCCCGGGGCGCTGCCCCGGCTGCCCCGGTGGTAGCTACGGCCCTGCTCAACTACTCTCCAATTATTCCGATTAACGAACATCATATCCAATGGGTTTGAAACTAAGAAGCACACGGTAGTAGCCTTCTTCGACATCTCACAGGCCTTCGACAAAATAAGGATAGAAGGTCTTATCTATAAACTTATTCAAATTGATTTACCAACTTATCTTATTCGAGTGATAGCATCGTTTCTAACAGATAGAACGTTCAGGTTTAGAACCAACTCACAATATTCAAACTTATTAAAAATTACTGCAGGAGTTCCTCAGGGCTCAGTCCTTGGGCCAATTCTATACAACGTGTATACACATGACATACCTCGCTTTAACAATGTGGAAATTGCTATGTATGCAGATGATACTGCGTTTATATCTCAAAACGTAAATATTCAACAAGCGACTGATGTACTCCAAACTACAATCGATCTCTACTGTCAATGGTGTAATACATAGAGAATTCAACCTAATACGTCAAAATACCTAGCAAAAATTTTCACGCTACGACGACCTATTAACCCAGCTGAACTGCAAGTGAACGCAATCACAATTCCTTGGAATCCTAATGATGACGCAGTGAAATATCTGGGAATGTACTTAGATCAAAAACAACGTAGTACTGGCATCCAAATGGGCTTTAGTTCTGCGCTAGCCTGGCTAATTGGTTCTACTGCCAGCGCTATGTATGTAGCCTCTTTCAGCTTCCTACGGAAACCATCAAAGCTAAGATCGCAGAACACGTCTGGAACGAAGACCACCGCATACAATGGGATAACGCATCAATTCTAGCTAAAGAGCTACTGCGTAGAGAATTACAAAAATAGTCTACTGTGCATACAGCGGTAAGATATATATAAGTTTAGAACTAAAATATATAACCCGAGCTGGTGGCCTAGTGGTAAGAGAGACAGACTAGTAATCACAGCGATCAGCGGTCCCGGGCTCAAACCCCGGGGGAGGCAAAAGTTTACGAATAAAAGCGTACAGTATCAATCCTTCTCAGGACTAACCAGGAACACCTGAAGACGGGAGTAGATCAAAACTCCCGAAACGTTGTGTGATATACATCCTAGACAGTGGAAAAAGTCCGATAAAACACATCATAATACAAAAATTATAAAAAACATAAAACAGATTAGTAAACTCTTACTGCACTTATTTGTAACTAAGTATAAAGTCAAAAATGAATAAATATAGTATTAAGACTAGGATAAAATATCAAATTACAGGGAAGTCTCTCATGTACAAGCATTCAAAGTCCTAGTACAACTCCTCCTGATTTGCAAATCTGATTTCTAAGACACTGACAACTTTGTCCATAGTCACATTATAAGCCTCTATTCTAAATTTGTCAGCTGGATTTTATAGTTCTTCACAGTGGTGGTTCGCTATTAGGAGCCCAGCAGCAATGGTTCTAACATAACAAAACAATCATTCACAATCTTTTTTTATTTGGAAAACATATTTTTATACTTATTTTTTTATTATTCTTCTCATTTGAAGCTTAAACAAAGTGTAAGTATTTTTTATTTCGTGAATCTACACTGTACGGTAAGTGCTTACTTGCTTTTCCGGACGAACTGGGCCAGATCGAATTGGGCCAGCGTTTGGACAGTTTATGGACTGCAATGGTACTGTGAGAAGAGGTACACTATTTAGCACTGAATTGGGGCGCTTCAGTTTTGGCCCGAGCACTCGAGCCAGTTGCGATTTTGTATATTCTAGGCACACATCTCTTTGTTAACGAAAACATCTAGCGTGGATTCAGTTTCAAAGAAATTCCTCTCCTACTCGTACCTTATTTATAAATCCTTCAGTGTCTTCAGCAATTTTATGAAATTCTCGGAAAATGTTTGCAGATACTTTGAGCGACGGTAAGTACATATAAAAATTATTCTGAACAACAGGCTCTCAGCCTATATTAAGAGGAAGAAGAAGAACATTGCAGTATGAATTATCGCATACTGCCAATATTCATAGTTCGTCGAACATTTTTGTGTGCAATATTTTGGTGCAGCATTCAACCAACATGTTCATACATGGTCGTAATTAACCAGTAGACCACCGCTCCCGACGACTACTGGCCCCGATCACTACAGGCCCATCGCGCTAGCGCCCGATCATCCGGCTCTGGGAACGGGGAAGGGTATTACTGTTTATACTTTCTACAGGCTATATTAATGACAGTGTGGTCAATTTTGGTCAAGTTTCTGATTGGCTGTTACAATATCCACCATTTTGAGTCGTTTGAATATCCCCCATTGAATACTTTTAGCAGTGTATGAATGTTTAATTAGAAAAGTTACTAATGTCTTAATGCGATATTGTCATTTTATTACTTATCAAAAGTAGGTAGTATACTTACTAAAAATGACTTAAGTATCAAAATAAATCTAGTATGTATTATTAGATTCAATTTTTTTCAAAACTTTTGTTACATACGTTACCGTCTTCTTCCAAATTTCATTTTTGCATGGCTTCCCTTATAACATCATTCCATGATTTTCTTCGCCATCCTCTTTTTCTTCTGTAATGTGGCGTCTACCAAAGCACTTGTTTCTATTCAATTGTATCCGTAAGTGATTTATTTATTTTCATTAGTTCTTTAATTCTTTCGTTCCTTACGCGGTCCATTATTGTTAACTTGCAGCATTGCCTCCAGAACATCATTTCTGTGAAATTTATTTTGTCTTTAAGTTTTTTATACAGTCCACCCTTCAGCTTCATATGTAACGCTACTTTTGATAAAAGTACTAAATAGCCTTTTTTTTGGTTTTGATAGATACTTTGTCATTGTATTAGTATTGATGTATATTTATGGTATTGTAAACACAAAAATAAAGTAAGTACTTAAGAATGCAAACTAAATTTTAACCTAGCCGTAATTTTGACTTCAGTAATATTTTATTATTAAATGTCACTTATGTCCATAAAAAATGCACATGCAGAGCTTGCTATGCTATAACAAATGGAGCACAGAACAAAATGGAGTGAACATATACCATAAAAATCTGGTGTGATACACGCACACAACTTCCTTTTACAGTGATCTTATAATTGGCCAAAAATTAGATTTAAATCTTTAAGCATTTGTCAAATATTTAAAAAAATACAGATTCTACAAAAAACGGTGCAAAATAGAGCGTTAGGTGAAGAGACAAATTTTCTCTAGAATTTTAAGCTGAATTCAAAAATGTAATAATATACCGGGTGTTCTATTTAAAATAGGAGTTAATAAAAAAAACAAAAGAAACCCATTTTACAAGTATTCAACTGGAAAATCACCTATCTCACATCAATACACATTAATAATGTAATAAAAATGAGAAGTTTGAAAAAAATCGTTAGAGCCGTTTTTGAAAAAATCGAAAAAACTAAAAAATCACAGGAGTAAACACCTACTTCCGGTTATGCGATTTTCTTGAAAAGCTTGCTGTCGCATTTACATAGTACACACAACTTATATATGAAGTTTCAACCCCATAGGTAAAGGTAAAAGGTTCAGGGTTATTTCAATTCCCCCAACTGGGGGCGGGCTGCTATAGGGACCTTCCGTCCCTCTTCAGCCAAGAACGGGAATTATAGGATGGGTGAGAGAAAGGAGGGGTGGAGAATGGAAGAGAGGCCAGGAAAGGTGGAGAAGTACTGCCCCGGCATTCGCCTCAGAGAAGGTACTCTGTTGACTCAGGAAAACCACCTAAAAACCTGAATCAGAGCAGACGGCCAGGGGAATCGAACCCGCGACCTCCCGAATGCTAAGCAGATGTGATAACCACTACTCTACAGAGCTCGGTCAAAACCCCATAGTACCTCTTTTCGTTTTTGAGATATTCTGTTCACAGACACACACAGACCAATGAAAAAATTATGTATTTTGGGTTCAGGGGACTCTGAAACGTGAAGATCTGTTGAAAACTCAATTTCAAATTTTTGGGGTAAATCCAGTACTTCCTTTATTGTAAAAGGAAGTAAAAATCCACCACGATCTACTACTACTACATTTTAATTTAAATTTTTGGGACAGGGGTAGAGCACCCCCCTCCCTTTCTAGAAAAAGTAATCCGACACAAACAGAATACCTGATATGCGAAATCACCAACTTACATTTTTGTTTTATGACATAGCTGTTATATTATAATCAGAGAGTTGTAATCGTATTGCCATCTAGCGGTTAAAGCATTAGTATCATATAGAGAACTGTAATGATGGTACCAGTCTTTGGTTCACGGCCTCCTGGATTAATGCGAAACTGACGTCTCTAAGCGGCCCGCAGCATTTTTAGTTCATGGCGTTTTTTATAGTTTGGTAGAGGCGCTACAGTACGTTGCTCTTGTGCCCTTGGTTGCATACGTCCACGGCCTCCTGAATTAATATTAATCTAGGAAGTCGTGGCTACGTTACAGATAATTTATCAAAAACCCAACAGATGGCGCCAAAGTACGTTGGCCTCAGAGTCACAAAAATTATAGAAATGTGGCGGGCCGCTTAGAGACGCCAGTCTTACACTAATCCAGGAGGCCGTGCTTTGGTTTCACTGCGTTGCAGTACTCGTTGTCAGGAGGTGCAAATCAGCGCCAGTATATGTAAACAGAGTATCGTTTTCGCGTTTTCCAAACGATATATAAATTTGATAGAAGTTCTACATACTCTTGGATAAGACAAAAACGTTGATGCAAAAACTACTAAAGAAGCCAGAGATTTACTAGCCAAAATCACTTCATTTGACATGATTCTTTCTGCTTTCATTTATCTCAATATTTTCACCATTTTAGAAAAACGGAAACGGGATTTGCGTGTGCGAGCGATAGAGAAAGAAATACCTCGACGAGCGTTAGCTAGGTAGCGAGTTCGAAGCCAGTTCAGGGCAAGATTTTTAAAAATCCTTCAAAGCCGTGGTTAATGCATGAGTAGTTGGATAACACTGATAAAATACTCGAAACTACTTTATTGTCAACAAACACAGTGAGGTTGTTGCCTGAGATCTATTCCATAGCCATCTATTTACAAAAGTCAAAACTATGTCCAACGCTTTCGAAACTCCGACGACCAATCCAAATGTAGGACAACTCGGCTGCAAGTTTAAATTTTTCAAAAATGTATTTTGGGTTACATTTATAAACAATATGGAGGATCTCCACAAAGTCTGTTATTTTTCAATTATTTCTTCTAAATTTGAAATATACGTAATTTTTTTCCCGACAAAAAAATACATCTTGGAGTTTTTACAAAAAAACATAAAAAGCAATAAAAGTTCGTATGTAATAACTTACTTAGAAAATGTAATGTATTTTAAAATAAGTTGCTGAATTGCAGCCTTCTAGGTCATGTCATTTCCAAATGCAACCTAAAATACGATACTGATAATCTGATCTGCACCCTTAACATGCTTAAATTAGTAACTCT
This sequence comes from Agriotes lineatus, assembly GCA_940337035.1. NCBI lineage: Eukaryota > Metazoa > Arthropoda > Insecta > Coleoptera > Elateridae > Agriotes > Agriotes lineatus. The sequence continues at coordinate 62,730,455 of OW679202.1, forward strand.
GATTCGGGGCACGGGCTCTTGCAAGGTAAGTTAAACATGAGCCGCTTGGGCGGGTTTCGGCGGATAATTTGCAATTCGCAGCAAATCCTGAAGTCGGCGAAATTGGTGTTTGTGGTACTAACGCTTGTAGAGCCGTGCGCTGATTTTAAACAGCGGCGTTTGCGGCGAGCTTCGGGCTAGCACCTGAAAGGCCGTATTATTGCTTTCGAACGATGGTTTTAGCGGCGCGTCGCATTAAGTTTGTTCAGACTCTTGAGACCTTACTTATGCCTTCTTGAAGCGGAGCTGTTTCAGCTCGTTGAAGAAAAGAGACGGATCGACTTGGTAAACGCGTGGCAGCCGTTTGAGGTGTCGGGCTATAGAAGAAATCCTGCCTAGTATCCAAGGTGAGGTAGTTACTTGAGCTGTCGTTAGAGGTGTCGGACCGGTAGACTGTACTAGTATCCGAGACGAACCCTGGCAGTTGATTGAGATTTTGGGCCAGAGAGAAACTGGTCCTAGTATCCGCGATGCAGGCAGTTCTTGAGGTGTCGGACATACTTCCGATGACTAGTTACCATTAGCCGAGTGCACGAAGTTTACCCAGGAAACTGCCTGCGAGGTACCTCATCCCACGATGTCGCGCGTCGTGTGCAACAAATACAAGCAGGCAAAAGCGCTGCAGTACGGTAAAACTGCTGAGCCGCAGCAGAAATGTGCGGTAGAGAGTTTGTCCTCGACGGTTACTCGTCAAACGTTTACACGAATACTACGGGTAGTTAGCACAAGGCTCGGGTGCTATTAAAGATAATTAATTGTGTTATGGTATCAAACCGTTTTAAATACACTCAATGGTGCGGGAGGGCCACTTGCTTTATCATGTCCGGGAAATGCCAACACTTGCCCTGGAAATCTCAAAAACAGGTCAATAGCCGCGGCTTGATACGCTCAGGGAGATGGGCGTGGTCCTAGAAACGGTACACCATCGGGCAAGCGGGACGGTATGTATAGGGTGTTGCAAAACATGGGCTATTCATATAAACACGAAACTTTCAGAATGTTATAAAAGGCTGAATCTTCTCTACCCATTAATTAACGGCAAATCCAAGCTAAAAATTATATGTTCTACACTGTTATACAAATCGCTTATACGACCCATCATCATGTATGGTTCCGTCATCTGGGTGACTGCTAGCAAAACTCATATCAATAAAATCCAGGTAGTGTAGAATAAAATAATACGCATCATCTGCAATGCCAGTTGGTTTGTGCGCAACACTCAACTACACTCAGAACTACAATTACTAAGTATTGAAGACTTAATAAAAGAAATAGCCACTAACTTATTTGCTAATATTCACAAGTGCTTCAGTGCTATCTACTATCTCCTCAACACTCCTCCTCCAATACGAAGGCTTAAAAGACGTACACCCACGGATTTAATCTTAGCCAGTGGCAATTCTTTGGAAAGTGAATAAAACATTATCAAGTATGTAACAATATTATATGTATATATTGTACTGACTGCTATACTATTTTTCTAAATTGAATTATTTATTCGAATTTCAATATAATTTACTTATTAAAATCGATAGCGCCTTGAGACTCTTCTTAGGGTTGGTTCGATTATCTAGTTGCTTATTAATTGACATTTTATTCTAATAATGACTTTATATTGTTTAATGACGCGAACTGTCACCTTGTACATCAAACAGTGCTCTACTAATATTTTCAATCAAATATGACAAATATAACTTCTATTCACCTCAAATTGACTCAATATTATACGGTAAGTATTTGATTATAGTTTATTACATTTTTTTGTCTTTTATTTATTATAGCTTCAATAGGACAAACTAAAAACCCACCTTGAACTGATCTTACTCTCCCTGCTTCAATATCACCTCCAAGACAGTACTCCTCCTGATATCCACAGTCCGGAACCCCAGTTAGTCCTGCTGTGATGCACTGCTTACTGACAAACGGCTGTCAGTAGTGTAGTTAGGGGGATTCTGGACCACATTTGACCTTAAACTTTTTTCAAGGTCACGGGCCTAGCCGAGGTCAAGGTCACAGGCCTAGCCGGTGGGCGTGGCCTAGTCGGGGTCATTGACCTCGGCCGCTTCCGGGAATTTTTTGGCCCAGGTCAAGGTCACAGGCCTAGCCGGTGGGCGTGGCCTAGTCGGGGTCATTGACCTCGGTCACTTCCGGGAATTTTTTGGGTTAAAAGTGTAGTTTTTGAAATTTTCCCACGCTAGAGCGTCTGGGATGCAGACATGTCTATTCTTGCAGGATGTTATCAGTAAATCAGAAGCTATTGTTACGCTTATCAAAATTTTCTCAGGCTCGACCGGATGTGAGTCATCGTCTGAGTACGCAGACATGTCTATTCTTGCAGGATGTTATCAGTAGAACAATGGCATCCATTGTTTTAAAATCAGCACGAAATTCGAGAACAATGAAGCTATTGTTGTCTGGAGATTAAAAAAATGTGTTGATCTGCAAAAAATTCAAACAAAGAAACCCATTGTTTTAGAAAAATCACAGTTGGAAGTTTTTGCTAATACAGTTGATGAGTCTAGAGATTAAAATGTGCTGATCTGCAAAAATGATCTTGAAATAAATTTGTCAAGTACTGATGTCTGTTAGACAAACAAAAAAGAATTACCAGGTGTGGGGTTCGAACCCACGCTTCCCTTAGGGAACCAGAGCTTAAATCTGGCGCCTTAGACCACTCGGCCAACCTGGCATGTTCCTGTAATCGGGCACAATGGTGTAATAAAACAACAATGTAAATATATTTGTATTTATTTACCTAAAACATACATGTATAAAAATTATTATAAATACATATCAGCTATTTATTGTGCTACGGATGTCATCTCTGTCTGAACGATTTCCTCGAAGACAAGTTTCGTGCTGCTCCCACACTTGCCACCCGAGATGATATTGTAGCGACGTTTTCCTAATTGTTGCAAGTCAGCATCTGTTAGGCAATCGTAGCGTGCTGTTAGAATGAATCTGAAGTTGTCCAATTCCACCGCCACTTTATTGCCGTATTTAGTCGAACATCGATACACATTTATTATTAGATATTTTTCGTCAATCTTCAAATCTCGTACATTTCCCCACTCTTTAACCTCATTTAAGTTGCAAAGTTTCTGGTTGAAATCTGCCATGTTTTTGGAAGGAACGTGTACAGGAGAATGATAAAAATACTACAGCACATCAGGTTTATATAGCACCAATGAAAATTAAGTGATGAGTCATCACAACGTGGTAATTTAGACAATATTTTTAGCATCAATCCAGCTATTGTGCTGATTTGAAAATCCAAGCCATTTTACAAATACTTTGTTACGTTTTCGTTTTATTACACGTTCAACGAGATGTATGTCTGGATATTTAACTTTTTGAAGCTCAAGATCGTAGAAACATCCTTGAATAGACCGATGGGAAGCATCTTTTAGTAGATAGGTAATAGGATTAGTTAATTTAACTTGATCGATTGTGAATATTTCATTAGTCCAGTTGGGCGTATATCCTTTATCGAATATTGTTCGATATTTGCTAATTCGCACAGGATCGCCAACCTTAAATTTTACATTACTTAAATCTGTCATTTTTATATGATTATAGGCTTGATTGAGAATTTCCTTCTCATTACTCTTATTCACATCAACCGGTCTTTTATCAATTGTACTATGTTTTTTGTGATTGTAGGTGTGACTGACTTGAGATAATAGAGAAAGCCATTTGTATGAACCTTGCAAACTAAACATCTTCCACATAATAGATTTAAGTGTACGATTTACTCTTTCAACGACACACGCTTTTTTCGAGCTAAATGTTGAGAAATGGTTAATTTTATATTTATTCATTAGTGTTTGAAAATCTTTATTGAAAAACTCTTTACCCTGATCTGTCTGCAAGTTCTTCGGAATTCTACCGCTTTCAGATAGTATTTTTTCAGTTGCACTAGTAACTTCCTTAGAGGTTTTGGTTTTTATAGGCTCTAACCAAACATATTTTGAAAATACATCTATAATTACTAAAATATATCGATAACCTTTATTTACTTTAGAGTATGGTATCATTTCTACTAAATCAGCCTGATGAAGATCATCCAATCCTTTTACTATTACACGACGCCTTCGAAAATTTATTCGTGCAGGCTTATGCAACTCATCTACTATTTGAGCCTTAATCGAACTGTTTATTTTCTTCCGGGTCATTTTGAACCTCTCTAAATGAGACAGTTTCACTAACTGAAGGTTTAGGCGGAGGTTTAGTTAGTTTTAGAGAAAAGTAGAGTTGATCAATTTCAGCTTGAATGTCTGCAATAATTTCATTTGCTATTTCTATATTTGTACTAGCAGAGTTTTCGTGTTTGGAAAGTCGATAAATAATCTTATTAAGTTCTTTGTTAAGGAGGGTCTTGTTGACAGAATCCTCTTCCAATAGAAGATTGACTAATCGTTTATGCTGAAGATTAAAATATTCACAGTCATCGTAAAAGTATAGATTTCTGTGCTGAATGTGACGACCGAACTTATCTCTCGACATTGTCGAACTGACTTTATTCAATGATTCCCACCTCTTTTAACTCTTCTATTATACTAACAATTTCATTTCTATGATTTGTGTGACCGGATGCTTGAGAGGCATACAGTAACTTTAATCGATCGACTAACTCGTTCGGATCATCCCAGTAAACATAATCCATCGGTTTATTGCTAACTTGTTTATACATTTGCTGCATACCTTTACCAGAACGCTTTTTAGCTCTTAATGGCACTGATGATGACGAGGGTGATGATGATGATGAGTCAGATTTTATAAATTTCTTGTATTTCGTTTGGTTGAAACCTACCTTCTGCACATTTTTATCAAAATTTCTATGCGCCGCACCTGTTCTGTTTATGATATCATTATAATTTGCTCTATCTGTCGACGTTGGAGTTATTTGAGGATCGTTTTTAAATAGTAATTCGTACAAACCAGGCGTACCTTCATAGCGAACATTTTTTACAATTATATCAGAACCCTTTATATCTAGCTCATCTCCACCAAAATAAAATTGGTTTTTGTCAAAATCATATCTAATTCCATACCTCCCTAGATTTGGTCTTTCTATAAGATAATTGCTTACATATTTCCTAGGAAGTTTATCATACTGTTCTAAGAAAGAACTTATAGCTTGCGGTTGAAATTTGTTTGCTATAGTCGTATTAGAATCATCTTCGGCGGTTTCGCACAATACTTCATCAACCGGTTTTGGTGTAAATAATTCTAGTTTTGAAGATGGGAGATTCTCTTTTTTATTTATCACTTTTGCAACACTTTGCATTTGTTCGGTAACAGGTTTAAAAAATTTACCGAGGAGCTGTTGTTCCACCAACTTACCCTCCTTAAGAGCTCGAACTTTCTGTCTTATAATATTTTTAGTTTTAATAAGTTCTGTCGCTACATTCGATTTCATTATCGGCGCAAGTATGTAAGCGGTAGACGGGTAGACAGCTAGACAGCTAGACAGGTAGACAGGTAGACAGCTAGACAGGTAGACAGGTAGACAGCTAGACAAGTAGACAGCTAGACAGCTAGACAGGTAGACAGCTAGACAGGTAGACTGGTAGACAGGTAGACAGCTAGACAGGTAGACAGCTAGACAGGTAGACTGGTAGACAGCTAGACAGGTAAACAGGTAAACAGCCAGTTAGACAGACTGACAGATTCAAACTAGTTCACACGTCAACAGCTTTCTATCAAATAATAGACATCAGAATTGTTAAATGTATATATACGAATCAAATTCATAACGATAGCGCCCATTATTTAAATCACTATCTTTGTCTATTACCAAAAATCCGTGTTTATGACTATTCCAGCAATATGCGCACATTTCTTTAAATTGTTCGTAAGTCATGTCGGTATTAACATGATCTCGGTAGACCTTCTGTAAATTCATATCGTCCTGCTTAAACAGCACCAGCATGTTAGCATTATCGCGAATAAGATGTTTAGGAATACATGCATATGTTTGACAAAGATAGAAACAGTCTATATTTTTATGTCGACCCATGCTAAAATATTCTCTCATAACGTCCTGTTTGTCGCAAGCAATGTCATCAAAAATAAAAATGCTGTTAGATTTAGCTTGGTCGGGTGGTACAATGTTCACACCATCGCTGTATGTATAGTAGCCAACCTTAGGAATTAATTGAAACAACATACTTAGATATTCAAACTTTGCTTGAAACAGCGATTTTGAATATATATAAATATTTTCAAATCGTACTCCATTAACATCTTTTATTAGCGATATAATGATGTTTGTTTTACCGCAATTCGATGGGCCTAGAATAAGACATCGTATCGTGGAAGGTAACAACGGTCCGTGTCTCCTGCTTAGAGATGCAGTATGATTATCATGATTTTTTATTGGCAAACTATTTTTTAGTTTAACTACCCTCATGACGTCTACTTGGAAACTCATACTAAAACTGCTACGCATATCTATATATATTAAGATCCTAATCGATCAGTTCTCAGTTCTATAAAATGGTTCGACGTCGAAACAACAAACCAGTCCATCGCCGACGAGGTGCTGGTGTACTCAATACGCTCATTAATAAATTGCCTTTCGAATTGCACATACCAGGATATCAATATTGCGGGCCTGGCACAAAACTTGAGAAAAGAATTGCACGAGGAGATCCTGGAATTAACAAATTAGATCAAGCGTGTCGTGAGCACGATTTGGCTTATGCAAAACATTCTGATAATATGGAGGAACGACATAAAGCTGACAGAATTTTAGCTAAAAATGCTATTGGACGTATTAGAGCTTCAGACGCTAGCTTAGGTGAACGTGTCTCGGCTGCAGGAGTAGCTACAGCTATGACGGCAAAAGTAAAAATGGGGTTGGGAGCTAAAAATAAAACTGGTAAAAAGAGAAAGAGGACACCTGGAGATACGCTTACTTTCAATCAGGTAGTGAAAAAAGCACGAACTGAATTAGGAGGAGGACTGCTGCGAGACTTAAGCGATGCTACAAATATTGCTGTTAAAACAATTAATAAAATAAAGAGAAACAAGATTATTAAAACTCCTCGAGTAATACGTGTGCCAAAAACAGGTGGAATGTTACCCTTGATTCCAATCTTTGCAGGACTTAGCGCGTTAGGAGCTCTTAGCGGTGGAGCTGCAGGAATTGCAAAGGTGGTTAAAGATGCTCAGTCGGCAAAAAAACAATTAGCAGAGTCTGAAAGACATAATAAAACGATGGAGGCAATAGCTTTAGGTAAAGGGTTATATCTAAAACCTTATAAAAAAGGATACGGATTGTTCACGACAAAAAACTTGTAATGCAGCTGCCAAACCGGGCTTTGTCAAATATCGATTTACAATCATACGCTAAACGTTTAAAAATTCCTAACTTTCGCGGCATTTTTATGAGAGATGATTTACCAAAACAGGTTCGAAATATAGAATGCGGTATTGTAAATTTGGATGATAAAACCAATCTTGGTACACATTGGGTGGCTTACATAAAACGAGGGAAAGATGCAATTTACTTTGACAGTTTTGGAGACTTAAAACCTCCAATAGAAATTGTGAAATATTTGACAAGTGGCAAAAATGGCAGCTGTCATCCTATTAAATATAATCACCAGGCATTTCAAACTTATGATTCTGTAAATTGCGGACATTTATGTTTACAATTTTTGCACGATGCCATGTGTTAGCTTCCTACCAGTTTACTGCGAGAAAAACCTGTCCAGACCTGTCCAGACTTGTCAAGACTTGCAGATGTGGGGGGATGACGTCATCGTCTGAGGATGTACTTATAGTGTGGGAATTCTGAATTGTACACATTGGCATTATGAAGCAGCAGCAACGATACTATAAATATCGAATGCAGTTCAACCGCTTTACTAAAAATCTGGAGAAATTGAACAGAGATATTGAAATATATTGTAAATTAAAAGATATTTCAAAGGAACTTTCTTGTTTGAAATTAAGCGAGCGGCAGCCAGACCTGAACTTGTTAATAACCCAGTTTAAACATGACTTGGTGTTGTACGACAAAGATCGCCAGAAGTAAAATCAACAAGCAGGTTCACTTTGACCCGATTGTTGAAATTCGTCAGAAAGAAGAAGAAGAAGAAGAGGACGATGAACTTCCATACAATTACTGGCAGTTGTGTGCACTCGACAGGATGAGGTTTAAGAATAGAATAGATAAAATGTCTTTATTGTTAGAACCTATCTTAAATAAACAATTGCAATGTATACTGAATAAGGATGTAAAAGGAAAAATAAAACCTATTGTTTAATAAAAGTTGTTTTATTTCCAGTAAGATTCTTAGAGAAGGAAGAGGAGGAGAATGTAATTAACATTAAAGGTATCTAGATGTTTTGTTTCAGTTCTAGTTAAACCGTCTACTATTAAACATGTCCTGGACGTTTACCTTATCTGGAAATGAATCTGTTCTCACAGCTCAGTATCCATCCATACATCTGGATCCGGAATCTGAATACGTTATAGGATTAATCAGTTTTGAAGCTTATAATACTATACCTAATATTGATTCGAATAATAATAAATTTCATTATACTGATATTGATGGTAAACAAGCTGTAATTGAAATACCTCACGGTTCATATGAAGTTGCCGATATAAGTCAATATATTAGACATGAACTGGGTATAGGTGCAACAAAGTCTAAGCCACCCTCCTCTCAAGCAGGTAGTGCTAATGATATACTAGAAAAAAATATTGTGCAGCACCAAGCAGAACCTGTGCTACATATTAAGCCTAATAATAACACGCTCAGGAGTGAAATTAAATCGTCCTTAGCAATCGATTTTACTGCTAAAGATAGTATTGGACAATTATTAGGGTTCAAACCTAAGAAATTGAAAGCTTATGGTAGATATTTTTCCGATAATCCTGTAGATATATTTAAAGTTAATACTATATGTATTGATTGCAATATCGTAACTGGTACTTATCACAACAGCAATGCTGTACACAGAGTTCATCAATTTTTCCCTACAGATCCGCCAGGATTTAAGATTGTAGAAAATCCCTCTAACGTTATATATCTACCAATCAATACGAAAATTATTGATAACATTGTCATACAAATACTGGATCAAAACGGTAAATTGGTCAATTTCTGCGGAGAAGCCATCATGGTAAGGCTACATCTCAAGAAACAAAATGGTGGTTAGATACAACTCTCAGCAGCAGCAGCAGCCGCACCAAACATATATTAGGGATGATCAGTTTGTTTCGAACATCAGTAGGCTGCCTGCAGTCGATAGATTAACATCTGCCAATAAACTGTTTCTAAAATCTTTAGGTTTGAAGCTAACTGCTACTAGAAGTGACGGCGAGGGGGAAATCAAAAAGAAAAAACATCTGGACTGTTATTAAATTAAATTTTACTGTTAATATTCGAAAAATTTTAATATTCTGTAATATTAAGAGCGCTTGTTTTACATCAAATAAAAATGACGACTTCTGAAATACTAAACGTTACTGAAACAGCTTTTCAAGATAACTCGATTGTCTATGCGGAGAAACATACACATCAGCCCTATTCTTCTACAACATTTAATAATAACGATGAAATACGAATACCTATTTTACATCAAGATGTGTACACTTTACCGTGCAACAGTGTTATATGTTTCGAAGGTAAATTGTTAAAGGATGCAGATAGTAAAGCTACTGCGACGGGATCATTTACAAATTTAGGCATATCTCACCTACTAGATGAAATTAGATATGAACTTAATGGTGTAGTGGTTGATCGTGTAAGAAATGTTGGTATAACTGCAACTATGAAAGCCTACGTGTCATATAATTCGACTCAAAGTATTCGCTTGGAGAATGCAGGTTGGACACCTACCAAAACATCTATTGACGGATTGGTCGATTCAAAAGGTAATTTTCAGATATTTGTCCCCTGCGAAATGTTGATGGGAGTTTTTGAAGACTTTAGAAAAATTTTACTAAACGTTCGACAAGAATTAGTACTTATTAGAAGCAATCAAGATTTAAATGCTGTTATTAATACGGTCGATGAAAAACTTAAAGTAGAATTAACAAAAGTCTATTGGAGAGTACCGCACATTTCGGTAGCTGATGTAAATCGTTTAAAATTACTAAAATACATTGAACAAAGTAGTCAGTTGGAAATCAATTTTAGAAGTTGGGAATTGCACGAGTATCCTGCATTACAACAGACAAAACGACACACTTGGGCAATAAAAAATGTTAATCAAGTAGAAACTCCGCGTCACATTATCGTAGGCTTCCAAACAGACCGAAAAAATAAAACTGTTAAAAATATGGCCCAATTTGATTCTTGCGATTTAAAAAATATTACACTTTATCTCAATTCCGAAAGATATCCCTATGATAATTTAAATCTGGAATTTGCCAGCAATCGATATGCGCAATTGTATGAAATGTTTGCAGGTTTTCAATCATCTTACTACGAGCATGACAATCAGCCTGTTCTTACGCCCGCACAATTCAAAAGTATAGCTCCGCTAGTCGTAATAGATTGTTCTAGACAAAATGAGTCATTAAAAGGCGGTGCTGTAGATATTCGACTTGAATTCGAAACCAATACTGATATACCGAAAAACACTTCAGCTTACGCATTGATTTTATTCGATCGAAAAGTGAAATATAATCCTTTTACCAGTGACATAAAAATAGTTAGCTAGATACTAGTTCGACTAGTTGCAGATTGATTGTTCTTTCGACAACATTAGCGATGAAATTTATAGATATTCAAGGCTTTCAATATAAAAATAGCAACTTTATTTGCAAAGAAATAGCTGTATATGATAGTGATACAAATGTTACAATCCACCGGATAGTAGAACCACCGATACCGTACGAACACCTTTCAAATTCTCTAAAAGATCAAGTGATTTGGCTTACAACTAATTTGCACGGGTTAGAATGGAGCAACAATAATCAACATGACACAATACCATACGAAAAATTGTCTCTGTACATAGGAGAGATCATACAAAGCGGTGATTCCATATTTCTCAAAGGGTTAGATAATAGAAGATGGTTTAAAAAATGCTGATCGAAGAACAAAGTGATAATGTAAAATTTGTCGATTTACCAGCTTGTCCAAATATAAAACAATTAAAGATCTTGTATAATTATATTAATTTTTGTTCTCATCATATTGGTACACGGGTTCAATGTGCCATACAAAATGTTCACATTTTGCACAAGTGGTATAATCAAAACCATTAATCGCAGTTATCGCATCTGCTGTCTACTTGTTCAGACATGTTCAGACTTGTCCAGACATGTTCAGACTTGTCCAGACCTGTTATAGCTTACGCAAACACTGCCTGCAGCCGGTGTAAGGTAGGGGAAAATATTATATATAAGAATACTAATCATAGAAATATTAGTTTTACGATAACAATGATGTCGAAAGCTTTTACCGAAGACTGCTTCTCAAATCATAGTTGGGGTTTTGACTCATGGGCTGACGATCCGTGGAGCCAGGAAGAGGAGGAGGAGGTTATACCCTGGAGTGAGACTGAAGAAAATACTCCTCCTCCACCTCCTCCAATGGGACAACCACACTCCTGGTCGTCTAACATAACAAAGGTGGAGGGCTGCAGCTGTATAAATTGTGCCAACATTCAGGGGTGGTTAAGCCCAACACAAAATTTTGAGGGGTGCGCACCACTACAGCAACCCGAACTGGAACAGGTGTCACCATCACCACCACCCTCGTCACCACCTCCTTCGTTTCAAGCAACATATAGTTTTACACTTCCTGAACCAACACTGCCTCTAGATTTAAATCCCATAAAGATAGAAATTAGGTTAGGTAATAAACTTATACATGTAATTATTAAAGATTAAAATAAAAGACATTTTATTTTTAATATGTGTTTTATTTCATTAATATATACACCGTATTTATCTCATATGCTAAGCAAAACTTGACAAGGAGAGGGAGAATAAATGTACACTTAAATATATGCTTTATTCAATTAATATACCTATTATTTATACATAAGCGAAACAGAACTTAACAATGTGTAAGTATCGATATAATCTTGAGGTGTTGTTGAAGGCCAGGGACCGGAACATGGACCGCTTCTCCAACTAACAGCTTCACCATTTTCAGCTTTTCTGATATTTTCCTGAAGCCATTTAAAAATATCTGTGTGGTGACGTACAACGCTAGGCTGAAATATATAAGTTATATGGTTAGTATTTAAATATTCGAACACGTCTTCTATAAACTTGCTGTGGGCATAATAAGCAGCCTCGAAGACAGCATCATGAAGAAAATATGGATATTGCTGTTGCTCGTCAGTTGCAAATTCGATTCGAGAGCCAGATGATATTGTTTCAATAAGAAAATGCTGCTCGTAGGAAGTAATGTTCTGTAACGATAATTTTGAAAGGACTAAATTAAGATCTGTTTCAGTATTAATTTTCAACTCTCCTCTTCTTACTTCGTTAATAATAATATTAAAGGCAGCTAACATAGTTTTTAAAATTTCATTTACGATAGCGGTTTCAACACTTTTAAAGTGCGTAGCCCAAATAAGAGTTTTGCTCGGTATAGCAATACCAATTTTGTGTAATATATACTTCAAAGTTTGCAAGTCGTTACGTCCTATAGCATTACGTAAATGGAAATTATAGATTTCTCTATTTTTAACATACAGATCTTTGTTCAACCACAGTATATTTGAATTTGACGGTAACATTTTGCAGACTGAGATATCTTAGAGAGAGCTGTTGTTTATAATGTGGTTGGTGGGCAGTAGCCCCAAGGCAAAGTGTCAGTATACATACAGTTTACTATTCTTTTGTCATCATGTGGATCTAAAGCCTTTTTTCTTTGTTTTAAAGAAAATACGTTGTGGGTTTTTGATCTAATTGTTCTCTGATCGCAAAATACTGTTTCGTTATTAAACAGGCAGTCTTTGTAATCCTCAAATGTAATTCTATTCAAAGCAGCTCTGGTAATACCTTTAGCTTTCTTTGAAATTTTAAATTCTCCATTCTCAGCATCCTCTAATGTTTTGAAAGCATACAATTTTGCACGTAGACCAACAAATTCGGTAATTATTTTACAACTCATTTCGTCTTTCATTAGACCTATTACTTTTTTATTAACTTGTGGAAAGTTATATGGATTGTTCGGAGGATAATCGCTTGTATCAAATTTGTGAATATCTTCCCGTATAAAATCGTATATATTTGGAAGGGTAAAGTGATATATGAGACTATCAGTGTCTGTGTACAGCAGTTTTGCTTGATTACCCATCTTCTGTTTAATATAATTGTAATGAAAATCGTATATTAAAATTTTTGAAATATCTAGGATTGAAAATCCAACGAATATTGGCTTATTAAAAACGATTTCCAACTGATTTAATTCTATAAGTACCAAGTCTTTATCTAAAATAGTACAGCTGTGAAAATTTGGTTTTGATATGTATGCACTGGCTCCGTACCTACCTTCCCATTTAGAAATTAACTTTATTGTTTTGTATTTTCTAACATTTTCCATAGTTTTGCCAAATACAGCGTTATTCATAAGTTTATAAAAATCCTTCTCAAAATTATTTTTGGCGGCTTGTCTTATTTTGTATTTAAATCTATGTATGGTTTAAGCCAAGCTGATTGCTTAAATTTTAATATTCTGTGAATTTTTACAATTTTTAGCCCTAAACTTACAGCTTGCTGCAGATTGCGGTAATGTATTACGTAGTTTTCTTTTTTAAATAAAGTGGTTGTCAATTTTGATTGTTTGGATGTTGGTGGTGTATAATGGTCAGGGCATAGAGGCAAATCTTTGTGAAGTTCAAATAAATGTTGAGGATATTCTAAATCGACTTCATAAATATAACCTGTTTCAGAATCTGCCGGAGTATTTAAATGATCAATTTTAGGAATATCTAAATCATTTACCCATTCAAACCCTCCATACGGTAGATATTCAGACATCCCGGCTCCGTACATGTTATTAATATCTAAATATAGGATATACGATTCAAGATCGGCTTCTACGAATTTTTCACCCATATATCGATTATTAGCTTTAGCGTATCGATTCGAACACTGTGCTAACCCTCCTCTAATACCCCTCTCTATGAACAACAGTTGATCTACATCTGTCAACAGCTCAAGTTTAACTTTAGTAGTTTTTAACATTGCCTGAAATGCCAATCCTGGTGCTGTGTAAAAATGTAGAGCATCTAATCCATACGTTTTCATACAATTCTCTCTAAAATTCTCAAACACATCAGCTAAGAGTAGAACATCAACTGTAAGGTACATATCAACATACTGACCTAGAGTTTGCATATTAAATGTGTTTCAAACACGCAGTGCATGTTCATAATTTTCATCTGAAATAGCTGTTCCATGCAGCTGACTAAAAAATTGCGTTTTGTCAGGAAGACTTTTATCATTCAACTTTTCAAAATTGTCTAGGTAGTCGTATGGAAAGATACCCTTACGTAATAGTAATTCAAATTCTTCTTGGCTCTTGCAAAATTTAAGTGTAATGATTTTTAAATTGCTCGGTAAATTTAATGACAATTGTTCTAAACTGCTAGCCATAAATCGAAACGAGTCTAAAAATCTGAAATCAATATTTGTACCATCCACATGTTTTGTAAATGATATAAATTTTTCCTTATTTATAGGCAACAATTTAATATCTCCCATAATCAGTTTTGCCAATGGTTTTATAATAAAATGAGCGTCATAACCACTGAGATTATGAAAGAGAACGGGAATATAATGTGCATCTTTATAGTTAAGATTACAGTGTTGATGAGCACTACCTCTATACTCACCTGTCTGATGATTGTGATCACGTACACGCACGTCTTTATCGGTGAAAGGTTGTTTACAAATGTAATAGCATACCGATTTTTGAAATGAATCGTTTTCCTGCTGGCTAATATCCATAGGCTGTATATTTGACAGTATATTATTTACTTGATATGCTATAGATTGTAATTCTTTTACAAACCATTCCATGCAGTCGGCACCACGATATATATTAAATCGAGATAAACTGTCGTCATATGAACATTTTAAATAATAGGCAATACTAAATGGAACATGTTTTTGATAAACCCTCGCATTTTCGGAAACAACGTTCTGTTCTTTTTCTAAAACACACTCTACGTCCGCGTATATTGAAAATGGTACTTTTTCCTGGTATTTATAGTCTTTAAATTCTATTGTTGTACCTTCTTCGGGCATTTTGATTTTAGTTTCATTTACACCATTACAATTTCTAATATGTCTTAAATGTGATTCTTTAGTTACGAAATGATTTAAACACGTATCACATACAAAAGTTTGAGTTTTTTTCTTATGCATCTGATTTCTAAGTAATCTAGATAAGTTTCTTATCCAACAGAAATGGAACTGCCCCTCATCGTTGGATATCATTAGTAAATGTATAGCATCTTTATTAATTTGAGTATTTTTACTAATATATATGGGCAATACTGAATTTTTACCAAATTTGTTTTTTCTTTCTAGCGTATATACATTTATACGTAAATCATTCATTGTCTCAAATTTTGATATATCTTTTAATTTCATTGGAAATTCTAGTCCCGAGTACTTTAAAACTTTACTGAAATGTGGATATGAAGATGTTCTATCAGAATGCACATTTGCAGGACGTAATGCTGACACTACTGACCACAAAAAACAATATTCGTCATCATTTTTTACGTTAATGACGGCCTTTTTATTTTTAATATCTTAAGGTAACTCAATATATTTACCTACTGTTAATGGTGTGTAATGATTTAAATTTACTTTTAAATGTAATATCTCAAGCAAACTCCAACCTGAATCACGTTCTTGAAAATCTTCTAATTTCGTCAACAACTTATTCTCAACATTAGTCGCATACCACTCTTTTAAATTGGTGCCAGAATCAATTTTTTCATTTTTAGTACCAAACGTTTTTAAATCTATCTCGCCACTACTAGGTTTTATAAAATATGCACTAAATATTACGTTAGCTTTAAGCATTAACTTATCTTTTATAATTTGTTTCACTTTTATTGAGAAACTTCTGTATGCTTTTCCAAGAAATTCTTGTGGTTCCTTATAACCTAAATTTACAATCATACCTGTTCTTATTCTACTGTTAAAACAAGATTCTACATCTTCCCATACCAACTTGTTCTTTTGTTGTTGTTGTTGTTGACCACTCCCTACACCCGCTCCCTTCTTTGCTAATTTTGTTTTTAAATTTCGCAATAATTGCCGTTGCCCCTTTAATAAACTTAAATTTGCCTCTAGCCTGAATGGATTTTCATTTTTAAAACTATGCTTACGTATAAATCGACTAACAATTAAAATGGTTTTATTTACATGTTTAATCAATGTCTCAGCCTCATCACTATATTTTACAATCGCTATCGCGTCTCTGATGGTTTTTATTGAGTTCGAACTTAATTCGGTAACGCTGTCTGTTGCAGACATGTTCGCGCGCGTGCAGTTGTAATACTAACTATTGCAGACAGCCGAGCCGCGCTATTTATTCATCGTCGCAACTGATAATGGAGGCCTGCGTCAGCAAAAAATTCAGACAAAGGCGGCATTCAATTTAGCTGTTGTGCAGTTTTTCCTCAAACAATAGGTTCCTTTGTTAAATTTTTAACAGCTTTGCACATTTCTCAAACATGTCTGGACATGTTTGAAGCTTCACATTCTGTTTATCTGATAATGGCGGTCAGCAAAAATTCCTCCAGACAACAATGACTTCATTGTTCAATTATCATGCAGATTTCTCAAACAATGGCTTTCATTGTTGAATTTTTACCAGCTTTGCACATTTTAATCTCCAGACAACAATGGCTTCATTGTCCAATTTCGTGCTGATTTTAAAACAATGGATGCCATTGTTCTATTTACCAGCTTTGCACATTTTAATCTCCAGACAACAATACCTTCATTGTTCTCGAATTTCGTGCTGATTTTAAAACAATGGATGCCATTGTTCTACTAATAACATCCTGCAAGAATAGACATGTCTGCGTACTCAGACGATGACTCACATCCGGTCGAGCCTGAGAAAATTTTGATAAGCGTAACAATAGCTTCTGATTTACTGATAACATCCTGCAAGAATAGACATGTCTGCATCCCAGACGCTCGAGCGTGGGAAAATTTCAAAAACTACACTTTTAACCCAAAAAATTCCCGGAAGTGACCGAGGTCAATGACCCCGACTAGGCCACGCCCACCGGCTAGGCCTGTGACCTTGACCTGGGCCAAAAAATTCACGGAAGCGGCCGAGGTCAATGACCCCGACTAGGCCACGCCCACCGGCTAGGCCTGTGACCTTGGACCTCGGCTAGGCCCGTGACCTTGAAAAAAATTCAAGGTCAAATGTGGTCCAGAATCCCCCTAGCTACACTACTGCTGTCAACTTGTCAAACCCTTGGCTGCTAGCGGCAATGGCCCCGTTCTACTTCACCAACGCTACTGTCACCTTCCAGAGCTTCCCTCGTTTTGACGTCTTCACGGAAAGTTTGCTACTATCACAGATTATCCCTAATTAATATTCTTCTTCCTTAGCTCGTACTTTAGCAATCTCTGTCGTCAGTAACCAACAGAATCGCCTGAGTCTAGTCGTTCCTCTGCTATCCTCCGTTGATAGATCCACAAGTCCTCAG
This sequence comes from Agriotes lineatus, assembly GCA_940337035.1. Classification (NCBI taxonomy): domain Eukaryota; kingdom Metazoa; phylum Arthropoda; class Insecta; order Coleoptera; family Elateridae; genus Agriotes; species Agriotes lineatus. The sequence continues at coordinate 62,748,179 of OW679202.1, forward strand.
CACTTCCCCAACATATCCAGCAATTAACAACTTTTTAGCCAATGTAACTTCTTATCAATTGTATTATTTAAAATAAACCATTTCCATCCAAATATTATTTTCTTCTTGCTTCTTCTGCTTGCTTGTGTCTAGTTAAAGAACCTTCCAAATTCTCTTCAGTAGGTAACTGTTATAATAATCTTCTTAATATTTCATTTTATTTTCACCTCGTAAATTTGTTAAAACCCTTTTTAAATGTATTTCAATAACTTACATATTAAAAATTAGGGTAAAATGTCTAAGTTTGTATTAAAATCGAAAAATCATATAAAAAGTACATTTTATTTTTTAGTTGTTATTTTCTAATAATCATAACAAAATCTGCTTAGCTCCTATGTTACAATTATTCATGCCATCTATAAATTAAATTTATTTGAATTCCACCTACTTCATCATATTATTTTAATAGAAATTACATTTGTCATTTGTGATATGAGCATGTATTTACTTTATCCTTTTAAAACCCCTACAGAATACGCAAATGTTATCCCTATTATCTTAATTTACCTCAAATTCGAATTCTTTTTAAACTTTTCTAAATTTATTGTATTGATCTCCCAAAGTCTTTTTTAACATTTATCTTCATCCAAAACTGCTCTTTATGTATCCTAACAATATTTTTGGAGTATGAATCTCCTAATGTTATTTAACCGTTATTTTGTAATATCCTTATTATACCTACTATGTATAGCACTCACGTTCTGATCTGGTAAACACACTTGTTAAAAAAAACAAATATTTTGAAAGTATACATCTAGGTCTACCTAGTTAATTATACAGTGTGAGCCTTTGTTGTGTAATAATAATAACACAACCACCAATAAATTTACAATTGTCGCTGTACTAGACATATTTGAACACTACTGTACATATATCTATCGGTAAAGGTACATTTGTACAACATTATATGCACTAATTAGATAACTATCGATCTACTTCATACAATATGATTCGTATCAGATTATATTATAATGTGATATTATCTTCACTTAATTGATGTGTAACGTTCTTAATTTCTTCTCTATGAAAGTATGTTACGGTAAAAAAGCTGACCTGCGATTAATTAGATAAAATAATCAATGGTAGTAAAAATCGCAGATTAAATTTCTTAAAGTACGTACTGCACGGAAGCTCTAAAAATTTTCACTTACCGAGCAGGCTGGATGAACTAGCTCAAATTCGGCGATAAGGTCATGGGTTTAAACCACCAGCTGTGTATCCTGCAAAGTTTTCAAAAGAAGATATGGGCGCCAGAAATCAGATGATTTCGAATAATATAATTAACTACAAGTAATCAGAATTTATTAAAGGCATAATAATCTAGTAATCACCAAATGTAATTTCTGTAATTCATAAAATATTTGAAAATTTTTGCTGCACTATGCAGTCAATACTAATTCCCACAAATAACCCCTTTTTGAGTCGTTAAATTACTTGAAATTTCAAAGTAAATCTAGAGATATGCATATCGCTGTCATTCATAAAAACCTTTCTAGATTGATGAGAAAAAACGTGGGTGCTCCTTTTACAAAAAAGGTATAGAGTACGCATAAAAATTCAATAGTTTTAAATGCTATCTTTAATTAAATTTGCTGAGTGAATGAAATATCATGTTAGTAATAATTTTAGGTATCAGGTATCACCAGCACAATATTGACTTGGTAGGTACTGTTAGAACTATTTGTCGAGCTTAGCTATTTTCTCAGATTTTAGTATTTTTTTCGAGTCATGTAGTAAAAATTCGTAATTTAGCGGTAATGTTACCAAACCTTCATTCTGCAGATATTCATTTCCGCGTAGTCCAGTTCAAATATTAACGCATTGCCGATTCAGGTTTATTTTGGCGTAGGTTACAATTCAAGCTTTGTTCCCTTCTGTCCGTAAAGCAGTCTTAGGTTACCGAATTGCTTGCACCTATTTGTTGTTGTACAAGCCTGCCTTAAAACTTTCCGCGTAAAACGTGTATGAATACTGCCGTGCAGTCCTTTTAGTCGAGTTTCATTTATGAATGTATCCTTTGTTCTTTTGCGAGCAAAACCGGCTCCAGATTATCAATTTCTACGTATTCCTTATCTTCAAGGTTCCCTGCGAGTTTCCTATAAACTGTAGAGTCAGTTCGATTTAGTTCGTTGTAAAGTTCCGCACCACCTCTTGCTCTTTATTTAAGTCAGATAAGGACTGAGCCTAGTTACGCGCCTTCGTCAACGCAGTTGTATTTTGAATCCGTGACTTAAGCGTCACTTCCTACCGGTCCTTGAATTAGAACAAACATTTTTGATTTTTAGCCCCCGGTTCGCATCGCTTTGCGGCCGGGGGGGGACACTTGTAATGAGCCTTGTAATTCCGCTTTGAATAATTCTGTGGGTTCCGTGAACCATTAGTGCCCGTTTGAAGGAATAGAACTGTCTCGTTACGTGAGCAATCCTAGGCGTTCTTCGTGCTGTGGACATTAACCGTTTGGGGTGCAGTTGAAGCAAGTTACGTTAGTGTGGTCGTGGGGTTGCAAGACTCCAACATCATCGATGTTGCGGATTTTAACGAGCTCTTCATAGAACCAACGCTAACTTAAGTATGACGTCGTGTTGTTTAAATCTCGCACGTTGCTCAGTGGTTCCTGTATGGAAGTGCCGTTATGTCGTCTATTCACCCTTCGGGGGATTCTAATTCATCTTATCGCGTACACCATCGAGGTTGTGTTCTGCACCACGTCCACCCTTGTGATTTCGCCTTCGTTCCATTTCTTCAGGCACCTTGAGGCAGTTTTGTTTGGAAAGGCCACTACACATACAGTGTCGCACGTAATTATGCAGCCAGCTGATCTTCTTCAGGTAACAAGTTTTTGTAAATTAGTTTATTGTGTATAACAAAAAGTGATCGCTACGTCGTCGAGTGTTGAAGAATTCAGCGGATTTATTGTTGTAACCATGTATTTGCTGTTTGCTAAATTTACCGAATTGTAACTCGTGGCAGTTTCGCTCTTGAGCGATCCCAATGTATTTGCAGTCACGTTTGTTATGTGTCATTTAAGTTAACGTGTTCGAATTCTTAACCAAATAACCTCTTTGATTATCGTAACTAGTCAATTTCATGTCCATTGTCACCGACATATATTTTATTTATTCCAATAGAGTCCATTGTCAAGTACTTATGTTTTTCATTTGTGTTCTTGTTACTTGCATGCCTTTGATGTGTATGTTTCAGTTGTAAGGAGTTGAACAGCTGCTTCATTAAGTTATTGTTGTAAGGTAAGTCGATACTGTATGTAACTCGTCGACCGAACTCTGCCAAGGAAAAGTAGTAAGGTGACTTTACTCACTTCCATTTTCAAAGTAATCTCACCTCTGTTGCTGTTGTTGTTTCCTGATTTAGTCAAGAAAATGGTGGCGTTCCGTTATTTTAACATAATTTACCTCTCGTATCGGAGTACAGCCCTAGCTCGAAGGTCGTAAAAAACCCGCCCACGCGGCTGAGTTTTAGCTGGAGCAACCCTTCCTGTTGCCGCCATCTTAACAGGGTTGGGGCCTTGTATTCTCGGTTTATTTCCCGATCATGTCGTCTTATCGTGTCGTGGATAGCAAGTCCGACTCTCGAGCGTATGATTTTATTTTGAACGTTTGTGGAGCTGGATTGCTATGTCGTTGTAACGTTTTCGTGCGGTAACAGATTTGGCTCCCAACGTCTGGGGCTATGTTTGTTTGTTTTTTTTTGGTTCAGAACCTTGTAGAACTGTTTTTACAAATGTTTTTCTTGTTTTTTTAACTTTCCGATGTAAAAGAAGCATGTTGGCATACTTTTTCGTAGAGTAATGGATCGTTTTCGTTTCTTTTCTTGTCGTATTGATTATTTATGACCCCTACTTTAAATTTAGTGTTGTATTTTTATATATTTCATATACATTTTCGAGTTTTCAAGAACTTGTCATATGTAGATAGGTCAGGATTGTGTTTTTTCTTGTTTTTCGTTGTTTCGTTTCTTTTGGTTTCCTTTCGTACCTTTTTGTATTTTGCAAAGTGTCTTTTCTTATTTTCAGCATGTTTTCTTTTGTTTTCATAAGTTTTTCATATGTTTTCTATACGTCAGACGTGTTTTTTCTTTGTTTTCATTTGTTTTCTCGTATCTTTTCTTGTTTTCTATATGTCATTTTGTGTGTTCCTGTCGCTACTTGTGGTTAATTGCCTTCTCTTATTTTCTTTTTGTGTTTTATTCTCCTTAGCACAGAATTTCGGCTTAGACCGCGTAGTATTTGTAGATGAACACCCAGCATTCTCTGGCTTAATGTGCCGTGCACTTTGTGAAGTCGAGCAAAAACCCGCGCGATGGCCATGCTCTTTGGTGGCTCGTGTTGTTTGAGTATCTTGAGAACGAGGATACTTAGGCAGATTTGGCCGCTTTGCTGTTTGTGCATCCATATTCACTAACGTTTCGCAAGACCTTGCCGCTTGCATCATCAGAGTGAAAGTCGCACTAAGAACCGAAGGTCGGTGTGGAGCTATTTATAGTCCTCTGTGCCAGGCGCGCGGAGTGGCGTAACGCTGGTTGATCATCCGAGTGCAACGTAATCCCCGGGGCGTGGCCGTATGACGCACAGTGGTTGTAATGCTTTAGATCGTGTATCACAGGGGTCCACGTTTTACTAAGCTTAAAGCCATCTTCCCTGTTGATATTATTTGGATGTTTTTCTATTTCTATCGCTTCACGTATCACTCGCGGGAAGTAATGAGGTATTCTGGCAAGTACTCTGGCATGCTCAAATTCTAGAGTGTGCCCATTTGTAAATGTATGCTCAGCTACGGCTGATTTTGTGATGCGTTTGTGTTTGCAATCGCCTTTGTGTTCTTGGAGTCTTAGATCAACGCAACGACCAGTCTGTCCAATGTAACTCGAGCCGCAAGAACAAGGAATGCGATATACGCCAGCGGTTTTTAAACTTGGAATCTTGTCTTTTACCGATCTGAAGCCGTTACCCAAAGTTTCCTTGCTCGTGAACACAGTTTTGATGTTGCATCGTTGCAGTTGCAGTTGTGTTTTTCCGAATCTTTTCGTGTTTGAAGATCTTTGAGTAGGAAAAAACATAGTCGTTTGTTTTCATGAAGCTTTATTGAAGTCATTACGTAGGTTTTTTTTTAAGTTGAGATTTCGTTTGTTGACAAAATAGTTTATTTTCGTAAGAACTTTTTCGATTTCGATCTTCTGATTGTCTTTTATTGTCGTTTCTTAGCTTAACGATTTCATAATAGGAAAAAGTATAGCTAGTTCATACTGTTGTGATGTTTAGTCGTAGATTATGTGGAATTTCTCCGGTTTTAGTTGAATTCAGTACCGATTTTCGTTTATTGAAGTTACCGAACTTTGTTTTTTTAATCATTTGTTGGAGTTTTGATTCCTTTGTTGTTGATTTTGTTTAGCCTTCAGCTAATTTGAAATTTCATTGTACCGTCCCGAACTTACGTTGAAGTTAGTAGAGCTTGTTCGCATGTTGTTTCTTTGGTGCAGTTTATGTTTGACATTTGTTGAAGACTTTGTTTTTCCGGATTTTCTTTTGGTGTTCGGCGTCGGAGTCGTTTTTGATCTCGCATCTAGCGGATTTATAGTCGATTTGGCTTTCGGCATCGTCATCGATTGAGGATTTCGGTGGACTTAGTTTCCTTTTTATTTTACCATCGATCATTGACAATTCAAGACAATTTCTGTCGCAACTTTTTGTTCTTTTTTTTCCTGTTGGTATCTCTGCTGTGGGACTTACACAATGCGCTGATCTCGTGACGCGCAGCCTGCCCTCTTCAGGTAACCTTTAGGTTAGATCATGGACTTCTTTTTTTTTGTGTTTGTAATCTTTACAAATTCTTCCCGAGTTCCATTGGCCGGTTGGACGGAACTGCTCTCGGGTATAAGACGTTTTCCCGATTTTGACAATCCCGCATTTGTGACATTTTCCCGAATTTGACTTTCTCGGATTAGACTTTTCGTAATTCAAGTTACGTTTGACCTTATTGGGTTACAACCCTCTTCTCGTTGTTGTATATTTACCTTTAATTTCTTCTGTCAGTTCTATCATCCGTGTCCCGGCGACAATTACCAAACCTTTTGCGTTTCTTTATTTTCCGCCTTCCGAAACCGTGCTGTTAGGCGATGGTCATGGACCCGGTGTTAAGGTCCAGTCGGTGTTTCGTGCCTACCGTCGCAGTACGTGCCATGCCTGTTTCGGGCATGGTCGGTTCTCGTAGTTTTGAGTGACAGTCGAGCCTGTTGGCAAGGCTGTCGATTTCTTTGTTGGTTTGATTGGTGTTTTGTTCGGTCGGAGGGGACTGAGCCTTGATCGTTTAGTGGACCCCTGATGGAGTACCATTCCTTTTGGGACATCTTGTTTAATGTCGCCCGTATTCCGTGGTCCAGGGGATGGATGCTAGCCTTCTGCGAACCACCAGGTCCGACCTAAATTTACGTATTTTCCACTGGCGTATTCTCGGTTTATTTCCCGATCATGTCGTCTTATCGTGTCGTGGATAGCAAGTCCGGCTCTCGAGCGTATAATTTTATTTTGCACGTTTGTGAGGCTGGATTGCTATGTCGTTGTAACGTTTTCGTGGGGTAACAGTACATAACCCGTCCTCGATCGGCGTTGTAATAAAAAACGAACCAACTGACCTTCTAGGCCCACAAGTTTAGTGTATAAACATTCGCCGGGAGCTGCTATAACTGGTAACCCGCATACAGCAAGGAATCAGCCTTACGCAACATGGGTGTGTTGACCTTCGGTGCAGAAGCAGGAGCGATGCAAAAAATAGCAGGTGTTCGTTTCGAATTAGGACAAGAAATTGGACTCCAAGTTTAGAATCATCCGGTGAAAATTGTTAATCCCAAGTGCAATTTGTGAATTCCAAGTAAAAGCTAAAGACATGCAATTAATACGAGGATAACAAAAAGAAAAACTCATCGTACCTGAATCAAATTATCAGCTTTCAAACACAATCGTCCTGGCGTAATTAGCACGAATAAAAATCCTCACAAGCAAGTGGCTTGTTTGAGGTACGAAAATATAATGCCTCCACGTGCGGACAATCGAAGCGAGGACCGCTGCAAGCTGGGCCCTAGAGATAAGCCAGTGAATATTTGTGGGGCTTTCCAGAATCGGTACGAAATGAGCGAACTAATAAATTAAAATTTGATTATTATTCGAAAACAATATACAGGTTAGTCCTGAAGTAATAGGTATATGGAGAAAACATTCGAGCGAAGCCGAAAAATGGTTTCAATTTGTTCGTCTTTTGGAATTATCGACTTCATAACAAAAATTGTTTAGTTTATTCTCCCTAAGGGTAATTTAACTCTTTCAGTCTATGAACAGCTTTTCCACAATTTATATTTCCCACATATAGGTACTAAATAACTGGCAAAAAAGGATACATCGCCAAAAAACACATTTCATATTTTCAATGTTCTTAATTTTTAAGCAAAATATTTTTAATCAAGAAATCCAAAATTTTGAATAATTTACAAATCCATTTGTGTTTTATGAATTTAGCGGATTTTATTGAAAACAAATTTTTTCGCTATTATAAAGACCTTCACAAACAAATTGATATAAACATAACCGAACTCAGTATTTCATAATCAGATAAGAAAAAAAAAGTGATTTATTGAACATGTAATTAAAGTAAACCTTCTAGATTCTTTTGCAACAGTAGCTGCCAATTCCAGCCACCTGGATCACCTCGTCGTAGTCAGAAGAGCAGGCTATCTGGTTTCGAACAAAGCAAGCCACACCAAAGCCACTGCGGCTACTGCATCTTTCCGTCTAGCAGAATCAGCGCTTTACGACCTTCTCCGAAGTCACCAACAGTGGAACGCAATCTCGACATGGCCTCAAGCTTCTACGGCAGCAACAAAGCCTCCTCTGGTAGCTACAAGATACTCCAAACCAACCCGTATCGCCTTCAAAGAAGCTTCACCAGCTTCTTACCGAAGTCTCCAATTTCGATGGTGCTCCAAACAACTCCAAAATTACCAGCATGAGCACTGAAATCAACTCAAGGGTGCACCAATATCACCTAACACAATAAATCAATAATTATGAGTAATGCTAAATTTAATTATTAGCCCTTTTTATTCAAAATTTGGGACCCACCACAAAACTTTGCTGGTAGTGCCCCAGAAGTCAATTGATTATTATTTTTACTTAAACTTATCTCCTAGTTATGTAATTGCTTATATGTGTACAAATTGATGCCTCAATTATCATTCTAATAAATGTCATATTTTGACAGTTCAAACGAAGCACCTTTTCCGATCACAATATTAGACCACATAACACGTGTTCTACCTCAGTATCAATCACAGAATTTCCAGTTTGCTCTTATGTTTGATTATGTGCCTTCTGCACCTATTTACATGCGATTTTAAGAAAATTTCTTACGCTCGCAACATATTGCAATTCTATTCTAAATTTAAAATGTCTTAATATTGTTTGCACATCTTTAAAAGCTCATAGCATAATAAATTTACGTTAAATGATAATTCAATGGCGTACCTATTTAAGTGAATTAAATGCAAAACCATCTCGCATTTATCCAATAAGTAATACTTTTGAGAGCATGACATCTGAAAAGCGCCTTGTTTCATTAATTATTCACTTCAAAACCCACATTATGATTATTATAATATATAAATATTATTTAACACAGACATCGTAGATGTTAATTCCATCTTAAGTCTGCTACCTATAATTTTAACGACTACATTATTTATTCAAGTCAAAATAGTAAAAATATGGTGTAAATCACTGTTTACTAACCGGATAATTCAAAATAGTTATGTCATCCATGGCTTTTCGATCCAAGAAGATATTGCCTTAGTTTAGATGGCTTCAGCTGGAATTCTTCCAGATCTATATGATAAAAATTGATGTTCTACCTCCGATTAATGTTCATAAAGTTTTAAGAATTTTGAGGTAGTATTCTTAATTTATAATTCATGTTGCCCTTCTTAAAATATTCGTCTCATGCAAATTTACTTACTGCACCCCTGTCAGAGGCATGAGCGTCAGATAGAGGCAACAAAGACATTAACAATTCAACAGTGTGACAAACTAAGCATCACAACACTTCACTCTGCCAACATTTGCTAAATTACGTAATAATATTGAATCCATGAATTAATGTGTTAAAATAAGAAAACATTACGTTATAATGTTTTAGGTCTTAAGCTTAACGTGAATCCTATTTCGTATTTGTTATGTGTAGTTAAGAGACTGCGTCTTGAATTAGTTACCTATCCTACAACATTTAAATTCCAAAAGTAAACATGCTTGAAATTTTAAATGTAAGTTTCTCCACAAAATTGCAATGCTGACGTTACAGGCGTTTTAATATTTAATAGGGGAATAGTGTCTAAAATAACATACTTTTTCTTAGAACAGCTACAAAAACCTTTCCATAAGGAAAATATATTTTAAATTAAGGTACTGCTATGTCATTTTACCTGTACATACTAAGATAAAATTTCATACCCCCACAGTTCACACATAAACAATTTTGTTTTAAGAGAAACATCCGCAGTCGCATACCTTATGGCGTCAGCTCTTACACACCTGTTGGTCCCGGATGTCATAATAACAGCATGCCAGTCGTTAGTGGGGTTGGAAGTCCCCATAAATGTACAACGACGCCTATAATTGGCCTAACGGCTGTTGGCTAAGTACGAAATAAATAAATAAATAAATGGAATCATTTTCTTGATCATTAAAGTCACAAAACTAAGATGCGATCTGATAAGCTTTAGAACAAGCTAATTACACATACCTGCAAAATCAGTTGTCAAGATACCACAACAATAAAACTTTTCACTAAACATAATACATATTTCGTAGTAAATGGTGCAGTCGTTGAGTGAAGACTTCACTCAACGGTACAGTTTAACGCAGATCATAAGTCCAGCTGATGCACAGTACAATCAGGTTTTTCATATAGCTGGCAGTAGATATTGCATAAAAAAATATAAATATTAAAAATAGCACTCTATAATTACTAGATAGTAGGTAGTATGCCATTTTAGAGACAATTCCTCTACAAAATTTAGCATTACATACCTAAAATCTCTGAATTTGATTGGCAATCGGAAAGAAAACATGGCAATTACAATGATTTCGGAGGACTTTCACGGCCATTGTTGTTATATCGAAAGGCCTTTCTCTCCTTCCAGTCGTTAGAAGAGTTTGTCCTCTGGTGTGGTTTACACGTTGCGTTACCGTGCTCTTTTGCTTTTCTCCTGATGAAACTCCTTACAAAAGGGGGCGAAACGTTGAGTTCTTGGACCTCAATAATAACTCGGTCCAATCCTGGAAGTCGTTTTGTGTATAATAGCAATTACAGTCTATTTAACGATCCAGGAGATTTACCTATACTATCCCCAACATTAGTAAAAATTCCATCGAAGAAAATATTACGGAAATAATTGCAAGAATGTGGATATGCTTCTAAAGGCCATATTGCCAATTAACAAAAATAACAGCAAATATAGGCTGATGTTGAGGCATATACATGGACAGTCACTAGACTATCAAGGTTTTTAATCTTCTAGTTGACTTTTAACCCTGTAGAGTGTAGACTATATGGTTGAATTTATATGCTCTCCGGCTACTATAAAATTACGTTTGATACACATAGTCTATATAATAAAACATTCTTCTCTAGAAAATCAGCAATTAAATTAACGACTTGCTCAGAGGCCCGGAATGACCCTCTGTAAATAATTAAGAAGAGAGTTTTGTTCAATAATGCTCTGTAATGTATTGCAACATTGTAAGTAACTTAATCGTCGATTCTGTATGAATATACTACTTACAAAAAATTTATAGTATGCACACCATATCACTTGGTTAAATAAACGACAAATAAAAAAAACGTGTAAAAATAATTTGTTTATTAAACCTACAGTTTCTTAACAATATTAGTTTCTAAATTCGTGTTTGGTAAGAAAACTATTTACATTTCTGACTGGAAGAATAAATAGATCACAATTAGCTACCTTACAGCAACAGAGCTAGAACTTGTTATGAAGGTGGACACCACTCACTCATTCCTACTTCAGTTGAACTTATTATTATAGTTACAATTACTTGTTTAAAATGGGTGTTAATAAAGAAATAGGTTTAAAATGTGAGTAGGTATACAGATCAGAAATCAGTTTGCAGATGAGGTTCTTGTTCATCTTGATCCACCCTTAGCACAGTCACTGCTATAATTGAAAAACTGATTTTAACACGTTTCCCTGCCCATTACATCAACAACAGTTACAATAATTCAATTCATTCTTACTGCTAGCCTTCATATATTTTTATAATCAGAACTAATTTTCCAAAAATCACGTGAACCGTATGAGATGAGCTGTCACCAGCACTCGGTTGTATCAGCATTATTCACTTAAACTCAAAGTCTTCTTGTCATTTAAATAGAGAAACTGCTTTCCAGTGAACCACATGAGAACAGTAGACTTGCAAGAGTGGTTCTGTGTTTTCAGGACAGGGAAAGCGTTTCAGTGCTGGTTGATTATTCAGATATCATCTTTGCGCAAAGGCACGCATTTGTAATTGTTTTCAAAATCCCCAAAGATAGCAGTTGATGACCTATTGTGCCTTAAGTGACTTTTTACTAAGTGTCCTGCTGTTAACGCTGACATCAACGATAATTCTCCTGCTAATACTGTACCACAAATTATTCTTGCTAGATGATTGGCATTTTCACCTGGATTTTTTGCATTTGGACCTTTTACTCCTAGTATATCCAAACACGCTGCTTGAGCGGGTAAAACAGTGCCGCCTCCAACAGTTCCTATTTCTATGGAGGGCATAGTACAAGATATGTAAAGATCTTCACCATGTTCGCCCCAGGGTTCCATGATTGTCATGCAGTTGCTACTTCCAACATTTTGAGCTGGATCTTGACCGGTAGCAATAAATATTGCGGTAACTATGTTAGCAGCATGAGCATTGAAGCCTCCTATACTTCCAGCAACTGCTGATCCAATCAGATTCTTAGAAATATTAACATCTACTAGGGAGTGCACCGTTGTTTTCAAAGTAGATGTGACTACATTAGAGGGAACTATTGCTTCACAAACCACTGACTTTCCTCTGCCCTCAATCCTAGAAAACAAGCATTCTTTTTAAAGTTTGATTTAACATGGATAGGTTTTCTATATTTCAGATAAACAAAATTTTTAAGATAGGTGTGTGAAGGCTGTGTTATCTGCATCACAATACATACCAATTAATTGCTGCAGGTTTTTTATCCGCGCAGAAATTGCCGCTAAGACTTAAAATTTCCATGTTGGGAAAATAATTTTGTATCATTTTTAACGACATTTCAGTTCCTTTGGAAAGCATGTTCATACCCATAGCATCTCCAGTTGTTGCAACAAATCTAATAAACAGGTATCGCCCTGCTATACGAATGTGAATTTTAGTTAATCTTGCATATCTGCTACTGGCGTCAAAACTATCCTTTATCAGAATAAAATTTTGAGGGGTTTCCATCCATGCCATAGCATCGCTGTAAACAATAAAATTTAGTTTAATAAAAATTACTAGTACCTATATATCTATTAGATATGTATTTAATATAATGAAATCGTAAGCAAATTATGAACAAAAATACATTAATTTAAACATTCTGACATTAAATAAATCTGGTTATTCTGCTTTTATTCTATCTTGCTTGAGACTTCCTCCACTTCATGAAAACCTAGTTAATACACACGTGTTTTTGAAAACAAGTTGTGGAACACCAAGCGAAAATGTTCTAAAGCTTTTTACAATGATAAATTTGCTTTGTTCATCAAAGTTCATCGTTTACGTAACAATAACGTTAATGTTTGTTCAATACTAATGAGGATGAACTTATATTACGCAAAACAAAAAAACTGGGACAGTTAGGACGGTCTGTTGTGAATGTGACTGCCTTAATATGTACAGTTGCTAGGTATTTCTAACTTAACCGTCAACTTGTTTAGACGTTGCTATGAATCAGAATCGTTATAATAAATGTAATTGTTTAAAGCCTCGTTAAGCTAATCAAATTATGCTAAAGTCTCTATTAAGAGTTGTCCCAGTTTTTTTGTCTTGCATAGTACATCAATTAAACAGCGACGCTTCTTTGTTAAAGGCAAGCGCATTAAGGAAGAAAAATTATTTTTAACAGTCATTAAAAAACTAATACCTAGTTTTTAAATTATTTTTCGCCTTTAGTTCAAAACTCTAAAGCGAATATAAAACATTGCAAAACAAAGTTTTCTAATATTAGCAACCCTTTATTTTATCAATAGCATTGCTATTTGGTACTGATAGAATTTATTTATTTATTTATTTATTTTGGTACTCAGCCAACAGCCGTTAGGCCAATTACAGGCGTCGCTGTACATTTGAATGATGATATATGAAGAATTGATAGATAGCGTTCAACTATTACATTAACAACTTTTGGTAGTTCAAAAGTGGTTTCTGGTTAGTAATCTCAGGCAGCATTATTTAATTATTGAATTAACACAGTAATTTTCGTTCAACAGATTACTGAGTGTACAGAGTAGAGACGTTGAATTAATGATGTGAAAATCAACCAGTTTTACCACGCTATGTGTTTAATTCTACGTCAGCCTATAACGGTCTTTTAACGTTTAAGTCACAACCAAACAAGACCGTTATGTGTGGACGTTATAACCGCAAACCAAAATATGTAAGTTTTCAACATTGTTGCCGACTAGTTAACGTGTCTTTTACGTTTGTTTGCTAGGCAACATCATGTTATTGCACATTTTTCACCCATATGTTATTGTTGTAATGTGGTTGCCTTTTTAACAGAAAATTTACGTGTTTTATACGTTAAAAAACATTTTGTTAACATTATAAGCACGTTACATTTTAACCACATCTTCAACTTGTTTTTACGCTGAATCATGATACAAAATTGACATTTGATTTACCTCAAGCATTAATTACAAAAGAACGTTACTTATTTTTCTGAATAATCTTTATTGTGTCCGGCCCAATTGAAAAAAACGGCGACGTAATTTGATAAACAAATTCTCAAAACAGATCGGGTAACTGCTTTAGCACTATGTAGTTGCACCCAAAGTTGACAGCTGTTTGATCTTATATGGGAAAAAATTAAGCTTAGTGGAAAATGGGATGCACTACCTACCATATATTGTTCTAATACGACATATTCTGCTAGCCTTACACCAAACTGAAATAATAAACACAACGTTCTGACTCACAGTCTTACCGAATTTATCAGCGACACAAATGGCGACCTAAACAGTGAATCCAGATCACCAGACAAAGAAAAAGAATGGTTTATTAGCATACTGTAACATTCCACTGTAGTGTGGTAGCATAACGCGTTTCAATTGGTCGGTACTGTCATGTAAATAATCACATTACGCGTGATAGGCGTGATTAGCACACATGCTCCCTGCCAACTTTACTGAAGCAGGTTACAACGTACGTGATATGGTGAACGTCATGTCAATGTGTAATATTAACTATTGGTCTAAAATGCACTTAAAATCAACTACATAAAACGTAATTTACACGATGCTGTATTCAAGTCATATCGACGTTAAGAGTCAATCAAAAGACTTTTTATATTAACGTTATTTTAGCGTAATAAGGAAAATGTTAAATTTTCGTGTTTTCATAAACGTCATGTCTACGTTCCACGTTAACTGCTAATCTAAAAAGTACTTAAAATCAAAGACAAAAAACGTAATGCAATAACATTATCATATTGTTGTAACAACGTTATGTCGATGTTAGGAGTCGACTACTAATCTAAAAGGTGTTTTATATTAACATTATTTTAACGCAATTCGGAAAATGTTAAGTTTTCGTGTTTCCATAAACGTCATGTCTACATTTCACAGTTACTGCTGTTGTAAAAAGCACTTAAAAGCAACGACAAAAAGTGCAAAAATGTAATTATCTCGTTGTGGCAACAACGTTATATCGACGTTAAGAGTCGACTACTGATCTAAAAGGCAATTTTATATTAACGTTATTTTAGCATAATAAAGAAAATGTTCAGTTTTCGTGTTTTCATAAACGTCATGTTTACGCTTCGCGTTAACGGCTGGTCTAAAAAGCACTTATAATCAACGACAAAAAAACCTAATGTGAAAACGTTATTATCACGTTGTTATAGCAACGGTATATCGACATTAAGAACAACTACTAATCTATTAGGCGTTTTATATTAACGTTATTTTAACGTAATATGGAAATGTAAAATTTATGTGTTTTTATAAACGTATTATCTAGGTTTTACATTAACTGCTGGTCTGTAAAGCTATTAAACTCAACAACATATCGGCGTCATATAAACACGCTCAACAATCGTCATAGCCAACACGTTTAATAAACGGAATAATTACAGAAACAGTAATAAAGAATGACTAAATATCAACGTTTCATTTAGGTTGAGAAAATGACGTACCCTGTTTGACTAAAATTTGACGTTTAATTTTCAACGAATAAAGTCCTTTCAACTAAGTATGTCAGCAAACTTTCGACATATTTTAAATGTACGTGTGTCTGCTAAGATGCAGATGTTAGTTGAGTACACTACGACACTAAGTTAAATAAGGATAAGTTATTATACCAACCTAGCTTCGGTGACTGAAGTGAATCGAACGACTGGACCTCTCGTCATACCATCTCCTACAACTCTGCTTGTGATGCCACACTTTAGCAATGCACGGCTACCTCTGTTTGTACTAGCGACAAGACACCCTTCTGTTGTTGCCATAGGAATGTGATAAATTCGCCTATCTAAGAACAATGGCCCCACAATACCCACCGGAACTGGCATATAACCTATTACATTTTCACAGCATGCTCCCATTACCTTAAATAATTCATTAAATGTAATATACTAACTATAGCCATATATTTATACGTATATAAATTGTTCAATCATTACCTTTCCATAATCATAATTTTTATATGGTAAATTATCAAGAACTGTAGAGAAATTTTCCATGGATGCAACTAACCGACGTCGTATTCTTACTCCACGATTTGGATCATCTACGGCGTTTTCAATTTGATATGCGGGAATGTATTTTTGTTTTACAAGCATAACAACTTCTTCATCGGTTAATGAAGACGCCCCCAAATTAGATCTATAAATTTTTAAGCACTCAGTTAATGTTCTAACTACAGTGCTCTCATCTTGTGGTTCGTCGCTCTCAGCTTCAGCGACAACGAAATCGGTTTGCACTATTTTCTCTTCGAAATGCTTTTCTTCTAAAAATACCACTGAGTATTAGAATATATTCATATCATGATAAATCAGAATTACCGCTATCTCGTCGATCCAAAAAGAACGAAGATGATTTTAAAGTAGACGAATCAGGCAGAGCGTTCATCGGCGAAGTAGCGGTTTGTGTACTAGAGCTGATTACAAACCTCGAATTTTTCTTAAATATTTGAACGTGCATATCTTCTTTCAAGTTTTCTTTATTTTCAAAAAGTACAAATTAGCAACAAGTGCTAATAGAAGTATTAAAATAACTATATGATCACTACTTAAAGCAATCCACCTAGAATTATTCTCAGATTAATTTCAGTCAAAACATGTAGTTGTGACAGGACATACTTCATAATGTAATTGTGCACAGTAAAATCCTTAGTGCGATTTAAACCCATATAGTGTTCAATGTTAAAAGATTCTGATACATTAGCATCATTTTCCCAAAACGACCATCGACTACAAAGAAAGGAATATTGTTAAACTTGAACATTCAACTGCAGTTACGTGTAAGGAATATTTTAAAAGTGAATCAGAAAGTATAATTATTATGTAAAAATAGATCGTAAGGTCAAATACGTAATTGTTCTTTCAAACGGGGAGAGTTAAGAAGATGTGCATATTTTTCTTAGCGTAAAAGATCAGAGTAGTGATTGCCAGTAAAAGGTTGTTTTGCTTTGTTTCCCTGTTTTCATTTATACCAAATAACCATTAAGTTGTTTTTATTAATCAGTCATATTGAAATACTTTTGATTTCGACGTTTAAGTATTGAAAAATAGCAATGGAAGCAGTATAGTGCATTTAAAACAGTAAAGATAATACATTTGGTAGTTATAATCAACCATTTGAAATAACTCAGTCCCCAATTTTAGAAGATTAGTAACAGATAATACTAGAATTTCGCCGGGAACTGATTTCGTTTACATTTCCGACAGCTTTTTTTATCTCTACACGTCTTCTATTGATTGCTAGATATTTAATTTCCACAAATTTCTGTTTTCGAGTGAAAATGTGTGGTCGAAAATAAAACTTAGTAAAGTTCTGCTGATTATGGTGCCAGCCTTTGAAGCAGTTTGCTTAAAAAATCATAGTTCAATTAGACAAGGACTGTGAAAGCTGTGATTTTGCTAAGAATAAATCCACTTTATCAAAGCTATGCTTACCTGTGCATGTGTACTAGCATGAGTCCTACCGCCATTATCAATTTAACCCTTTGTACAACTGGGTTAGACTTCTGATCTTCCTCTTTTGGAGTTATTGACATTATGCATCTGCTCATGTTTCTCCTTCCACAGATATTTGTTGTGCGCGACAACTAAAAATAAAATATTTGTCGGAATATTGACTTCGTATGTCATGGTTGTAGAAAAATACCTCCAGAGTCAGCGATAAACAAGCGGGGTAGAATGTCATAAATATTGCATAATTGACCATAACAGACAAACACGCTATATAAGAAAGCATTTCCAGACGGTGCACCCCTGAAGTAAAAACATCCATATAGGATCAATATAAATGGCATTTGCACCCTTTGCTTACCTGACAACGTTCCTACGCCTATCACTAACGTTTCAACAATGGTGTCCAACGTTAGGCTAGGACCCAGCACCGACATCCCTCTTGCAATGTTGTTTTTAACCTCTCGATTTGAGCCGCTTAATGCGAATTGAGCTAACGTCCCAGCTTTTGATAGATCAATTAAAAGTAGGAAAAAGAACAACGCATCCCTAAAAATTCCATATAAGTAAATTCCAGCTAAAAAATTGTTGAGTTCTTACTTTAGCTCGGACATATCGATGTGAAGAAAATTCAGAACGGCCGACGTAAATACAAAGCTGGAAACGACGGTGAAGAAGCCGGCGATACCTATAAAAATATTTTTTTACTATACAGTAAAAATAATTAATTGTCTGTAAGTAAATGCAATTTTTTCTTAAACTATCTATTTATTTAATTCTATTTATGTCAAATTTAAAGTGTACTTTGTAAATACTACTAATCATTAGTTCCGTAGTTATAGTAATTTCTTAACTACCATGGTGATCAGCGAAGGTCATCAACATACATGTTTCTCATTGATTCACCAGTTAATACTGTGATTAAAAGTTGTAATCGTCGTTATTGTATAATTATCAGTTGTGTTCCGTAATGAGTGGGTGAAAATATTTTACATATACTGTTATAACAATTAACAAGTTTCCTTCCTTATTTGTAACTATCTGTCAAGATTTATACAAGAATGTAATACATTTCTAATAGCTGCGCCAGCTACATCATACTTGAACATTAACTAGTTTCTTTTTTACTTCTAAATGAAATTTCATTCAGCCAAACAAAAAAGTAGCCTACTATTACGCCACAGCAAATACATCGCAATCTTTGAATCCTAATGATAGGCTAAAATATAAGAGAACATCCAACTAATGTGATTAGGTAACTTGTATTTTAGCCAAAAAGAGAGTAGATATTATAGAGACAGACCGCTATAATCGCTACACGTTTATAAAAAGAGGTGTTACTGTACTTGTCGAGAAGCAAAACCGATACTATTACTAACGATTAAGAAGGAATGCCATAGAAAACAACTGTTTCATTCGTGTAAGAATACATTCATAGTTACATAACCTAGAGGTACTTCAATTTAATCAATTTAAACAGTTTTGCAAACATATACATGATACAAATGAATTAGATCCGAACTAAAAATTATAAAAATATATTATAAAGAAACTTTTATGACATTGCAGATATTTATCAATTTTATATAACTGATATACACAACAAAGCAGATGTAATGGGACTTGGTACTGTTATGATCACATCACCATGTTCCACATAACATATGAACAACTGGTTTTGTAAATAAAAACAATGAATAAATTTTGTCTTGCCCATTTTATGTATATGAAATAATTTATTAATATAAGCAATATGAACAAGAAATGTTGTAAATAAAAACAATAAATAAATTGCGCTTTACCCATTAAACGTGTTTTTATGTATATGCAATAATTTCTTAGTATATTATAATATAGTGTACACTATACCAGTACGGCCCGAAAACGTAGAATGTCACAAAATAATCACAAACATTTTAGAATGCACACACCCTCAGCGGCTCGGTGCGCCCGGCACCCCGACACTGTAACGGTATAAGGGGTTACAGATTATGTATTTTAGAAAGAAATTGATGTAAAGCATTATCGATCCACACAAGACACAACTACTAGGAATAGCAGAGATGAATAAGAGCTATACGTGAACAATTTGAATTAAATGTGATAATTAGTTTGCACTTTATGACGTATAATGGGAGAAAAAATAAGTCATTTGAAGTTAGAGTATTGTTGCGTCATAATGTTTATCACAAAAGAGGGAAATCGGCTAAAAACGATTAGTGAAGGAGTGGTTGCCGTGTATGGAAATGATGCACCACCCTACTAAATAATACAATTTTGGTTCAAACTGCTTCAGTGGGACGTGACTTCATCGAAGATAATTCCAAAAGTGGACGATCAATAACAGCAATAAATGATAAAGTCACTGCAAAAGTTGAAACTGTGATCCTCTAAGATCGTCGTGCGAAAGTCTCCACCATTAGATGACGTTATGAATATCCAAACCTAGCGTGGTAATCATATTACATAACATAGATAAGGTGCCAGCAAAATGGGCTTCACAACTGTTGACTGTTATCATTTGGAATCTTTGGAACAGAATTCTGATTTTTTAACACATATTGTGATGGGCGACAAAACTTGGGTGCATCGTTGGGACCTAAAAACAAAATCAGAATCGAAGCAAAGGGTTCATAAGATAAGCACGCAACCATCTACTGGAAAACTTATGGCAACAGTTTTTTTAAACATGGGGGGCATCCTCTTCATCGAATAACATACAGAAAGGGACTTTTGTAAATGCAGACACCTATGGCAACACCTTAGACAATTTTCGCAAAGCAATTAATGAGAAACGGACCAATTTGTCCAATCGAGAAGTGTCTCTGCTGCATGACAATGCGACTGTCTATAAGGCCAATATCAAACCAATTGGGTAAGAATGGGGATTTGTAGACATAGATCGTCCTGCCTACAGTCCAAACCCGGATCCATTCGGCTTTTACCTCTTTAGATTACTGAAGGAAAACCTTCAAGGCGTTGTTTTGACTCTAATGACAGCTTAAAAACAGGCATTGATCACTTTTTGCTAATCAAGAGGAAACATTTTTTACGAGTTCGTTAATGGAAGATGCGGTGATGTGAGGGGGGGTTTATATTAAAATATTAAATTCTCAAAAAATCGTATTTCTTTCCTCGTCTGAAAGACAAAGAAAGTATTTTAATCATGACAAAATCACCTTCCGAGATTTCTTCAGAGCTTCACGTTTCAGGATCCCTAGATGACGAAAAACAGGTTTTCTCAATTCCGTCTGTCTGTCTTTCTGTTAGCGGTATAACTAAAAAACTATTTGTTGGAGGAAGGCGATATTTTGAATACATATTATGTATCTACCTGGCATGAAACCGAGAAAATTGCAGACAAATATATACAGGGTAAGTACCTTAAAAAAAATAAATTTTGCTAATGCTTGCTTAAACTGAGAAATACATAAAAGTAATAACTTGTACATAGCGCAGACTTTATCCTTGACAAAAATTCCACCCAATATATGCAGGATAAATGTTGTACAAGCCAAAAAGATGCAAAGAATAAGTGCCTTATGTTGACCTTTCTAGGCCGCGACCCGCATAAATGCGCAAATCGCAAACATTCAAATACATGGGAAACGCATATTTGGGCGAGGCCATAAATTCGATCATAGGATGTGCACTCGAAGATAGTTTTAAAAAAAATGTACACTATCTGGAATTCCCTTGAGGATATAAATGTGGAGGTCTCCATTCTTTTGAGATTGCAAAAACCCAGAAAAAATATTTTCCGAATTTTTTTATTACTGAAAATTGAAGAATTTTATGCATACATCGCATTTCCAGGCTTAGTTTTGAATATTTTTCAATGACTCTTAAACTAGTGGAAAGCTAACTCTTTCTAGATTTAGATGACATCAAATTAATCTCAAAATTATTTTTAACAAATGCTACAGAAATTGTTCGTCAAAGCGTACGGGGAATGTGTGGCATAAATTTCGCATCGAGATATCTTAAAAACTATTGCACATAAATATATATATATATATATATATATCGCGTATGAAATGTGTAAAAAAGAATGAAGAAATTTGTAGTGAAAGAATTATCTGCATTGATTTATTGTTGTAAAAAATATAATTTATCTTCCATTGCGTGATTTGGCCGAAATGCACCTTTCTTCGGCACGAAACTTAATACCTGCCCGGCGTGAAGGTTACGCTAGCTGCAAAGCAATAATATGAGAAGGGCTCCGTAAACTTGCAAGAAATTGATGAACGTTTAGATCGCATTTACAGGTGCTGCGGTTCAAACTCCGCCGGTAGCGATTTTTTTATTTGAAAACTGATGTAATTCGCATTCAAGTGTTTGTTTTATTGTTTCCGTATTATTTGGAACGTGAAAACAGATTTCCAGCTACTTTCCTTTGATTTTTAAAATTATTTAGTGTCACAATGTGCACTTGCGAGGGAAGTCCTGAGTAAAATCTTTTACAGATTTTTTTCATAGCTGGGTAGATTTCTTTGGCTCTCATACAGGAATTATATAGAAAACATTACTAGATATAGTTAGAAATAAAGAAAGAAGAGATGAAATATCAGCATTAGTCGAGTGGCTAATATATCAGAATCGGAATAGTTCAAACCTCAAATCAGTGAGAAGATGAGGGCAGAAAAGGTCAATAAAATTGAATCATTGCCACTGGAAATTCCATTAAGTATGTGAAGAGTCACAAGCTATTTTCTTAACAGAAGAATAAAAAGATGAAGAAGAAGATATAAAACGTGCGCAATACATTTATATGTTGTATTCCACATAAATAAAGAAACGTATTATCGTATTTGCGCACAGATTATACAATAGCGATTAGTAGATCAAGAGTCTACATAATTAATATAATATATTTATACTGATAAACTTTTCCCAAAAAACACAATCTGCTACAAAAGGTTAAGTTATAAACTGTAGATGTTTACGGTTTCGCTATATGCGCCTTCTGCAGCCACGATGGGGGTAGATGGCTAGCCTACCCCATTAATTTTAGGAGAAGAATTCCTTTCTACAGAGGTCACGACCACCAAAGGTGTTGGTATGGTGGCCGGAGAACGGGAGATGGTCGGAAAGCGTAAGATGCAACGAATGTCCGAGCTCTCTCCACTAATACGAATACGCGGGGCAACAATTAGTTTTAACTGTTTTTCAAATTTATAGGGGAACGCGAGAAAACTGAATACTATTAGCCTAAATACGAGTATAAGAAATGATGGGCTTATTCGAATCAAAAATAACCGGTTATCCGGTTATTGAAATAACCTGTGTAACTCGGTTTTCGTTCCAAGTATTCGGATGAAAAATAACCTCATCCTGATACGTACTACGTGCCGCGTCTCAGCGACCTGCGAGTGATCGAAATTCTGTAAATAATACGTCATTCATAACTCATATAACCTTTTCTACGTATGTACTTGATTGACCCAAGTGAGGCTCGCGGCTGCTTGTTGATGTTATTAAAACATTTGAGACTCCCAGTCGACGAGTTAAATTTATGGGGCCGTTCCTATTAAAGATAACGTTCTGCTGAGTATGAGATTTGCCGAAGCTGTGTTGGTATTAATTTATAACGGCCTAAATTTTTGCTTCAAAACGAGGTTGATTATGCCTAATAAGGGATAAACAAAAAGCGAAATAATATTTTCCAATATCGTAGAAGATTTATATTTAATTTTTAATAACGGAGCAGTCGGGACAAGAAGTGGATTTCGATTTTCGATGTTGAAAATTTTAAGTGTGCGTCCTTAGAACCGCGGAAGGCTGAACGTAGATAAATTATGGATTCTAAAATATACCGGTATGATGTGCAAGCGAAAAGGGAAGGGTGGCTATTAGAGAATTTTAGGAACTAAAAATAGATTCAATAGATACTTTGTATTCGCATATTTATAATTTCTTTATGATTAGTATTGATATAGCTATTCTCAATGGTTTAAACTCCTTAGAAATCAAATAAAAATCATTTATACAATTATTATAATTAACGATTAACTGAGTTCCTCTGCTATCTGCAAGTTACAATGCCGATGCAGATGACGGTGAACCGCCAACCGGCAAATCGGCTGACTTAATCGAAACGAATCGAGAGCCAAAATTGATTCGAATGATTATTCAAATAATCAATCGGTTATTAATATGATTCGAATGCAAATAATTCGGTTATGAAAATTGTCCGGTTATGCCCATCACTAATTTTACTCTCTATAAAAAGTATGTTCCTGCGATTATATAGTTTTAAAAACCAGCTGAAAAATTTGGAAGTGGGTACTATCTGCCAAAACAAATAAAAAGCAATAATAAACCCATGCTTCTAAGATACTTGTAGGAGATATTTTGTTTGTTGAATTTAAAGAATTCAGTAATTTTATTTGCAAAAGTAACTACAAATTCGTTACAATAAATGTTCAAAGTGGCGTACTTCCATTTCAATGTATTTCTTCAGAAATTTCGTGATTTCGTATAGCCTGACAAGAGTGATCTATTCGCGTCTGTATAATTATACTGTTTTTAATGTGCCATAACTGCACTACTAAATTCTTTCGAAATGTCCGTACAAGGAAATCTAGGGGATTGAGATCAACAGACCGTCGGTATAGTGAAACTGGGCCACCTTGTCCTATTTAATTTTGACCAAAAGTTTGATTTAAATGCCTGGCGAGGAGTTCTGTCGTGTATGCACCACATTTGCTATTTGTTATTACTGGACCCATTTTTCAACAGTTGGAGTAAATCGTTTATCAACAAGTTGTAACAAGTATCACTTGTTAGTCGATTCTAATAAATGATCTAAAATTCTCATTCAACATTTACCATACATCGAATTGATGTTTTGATTGAAATTCTCGTCCACCAATACATGTTTATTATGGAAATTTACTACACAATTTCTGGTAAATCTAGTTTGATCAGCAAATAAGATGGGAAGTTTGGAATTATAGCATATTTTCAAGAAGCCATTGACCAAATTCCACCCTTGCTGGGCAATTAGAAACGGCGAGGTCTTGAACTCACTGAACATGCCGTGGGTAATGAAGTTGTTCATTAAGGATTCTCCAAACTAGGGAACAGCTAATACATTCAGCTGCCTACACTCTTCCATCGCCAGTTCCTGGATTTTATTTAACCCTTATCAACATGTTCATATCCGGAGTACTAACAGTTCTAGATCGTCCTTGATTTGACGCTAACGAAGTTTAGTAAAGAGTTTATCGGGTCTCCGTGTAAGTAGCCGAACGGACGTCGCCGATTCGCCGCAGGCCAAATTTGCCGTCTACTTGATTCACCATCAGTCCGATTCGCCGTCGCAAAAAGCTGTATTCTTGAAATGTTTAAATAATAATCAAATAATCTGTAATTCTATATCTGATGAATTTTAATGACCATACTTTATCTCTGTGTTAAGCTTTAATCCTTTTAAAAGATGACTAAACCATGTTATTGTTGTTCGAAGAATTTCTGGAACGTGTGGTGTTGGACATAAGTAATGTGTATTTCAAAACAACGCAATTACAGTTGGAACATGTTTTAATATTTTTTAAAACTTTATTTACAATGAATTAAGAGTAGTATTTTTATTCATTTAAAACTTGATTTTCTAAAATAAAATCTCTGAAACTTCTTTGTGACGTGAATTATTGATTTTCTAAAACTTGATTTTCTGAACGGCGAATTGTACCTACAACTAATCGCCAACGACGAATCGGCGACGACCAATCGGTAACGACTAATCGGCGATGGCGAATTGTCTGAGACCCGTAAAAAAAATGTGTAACAATTTCCATGGGCGCCGCCGTAATACTGTGTTACCAAAAAATCCCTCTTTTGTTTGTTCAATTGATATGAACGTAGGGATTGACTTCTCTTTATTTAAGATTTGTCAAATGTTTTATTTTTTAAATTTTATTTACAATGAATTAAGAGTAGCATTTTTATTCATTTAAAACTTGATTTTCTGACGGCAAATTCTACCTACGGCGAATCGGCGACAAGAAATCAGCAACGACGAATCGGCGACGACCAATAGGCAACGACGAATCGGCAACGACGAATCGGTGATGGCGATTTGTCTGAGACCCATAAAGGAAATGTACAGAAATTTCCATCGGCGCGGCCATAAAACTGTGGTACCAAAAAATCCCTATTTTTTGGTTCAATCGATATGCAAGTAGGCGTTGACTTATCTCTCAATTTAAGATTTGTCAAATGTCAGAATTTATACTTTGGTTTTGAGTCACTTCTTTAATTTAAATGATGAAAAGCCTAAATGACACCGAGCGACGTCAGGTAATTGTCACATTTTAGGTACAACATCAAAATACAAAAAAATATCGTTAATCATTTTATTGGTGTGAGAACTGAAAATTTATATAACATATTTGTAAGATGTAGTATAGCATAAGGATCACGCAAGATGGGTAACAAATTGCAGAAAGGAAGCGAGGAACTCGCAGGGAAATTGGGATGAACAATGAACATATCATATTGATAAAGCATGCATAAGTAACATTTCAAAAGAGTTCGAATATTACAAAAATTCTCGAATCGGCTGCCAAATATTCTGCAAAGCAAATCAGCAGAAAAGTCAAAGCTGAAAAATCACAGGCAAAAATTCATTTGAACCAGGAGAAGGATAGAAACTATAATGGATGATGAATAATATTTTTCTTTTGGTGGAAGTTAAACTGCAAATAATAGAACATGTAATTGGAAGAAGAGAAATAAAGTGTATTTTTAAAAGATAAAAAAAAATAACTTGAAATTATTCATGTGTTATTCTTCTTAACATAGAATTTCGGCTTAGACCGCGTAGTATTTGTATATGAACACCCAGCAGCTTTTGGCTTAATGTGCCTTGCACCTTGTGAAGTCGAGCAAAAACCCGCGCGATGGTTATGCTCTTTGGCCGTTTTGCTGTTTGTGCATCCATATTCACTAACGTTTCGCAAGACTTTGCAGCTTGCATCATCAGAGTGAAAGTCGCACTAAGAACTGAAGGTCGGTGTGGAGCTATTTATAGTCCTCCGTGCCAGGCGCGCGGAGTGGCGTAACGCGGGTTGGTCGTCCGAGTGCAACGTAATCCGTGGGGCGTGGCCGTATGACGCACAGTGGTTGTAATGCTTTAGATCGTGTATCACAGGGGTTCATGTTTTACTAAGCTTAAAGCCATCTTCCCTGTTGATATTACTTGGATGTTTTTCTATTTCTATAGCTTCACGTATCACTCGCGGGAGGTAGTGAGGTGTTCTGGCAAGTACTCTTGCATGCTCAAATTTTATAGTGTGCCCATTTGTAAACGTATGCTCAGATACGGCTGATTTTGTGATGCGTTTGTGTTTGCAATCGCCTTTATGTTCTTGAAGTCTTAGATCAACTGAACGACCAGTCTGTCCAATGTAGCTCGAGGGTGTGCTGGGTGTTCATATACAAATACTACGCGGTCTAAGCCAAAATTCCATGTTAAGAAGAATAATTCGAGTAACCGCGAAAGCCTCAAACAGTATATTATTCATGTGCTTAGCGATTTCTCCCCGTGGTCGTTCTCTGGTAAACATGTGTCTTGAAAACTCAATAAATGTGGAGATATGAGGAGTATATAGGATCCAGATAAATAAATTGGATAAAAAGAATTTTGATGGCAATTTCGTGCTTTGGCAGAACTGCTCTTTATGTTAACCAAGTAAGTTCTTCCAACGTATATACGTAAAATTGAAAATTCCAGTTATTGAAAAAGAAATGTGCCGAATGCTCTTCAACTGCGGCCACTTGAACATTTTTGAAGAAATTTAAATCAAAATATGTACAGTGGGGACAATGCACACGAAGAATAAAGCAAGAAACAACTTTAGGAAGTTAGATTGCTAGTACCACATGGTAGAATCAATTGCAGGCATTTCAGTTAAGTAGGAAACATGACAAACAAATACAAGTACAAATGGTATTGGTTTCCACACATAGTTTACGTATACTTTCCTGCTTGTTTGAGTGAATAGTGCAGAATGAAATCATTAAGTTCTTTAATCTTGACAAATAGGATGTCCCCTTTATGTCTGAAAGCTTTGGTTTTCGAACATATGTTTATTACTTCCTTCGTCTAAAAGACGAAAGAACTATTGTAATCACGAAAAAATCACCTTCCGAGATTTCTTCAGATAATCACGTTTAAGGGTTCCTAGATGACGAAAAACAAGTTTTCTCAATTCCGTCTGTCTGACTGTCTGTTGGCGGTATGATCAAAAACTATTTGTTGGAGGAAGGCGATATTTTGCATGCATATAATATGTCTACCTGGCATGAACCCGAGCAAGTTTCGGAGAAACATATACGGTGAACACATTAAAATAACAAAATTTTGTTTATTTTTGCTTTACCTGAGAAATAGATACAAGTAAGAATTTGCACATAGCTCAGGCTTTATCAATGACAAAAATGAAACCTAACAGATACAGGGTTAACATCACAAATTGGACGGAATCGTATGGTGATTTATAATGCAGCAGACACTCGTCCACTTTGAACACACCCGTGGCTCAGTTACTTAGCGGCGCACAAGACTGGCTCGAAATATTCGCCTCGGAGAGCGGAGTTCGAATCCCAGCGGCCTATATATTTTTTTAATTTGCAAATTGATCAAATTCGCGCGAGGGAAGTTCTGTGTAAACCCTTTACAGATTTTTATATATTTTTGCATTTGTTTTAGTGAGTAGTATACGGCTCTAAATTTCGCAACCACTTGTTTTATGTAGTAGGGGTCGGTAAATCAAGTACATACGTCCGGGCTGAAAAGATAAAACCCTTACTGCTCACATTGTAGTTAAATTACACATTACCTAATAGAATTTAAATATTATCTTCTTATAGTTTACATCAATATGCTATGAATATCTGCTATCACTTCAGATTGCATCATAATTTTGATAATATGAGGATAAGTTGATATTGAATGCCACGAATTTAAAGTAATTAATTTTAATAGCGTACTAAAAATTAAAAGGCTTGCATGACTTCTCTTTCTGGACAGATACCTACTTTGTTATTTATATCGACAAATTTTACTAATCTTTCAAGTAACTAAGCCCAAAATGGCCATCAGTAACTAGTACGAAAAACTATAGAACGTATATCTATTGCAGAAATCGTCGATAAGACACTGGAAAATAAAACAAGTTCGTATATAATTAGAAAAATTAGCTACTATACCCAGGATGTATTTTGAACCCAATCTGTTCAGATGACAAAACTGATAGTAGCTGTAAAGCACCGCCAAACATCGAATCAGCGTCATAACGATCATGTCCGCTGCATGATATTCCACCTGTAACAAAATATCTTCTATTAATCTTGGAAAATTTCAAGCTGTAACGACTATACACTAGCTTTGTCAAATAATGGCTTAATTTATGACTGACACTAACAATACTCTAGATTAACAGTGGGGTCTTAAGGATTAAAGTCAATATTTATGAAAATGATAATTTTCCAGATTATTTCATATAGTAACTAGTAACTCGTTCTACTACTCTTCTTCTACAATCGTGTTGTGTCCTAGCAAGTACCTACATGAAGTAGTACAATCAGTTCGAACCGTTGTTTATAATTTTGGACATACCTCGTGTATACAGCTGGCGCAGTCACGAATAGGAGGTTTTGGAGCAGGTGCAGGATGTCGATGTTCCATGGTTAGCATACATGTTGTTATGGTGAGTACGGCCACTATCACTTCCCAGGGATGGCTTGCACAGAACTCTCCATGGGCACGAAATACGTGTGTCATCATCGTTTTTTAATCGCACAGGGGGCACTGATGGTTGCAATTGACTGTGTTCCGAGCAGTTTATTCGAATTCGGTACTTGGACTTACGTATACAGTATAATTACTGTTATAACGATCTGAAAAAAATATAATAATTAATATTTACTTACACAATTTGCTTACTAATATTACATATCATACGTACTTATATCTACTAAGTGATTTTTTCAAGTGTTACAAGGCGATATCTCAAAAACGGTTTAAAATATTTTGATGAAATTTTGGTGCGGTAGTAGGGAGATGGGGAGACATATTTAAACATATTTTTGACATTTATCCCCATTCTCTGTTTTGAGGGGTGGGGGGTAACTTTGGAATTTTAAATTGGATGATGAACTTTTGTTTAGAAAATTTGAATCTACGTAAAAAACTACGTATGTGTATTTTTTTTATTTGTTCTTGACCGAATTCGCTTTGCCTGCTTATTAGTGGTGCCTGAAATGTTACGGAGGGTACAAAAAGGGTGAGAAAGTGTTTGAAAGTAGAAGGAGGACATTTCGAACAAATTCTCAAGCATGACAACGATAAATAAATTGAAATTAAATGGTAAATATTTTTTTATTTTTTAACCTAATAAATCATAAATCCGTAACCATAACCAAATAAAAAAAATGTTGTACACATACATAGTTTTTTACGTAGATTAGAAATTTATAAACAAAAGTACATCATCCTATTTAAAATTCCAAAGTTACCCCTCATCCCTCAAAACAGAAAGGGGGGCTTAATGTCAAAAATATGTCCCCTCATCATGCCAGCAAAATTTCATTAGAATATTTTAAACCGTTTTCAAGATATCGCCTTGCAACACTTTAAAAAACTCACCTATAGAAATTAATACGAAAATGAACCTATCAAAATCACATGACAGCATGTCTAATGGATAAACCTAAACAGTTAATTTTAGTGAGAATGTTAACCTGACTTCGAATTATCAACATTGTTTCGCCCGCCGCGCGCCATGCCGTCGAGATCGCAGCCAGCTGCGATCCGTTATGGTCGGTTTGCAACATTTTTTCGCTACAGCATGTCACTTCTGATATAAATTAGTTGGTAATTCGAGGCACGGTATAACGTCCTAGGTTCAAGAGTTCTATTTTACGATAATGAACTTCGTATAATTAAATAGAATTTTAATATTCCATTTGTGAGACATTTTCACTAATTGTATATTATCACTTTGTTCTGAAAATTTGGCGATATTACAAGACAAAAATTATTTTTACTCAGTTTTTAGCAACTGCAGGCACAATATTTCAAGATGCACGACCTACTTGATAACACTAACTAAAATTTTGACTAGTACAGCACAAGCACAAGAATATGGAAGGCTTATGTAGATAACAATAAGAGGTTATCAACAAATCGACGTTCACTACCAAAATGTATTATCACTGTCTAATTTTGCTATAAAAACATGGAGAAGGTCACAAAATTAGATTGGACCATCAAAATTCATTGTTTCTGCGTACTACATATAGGCAATAAATAAACTTGTTTTTGGTTACATCACAAAATGGAAAATCATCTTCGAAAAAAATGCTGACGGTGTAAAAACGTAAATACTGAATAAATTAAAGAAGTAAAATTGCCAAAACAAATTTAAATGTGGAAAAACTACTCAATTCAGTTTCAAAATAAAAATGTCTAGCCGAAGATGTCGAGGTGTGGAATGAACAGAACACAATTTAGTATAGTCGGGTGCATGCCGAGAAGAGCCACTTTCTCCTAGAAGTCACCGGTTCCATCTCGGGAATACTAAAGTGACGTCGAATACTTTCATAACATGTACAAATTAACATTCCGTGGCATAAGTGTGGAAAAATCGAAAGTTTATTGTACGTGGAGACAAGGCTCAGCGCGAGCACACCAAGTTATAAATATCGTAATCGAATTTTATTTGTTTCATGATTACAAGATTTTTGCAGCGTTGTGATGAACATTCGCCACAAATCGAAAGTGAAATCAACGCGACGTTGTAAACGCTCTTCCGATTTAGAATGACCATCACGGCTATGTCATTGGCTTAAGAAGTTTTTTTCCCTTAGCAATTTATATAATATATCAATTTAGTAAAATTTGCAAGGATATCGATTAATGATCAAAGTAATTTTCTCTTTTAAACATATTGGTTACCACTGTATCGAATTTTATAAAAATTTTGGTTTTGGTGCTTTACCCAACATGAATTATGTCAAGTTTGCATCAGCAATCAACTTTCAAATCTGTTTTAGGTACCTACATAATTACTTATTTTCGATCACAAAAATATTAGCACGTTACAATGACGAACGCTATAAAATGGCATCAATTACGCTAATATATTTATTTTGCTAACTGAAACAAGTCCAAGGACTGAGGCAAAACCTAATGTAGAAATTAGAATTTTGATAAAACGATTAAAACTGCCTGAAGAGCTTTACAACTAATCAATTTCCTTCAGAATTCAAATACGCACTGTTTATAAAAAAATTAAATATTCACACACCATTTCCTCTACTCAAATATTAGAAAAACAAAACAGCATTCAAGTTCTGTGTTTCAAAATGCCAAGCGAAAAAGCTTGAAATTTGAATAAATTAATTTGCCTGTTAATCTCACTGCGTTTTCTTTTAAATACATAATTTTTCACTTTATCTAAACTCAAGTTACACAACTGCCTATTCGCTAGTAACCTAATTAAAGACCAAAAAATCATTTTACATTTCAGTTCCATAAAATATAAAAACGTGTCGGGTTTTATGCAAAACCGTTTAGTTTTTTAGTACTACCATAATACCCAAATGTAGATATACATACTACATAGACTATTTGATTAGAATAAATTTGTTCGCGTACAAACATCTAAATTAAGTTTGTAATTAAAAATAAGGCTGTAGAAAATATGAATCTAGTAAATCATTGCTTATAAAATAATTATCAATAAAAAATCCTATGCAGAAGCTAAACTTAAACTATACACTCACACATCTTGACGTTGTGGCCATAATAAATAATTATCCCCAATAATAGTTACAACAACTAAATGTTTGTTTAAGTTAACCGTAACGTAATTCCCAAAGGTCAATAGCGAAACAATTTAAATCAAAACGTTTACGTGAGCCAATACTAATTAAAGTCCAATTAGTTAACAAAACACCGATATTTCACTTGGAATAAGTATTCAAATTCTATTTCTAACTGAAATTAGTTTAAGGGTGCGAATCACACGCCGATAAGAAGCTTGGGCGCAAAACAATTACATAAATAACTATTTCGTCAAATTAAACTCAAGTAATGTTTTAGAAAGTTAGTTCCATGGCTATTTTGTTGTTTACGATATATATAAATCTTGCTAGATGACTTTTAAAATGATTTTTTTTTTGTTAATTCTATACAGATTCTTACGCACGTTTCGCTTAGCGTCAGTTTATCCCGTATTGCTTGCAATTCACTCAAAATATAAATATGTTTTCTGCAACATGTTATATGAAAATAAATATGTGACGTTATGGGAATTTTGTTGTACGTATATTAACGTCCTAAATATTTATTGTGGCGAAATACTCAAAAACCTCATGAATAATAGAACATTAGAACGAAATATTTGTAAATAACTAACAAATAAATAATTCTCTATGAAGCGACAATTACTACTAACGGAAGATTTCATATCCGGGATGGAGCTATTTATATGACTACATCAAAAAACAATGTAACGTACACTGCACAATTTCTAGTTACCACGACACCTACACTAACAATCACGCCATTGTCAGCTACGTATACCTTGGATTTGCTAATTAAAACTACTCCTGGCACTTAATAAAGTTGCAAATGTTGTCTTTTGGAAGGTTATACTTATTAAAATTTGCACTTTAATAAAATACTGTTTACAAATGACTAGGTCTAATCCATTGCAGGCTTATTACTATATTATTCAGTGGATATAACGGTAACACCTCGATTACGAAAGATTAAACACAGACATGTGAACGTATACTTAATGCCAAGATTTATTGACAATAAGAGCATAGTGGCAATTATGTGTAAACCTAGACCTAGAAAAATGCAACTTATTTATTTCAGTGTTACTAAATACATAGCTTGGATTGCATTATAGGAACTCCAAAGGTCCATATAACTGGTTAAATTACTTCAGAAGTCGCAATCGTATTGGAATTAAGAATTTTGTATTTGGAAATAGCATACATTGCATATTTATTGCCGTTAATGTATACCTTTTATATACAGCGTGTCCACAGTCGTTAGAATTTACGAAGATTATTTTACAAACCGATTACATGAAAATTCAAAAATACATCAATTATTTTTTTTGCCCAAAAAGAATAAAAAAGTTTCTATAGACCTGTCTATGGCAGATGGTAAGTTTATTACACGAAATTACTGTTTTTTGAGCTTCATACTATAATACTACTATAGGCGCAAGCGGCAAGGGGCGCCAAAATGGCACTGAAAAAATTGTTTCGTACTAATAAAAAATAAATAAGCAAGTGGCCAATTTTGCAAATAAATTAATTTGTAATATTAACGATTTAAGTCCAAATAATGCTAATTATAATAATGCGAAATGCGCCCAATCTGGTCGATACATTACACTGCCTTGTACAATTTCCAAACGTCTACCAGATTTATTTTATAGTGCTCACCTATGCCAATCAAAACATTAGAATTATTAGCTTGTTAGCCCACCGCATAGGTGGCCTTATTCTAATTATAAAAATGGCGACAAACTAGCTTAAATTTTTAACAACTGTTGGAGCAGGTCCACTGATATTAGATATACATTCACTGCTTTGGGCTCATCGCTGATACAGTCGTCCATTGCAACAATCAGCAGAATACCACAGACCGATTTTGAGAGCTTACTTGTTCCACTACTATGGTATTTTTCGCTACAATCACTTCCGGTAGAATGTGTTCAATTTAAAACACTTCTGCAACCCTACACGAAATTGGCCCTATGCAAGGCTTATACTACGTGGCGACAAAAAACGCTTCGCGTTTTAAATATATTGATTATTACAAAACAGTGAGCCAGTGTGGTTGCGAAAACAAAACCTTATTCTACGTTCACATGTTACTACGGATAATAATATGCAATTATTTGTTTATATTGTATTATTTTAAGATATTGATATGGCTTTATCAACTTTTGAACGCACCACATAGGTGGTCTTATTCTAATTAAAATAATTTTTACATTTTTAAAATATAAAAGTTACAAAAGAAAATGTTTTCAACGTCTTTAATACAGAAAGCGCGCTGCAAGAAAAACAACTTTCACTAGATCTAATTATGGTTGAAGTCTTCAAAATTCTCTACAAGATAGGTAAAAACACCTTAATGCTGCTAATAATACAGAAACACTTGGTAAAGCAAATTACATGAATTTGAAAATAAAAAAAAAACATTCAGCCAGTGGGATTTGAACCCGTGTTCACTGATAAATACATATGCTTATCGTAGCGCTATAAATGACGCAGTGGAGTTCCGATTTTGAGTGCACCATATGTTTATACCTGGTAACAATGAGACTAGGGCCATACTTATATCTTCTTTATTTATAAATAGATTTAGATAAAATTTTATATGAAGATACTAGAGATAATTTTTGATTAACCAATAGATATAGTCAAAATAGTGGATTTTCGGTTTCACCGGAAATGATACCAATTTTAAATTTTTAAATAGATCACCCTGTATGTTTTATGTTTTTCGGAATCTACAAGTCAAATTACATAAACTAGTCTCTCTAAATTTATTTTTCTCAAACAGACATTTTTTTCTAACTTTTATTTTTTACGATAGAGGGCTGTGACTTGAAAAAATGTTCCAATTAATTCTAGCAATTAATAATAATAGTTATTTTATAAATGTGTCAATAAAAGAACAAAATTTGCTAAACACGTTTTTTAAGAAAAAGTCACTTTTTTAAATAGCACCTACCAAGGGCCATCTTGCCATTAAACAGAAAATTTAATTACCATTCTAACGATATGCATCATGCGCTACCTTATCTTTATCTAAAATTGAAGAATAATTAATTCATTTTTTTAATATTTCTGTGTAATACTTAAGCAAATTTGGCAGCACTGTTGTATGTAATTTGAGTCGTAGATTGCGAAAAACATATAATATATATAGTGATTTATTTAAAAAATCAAAGTTAGTGTTATTTCCGGTGAAACCGGAAGGCCGCCATTTTGATTATACTTGTGTGTCAATTCGAAATTATGTCTAGTATCCTTGTATCAAATTTCATCCAAATTTAAGTAACTGAGATAGAGGCATGGCCCTAGTCTCATTGTCACCCGGTATATAGGAATTTATAAAATGTTCTACTGACTAGTTTTTTTTTTAAATTAGAATTGTGTTTTCTAATCTTGTTTTCCGTTCTCATTTTATTTGTGTTGTATTTTCTTATTTTAACATTTAGTTGTTTATTTTTAAAATGTTTGAATACAAAATGTTGGATTTATTTTTGAATGCCTACCTGTTTGTTTGAATACATTGCATCATATATCCGGAGATAAATGTAGAAGGGGGGGGGGGGGTGCAAAAATGTTGGCTTGCCTACAATAAAACTTTGCCTAGTTACGGCCCTGCTAAAAACTGTCATTTTCGCGTAAATTTTCCTTTTCAAAACGCAATATAGTTTGCAAACATTTTTGGAACCCTAAAAAGTATACAGAGCGCAGTTAAAAATATTGATTTATGGTTAAATCAAAGTTTTATAATTGCATGTTAGCTAAATCTAGGAACACCGGCTATAGTTATACTTAGAGATTCTTGTCAATGTAAATATTTTTTTGAAAGCGGAGACATTCCTAAAACATTGTTTAAAATCAAAAATGCACATGCAACTTTTAAATAGAAGTATATTTTTTACAAAAGAGTAAAATTGTTCTGGGCTCACAGTGATATATGTCAGTGTCACACTCAAAAACGTATTTGATTGTGAACTAGAATGTCAAATCGGGAAAGCGTTTGCAGCAACCTATTTCTGACGTTTTTGAATAAAAATATTTTACGTTCAGGCCCTACTTATAATATCTATATAACTTCGTAAGATATAAAAAAGCTAAACAGATAAATAATTTCATTACTTAACGTGGCTAATGTAAAACCAAATCGCAATTAACGTCATAATTAGGTGCTTATTTTGTGAGCAGCATTTATCTCATAAATTATTTCTTAGTCATATCGTCTAGATCTAAACTGCCTAGACTCTTATCTTGTCTTGCCTAGATTATTGAAGCAAAAGTGGCCTTTCTAGAAATGTCAAGACACGAACGATAAGACTTTCTTATTCTAGATCAAGACTCCTGACAAAATTCTAGATAGTTTTCAAGACTCGATTAACTAACAGATTGTATGTAATACGAATTTTTTACTTCCACACATTATCAATCATCTTTCAATAAAAATTGAAAGTATTCCTATCAATTAAGAAGGTATACTTATGCTTACCTACCTACTATATAAATGGTAGATACAACATATTATAGTTCATTCGGGAAAATTTCTATAGGTATTAAAACACCCTGCAATAAGTACTTTGATAAACTAATACCTAAAGTATTCAAAACAAGAAAAAAAATTCTTTCAAAATCTATGTTAACAAACACTATATTATGTGTATAAAAAAACATAATATATATTTTCTAACGAAAAGTCCATTTCTTGTTATAAGATGATGATTGTTATGCGTTGCAATTCAAACCAATTGATGGAGGCTCATATGATCAAAATACAGGGGAAAATGTCGCCATGTCTCCACCTGAATCCACCTCGTAGGATGCGCGCCCAAGAGTCGTGAAACAATCTAGAGCAGGAGTTCTCAAACTGTGGTACATGTACCACTGTTAATACGCGGACGCCTTTCAGGTGGTACGTTAGCTACGACCGAACTTGACATTGAAATTAATAAAAATATTCTCAGAGATGTGAAACACCATTGCCAAATGCTCACCGAGATTTTAAAGAATATTTCAAAGAAAAGTATATCGATTATATTAAGATAAGCAACCCTTTCACGGATACTCGTCCTGAAACTTTTACCAACAATGAAAAAGAATCTTTGAGCTATCTGGCGATGAAGGTTTAAAAAGGGAAATCACAAAATTTCAGTTAGGTGAATTTTGGCTGAGGGCAAGAACCAGTAATCCCCATGGTTACTATCTGAAAAATACTTGAAGTTTTATTTCCACTTTTTCACGAATTTACAGTTTGATTATCGAGGACGAATCACGAGTATATTAAGCAAATGAGTGTTGTACACGTTATTTTTTTTATAGTGATCCCTTATAACTCGAAATTTGGTCTAAAAAGGACTACAAAATTTATAACTGTCAAATTGACAATTCACAATTTCGATGAAATAGTTAAAAAACTGTTACTTTCTATACGATTTTTCCTTCTTTACGATTTTTCCTTAAAAAATCTGGTGTGATACACTCACACAACTTCCTTTTACAGTGATCTTATAATTAGTCAAAAATTTCATTTTTAATTTTTAACCATTTGTTAAAAATTTTAAAAAATTACAAATTCTACAAAAACGGTACAAAATCGAGTGTTAGTCGAAGAGACAAATTTTTTCTAGAATTTTAAGGTGAATTCAAAAATGTAATAATATACTGGGTGTTTTATTTAAAATAGGAGTTAATAAAAAAAATAGAAAAAAAAACAAAAGAAACCCACTTTAGAAGTATTCAACTGGAAAATCACCTATCTCACATCAATACACATTAAAAATGTAAGAAAAATGTAAAGTTTAAAAAAAATCGTTAGAGCCGTTTTTGAAAAAATCGAAAAAAACTGAAAAATCACAAGAGTAAACACCTACTTCCAGTAATGCGATTTTCTTCAAAAGCTTGCTGTCTCATCTACATAGTACACAAAACTTATATATGAAGTTTCAACGCCATACCTTTTTTCGTTTTTGAGATATTCTGTTCACAGACAGACAGACACACAGACACACAGACAGACACACAGACCAATGAAAAAAAATATGTTTTTTGGGATCAGGGGACTCTAAAACGTAAAGATCCGTTGAAAACTCAATTTCGAATTTTTGGGGTGAATCCAATACTTCCTTTATAGTAAAAGGAAGTAAAAATAGTATTTTCTTCACAATTTTTCGTTAATAAAAGACGAATTTCATGATCACTATGCAAAAAAACTAGTAAACAAAGTAATACGTACTATTAAAAACGGTTTCATTGAAATTGTGAATTGTCAATTTGACAGCTTAAATTCTGAAGTATCTTTTGAACAAATTTCAGGATATCAAGATATCACCAAGCAAAAAATTAAAATATGAAAGCATTTTTAATTATTCTTTTACTTCAAACCCGTAAAAAATATTGCTTTGATTATTTGTTATACCA
Organism: Agriotes lineatus; assembly: GCA_940337035.1. Taxonomy (NCBI): domain Eukaryota; kingdom Metazoa; phylum Arthropoda; class Insecta; order Coleoptera; family Elateridae; genus Agriotes; species Agriotes lineatus. The sequence goes on from OW679202.1 coordinate 62,786,923, forward strand.
ATAACTATTTTTCCATAGTAATAATGAAAGTCATACTTTTTAATGAAAAATCGTAAAGGAAGTACTACCTATTAATTATTTTATTGAAATTGTGAATTATAAAGTTGACAGATTAAATTCAGAAGTTCTTTTTGACCAAATTTACAAACTGTCACCATGAAAAAAAAACGTGTACAACACGTATGAAAGCATATTTTTTCTCTCGTTTGATTGATACACTTCAGCATCAAACTCTGAAAAAAGTATTGCTTTCAGTACAAATAACTATTATAACACTGGCAGCATTGGAAAGTAAACAGGAGTCTCAATGGTATTTCATTTGTCAAATTTATTTTAATTGTTTTAACATTTCTGATACATTTCTGTGCAATAATAGTAGTTTGTATACCAAGGCACTGAAGTTTAGCTTTTTATCACGAATGTGGATTTAGTTGCCGAGGCCCGTAAGGCCAAGGCAAATAAACCACATGAGGGATAAAAAGGAGCTTCAGTACCGAGGAGTACATTATGTTTTATTTGAAATCGAGAAATCGTGAAATGACAACATTTTAACCAACATTTCTAGGTTATTTTAACGTCGGTTGACGTTTACCTATCGCCCCGCAGCGTCGCCTACAAAAAGTCGTAAAGCAGTGGATTACTTTAATGCCGATTTCACGTATTTTAATGGCGATTTCGAGCTACTTTAATGCTACTTTAATTTCAAATAAAACTCTTTTTGCACGTCCTAACATTGCTGTAACTATAAGATACCACACACTTCACTACAACATTCATATATAAATATATCAGTTTTAACGGGTGGTACGTGATCGTTCATGTAGATGTTTGAGTGATACGCGAGAGAAAAAGTTTGAGAACCCCTGATCAGAGTCTTGTTATTTAGACAACAATAGGAAGACCTTATAATCTACACAGGCTTAGTCAGGGCTTGTCCAGAAATTTCAATACAAGACAAGATTTTGCAAAGTCAACGGCTACACTACCTGACTTTCTGTTGAAAAGACTATCTGTGATACTCAACCCTTTTTTTCTCATGAACCCCCTCAAAAATCTTGTTCATTATCGTGTACACTCTTCACCAGCGGCATATTCAGAAGGTATGCCTAGGAGCCTAGTTATATATATTTCTTCCAAGAAGCAGGATCTTATTTTAGGAGGAATCAGTGGCGTGTTAACCAGGTTTGCCGCCAGAAACCCCTTAAAATTGTGTCCCCAAAATTTACTTATTGTTCGAAAAATCCAGAAATAATTGGCTGTGATTATTTTAAGTTACTATTTTCAATAGATACATGCCTGGGGATTCAATTTTGGGACAAATATTAAACACATTTTTTGTCATTCATTCCATTTTGAAGCCCCCTAAAATTTTGCGCCATAATACGCCACTGGAACGACATGTGTTCACATGATTCAAGGGCCTTTATGAGGGATCTGTTCTCGGAGTAGTGTGTCTACACATCTTTTATGTTATTTTGAAACTTGTCATGGCCTGCTGCGGCCACCACATCTCCAAATTGTACCTATGGGTCCCACAGATCCATCGTGGTTCCTTGGAGGAGTCATATGGATCCCGCTAAGAACCGCTGATTTAATCAATAGCAATTTATTGCATTTATTTAAAAAAATGAAAAAACTAATATATCCCACTGGTACATTTTAACATTTACGGATTATGCACAAAAAGAAACTGTTATGGCAGCGGTTTTAAAAAAAGTGATGAATCTGGATTTCTTGCCATGTATAAAACAAATACTACGCGGGACATTCAAATTCAATATTATGATCCACCATTGGAATAAATCCCATTTTTAGGATTTTTGTACTGAGTACACACAAATCTTAAACTGCAGCTAACCTAAATTCGCAGCCAAGATGGGATCTGGCGTGAGACGCTCGTGTTCTGCCTCCATTGTCTGAACATTTGTAGAACCACCGACAAATTGAGAATCGCATTTCACGCGTATGCACCTAAGCACCAGTGGACTATAGGTATTGAAGTTTAGCCAAAAATATTTTTAATTGTTTTAGTTATATTGCACTCTTTCACAACATGGCAATTATAAAAGGATTTTTTTAACGTCATTTAAATAGAGAACACTACCAAATTCCAAGTATATCTAAATTCAAGTGACCATATTTAAAATGTTCCAATTAGGGACCCGGTAGGATAGACCGAAGGGAAGGGGGAAGGGGGGTCATACTTATATGTTCAAGCACATACTACATACCCGCTCTATTTTTTTATACTGCGTTATCGTAACGTAATAATGCATTCATTTTGATGTCATAATGGCAGTTTTATAGCACAAGTGCTGCTTTAATATTTTTTCTAACTTGTGAGCAAAATTTCGACGTTTGCATATTAATTTACATAAATATTAGTTAGAAAATGACATACTTTTCCACACTTTTCAAAAATAGTTTTTAAAAATAGTAGAAAATCAAGGGTTTATTGATATACAAAACTGACTAGAAAATATATTGTGATAGACAAGTAACTATTACAACACCCAAATAAATGGGTAAATTTTTTACGGCAACCATATGAATGCGTAATATTTCTACGACACTTATCTGTCATTGCAAACACTAGTGAATTTTTATTTCCGAAAAAAAAGCTGACTTAAAATGTTATGTCAGAAGAGTTTCGCATCTGGCGTGGTTTACACTTTAAGTTACCATGCTCTTTTGCTTTTCCTCCTGATGAAGCCCCTTACGAAAGTGAGAGGAACGTTGGGTTTTTCGACCTCAATAATGACACGGTCCAATCCCGGAAGTCGTTTGTTACTTAAAATATTATAACCTCTGCCGTACAAAAAATGACGCTCTCTTAAAGCTTTGGACTACATTTCGAGCTTCAATATCACCCGTGCTTAATATTCGATTTTACGCACTTGTTATGTAAATATGTAATTATTTTGCAATCCTGTATGAAAATATGAACATTTTAGTTGTAACTATTAATGTCAAAATGACATACTTTTTTACACTAGTGAAAAAAATTACTGCTTTTAACGTTGCCAATGGTGACGCGAAAAATAGTTATTTGTGTATTAAAGGCGCAAAGTTTAGTTACCGCCGATTGAAAGAGAATATTGTGGCAATCTCTCAAAATCGACAATGACACTTAGCGCTCGAAATACACACATAGTTTTTTCTAAGTCTTAAATAATCAAAAATTATATTATCTAATAATTAAAAATGAAATTGCTGATGCTGAACTTTGGCGTTAATTGTCAATTTGACATTTAAAAATTTTAATTCTCTTCTCCATTAATAACCGTACAAATTGCATGTTAATGATTATTTTTGTTAACAATAATACTTTAAAAAAATTCCAAATTTCATCAATCTTTACTCTTTCTTTAAGTAGCATGTGACAAAGCACTTTGGCGTGCTCCTCAAGAAACGTTAACTTTGCATTGTCAAAAACGGGCGCAAAACTCTGCTTTCTATAGTAGTTGTAGAAAAAGTATCCTAAATCGACAGCGAAGAACTTCGAAATCGTCATTAAAATACGAGAAATCGGTAGTGAAGTAATCCATCGTTTTACGACTTTTTGTAGATGACGGGGTGACAGGCAAACGTCAACCAACGTCAACATAACCTACAAAAGTTGGTTAAAATGTTGTAATTTCGCGATTTCTCCATTTCAAAAAAAAAACATAACGTACCCCTCAGCACTGAAGTTCCTTTTTATCCCTCATATGGCCTATTTGCCTTGGCGCTACGGCCTTTGCCCTAAACTTGTTAACATAAGCTAGAATATATAAAATTTTGTTTATTACCGAATTCTAAAAAATGTATGGAATACATTGCAAAATAATTGTTTTTCACTTGTCATAATTGTCCAACTCACTTCGCTGGTCGACCAACATTTACGACTCATGAAAAGAACACCTACATTTTGCAACTTGTTTCATAAATATCTATTATCTACTTTGATGTCATAATGTGATTATTATATCTTATAACAATTTGTTTTAATTTTCAAATTCATGGAAGTTCCGTGCAAACCTCGTTACAGATTTTTTATAGGTAATACTATTGTAGAATTCCAGCAAAATCTCGGGCCACTTTAATCTAAATTACATATTCAGGTTATTGTTGCTCAGTGGCGGCTCGTCATAATTGTATTTGGAGGCTCTTAATTTTTAACAATTGCTAAGCAGAAAATAATAATTAATGACTTTTTAATCCAAATATAGCAATGATTTTTAATTTTAATAATCCAAAAGGAAACATCATATACGTACATAGAACAAAAATTATTCAAATGCGCTACCAAATGTACGTAAGTGTTAAAAAATATAAGTAACTAGCTTTCTACCCCGCTTTAATCTAAAATGAACTCAGCGCAAAAAATAAAAAATATTAACCCGGATCCTTTTTACATTTACCCCCTTGTCACCCGTTTAGAAGTTATTAAGTTTTTGAATATCCATTAATAAACATTAAAAATGAAATTAATTTAATAATTAGAGGGCCTTCTAAAATCCAATATGTTTGTAAATAAGCCCGACAGTTTACTACGTGCGGGGGGCTATAGCGCAGTTCGCCTTCGGGCACATTGAAACTGCTGACCTCAATTCTGATACATCAGGAGTTTGGGCCCTATTTCCGATCGCCCTTATCAGCTGCCCGTATTGATACGAGCACGTGTGTTGACACGTAATTTATGTATTGTTAACATAATTCCCATATGTTGTTTTACATGTTTTAAGTGGTATCAAATAGCTGCCTCCGGATCTCATTACTTAAACTTGTTATTATTTATTATTATAACGGTAGGATAGATGATAAAATATATTTTCAATTATAGAATAGTTACTTTTTTCTAATGCTATATGCTATATAGACATTGACGGCTAAGAGGCTAGCGTCCATACGCCCCTAAGGAGTAGCCGCCACTGCTGTTGCTACTATTTTCTAAAATCTTATGTAATACAATATTTTAATATATTTTATACAATTGAGAAAATTAACCCTGACTGTATTTTCATCTTAAGATTGTCTAACAAAGATGGAATATAATTGCATCATTCTCTATTACACAGCTTTAGAGTGAAGTCCAACCTTCCGAACCGAAAGAAACAATTCAGCCTTTGTGTTGTACCAGAAGATGTTTATAAGATCAGGTAACTGTTTACTAATATTGATTATGATTTTAGCCCTTGTTTGTACTACCGGTACAGGTTATAATGGAGGAAAAGACTTGCACGTGAGTGAATCAGCTGGTTCAGAGCGGTTAGCACTGACCTAGCCTTTATCACGTAGTACCAATAAAGACTAAAATCATATCAATTTTAGTAAACGATTGCCGAAAGGCTGAATTGTTTCTTCCAGTTTTGACAGTAGTAGTTCGCATTTAAAGATGTGAGATAGGGAATGATGCAATTATGTTCCGTCTTTGTCAGACGATCTTGAGATGGATCTGCAGTCAGGGCAGTCAGCGCCCATTTTCCTTGATATGGACTTGAAAAATCCTTTAAAACTCACGAAAATATTTTTAAAGTTTTCAATTTGTCCATCACATTAATAAAAGGTTGCTGTTTAATATTTTGAAGATGAAATTTAACTTTTATCGCAGCTCCCAGTTTCTTCTCAATATACTAACTGATTCTTATGCATGCGATATTTTTTGAAAGGTAGAAGAGGACCGGTTATGTCGATATGTATTAAATGACACAATACAAGCATTCATTGTTTGTGTAATTTGCATATGTTATACTAAACCATTTTGAATCATCATTTCAGATTTGATTTGTATGTAACGGATGAAATGGTCGAAGAAAACGTATTTAAGGTACAAGGTATGAATGAACACTGTGGCATTCAAAATAATTATTAGTAAGGTCACACTTTTTCTCAATATTTTTAAGCAAATTTTCCAAAAAGCATTGGTTTATTTCCAACTTACTGCATATTATTGGTACACGTCACATATTAAAATTATAATCCACAGAACGTTCTTTCCTGGTATACATATATTTATAACAGACTAGAATTGATGACTGTTTTATAACTGGAATTAGTTTAAGCATGAATATTACACGTATTGAGTTAGCGACAGAAATTAATTCTATCGGCGTTGTGGCACTGGTTACATACAAAAAAGATTTGGAAGTAAAAATACGAAATCGCACGTGAGAGAAAGGCGACGCGCGTGCTATTTTTAGGTTAGTCTGTCTTTTTAATAAATAGGTCTGTAATTCCTTTATACTTGAATACGGTCCCTCCAATGCCAAATTAAATAAAATTGGGCGATGCTATTTATATTTTTGAAGCAATACGTTTTAATTTGCTAAATAACTTTCCCGTAACAATTAGTGTTATCGAAAACTTACTAATAATTACCAGTCAAACGCTTCTCGCACATCAGTTCAACACTAACTGATTAATAATTTTTGCAGTATCGCACAGTACTCGCACGAGGTGCGTACAGCGATATTGCGGCACAGCACTTGCGGTTAATTCAAAAGTTTTCAGTTCCCACTCTTTAAAGATTGCCATCTCTACCAGCGATTTCGGGGAACACAGGGAAATTCACGGCAATGAGTCATTCATCTACAAACTGCACTTGCCAATTTATGTTAAATAACCTTTAGGAGAACCATCTATGTAGTGGAACTACAGTATTGTTTAACATACATTTAATTTTTAAATCCCATTTCGCAGTCTTGAAGCGTCCCATTCGATGTTTTTCTAATATATTTCAAGGATTATTCTGTATCACACAAGTATAAAAATGCTGTCATTAATTTCCCAATCCCTTTCTAGCCAATTTCACAATTTGTTCTCGAAACACATATTACGGTACGCATTTAACCTTCAAGCATCGATGCAAATGAAATACTAACGGAAGATGTAGTATCAATAATTTGTCATAACTCAGGTACTGATGTAATAGAACAATAAAATATTTTATTCTCACCGCCTACTTTAGTGTTTCTTCATCTGTGCTAAACACTGAAACACTTAAGGCCAATAGTAATGCAACTTAAGCCACTTTTTAAGTCACTGCAGCACCAATTTGCACAATTAACATTTTCAATTAAATCCCAGCTCTAGCATAATTTCACTTACAAATTTCTATCGGAAACTACACTCGAGACTGTACTACAGCGGTAGAGCAGTGAAAATACACCTAGCACAAGCACGTCTGGTGGAAGTATGGATTGTTGCACGCTGTATAGATCAACAAACTTTCTAAATCTTCGAAATTATGCAACTACCCAACGCTGTTTGTTTACATCTTCTCTAGCAGTGATGATATGGACTGGCATGTAGTAGCTTACAAATTGAAAAAAATGTGATGGCACAAGGACTGGATTAAAAAAAAACAAATTAATCGATTAAAATATAAATTTCAACATCTAATTTACCGTCAAGATATGACATTCCGAGGTGGTATTTAGCTTGTGAGTAGTCACTGCAAGTGTGCATTTGAAAAATTAAAATAAATATAAATGTAAATGCTCACAATGCAGATGCGCATCGGCGCTTTATCCGCTCTAAAAGCATTGAAAGCGAGTGGTTTGCAGGAACACTACTATCTACAGAAGATAATACTAACAGTTATCTTCTCCCAAATATTTTTAAAATAAATACAAGGGCGCAAGTATTGATAAATCCTCAATTTACTAGTAAAGAAAGCAAATGTAATAACAAAACTCTTTTATTCAAACCAGTTTACTTTCACTTTTTACAGCAATTCTGCAGTTCTTTTAAGTTATTAGAGAATTTTCCTGTTCAGATGTTTCTCAATTTAGGAAAAAGAAAGTAAGGGGTGCAAGAACAAGGACGATATCCCAGCAATTCAATTTTTTAGAAATTACGAGATAAGACACTTTTGACAATTTTCCCCATCTTATCTGTAATATTTTTCTTCAGTTAAATTATCAATTTCGCCTAATAATCCCCAGTAATGGTTTTCCCATGTTCTAAACCAGGGGTTCTAAAATATTTTTTCCTCGAGTACCCCTTTACAAATTTTAGCAAACTTATTGCACCTCTAACTCCAATGAGTGCGTAGTTGGTTAGCACCCCTTACTGAACACGACATCGTAAAAGTCAGTGAAGTGACAGGGTTACGCTTATTTCACATTAAAAAAATTGATAACGTGCAAAATATTAAGAGACGTTCGGAATCCATCAAGATGAAATTTGTAAAATGTTTGCACTACACTGGAAGTAGTTCAAGAGTTATTTAAATTAGTAGAACGTTTTGTGTCGGTAGAAATAAACATAACTTACATCACACTTAAACAGTTTTTGAAAGTGGAAAGTACTATTATACACTTAAAAACTGCCAAAGTGAACTCTGTGGGCTGTTTATAATTTAATCAAATCGAAAGGGGTCACAGGGTTACTTGATTTTGAAATTTTCCTCATTGGTGAAATCAAAAATTACTTATTTCGTTGAAACTTTTTTAAAATTTGCAAAATATTGACAGACGTTTGCACTCTATCAAAATAAAATTTGCAAAATGTTCAAGACAATAAAATTTTAAGTAATTCAATCGTAATTTAATTTATATCAATCATTTTGTTTCAAAAGCGCTAAATATAACTTACTTCACACTTAACCATTTTTTTTCAAAAAAAAAGTATGAAAATAAAAACTTATCAGAGTTACATTTATAAGATGTTCAAATTCCTAAATTCTAAAATTGTCCGACTTAATAGAATTAAAAACAACTTATTTCACACTGCAACATTTTTTCTATGTGAAAAACATCAACGGACATTTGGAAGCTGTCGAAATGAAATTTGAAATTGATAAAAACTTAATAAGATTGAAAAAGTTTTCTGGCTATTTAAATTATGTTGGTAAAGGTAAATATACCGTATTTCTCATTTAAAAAAACTTGAATGTGCAAAATAATATTTAACATTTGACGTTTAGAACTCGTAAAAAAGTCAGTTATTGCAAATTCTAAATTTGTTTGCGTCAGTAGAATCTAAAATATTGTCTTACGTCACACCGAAACATTTTTTCAACGTGAAAAACATCAACGGACATTTGCAAGCTGTCGAAATGAAATTTGAAATTGGTCAAAAATGTTATGTTATTAAACTTGAACGTAACTTACTTAACACTAAAACATTTTTCAATGTGCAAAAATTATTTAACATTTGAAAATTGACGAAACTAAATTACAAACGTTCAAAACTTAAAATCGTAAAAACGTCAATTATTGAAAATTCTAAATTTGTTTGCCTCAGTAGAATCCAAAATAATATCTTACTTCACACCGAAACATTTTTTTCAATGTGAAAAACATCAACGGACATTTGCAAGCTGTCGAAATGAAATTTGAAATGGCGGGCAAAACTTTATAGGATTGAAGAAAGTTTACTGGTTGTTTAGATGTTATGTTTAGTAAACCTGAACGTAACTTACTTCACACTTAAACATTTTTCAATGTGCAAACATTATTCAACATTTGAAAATTGACGGAACTAAATTACAAACGTTCAAAACTTAAAATCGTAAAGAAGTCAAACAATTATTGAAAATTCTAAATTTGTTTGCATCAGTAGAATCCAAAATAGTAGCTTACTTCACACCGAAACATTTTTTGAACGTAATTTACTTCACACTTAAACACTTTTCAATGGGCAAAAAATTATTCAACAAATGAAAATTGGCAGAACTAAATTACAAACGCTCAGAATTTAAAATCGTAAAAAAGTCAAACAATTATTTTAAAATTGTTTAAGGAGTTAGCAGTCGTATTTCAATCATTTCCATATATAAATTATAGAACAGATATAGAAAACCTAAGCTCTATTTATCATAACCTATTCAATTAAAATTTAAAAAAATTACAAATTAATTATGTTTCTCATAATTTATGTTCTGCTACTAAAAATTCAAAGTTTGCTTGATTTTGAAATTTCACATTTTAAATAATACAACCCTGTACGTATCAAATACAGATTCAAATTTTACACTCTGTGCATTACTGATAATAAACAAGAAACAACCTTGCATTCTCATATTTACGTGCATGCCTTCAATATGTACATATGTACCGCCAATTCATAACATTTTGATTATGCAATATGCAAATATTCTGTTTTTAATATGAAAATAACTATAAATGTCGTACTATACATTCCAAACTTTCATTATATCACAAGTAAGTACGCAAGTAAAGGTGTCAGGACATTTTTAAGTCTTATGTATGTATGAATCATTTAACTTTTAGTCAAGATTACGACTCCGCTTGTATATAGCTTTCTTTAGTATTTTTCCGTTAAATTTAAGTGGAAGATAAATGTTAGCCACCCACTCAGGGCGCATGTGTAAAAAACCATATTCTTAGATTAAGATAGCTGTTGGTGACCCATTCTGGGCTTGCATCCAAATCCTTATTCTCACATTAAGTTAAAGGTTAGTAACCCCAGCTGGGCCCATAGTGGTAGTCCCATATTTACTGTCTCTTACTGTGTACGTTTACAGACATCGGCGCCTGTATATATACCAACCCATGTGCTAGATCAATACATCGGTTTGCTATATGTTGTCTTGTGATTTCCCCCCGTGCCTGTGCATGCTTATTTTCAGGGCGGGTTGTTCACTGTGTAAAGATCTATGTAGAGTGAAGCCTGGCAGAAGTTCTAAAGCGTCGCAGGTAGGTCGGGGCGCTCGTCGGCGCAGTGCTGAGGGTCGTGAGGCTGTACACACCGATTCTGTTATTTCCCGTTTAGCCTTTGGATTTCGCCAAGGTAAAAAGTCAAAAGGTAGGCTCATTGGTTTCCCGGTTTCACAGTGGGCTTACTCTTGCATTTTCGTTTATATTGATGAAATTGGGTGGCCCTCAATATAATTTTTATATCTGTTTAGCGTCCCTTAGGCCGTTTCCCGTAGGTAATCTCGTGTTGAACCACCCCTTGCTTCACTGAGTCTAGTCGGAATATCTTGTTACGGGCAGGGCAACGGTCCAAGGTAAGTAATTGTCCCGTTTTTGAGTAATATCGTCCGCGCTGGCCGTGTAGTTCTTTCGCGACTTTTTGTATTAGCTGGTGCGGTGTCGTAAAAGTCGTTTTAGACCGTAACAAAAGTTATCTAATGTGTTTTTTCCTATTTCAGCTTTGCAAATTTTAACACTTTATACAATGTAACACATTTTTACTGAAGAAGCTAATACTATTAGCGAAACGTTTAATTAATTATTAAACTATATATTGCGACAAAAATGATTTTTGATTCATATAACAAAAAGTCATACTTTGTCCATGGTTTTTAACAATATTGACATAATTATCTCCTCAAATAATTTTAAACTATTCAAAATTAATTGTCAAATACTTGAATCTTTTAAAACATCAAACAATTATTAAAAATTCTAAATTTGTTTGCATCAGTAGAATCCAAAATAGTATCTTACTTCACACCGAAACATCAACGGACATTTACAAGCTGTCGAAATAAAATTTGAATTTGGGCAAAACTTAATAAGATTGAAGAAAGTTTACTGGCTGTTTAGATGTCATGTTAGTAAACTTGAACGTAACTTACTTCACACTTAAACGCTTTTCAATGCGTAAACCTTAACCAACATTTGAAAATTGACAGAACTAAATTACAAACGTTCAGAACTTAAAATCGTAAAAAAATTCAAACAATTATTGAAAATTCTAAATTTATTCGCATCAGTAGAATCCAAAATAGTATCTTACTTCACACTGAAAAATATTATTGAACATTTGAAAAACTGGCAGAACTGAATTATAAATGTTTAGAACTTAAAATCGTCAAAAAAGTATAGCAGTTATTGAAAATTTAAAATTTGGTGTCAGTAGAATACAAAAAAGTGTATGACCTTGACATTGTTCAGTTAGCTAAAACTAACACACACTAAAACAATGTCATTGAAATCTCACTTAATTTTTGGAAAATAGCAGTTTTTGGGTTTTGGCAATTTCGAAAAGCGCCATTTTCTTACTAAATAAAAAATCACTCTATATATCTGATAGAGGCGAAATATGTTTTCGAACAAGCACAAATTAAAAATTTAAAAAAATCAAAATGAACATTTTGCCCATTTGATGCCGATTTTTTGGCGGTTACTGTTTATGTACATTCCGTCTTATTATTCAAAACCACCGCGCATCTTTTTCCCAATTCTTGTTTTGTGCCATGTTTGTATTCGCAATTATATGAATCAGGCTGTACTCGGCCAGCGTACCCCTAGGGGTACGCGTACCCCACTTTGGGAAATCCTGTTCTAACAATACTCAGAACCACATCTTTATCATAAAAAGAGCAACCCATTATCTTTCCTGCTGATGTTGGCATTAGAATTGTTTCGAGGGTGGAGAAAACAGAATGTTTCAACTCCATCCATTGCTGTTTAATCCCTAGGCCATACTCACAAATTTAACTTTTACCATAGCAACCAAGTAGCTACAATTCTTTTCCAAACGAACGTACAGGGTTTCTGACACTCGTAGTTGTTCTACTTCGTATCCTTTCTTTGAATACAACTACGTATATAGGGTGTCCCATGACTCGAGGTCCATAGCTTAAGAGCGTCTTATTGAAGCCATTTAGGGTTAAAATTGTTTAATAAACATATGTCCGAAAATGCTTCCTAACAGTACTGCAACCATTGCAAGTTGAAGTGTTGAAATGTAAAAAACATTAGTCATTAAAAGACCTATTAGAATATGGATTTGTTTTTTCAACTGGCAACTGTCAGTCTGATATTGTTTATAAAGTAGTGGAATGTCTTTTTCAAACGAAGAAAATACGCCAATCTTCATTAGATTTATGATTATTGTAATGGAAATGTAAGACAATCAGTAGAATATCAGAGGTGATTTCCTAATCGTAGACTACCAGATTGGCGAGTATTCGGCGTTCGCCGATTTCTAAGAGAAACCGGATCGTTCCCTAAATCTACCGCTGAACGTGATTCAAATAACGTTGATCAAGAGGGTATGACATTGAAGTTGGTTGAATGCAGTCCACTAGTGAGCGAAGGATAGCTAATCATGCAGGTGTTACACGAATGAAGGTATGGAGAACCTTACATTATTTTGGCTTATATCCATACCATCTCCAACGAGTGCATACTTTGTTACCAACAGATTTAGATTTGCAGATGCAGCTCATTGAACATCAGCATCTTCTTGACAACATTTTGTTCACTGACGAGGCTACTTTCAATAGAGATGATATCAATAATACCCGAAATTCACATTGCTGGTCCATTGAAAACCTCACAAAACCAACGAAAAAAAAATTCTGCATCGGTTTTCGGTAAACATTTGGTGTGAAATTATTAATGATCAACTCGTCGGACTGTTATGGACGGGCGTCTAACAAGCGAGATTTATTTCCGCTTTTTACAAGAAGAACTGCCCTTTTTGATGGAAAACGGTCCTCTTTGAAACAGAGTTCAAATGTGGTTCCAGCAAGACGGCGCAAGTAACTGCATTTTTAAATAATTCATATTACGACCAGTGGATAGGAAGAGGTGGTCCAGTGTCTTCGCTTCCGCGGTCACCTGAACTTATACCCCTTGACTATTTTCTTTGGGGGCATATGAAGTCAATAGTTTATGCAGAAAAATCTCGCAATAGGGATGAACTTGGGAACCGAATTATGGATGCTGCAACGCAAATTTCTCCTGATATTTGGGGGGGGGGGGCTGTTAGATCAATTTTAAGCAGAGCCCGACTTTGAATTCAAGCTGCAGGAGATAACTTTGAGAATTTGTAAATATATTTTTAAATAAACAAGTTAAATACATTTCTTTTTACATTTTATGAATGACTGTAGTTAGGAAGCATTTTCGGACATATGTTTATTAAGCAATGATTTCAATAACACGCCCTTCAGCTATGGACCTCGAGTTATGGTATACCCTGTATATATGCATATTTATGAGTGTACCTAGCAATATCACCTTTGCCTCTTTGAACGCAGCAACCAATTTCTTTCTTTAGAATAAGCCTAATAGTTGTCTCGTAAGATCTCCTCCACGCCTTGATGAATTTCAATTCCTTTATGTAAAAGTACTTTACGACGACACCATACTCGTTTTCCCCGTTTCTACAGAATTCCTAAACGCTATTTTTTAAACATCGCACAAGCGAATATAAAAGCGCCATTCTCAATGAAAGTGTATACGCTTATGAAAGATAATTGCCAAGCAAATAATGTTTATTTATTTCACGTCTCATTCAAGGTTGACTGTTTATTAATACACCCTGGTGTTATCAAATATAATTTTATCTCATTTATCGCATCTCCTATCCAAATTGTGTTCTGTTTTTATGAACTGTGAAGTAATAACATAGGTGTGCTCAAAAATCTACGACGAAGGTTAAAACAAATATAACAGTTAGTGCGAAATTGTCCCCTACCTAATGAGACTGAACCCAAAGTACCTCAATGACTACATGGCCGTACATGAATTGAGCACAATTCTGAATCTTCTTATATGTCCTTTATCTCTAAAAGACTCTTGAACTGGGCACTCTACTTTCTAATTACCCTTCCAATCACCTGACATGAACCCTTATTTATGTGTCATTAACTAACCATTAATCTTCCGGAGATAAAGCACAGTTACAGGAATGGCACGGAAAGAACTACAAAAGCCTTTCATTTCAAGTTTTGTAGAATTTTTATACAACGCGCCCGTCTTTGTATTTTACCTGCATTTCAAACAAATACATATATTACGCTACAAAGTATTAACGAAATTGTTAGAACTAAAGATCCCGAAACAAACACGGGCACGAATTTTTAAAAACGAAAATTTATCAGTATAGTGCAATTGAAATGGGTCGATTGCATTATGTTAAATTTAGGTTCTAAAATTGCAGTTTACATGACTTCACTTGAGAGCAGACACTACAATTAATACTGAACCAAACTTAAACTATAATATACGAAAATAAGCAGAAATATTCAAGAAAGGTCACTATTGTATTTAAAATTTAGTTTGTATATCACGGTTTTGATTAAAGTAAAATAAATAAAGTTCATTTTTAAACGTAAGAATGCACTTTATTTATTTTATTTTAATCAAAACCGTGATTTATTAACTAAACTTTAAATACGATAGTGACCTTCCTTGAATATTTCTGCTTATTTTCGTATATTGTAGTTTTAATTTGGTTCATTATTAATTGTAGTGTCTGCTCTCAAGTGAAGTCGTGTGAATTGCAATTTTAGGTTACATTTCTTGAAAATAAATCCCCATTTTAAATGGTGTAGAAGTTACCTTATCTGGTTTTTAAATTATATTCTAGGTAAAACGTAACGTGTGCATTTAATTTAAGTATATAGTTAAAAGCTGGCAAGAGTTCACTTCAAACTGCAAATACATAAGGTTGGTTTACGAAAGTTCACATTTCCTGCAAGTTTTCGAAGAATTGTCTGTATGTAAAGAAATACCCTCTAAATTTCTATTATTCGTTTGAAACCAATTTTAAAAATGGAAAGTAATGGAAAAAGTATAATTATTGGTAAAACCTGAAAAGCACATAAATGTATGGTACCTCTTTTAAGTTCCTACTTTATTTTTGATTACTTTTTCCATTTTTAACAGGGAAGAACAGAAAAATGTTTACAGTATAAACTCTTTAAATACACAAAAAATAATAAAGGAATACTACGATGCTATTACAATGAGAAGAAAGTCGCTGTAGGTTCATTTATAAATAAATATTAATAAACACTTTTACACTCCAAAGTACTTTTAAGTTCTAAATTTGCATTTTAGCACAAACTTTCAGTATATTTAACCAGCCACACTGATCTATTTTAATTCCATACCATATTCTCACTTTAATGAATCCTTTTTTCAAGTTTTCGTCTATTAGAAGCGTTTCTAAAGACAAATATTATTAAATAACAGTCAAAAGTTCTTATTTTTACATATAAATAAATTTTTCATAAATAACGGCGTCGCCAAAATTGTTACTTTGTGGTTTTTGTTTGATAATAATAAACGTCAGGAAAAAATCTTAGATACTATTTTTTAATTAAATCCATTCCCTAATATTTGGCGTTGGACTGCAAAAAAAAATCGCTACATTTGAAAATTCCATAATAGCAATAATTAGATGTTATACTCCTTACATCCTTCCTTTTCAACCGCTATTTGTGCTCTATTCATATCACTGTCATATTTAAAGACATCCTGCGTAATAATTGTAATAACGTAGCTGTTCTAAATACAATTACAGTTTTGCATTTTTTCGTGGTTGTACGTTTATAAATATTCATTGATATTGCATAAGAGGCCTACCAAGCAACGGTTTCGAATTTGCAAAAGTTCACTTCGCTTTACTGGGTTTCATAGCACTGCGTTAGACTTCACACTTCAGCAATACCATCAAATGGGCTGTTGAAATGCGGTGTGAAATAGAATTAAACAATTATCACACATATTTAATGAAAAGCTAAGTGATTAACACACTACACACAACTTACTTCACTAATATAAATGTCACAGCCCAGCTTATTAGTTTATTATTTAAAATAAAAAAGACGTGTATTACCTGTGGGAGAAGTCTTCATACGCATTAAAGTGCATTCGTGCAAGTAGATTTCAGTTTTTGGAATGCATAACAATGATTGCCAACATCTTTATTCAACGGCTTTCTACAAAATCCAAGCGCAATTAGCACTCATTTGACCGTCCTACTAATTGGATTTCAGTTAAAAGTGATAATTATTTTACATCGCCACCGTCAAACGAAGTTCTTTATGGCTTTGCATATACTGCTATAATGGGCTTTGACATATTTATAGAATTCTAGTATGCCATTTAGGCGAACCGCTTTGAAGCTGTTATTTTCAAGTTGCCTAAATTAGTTCACTACAGTCGAGATGAAGTATCGCCCATATTGCGACCTGCTGCAGGTAGATATGCAACCCAACATACGGAAGAGGTACATCATTAGCCTATCTACAGAGAATTTCGTGGCAAGCTTCACGTCTTTTAAATAGAGAACGGAATATATATGTAGACTATTACTTCCAAAATATGCGTAAAATTATGCAAAAAATATGCAAAACATTTCAGGAAACTTGCATGTGCACATGCCATCTGATTTACATTATGCAGAATTTAAACACGACTTCATTAATCACGACTACTTGATAATTACACGTCTCAATAACAACCAAAAACCTTTGATAGACATTTTAAGGTAAACAGTTGCTCTTACGCTTATGAACTAAAAGTACATTATTTTTGTGTATTTTAATTCTCTTTCAGATAATAACCCAACATTTAAAAAAAAATACAGATAACGAAGTCAGAGCTAAAAAAAGTTTGGAAGATAGGTAAAGTGTCCCCTACAGTCAAGTCTAGTTTATGAAATTTCCTATTAGTGCATTACATAATAGTAAGTATGTATACCAAAATTCAAATCGATATATCTACATTTGTGGAAATTAACAAAAAAAAAAGAAATAAAAAAATTGAACGTCAACACTCTATAACTTCCAAGCCCTTGGATTTGTGCTAAGGCATTTTAGGTTTAATCGATTTATTATGACGTAAAGAATCTATGACTAATCGGTGTCTCATTCTTTTTGGGACACCCTGTATATTATATTATACTGCAAAATGTTCAACGATAACCTATCTTTCATGGTCTTAACTTGACTAGATGGTTCGAGTGAAGGAATCAGACCTTTCATGCATCTTGTATTATGTATCAATAAAACTCAAGTTGGAAATAATATGTATCATTGATATCGATTAATCAAATTTCGAATTTTTTAATAAAACTTAGTGTTTGGGCAAAATTCGCAATTCTGAACATTTCTCAGCGAAATTTTATTCGATATCCATCGCTAATGTAATTTATAAAAACTGACTATTAATTTGTTTATATACAACAGGGCGGAATTGGTCACTTTCTAATTTATACCCTATCTTTGAGGGCGTAATATGTCACTTTACAGCCCAAGAGCCGTAAAGTACTTTCAGGTTCTTGCTTATCCAACTAAGAAGCATCGTAGGTTGCTAAAATGTATAAAATTATAAATTTGGTTTTAATTGTGAATTTTCCGACTTGTACATAAAATATTGTATGCACCTAGTGCGTAACAAGCGTTTATAGCCCTTGTCGTGTTAAAACTCGCGCCTACGACTTGAGCTTTATATTTCACGTTGAGCGCCATAAACGTCGTCTTACTAGGGCTGTGTGTATCAAAATTTATAATCGATAATCGATGGTAAAGGAAAATCGATTAATCGTAAATAATCGATTAATCAAATAATCGATTAAATAAATAATCAAATAATCGAGTACAATTTTTTTTAATAATCGACGTATCGAATAATCGATTAATTGTAAAAAATCGATTAATCAATTAATCAAATAATCAACTACAAATAACCGAATAATCGTTTAATCAAATAATAGAATAACCTAATAATTAATAAATCCTTACTTATGTCAGTAAATAAACCAATTAATTGATTTTTTACTCAGACTTGGCAAATGATTATTAAAAAATGTGCCATTTAAAGTAATCCAGTAGAGTTACTAATATGCTTATTAATACAAAAACGTCGAAAATATTAATGGATAAAAAAATATGAAAGATAGACTTTCAGAAAAAAAATTATTATTTTTTTGAAGAAAACAGAGACATGATTTATCCATAGCAATGACAATTAGTTTGGTGGCATTTTCTTCTGTCAGCGAAGTTCTCAGGTCGTTGACAATGTGTCCACCCTTGCTGAAAACTCGTTCAAAAGCAACGCTGGTAGCTTAAATTGCCCAAATTGCTAGCTTTTCGCCATAACAATGAATTTTCACCAAGGTCAACATCAGGAGATTGTAAATAGTAGTCAATTTCCTTCTAAAATACCGTACCAGCGTTATGTGTTAAATATATACCGCCTTTCATAGAATCGTAAACCAAATACGATGCAATCATATCTACACGATGATAAAATTTACGGAGCCCAACATTTGCGAATTCCTTAAACATTTTTATCGCTTTCCGGCAGGCTATTATTTAGTACATTAATCTGGTGGCGTTCCCCTAGGAAACATGAGAATATTATTTTATACTTTGGCACATCTTTGTGATTCTAGCAAAATGAACAACGAAGAGCAGCAATAGCAGTTTGCAAGTGAGCTTTTGCAGTGATTAATGAACTAATCGATTTAAATAATCCGATCAATCGATTAATCAAGTATCAGATTAATTAATCGGTGCAGTGGTCGATCAATCAAATATTCGACTAATCGACTAACTAAATAATCGATTAAACTATTAATCGTATAATCGATTAAACAAATAATCTATTAATCAGTTGTTTTTTAAATAAACGACGTACTAATTAATCCATTAATCTAACATGTGCGCAAACGAAAATGAAATCAAGCTTGGCTTTGAAATATTTGTTGTATGAATAATATGTTGGTGGCACTGTAAGTCTATGTCAAATTCGAGGTTATCAGGTTAGGTTTTGCTTCAGTTTTGACACAGACTGACGGAAAACCTAAACTGATAACCTCGAATTTCACATAGACTTACAGTGCCACCAACATATTATTCATAAAACAAATATTTCAAAGCCAAGCTTGATTTCGTTTTCATTTGCTCACGTTATTATTTTGCACACCCGTACTTTTTACACCCTTGGTACATAAATAACTATTATACAGGGTTAATTGCATCTTAATATACATTTGGTGACAGCAAGTTCATTGTAAAAAGTTCTACAACAAGCAAATCTAATATTTTTAATAAATTATTTTTTTTAAATATATGTAGCTGTTTTTATATAAATATATTTGTTATTTTCTCTACATGTATGTGTTTATATTTTGCATGCTGTCATTTATTCATAATGTCAATTTTGAAATCTTCAAAAGTTAAACTCTAATATAATAATACTTATTTACGGCACAAGTGTGTTATATTACAAACTAGCTGGCCCGGCAAACGCTGTTCTGCCCAAAAATAATTTGTCTCTAAAACCCAGTTTTACTTTCGATATTTTCCAATTTTCCGGCTTTCCCTTTCGATTTTTCCGAATTTTCTTTTTTGCTAAACCACCTCGGAAGTAAGACGAACACAACAAAAGAAAAATCATCCAAATCGGTCAAGTCGTTCTCGAGTTTTTGCGGTACTAACACACTAACGCACTAACACACGGCGATTGATTTTTATATATAAGCAAAGAGCATATAATGAGCATTATATGCTCTTTGATATAAGATAATCCACGAGAGAAAACTTGAGCCGTCGCGGCCGTTAGGCCGAGAAGGGTCTTTTCTCAAGTGAATTATTTGTAAAACTACAAGCGTGCCAAGCAAAATTTTATCCAACAACTCAATAAATATCTAAAAAACATAAATTTTGTATTGACAGCCGTGAAAAGTCATTGTGACAAATTGGGAAGTAGCAAGTGGTCGAATAAATTTTGTAATTAGAGCGTCTGTAATTCGTGTTATACGTTTGGTAGTACTGTTGGTGGCACTGTTAGTCTATATCAAATTCGAGGTTAGTAAATTAGGTTTTGTTTCTTATTTGAAACAGACTGACGCAAAACTTAACCTCACATAGCTTGACAGTGCTACTAACAATACAGTAGTGAGTGTCATGGTTTTTATCTCACTAGTGGCAGATAGTTTTTATCTCACTAGTGGGTTATGGTATTTGCCTCACTAGTGGGTTATGGACCATTTTAGAGGTCTAAAATCGGTCTAGTAATAGCCTTATAACTAGGAGGCATTGTATAAAATACGTAAGCAATTAACAAAGATATTTCCATGCAGTCAAATGGTAAATGAAGATATTTTAATATTGTAGCTGTAAATAAGTTGCCGAACGTTTGTTGATAACTATGCAAAAAATCGAAATATTTTCTTAGTTCAGCACTGTACATATAGTTACACACTAAAACAGTGTGTCCAAGACGAGCTGCATAACATTTTGGGAGTTATCCCAGTGCATAATATAACTTTTCAAAGATTTATGTCAGCCAATTTTCGTTCTTTTCGTCAAAAGTAATGTATTACATTATATTATATTGTTATTATTATTATTAACCGGCAGTACGGCTGAGTGGTGTTGCATCTCGCACGGCACTGGTAAAAGTTAAGCTCTAGTCTGCTTGGTCAGTACTTGGATGGGTGAACATCTGGAGAGCGGGCGTAGTGTTTTAGCTTAGACAGGCTCCACTACCTCAAATACCTCCGCCGAATTGTAAAATGCACATGAACCATTTGACAGTGGAGTTTATATGTTTTGTGGTATTCTAATTTAATTCGTCATTTAACCTATTTGATTGAACTAGACAAAACATGCTTTAAGGGCCAATACATTGTAGAAATGTTTACAAACACAGGTTGTCATGGAAAGTATCAACAAAATGTGAACGGTGGATAGCTTGGATCAGCAATATAAGAAAAAAAATCGATAAACATAGCTTCGCAAATGCGTCTTAAGGCAGTTACAGCTCCGAAAAGATTAATAGTCCAGTCATTAAAAACAAAAAACCTGTTTTAGAAACATGAAATCGCGGCGTTCTCATTTTTGGATGTTGTAAAACTCGGTACTCTAATGAAAACTGCAAGTAATTTGGGGGGCGTCGCTAGCGACGCCATCTTGGAAAAATGGTCGGTAAAACCGGTTTTTTGGGAATCTCTACGTGATACGATCGAAATATCTATTATAATTCTTAGCAAGAACATAATTTCCAACAACTTTTCTGAACTTTTTTTAAGTCAAATAGAATCTAAGCTAGATCAGCGCAAAGTGAAGCGCAAGACGAAGATTGTTTTTCTTTGGACAGATTTTTCGATGATTATTGATTGAAAATTATGCTTTCATTATAAGTAATTACTATTTTTCAGTCATTTCTACACTATCACAAGATTTGGGGGCTCAGGTAGCCACGTCGGACCCCATTTCCAGCGCCGGAATTTTTACAAATCCCCTTCCTTCTATAACTGAACGTCTAGCCTTCGTACACATCGACATTGCATCGAACAGAACCACTAGCAGTGTTGCCAGACGTAGGGACTTGTCCCTACACGTAGGGAAAATTCGTCAAAAAAAGGACGTAAAGTAGAACTTTCAATCAAGGCTATAATATATGAATTTTCTCAACTTGCAAAAGTAAACAAAAAAAATAAAAGAAAAGGAAAACATATTTTGCCAAAATTCTGAAACAATTTGAATTTTTTTATACCGCGCTTTGATAATAAAATATAAAAAAAATGAAATTGAACACTCAATAATATTTAGAATTTCTACTATGTTCAAGTAAGCATATGTTTGACTTCCAAGCGAATTTGTATTTTTTCAAGGGTGATTTACGTTTAAAAAATTATGTTAACGTTTACTGCCTCCTTCCTATATTTGTATACTTTTAAAAGAAAATCGTACGGAGAAGTAAGAATTTTTAATTTGTAGGGGACCCTGATCGAAAAGAGATTTCTTTAATGTGTACTGTTAAAAGCTTTGGGGCACAAATATACACATGAAAAGGTTTCCTTAACGCCATCTACGATATTATTAATAAAATTAAGGAAAGGATGTGATTGTAAATTTTGAAGTAGTATCATTCTAAAAATATATGCTTTAAACGTAGCCCCATATAGTACCGATATAAAGGCATTGAGGTACTGAATATTGAAGATCAAGGTTGGCTTCGCCCCATAAACGGAAACTGATTTTCTGTCATATTTTTAAAGAATTTAAATTTAAAGCGGTTTTGTTTTTCAGATGAAATTGAAATTCAAAGTATGGAATCGGAATAGTATGCCGGAACGCAATGCATTATGGGGAATGGGGCGTCAGCTGTCACTCATGTGACACTGAAGGTACCATTTTTTAAATATTACAATAAAACGCCCCAAAGAAATGGGCATGTAAATACAGTAGACCCATAGAAAATTGAAAATAATAACACATTTTCTTAGGAATCGCACCTCTCAAGAAAGATCAGATGATCTATTTCTTCCGGCTATAGATAATGACGCAGCAAACAATATAGAAATTAATACTGTAAATAAAAAAAAGTTTTTTCAAACAAAAAAACATATGGCGCTGTTGGTTTTGTTCACATTTTCATCCTTTTTCATTTCTACTCGAGCCATTTTTAAATAACACTAAAAAACACCCTACATGAATATACTAGTGAACAATGACACCATGACGTTTATTGGAAAATGAGAGCCCTCAAGTATAAAAAAATTGCAATAATTGTCATTTAACAGTAGTAATTACTTGTACTCCAATGGGAAAAAAACAACCATTTGGTTTTTTTCGTAAAACAACCAAATGATTGTTTTTTATTTGAAAAGGCTTTTATGAAAAAAACAGTTTGTTTACACTCTAATAGACTTACATAAAGGAATAAATGCATTTGTAGAAATAAAACCAAGAAAAAACAAAATGAGTTTGTATACCGGGTGGTTGGTCATACCTCCCAACATAGGCAATTTACATGGCTTATCACGGTTATGCACATTCCTGCTCACCATTTTTATGGGAAATAATGGTAGCGGTACTAAATGAAAGAGAATAATTTTCTGCGTCGTTTAGTATTAAAAACCTATTGGATAATGTTATTGGGAATATTTAAATTTTAAAATGAATATTTTTATGCACAATTAACATTATCCAATAAGTTTTTAATACTAAACGACGCGGAAAATTATTCTATTTAACTTAGTACCACTACCATTTTTTTCCATAAAAATGGTGAGCAGGAATATGCAAAACCGTAATAAGCCATGTAAATTGCCTATGGTATGACCAACCACCCGGTATATGGCAAACGTTCAAATTATGGAAAAAAGTTAAGAAAACTAGTATTACAGTTTTGCAGGTATTTGTATGTAGCTGGTGTATTGATACACTTACCTTTTTTTTTTATTATAATGTAATAAGGTAATATTGTATCTACCGACTGGTTTTTGAGCTTCTATAAGTATTTTGTTATTAGAAATATTGTTTTATTTCTCATAATTTTATTTTCAAATTATACTTGCGTGATATACTTTATAATTTCGAGAGGAGCGTACAAATTTATCTTGCGTAGGGGTTGAGAACGGGGGCGTCAATTTTATAGTTACGCCACTGTAGCAAGGAGAATTTTTTGATGATGACCCTAACTGCTTGAATGTCCATAGTTGCAAGCACAAAATATTATCACAAAACAAGGAAGAGGATATTAATGTTTTCAGGAAAGTGAGTATGGTATTCACTGAAACCCTACTGAGGAAAAAATGAAAATCGACTCAGAAACGTATAAATGTAAATCAAGTGATGTTTCCCAAAAATAATCTCTCCTGGAATCATAGTTTTCCGTCAACTTCATTGAGTTGGGAGAGGTAAGCTATAATTTTTGTTGTTGTTTATGAACTGAGAAATAATTTGTTATTTATAATATTATAACAGCATAAAAAACAAGCAAATAACTTTATGCGAAGAATTAATGTATGCAAATTCATGTCTTTCTAGATATGCAAAGGTATTGGCGATGGTTGGTTGAGAGGGCTTGGCCTTCCCCAGCCAAAAACCCTAGTTACGCCAATGGAAATGGGGTCAGGTAAAACTACTTAAGCCTCCACATCTTGTGATAGTGTCGAAATGACGCAAAAATACTCATAATGAAAACATAATTTTCGATCAATAATAATCGAAAAATCCGTTGAAAACAAAAAAATCGTCTTACGCCTCATTGCGCTACTTTAGCTTAGAATCTATTTGACTTAAAGAAATTTCTTTTTAACAAAAGTTGTTGTAGATGACGAATAAGGGTTGTCTAATGCGTGATGCTCGCCACATCACCACGTGACATGAATTTGACACGCGACAGCTGGGTGTGAGAGCGAGCATACGGAAGCTCTGACCTTCCGCCTTGCAGGCCAAGCTCCTTCATGGGGTGTTAGTGTCTCACCATTATTACCCAGTTTTAAAACATCCAGAAATTAGAACTTCGGGATTTAATGTTTCTAAAAATTACCTAATAACTGGACGCAGCGGCGCAGGAACTACTGCAATTAAGGGGGGGGGGCAAAATATTTTCCTGGGGGTTTTAACATAACTAAGCTTTATGTTCGGCTGTTTTATAAACACTTTATTATAGTATTATTTAGAGTCCATAAAGGGCCACTTTAGTAAAGTAAAACGGCCGACTGTCAATGTCCAATAGTTATTAACAAAATAAACGTCATTTTATTCAAATCAAGAAAGGAGATTATATTGACTGAAACTTTAAAAATAATAAAAAGAAATAAATTTTTAATATTTTATGGTAATAGGTAGTTATTCTTGATATTGATAACGCCATTAACCTAGAAGAAGCATACTTCGAAACTATCAAATGTGTCAATAGCAACTTGAATTTTTAATGTGTCTAATATAAATGCTATTGTAGGTAACAGAAAATCTTTTGCAGTGCAGTCGAACGAAAAACTGTGTATGCACCTCGTACATAATCAGACCTTATTTGACTTGTCTTCTTTATCGCTACGCTACGCTCGCTCTGACATAAAATTGACTCGTTCAATAAAGTCATTACAAATACATGATGTAGGTACTGATACATATACCATATAACTATAATAACTACAATTAAGCTAAAATGCTTTTTAGTCACGTATTGAATGGCCATAAAGATATAAAATCTTAAAGGTATTTTTACGGTCTTTTACTTTGTAAAATATAGTACCTAATCATGATTTTTTTGGAACTCGATTGCGGAAATATCCGTTTTCGTGTCTTCTCGTTAAGAAAAAGTTGTTTTCGAAGTAATGTATGTCTGTCAGTTTGTAAGCCTGTCAGTTTATTAGTCTGTCAGTGTCCTATCTACAGCCCAGATGGTTTAACTGATAGGGCTCAAAATTTCTATCTGTTTTTAATATAAATTTGAAGATCCCAGTAATTTTTGGTTAAAATCGTATAACCGGAAGTAGTACTTTACTCTTATTTTTTCTGTTTTCCCGGAAAATTTTATAATTGTTTGATAAAAATTACATTTCATAGAACAAGATGATATGTTGTGTAATTATATACAATTTTTGTTCCAAAAGATTATAAGAATAACAGTTGTTCTAAAAATCGCAAAATTAAAGTTTTAAAGGCAGTAAAAGAAAGTTGTGTGGTGACCATACTTTATTTTTTCCATATGGAAATGCAATCTAGAGAAATAATTAACAACAATCATTGTCACTAGATTGCATTGTGTTGGTACATAAACTTGTGGTTGTTATTTTTGCAATGAGGTTAGGTTTCATGTTGATTGGCTAACACCTTAATTATTTTATATTATAGTTCTGGCTATGATAAACTGAAATTGTTCTTAGTGCAATACCTACCTAAGCAGTTAAAACCAAATATTAAAATCACATTAAAAGTTTATAACAGCTTAAGCTACAATTTAAAATAATGAAATGTCAACCGGTTGACACGAAACCTAACCTCACCGCAAAAATAATAACCACAAATTTATGTACCAACACTATGCAGCCTAGTGACAATGCTTGTTGTCAATGGTTTGCCTAGAATTTCGACATTTGCATGTCCATATGAAAGAAAAATGGAAAAACGGAATTCTCCAGTCAACCTATAAATAAAGACGTGTTTAACAAATTCTTAGTGTTTTAGTTGTGCTTTACACTATTTGCCCCCCCCCCCCCCCCCGATATACTCTATGAGGGGGCGATCACCCCCTTTGCCCCAGCTGTTTCTGCGCCCCTGACTAGAAACGGAGAAACACAATTGCTATGCGTTGAATATCTAAACCAAATTGGCTAAAATTTGGACCATAAGAAGTTACGACGTAAAACATTCCCCTACTCTTGCTAGTTGGTGCACAAATTTTCCCTTTTGAACTATATAGTAATTCTTTCAGTGTCATCTATGTTAGCATAAAAGATCACGCCAAATTACACCAAATTTGATTTAAATATGTATAATTTTAATTTTAAAAGTCCGTGCTTTTCTACATATTATCCTGCTCAGGGCTGTAGCTCCCTTAAGATGCTTTTCCGGACTTATTTTACTATTATTTTGATGTAAACTTTTTACCATCAAAACTGTCTTTATTCTTTTGACGACTCCTTTATAAAATAATTTAATTTTTCAGCTGCCTAGTTCTAAAAAATAAAAATTCTAAAAACTTCGCTGTGCAGTGTGACTGATTTTAAACTGCAATTTTTTTTCTCGTTTAACCATATCGCGCATTACGTTTTGGTAGCACTATATATTGAATTATATTAATTTGTGCTGTAAACAATATCTTAACCTAACTAAAAACTGATAAGTAAAATGTTACTTATTAGCTATTCGAGATATAATAAAACAACGTGACTAATGTATGGCAATTATATAGGCATTAAGTTTCTAACACTAACTATAAAGCCAAAAGCCATACCAAATAAAATGACGAAAAACAATATAAAAATTATTGGTGCGCTGCCAATCGCGATTAAGAAACAAACTCGTATGATACGTTTTCGTCCAATGAGGAAAACGTTGGAAGGAATAAGCACAATAAGCCGCATTAACATAACAATTAAAGCTTTTTTGTATTAACATACTTTTGAAGCGAAAAATCATGCCCCATGCGTCACCCACTTTAATTCCATCTTTTGTGTCTTAAAATAGTCACATAAATAACTACGGCTGCTAGGAAAACCACACATCGTCCGTATATTTTACGTTCCGTTTGCTATGAAAAGTTGCGGCTCTCTGGTGTGCTAGATTGATGCGATTCGCCGTATTAGTGTTTTAGACAATTTCTAGCGATACAGCCACGATGTACTGGATTGACAGGTAGACAGTTTAGAAAGGTCGATGTCCAGTATGGAACTGCCATCTGTTATTCAGCACGTTACAGGTTACTATTTGCTTCGAGTGTAGTGTGCTGCCATCTGTCGGGCGATACAATCCGAGTTGCTTGTGTTGGCTGTCTACCTTGTCGACAACGATACTTGACATTATTCACGCTACTGACCGTAACTGCATTCTTGGTTGGGGAATGTAAAAATAAAATAATAACAACAGCAGAACGAACTGACCTAGAACATAACTACTAATAGTAACATGCTGAAGGTATGTTATATGGCCGCTATTGCTGTGCCAGTGAAGTGATGTCCAGTAACTATATCTTCTTGTGCAGCAAGTTTTTCACCTGGGCAATTCCAACTTTCTCTACAATGCAAAATAAAAAACTATCAAAATACAGACCAATTTATATCTTGAGCGGCGAATCGCCATTGGTTCAGTTAGCTTCCTCACTTTCCATACGTGAAGTTTGAGTAATAGTGCTTACCTGTAATTAAGTAACTAATATATTCTTAAGAACACTTGAGAGATGCATGGATTAATTGTTTTTTAGCGCAATACCAATAGCCTTCATTACGAACAACAGCATTTGTAAACAAAATCAACGGGATCAACTTTTTTTATTTTTGCATAAATTCCGTAAACTAGTATCACGAGTTCTATCTCGTTGTTAGGCAAGTCTTAATCAATTTGGGTGTGCTGGTAACTCTGCAAAACCCACTTTATTTCGAAATTTGGTGGGATGTGCTTTTGATTTGTTGAAATGCTGAACTTATTTGGTTGGAATTTCGATGTTTACATGTAGGGAAGATTTTACAATAATTAGCAAATAGAGAATTCCACGACAAACTGAATACCGATTTGATGTCCTAAATTTTAAATTTCATATTTTAATTTTCCCCAGTTGTTTGGACTTTCTAATACCCTAAAAATATTAAATATTGAAAATCCGTTTGAAAATATATATCGGTATATGTCGATAACTGATTTTTAATCTATAAGAGGACCAGAATTTTTTTCTCACCTTACAGATTTTCAAAGGTGAAATTAATTTTTTAAGTTGTTCCGAAGTTCGCATGTTAATGTAAGAGGAGTGGGCAGTTTAATTAATAAAATACTCAACATGTCTAGCATTTTTGCAATTGTATGGAAGCATAATAAATTGCTGCTTTAATGTGTGCAAATTTTATGACAATAACGTTTTTTTAATTTAAAGTCACACGTGTTGAAAGTTTAAGCTAGTAATGAGCAATTTTTTAACCTAAACAAATTACATAACAATATTTTCTTGGTTTAAAATTACACGTGTTCAATTTACCACTTTATACGGACCATTCAATTTCACTATTGGGATTTCGAAAACGGCAAGAGATGCAAGGTCAATTAAATTGGGGTAAAATTACAGTCTACTCTGCCTATTAATTAAAAAAAAATAGACCTAGCCGCCTTAGTTTTTGAGTTATTGCCAAAAAACGATACATTTTGCTTTTAGTTGTTTTGTTATACGTTGATTATTATGTTACTTAGAACAAAACTGATTTTACATTATTAGGACACTTTAAAAAAGAGCTCAAATTTGATTTTAGATATTCATAATTGTCGAGATATTAATACTAACTTTCTTATTTGAATGTATGTACATCAAGGATGACTACGGCACCGTTACAAAGAGCTTATTTTCCTCTTTTCATTGATATTAGCTTTGTTTCACTTATTTTCATAAATAACCGAGGTATGTGAAAACATATTTTCTTTACAGTAGGCAATGAATGTTTAATCAGAAAAAAATGAAATCTTTGTGACATATCTTAATTATTTATGAAAATGAGTGTAGCAAACTTTATATCAGTGCAAAGAAGAAGCTTTTTGCAACCTGGCAGGCACACGTACGTCGAAAAGACGTTTACATAGTTAAAAAACGTTATTCGTTGAAAATTAGAAGATAAATTTTAATCCAATAGTTAACGTAATTTTCTCAATGTAAATTCCGTTTATTAAATGTGTTGGCTATGATGTTTATTGAGCGTGTTCATATGACGCCGATATGTCGTTGATATTAAGAGCTTTTACATCAGCAGTTAATGTAAAACGTAGATTTTATGTTTATAAAAACACGAAACCTTTACGTTTTCCATATTACATTAAAATAACGTTAATAAAACACGCATCTTAAATCAGTAGTCCACTTTTAACGTTGATGTAACGTTGTTACAACAACGTGATAATAACGTTTTTGCATTACGTTTTTATATCATTGACTTTAAGTGTATTTTAAACCAGCCGTTAATGCTAAACGTTTACATAACGTTCACAAACACGTAAGTTGTACCTTTCTTCAGCGCGCCTATCACGCAAGGTCATTGATCACATGATAGTGCCGACCAACTGCAACGCGTTATGCTACAACCCCACAGTGGAATGTTAGGCCGGCTTCTCACGAGGCGTTTTTGCAGCGCTGCAGAGTGGCGCCGTGGAGTGGCAGGGTACGCGATTGTGTGGCGCGTTATTGCGGCGCTACTGTGTAGCAGGCAGAACTGCTAAGTCGCTCAGCAGCGCTACCGCCGGCGTTGCCAGGTGAAACCAAAATAGGTAGTTTGTCACTTGCAGTACATCGAGATGGACGCAGTGTCGATTTTGGAAACTTCCCTATCTATTTTCACAAGCACATACAATACAACGGAATTTAACGGTAACCCGCAACAAACAAAAAAGTCAG
>OW679202.1:62817555-62914569 GCA_940337035.1 Agriotes lineatus
GCACCATTTTCAATCCCCTGTCCTGCAACCTTATCCTTATCAAAGCTTCGTTTTCCTATTTTGCCACCACGACGACGACCAAATCATTGGCGTACGCAATTAATTTGACTCCGTCAGGAATCTCTGTATTTATTACACCGCATATCGCATTTCACAGGACCGGTTCTAGAACCGGACCCTGTGGGACACCTGCCATTATACATTTCTTCTCTGCTACTTTTATGTGTCTATCACTTAGGTAGCTTCTTATTATTCTTATGAGATAATTTAACATATTTCGTTCCTCAAGGGCCCTTATAGTTTCCAACAGCGCTGAATTAAATGCGTTTTTGATGTCTACCGTTATGATAATACATTCATTTTTTTGTCCGCCAGGTCTTCTTTCCTTGCTCGTGTGCTATTTTTATAGTTTACATTGCCGCGTCTCTGTAGTCGACCTTCCCTATCTAAACCTGAATTGAGTGCTCCATGTCTCACCATTTGCTTCAAATTCTTGTCAACCTTTTGACTATCATCTTTTCTGCCAGCTCTCTCATTGTATCTAAAGGACAAATTGGTCGATAAGCTACCTGCTGGTCCGATATTTTCTTTGGTTTCTTAAGTAATATTAGTATAGCTGTATTCCAGTTTTTCGGGTATCTTCCTTCATTTATTATTGTATTTATTACTCTTCTAATGTGCCCTGAATTTGCATTTATGGCTATTTTAATAAATTCTTAGGGAATCTTGTCTCTTCCAGATGCGTCATTTATTTTACTTGAATTGTTACCTCGCTTATGACTTCATCTTCTTGTTCCGATGTATCTCATCTCGTCGTGTAGTAGAAATGCCTCTTTTATTGCACCTTCCTCCTGTATATTTCTTTTTCGAACCCCATTCATACGAATTCGCATTGAAGTCCCCAGTTATGATCCCAGCCTTTGTATATGTATCTATATCGTTACTTATTATATTATACAGCGTGTTCCCGGATTGATTTTGCGACAGGTGTTATGAATCAAAAACGTTTTAGTATAGCTTTGTCCTTTGCAGTCTAGGCCTGCTTAGTATAAAATGGCTTTTTACCAAGTTACCGTTTAGATGGGATCAAGTTGGCAGAGTCAGCTTAAGAAGAATATAAATTATTGTAGGTAAAGTGGTCTTTCTTGTAACTTTACGCGAAAATTTTATTAAAATAAAATTATAGCGATACACCGAGTTTATTACATTTGAATTACTTCTTCTTCTTCTGCTGCTGGGGGGATCCATATACCCTTAGGGTGTCGGATTATTATCTTGTGATTTTCTGATCCAATTTCTCGATCCCCTCCGGTCCTTTGCCAACGTTTTTATCTCTTCTCTCGTCTTTCCTCTTCGTCTGCCTAATTTCTCTATTCTTTGTAGCCAGTTTTTTGTGGGTCTTTCTGCTCTTCTTTTCCCAATTCTCCCGGTCTCCATTATATTCTTTACTAATCTATTTTGGTCCATTCTTAATATATGCCCTTACCAATTTAGCTGAGTCAATTTTCTTTGCGATTGCCTCTGCCCATCTTTGTTTTCCTTCATGTTTATCTTGCATTGTCCAAGACTCGCTTGCGTATGTCAGCGTTGGCACTACTATTGCATTGTAGACTCTTAGCTTTGTTTCTGTGTCTATTTCTCTCTTTCCAATTATTGTTTTGTTTAGGCGTAATAAATTTTTACGCTCTTGTTTGTTCTGTTTGCTATATCTAGGTCTATCTTCCCATCTTCCGATATTACACTCCCAAGGTATTCTAATGCTGTCACTTTTCCCAATTTTTTCCCTTTAACATCGATTTCTCTTATTTCTTCTTCTGCTTTATTATTTAGTATCATTGTTTTGCACTTATTGATGTTTACCTTCATTTCCAGTTTTTTTATTCCTTCCGTCCATATTCTCGTTAGCTGCTTAATTTTTCTGTGTGTGTCAGATACTAGAACATATCATACGCATACATGAGACAACCAATAATTGTTGTTGGTACTAATCTGTTATATCCTATTACTGTCTGGTACTGCCTTGTTTTTATTCTGGTATTCTTTAGTAATCTATCCATTACCACTATAAATAACAGTGGGCTCAGACTATCTCCTTGTTTTATTGCTGAATCCATACTAAACTTATTTGATTCTTCCCCATTTATTCTGACCAATCCATTTACTTTAATGTAGATACTCTTTATAACCCGAATTAATTCCGTTAGCGCATCTAATTGTTTTAGGCACTCCCGGACTCTTTTCCTCTGTATTGAGTCAAAGGCCCCTCGTAAGTCTGTGAAGATTAGGAACAATTTTTCTCCATTTTCTTCTTTTTTCTCTCTTAAGTTTGAATTAGAAAATTTAATATTAAAAATTAACGTACACACAACCTCTTATACCTCAATGAAAATGAACACTTTCAATTAAAACCACTAAAAAGTTATTCAAATGGTGCCCCACCCAAAGTAGGACATAGTTCCACCCTTCTTCTAAATTCTTGGTAACTTTTTTGTTTTTACTGCCCTCGTCTAAAAGTATTGTAATCCGGAAAAAATCACCTTTCGACATTTCTTCAGATCTTCACGTTTCAGGGTCCCTAGATGTCAAAAAAACAGGTTTTCTCGTGACTCAGAGATATCGTGTGTTCCAAAAAAAACCTATTTAAGGCTGGCCTTGGAAAGAAAGATAAAAAATCTAGTCATGTCTTAACTTAAGTCTGTAGGTGAATGTCAGATTGCGTTTTGTTTCTGAAAGTAGTTGTCACTGTGACAGGTAACAGTTTACACTGTATTAAGTTTACTTGTATCAAGCAAAAAGATGGAATTTACACAACAACGAGTGTATTAATCATAACAGTCAATAAAAATGTTTTTATTAAGTGTTTTGTATATTTTTAGTTAAAAAGTTCAAGATCAAGATGTAATTTAGTTCTCTCTGACTTATGGTAGTTCATTTGCTCCAATGGGTATGTATCAAGTTATGACAAACTTCAATTTCATCATAGCATGCTGCTAATGAGTTTCTTTAGACACACGATATTGATGAATGTGGCCATCATAATATATCCTAATTAAGAATTAAGCTCTGCAGTATATGAATATAAATAAACACATTTTTCTAAGCTTTATAGAAGTTTTTGCCAAATTTTAAATAAATATTCAAAAAAAATGAATCTGCCGTAAAATATTAAAAAGACTACGATAAAATCTTGTTATAAAGGAATCTACAGTTTAATGATAATGTCAACTGATACTAGTCCCGATAGCAGTAAAGCATGGTAATCCCGAAGCAAATAGAGATATCCCTCTCGAAATTTAACCGAACCATCGTAAGAAAGATGTATGGGCCAGTCGTTAGTGGATAACACATACAATTACGAGCTAGACGAGTTATATACAACAGCCAACCACATTAAAATTTAAAAACTTAAATAGGTAGAAAATAAAGCTTATGCAGAATTATTTTTCAATTACAGTTTCACACCAAACACATAAAGAGTTTACTTCACAAATATTTGAAACTGCACGCTGATATTAGGCCTCTCTTGGATTGCAATCTCATCAAAATAATAAATTTAAAAACATAGCAAAATGAAGAAGAACATGAAGAATAAGAAAACCATATTGCCTTGATTATATGTTTTTTATGCCATTATAAACGTTTTTAAAAAACAAGAACTTCATAGAAGATGGTCATAAATTGGGTGTTAATAAATGTGTTCAGAAATTTTAGAAACGTATAGGTAGTACTCACCAAAATGAGCAAAAAATCCTTAATCAACATGCGTTGATAAACTAAAGGTTTCAAAAATATCATGCATTTTAACGTCAATAGCTTACATTTAGACTTAATAGGAATTCAGCATTTAATTAAGTGTTCAGTAATTTGACAACATAATTCGCTAGTAACTGTCACTGGTTTGCAAGTGTCTATTTTTAAAGTACTATTATTATGTATTCTAATATCGAAATAACCAACATGTTTTGCACATGTTGACAAAGGCACTTCGCTTATATAGAAACTTCTTCATGATAAATTGCTGTACCCATACCACATTCGACGGGTACAAGCCCTAAACGCTCCTGATTGTGAACCAAGCGGAGTATTTTGCTAATAGTTTATTAGAAAACGTGCAGATAACCCAAATGTTGCTAACAATATTCCTTTTACCGATGAGGGTGGGTTCACCAAAGACGGTGTAATTTCTTTTTCATAATAACCACGGGATTGTTAAATCACGACACCAACATCGGTATTCTTTACATGTCTGGCCAACCATTCTAGGCGATCATGTGATAGCTTCATTTTGCGAATCATATAATAGGACTAGTTTATTGTGATTTTTTTGGCCAATACTTTACCCATATATGTGCCTATAAATTATAGGCTCATTAACAATAGAATGTACGACAGAGTACGACCGCATTTTTCTCTTATGGTTAAAAATTACTTAAATTAAAGTTACAATCAAAAATGGATTGGTAAACAAGTTGCATGGCCTCCTAGGTCCCCTGGCCTAACCCCAATTGATTTCTTTGCTTGGGGATACTTGAAGGCTTTGGTTTATGCAACACTATTTAATAGTTTTGGGCAACAAATAGAACATGCTTGTCAGGTGATTCGATTAAGACCTGGAATTTATAAAAAGAAGTTTAAAATTTCGATGATTTTCTTGGACCCAGTATCGAGTGTTCTGCGTATTCGGTTCATTATTAAGTGTGAACGTACACAAAAAGTTACTTTCTTCGTTTGAGCGTTCTTGCATGACTTCACAGAATACGCGTCTGCTTTCTCCATCGACTAAGAATATCTCTTGATGGCACTGAGGTTTGTAGGGATGATAACCATGCTTTTTCAGGAACCTATGCACTGACCGTGTCGATACGTTGCACTCTCGAGCAATGCATCTTATGCTGGTTGTTTGAGCACCATTTATCAACCTCAAAACTCGATTGAATATTTGTTTAAACTGCAATATTAAAACTACCTTTTAAAACACTTGCTGTAGTTTAAATTTTTTCACAAATTTGTGAATTGTTGATACAGATGGCATAGGTAGATTATTAAATTTAACCGAGAATAAATCACGAACTGTGCGTAAACTGACGCCACTGTAAAGTGTTTTGATAATAAATACCATCTCTTCATTAGTAATTCATTAAATGCGTGAATTGATAACGGACAGAAAATAACATTTATTTTAGCATAAACAAATTTGATCATGGCTGCTCTGTTTTTTGAGAATAAAATGCAAAATATTTATTACAGTTTTTAAGCTATTTCTATCTTAAACAAGCAACAAATTAAAATGAAGCGCATTCTTTTTCTTTCAGTTGATACCACTATCAATCCTTTCAATTCAAGCTGCAATCAGGAATTTGCATATATACGATTTCCCATGCTATTTTCCTATGTTCGCACCTCGTGAAACTTTTCTATATCCCCTAATGAAGGGATGTTTTT
Source organism: Agriotes lineatus (assembly GCA_940337035.1). NCBI lineage: Eukaryota > Metazoa > Arthropoda > Insecta > Coleoptera > Elateridae > Agriotes > Agriotes lineatus. The sequence goes on from OW679202.1 coordinate 62,822,998, forward strand.
ATTAAGAGTTTTAAAACTGCTAACCAGTTTCGAAACTTTTTCGGTCCCCAATCGATTTCTTAGTTTCGAGTGAACTATCCCAAAAGAAGAAAATAATCGTTCGATTCAAGCTAACGAAGCAACAGCAGTATGTAACTGTATCGCTAAACTAAAGTTACTTCATTAAGATTGCTCTTAATCCACCATGAAACAAGCTTTACATTATGAAACAAACGATTTCTGAGATTAGAACGCGTCTTTATTGAGATTTAAAAACTCAACGTTTCACCCGCTTTCATAAGAGGCTTCATAAGGAGGTAAGCAAAAGAGCACGGTAACTCAATGTATGAACCACGTCAGAGGCGAAACTCTTCTAACGATCGGAAAGAGAAAGGCAAAAGTTACAGGCAAGTGTCATTCTCGAATCTTTCTGGTAAAGATGAATGGGAACTTGCAGATAATAGATATTTTATCAAAATGGATCTTATGGCCGGTATCGCGTTGGTGTTCGACGATGGCTAATGATGAAACGAGACCCGATCTGAGGCAACGCTGGTGTTAAGAGATGCGAGCTTTTTACTGAACGTCCTGTTTCACCAATGCATACAGCATACAGCACTACTGGAGCAAGGGACTATATAAACACCTTTAGATGACATGGTGTTTAATTTATTGATGCGTTTGCAATCTCGCTACTAAACCCGCCATTTTTTGCTACATTTATTACATTTTGCTCTAACGCTTTTATTATTGTATGATTTTAGTTTTATAAAATAATTCCAGAAGGGGTTCTAGTCTACTTCCAGTTATGATTCGGATCAATTTTTAATAAAACTTAGTCTTTCTTAACAAATTTTAAAATATTGCTTTACTTTAAAATGTGATAAAAACATCGTGCGTCCAGCCAAAATCAAACAGTAACTGAAAGTTGAATTGAAATTGATATGTTTACTGCATTAATAATAGTGATTCAGTTTCATAAGGAATTTTCCTAATTACATGAGCTACCTACTAAATACAAGTAGGTTCCCACTATTACCAGAATTGAAAACAATGTTTTAAACAAAAAATATGTCTTTTTTGTTTGCACAAAAAACGTTTTAAACAAAAAAAACAGTTTTAAACAAATTTTGTTTTATTTAATTTAAAAAAATATGTTTTTTGCTAACCCTGCTTTTCAGTACTTAAGAGATGGTATTTGAGAATCAGATTTTAACTTAGAAAATAAGAAAACAGACAGATAAATAACTTATAACTTTGATTTCATAAAAAATAAGAGCATTAATTGTTTATTGCCTTTCAGGCTGTTTTTCCACGCTTCGCATGTTCTTTGCTGCAGTCTAGCTATAATTTTCAAGTATTCCAAACAAGAATTCTATTTTCATTTTAATAGTTTAAAACGATTGATAAATTACATTAATTAGCATTACTCGAATTGAAGTATACTCGTATCTCATTCCCTAGTAAAAGCAACGCGTCCTATTAAACGTTGTTTCAAAATTGTTCAGCAAAAAAGTCATCACGTTACAACCAGCGGGTCGAAAATGTGATGTTATGAATGATTTACACTCTATTTCTAGATAGTGTTGCCTGGCATACAAGGGCAGCGGGCTTCATTTTTTCCCACGGGTGCCATATTACATTGGCATGAACGAAGGGTGAATTTTCAAGTATGCATTTTGGCACAAGGCATCATTTATTCACACAGTAATTGACAATGTTTACAGTAATTATAATACAACCGACACAAAGAGCGAAAATGAAGCAAATAACAAAAATATGTGTCTAAAGCCATAAACATTAATAGATTTCAATAATTTAATAAGGTCTGCAGAATTTTAAAAATTCTCTTTGTAGGAACAAGCTAAAAATGTACGATATGAAAACGATCAGCAAACATCAATGAACATTAATACATTAATTGTAGTTGAGTATTGTGCAATAATAATTTTATTATATACGAGGAGCATTCTGTTAATTATTTGTAGTAGACCATGCATGACTGTAAAAATAAGAATATTTCCGTAAACTGAAAGCTCCAGTTGCAACTTTAAACGTCAGGAGGTAAATCGTCTCGAATCTTTAAAAAAAATTATTTTTATAAATGTTTTGTTGTCTACTAGATACGAGCATTAGAGAAGTGCCTCGGAATGCTTTTCAGACAGTGATTTTCCACGATTATAAACAAAGTGAAAAGTCGGTGGATCCACATTTGTTTACCGATTAACAGAAACAAGTTCGATGCAGAATCTTCAAAGCATGTGTTTAATATTGTTACGGGGGAAGAGTCTTGAATCTACAACCATAATCCCAAAACTAAACAATAATGAAGTACCTGGGTTTTGAAAATGTAGCTTTGTCAACAAAAGTTATTTGCGGTAAAAGTGCAAAAAAAAAATAACTGCTTTCTTCAGACGAAGTGATCCGGTTGCAGTGATTCCTCTTAACAACCGTAAAACTGTAATAACTGCTGGTTGGTGTAGATATTTGCTCTAGTCATATTTTTGAAAAATTGTGTAGTGATTGTGCAACTGGTCACTCAGCTTTTTCTTGATTATTTTTATTAAAATTAAATTGAGTTTTTAGTTTTGTACGATATTTTTTGGTTATAATAAAACAGATTGATAAGGTGAGTGGATGGTCCAGCTAGCAAATTCTCGCCTCTCAGGCGGCCGGCCCGAGTTCGAATCCCGGCGACTCTAGATTTAAAAATCGTACCCTCCCCGGCTACCATGCTAACACCTGCGGTAGTCGTTAACCCTTAACAAGGGAACTCTTCCTCACTTTCGACGGGCAAGGCTAGCCACCTACCCGGCTTAAGGGCAAAGAGGGCTCATAGAACCACTTCGTGGTTAAAACAGTCCACTGGCCTATGATAGGAGGTGGAAGGGGATAATCTAAATAAATTTAAAAATTTCATCTAATACATATCTAAATAATAGTTATATCCCACTTTTTTCTCTCTCACCTGGTGCTATAATCCTTAAAGGATCATTGCGTGCTCTACCACTCTCTGCCATTCAGCTCTGTCATCTGCTTTTATTCTCCATCTACTTACCACCATCCTTATAATATCCCATTACACGTCATTGCTCCATCGTTTCCTCGGCTTTCCACTCTTTCTTGTACTTTATAATTTTCTGCAATTGTCAATTTGGGGATTTTGCTTTCATTAATCTTAATTAAGTAGCCAACCATTTTATTCGCTGAATCTTTACTGCGGTACCAACTCCGGGCCTGCATATAATGCCCTTATTTCGTGATTCATCCTAATTTTCCACTGGCAACCAGAGCCGGATTAAGGATATGTGACGCCCAGGGCTAATTTTTTTAGAGGCCCCGTTCCCATTTATGCAACGAGTACAAAGGGATCTTAATGATTAGAAACCGCACTAGATTATAACCTTCGAATCTTTTCGAGGCTCCCGAAATTCGGTGGCCCGGGGCTACAGCCCTCTTAGCCCCCCCCCCCCCTTAATCCGGCTCTGCTGGCAACGCTACGTTGGAAGGTGGTCAAGTTTAGATGATTTTTGAGGCTTTCACGGCCATTGTCATTAAGTAACAAACGACTTCCGGGATTGGACCGTGTCGTGATTGAGATCGAAGAACTCAACGTTTCGCCCACTTTCGTAAGGGGCTTCATCAGGAGGAAAAAAAGCAAAAGAGCACGGTAACTCAACGTGTTAACCACGCCAGAGGCGAAACTCTTTGCAAAGGGAAGGGACAGAAGAGCACGGTAACTCAACGTGTTAACCACGTCAGAGGCGAAACTCGACTGACTATCGGAAGAAGAAAAGCGAGACACGTTGAGTTACCGTGCTCTTTTGCTTTTTTTCCTCCTGATGAAGCCCCTTACGAAAGTGGGCGAAACGTTGAGTTCTTCGATCTCAATCATGACACGGTCCAATCCCGGAAGTCGTTTGTTACTGGTCAAGTTTCTTTCATCTTCGTTCTCTAAGACTCGCGATATATTTTTTAAGTGACGGTTATTGAGAGATTTCTTGGTTTTAATAATTTTTCAAAGAGCAGCACCTATTATATTTTACTTTATCTTTACTTATCTCTTTTTTCTTGTTTTTGATGCTTGCTAGGTACTTCTAGTGGTGTGCTTCTTTAAGGTTGTGGTTCTTTATTTAGGTATTTCTTCTATTTCGTCTTGCCTCTCTATTTATTATCATCGACTTTATCTTTTCTTTATATGCTGTCGCTTCAACTGTTTTTGTTTCTTTCTCTAGCACACAATGCGCTCCTCTCGATGCGTAGGTATTGAGGTTAACTAGAAAAGATCTTTGCCTGAATGCTCTTCTAGCTATAAGCTTTTATGTAAATTTTTCGCGGCTCTCCATGGTTTTCGTTCTGATTTAAATACAAAAATGTCGCAATTGCACTACCATATGATTCAGTTTCGTTTTTCCATCCGAAATAATATCTGCAATCTATAACAAGTATAATTTACACTAAATGTGATTCAAACTTGGTAGAAGTAGACCTTGCTACTTGTTTTGTAAATGTTTATAAATAGCAAAGAGAAAAAGACCTCTTTTGGATAAAGAACATAAATAAAGTTCTATGAAAAACAATATTTTATGCGTGCTGAAATATTTATTATAAGTTTATAAGATATTAATGTTCAAGTTTAAATTCTCGACAAGGATACTGTTACAATTAAAAAAATAATAAAAGCGAAATGTTGACCCTTATAATGATTTTAATATGGGGCTATAGTGTGAAAAGCAATTTTTTAGTACAAACCGTTGTCTGGCACGTGCTGGTTCACCAAGATATAAAATAATGTAATCAAAGACACCTAGGGCGCACCACCTTTAAAAATATTTGTCAGTCTTATAGGACGAGTGCGGTGCCAGAAGAAAATCTAAGCAGGTTCCATGGGCCCAACACAATGTTCAACCTATTAAGTAACATTTAGCATGATCTATATATTTGTTAATTATAAATTTTATGATTGTGTAATACGCCTCTGTTTCCGTAGTTACACCTATCTAAACAAACCACAGTGGCTGTCTGCGAAACTAATTTTAATGTAAATACTGGTGAAAACATGGAGCAACAAATAGTTTTACTTTCTCCGAGCATCTCGACTCCATCTTATATGTGCCCTCTAGTTTCTATTAAAAAAGGACAATTTTCTGTGGATTTGAAATGACAATTAACAAAGAGCAGGGGCACGTTGCTTAAAAGTCAAAATAATTCCAAAAAATTTTAAGACCTTAAATGTTCCCCTTAGGGAGATTTTTTAAATTCATTCATTATCTATAGCCTCTTTTACCTTTCGGTGTCGAGAACCATTCATACCTCGCGGGAAGTGCAACGGAGGTATTGAGCCGCTCGCGACTTACACTACGCTCCCGCACATCCAAACATACCACACACTCAACCATCCTAAACCTAAATGAAAGCTAACTTAACTAATGAGTTTAAATCCATTTCCGCTGCTAGAAAATTCTCAGCTACGGCCAGATTTGAACCCATGTCCATCTGGTTGCTAAGCAGATTGCTAATCCACTCAATCACTCAGGTGGCCAGATTTTTTAAATATTCTTTAAAAATATACCGTAAAACGGGGCAACTTCGTCATCCTGGGCAACTTCGTCAGTTCGGCAACCGATGGACTATTGTGTAAGCATAACCTCAAAATCTACAGTTACCGTTTTGCTTCCATTGTGTTTGCGTCGAAAGTGTATCTATTCATGTAATAATGCCGAAGAAAAACTCAAAAGTGTTGGGAGGTAGAAGTTACCAGCGTTATGATCCCCAGATAGTTGAAGACCCACTGAAGGATACTGGAAATGTCCTCTCGATGTCGGTTTTCAGCAAAAAACATGGAATACCGCGAACAACGCTTCAAGACAAGTGGCATGGTAGACACATTAAATCAGTAGACCGCCCAAAAGCCTTAACGACCTTGGAGGAGGCGGAAATTGTTGGTGCCATAAACCAACTTTCAGCTTGGTCTTATCCATTAACAAAGTTAAAAATAAGATTGATTATCAAAGGCTATCTCGATATAAAAGGACATAAAGCAGTGATTTTTCGTGACAATCTTCCTGGTGAAGACTTCATGGTGGGTTTCATGGAGAGAAATAATTTAACCCAAAGTCATTTTGTGCCTTAATATAACCTTAAATTTTTTTTAAATGATGCAATTATTTATGTACCATAATAAAGATACCAAAATGAGTTATCTACCATGACGAAGTTGTCCCTAGAAACGTACAACTTCGTTTATAGACGAATTTGAGTAAGGTGACGAAGTTGTCCAAAAATCAGTATAACTTCGTCAGGAATTGTTTAGCAATTTTTCGAGCGTATGAACGATATTTATAAAAACCAAAGGACGGATAGTAATTGTCCATCTCTAACTGTTAGGTATCATCTAATTTTGTTATCCTAAAAAAATCCTCTATGGTTACAGCGCGGCAAATGTACAAAAACCCTGACGAAGTTGCCCCGTTTTACGGTACCCTTTTGGAAAGAGGCCTTCAGAGTTTTAATTTCCCAATAGTATCAGAATTTAAACAAAAAACTAGCTAGCAATAGAATTTCTCTAAGGAAATGATATACATACAGACAGAGCTGTAAAAGCTACTTTTAAAAAGTGTCTAGATACTTTACAGTTATTTTCCTGCAAACATTATAAAAATACTCTAAGTAGCTACATAGCCTTTTACACAAGTAACTTAGTTCTTAGATACTCGATGAAAGTGCATATTTAGATACCGATACTATGTCACTTTAAAAGTACCTATCTAGTTACTTTTAAAGTATCTTTAGCTGCCTTGATCTTGAAAGTGTTTAGTTGCAATTTGGTTGTTCTCAACCTTTTTGTATCTGAGCCCCCATTTCCATATAAATATTATTGGCGCCCCTCTTTCAATGAAGTAACCGAAACTCCGCATGGGAGGTCATTAACAATGTGGTAACGAAAAAGTTAGTAATCCATGGATATCGTTGCAGGGGGTCCAGGGAACAGTGCCGCAGGTGATTTTTTTTCAGAGTTGAAGGGCATCCATCTTTCTGAATCCTAAAATGTTGATGAACGCTAAAGAAAATGAAAGAAATTTAATAACGCTCATACATTTTTTTCTTCAAGAAATCACTAGAAAACGTGTTTTAAGCATTACCACATGGTATTGTAGTCTGACACTTAAGCTCAATATTGAATGAAAAAAACGAAAATTTTATAAACCATCAGAGAAGGAACGCTCGCCTCAACTGTCGCCATAGGTAATTAGGGCTGGGGGATATATCGATATATCGATAAATATCGATATTAATTCCATATCGATATATCGATATATGGAAATATCGGATATCGATATATCGAATATCGATATTTATCGAATATCGTTATATCGAGATATCGAATATCGATATTGATCGAATATTAATATATCGATATTTATCGAATATCGATATATCGAAATAGCGAATATCCATATGTATCGAATATTGAAATATCTGATATCGATATTTATCGAATATCGTTATTTATAGCTATCCCCATAATTATTGATATCTCCGTATTATCGATAAATACATATATATCGAGATTTATGGAATAGCTGTCAAATTAGTAGTTTCCACTTGTCTAATCCAACGGTTGTCAAAAACTGATCACGATGTAAATGTTCAGATTGGTTTACGATAACTTTTTGTATGTATACCTTATACCTTGTATCTGCGCATGTACAACATTCCCTTAATTTGAAGTGCCATAAATTCAATTTGTTTTAATGATCTTAATAATAATACTTCATGATCTAAAATGATCTACTATGTTATTTTACATATTGACCTATTGTAACCACGCAGAACAAGATTTACTTTTGTAACACATATAATTAGCAAGATAGAAATATAGTTTAATTATGCACATTTTTTAACACATATTTTAATAAGTAGAATTTATTTTCTTAAAATAATGCAATACAATATAATAACATTGATAACAATATAAAGTATATTCGTACTCCGTAAGTTCGTACTTTGAATTTAACACGTATTGCATTTTGCAACTTTTAAATAAGGACTTCTTGTAAAGTCCTTAAATTTAAAAATATTGTGCAAGTCTGCAGATTTAATTTTCGTGGACAAATCCATTTTGGCCGTTTTTTTGTTTATGCTACACTTTTTTCACATCGGGGAATTCTACATATTTGATAGTCAGCACTCAGCAGTAGGGCTGGGCGATATATCGATAAATATCGATATTATTCCCATATCGATATATCGATATATGGAAATATCAGATATCGACATATCGATATACCGATATATCGAATATCGATATTTATCGAATATCGATATATATCGATATATCAGCATTTTTAAGATATTTATCGATATATTGATAAATATCGATATATCGATAAATATCGATATAATTCTGATATCGAATATCGATATGTAAATTTTAATATCGCCCACCCCTATAGGTAATGTACACGAAATATTTAATAATTTTACACTTTCCGAAAATGTATTACAGAGGTTATCTACTATTTATAAATAACTGAAGAATTAATTGTTAAATTCACAGTTCTTCTGAAAATAAGTTTTGAAATACATATTGATATGTACCTACCTACATATAGGAGTAGAATTTGATTTTATTATTACAATGTAATTTATTATATGTTCTCTGGTTATTTTTTATTCAATAAATAGATTTTTTACTTTTTCTCCAATTTTTACGCGTCCCCCTTTGAGATATCTGGCATCACCTTGGGGGGGGGGGGGGGGGCGTACCCCATAGGCCGAGAACCACTTACTTACATTAATATATCCAGATACATTAAACGTATCTAGTTACTTTAAGAATAACAAGTTATTTTGCAAGTAGTTTACTTGCTACTAATTAGTAAAAAGCATAGGGTGCTAAATTGTCTAATTTTTATTTTTGTTTTATTTCATTTTTTACATGTCATTTGAGCCGTACATTCCAAAAAACCAACTATATAGAGCAATCCATTTAAAAAATCAAATTTAATGACACTTCCGGTAAAACCGGAAGTCGACCATTTTAAGTATAACCTATCTGTCAATCACAAAATAATGTCTAGTATTATCCTATAACATTTCATTCAAATCGATTCATAAATAAAGGAGACATAAGCATGGCCCTAATCTCATTGTCACCCCGTATATCTAACTACTTTTAGTAATTAAGTACTGTAACGTTTTTTTTTAAGATACTCACATCTCTTGATACAGATTTTAGTTACCAGAAATTCTAATTATAGTTTATAGTGTTTTATCTACGACCACTACTAAAAGTAGACTTTTTAGCGCTAGCTTGTTTCACTAAAAGTGACGTTTTATAGTTTACAGTGGTTAAAGAAATCAGCTGTTTACTTTTAGCCCATGTGCTAAAAGTAAAGTGAGGTTATAAAACTACAATTTCGAACTGGAAGTTAAGTTGTAAAGTTATTCTAGTTGCTTCTTGCGTTACAGGTAAAGTGTTTTTGAAATAATTAAAGCGTTATGCAATGAATACAGTCAGATGTGGAGTATTAATAATTACATTTCGTAACTGACCTTGACTACTGTCATTCGCAAACATTCGCCAGCGCGGCATGGGCTACTGTTTATTATGACATAAATTAGAAGTGTCGTAGATGCAAACCTTTGTTAAATCGATATTTATGGATTAATAACAGTAAAATTAAGGTCGTAGATAAAATATTGTATGCAACTCGTGCTAAAAGTCGTTTATGCACGATACTTGTTGCATAATTAACTATTTCCTTACTTCAATCAATATTCTTATTTTCATCATTTATGGAGCATTTGCATTATTTGCAATAGTCTGCTAATTATCTGTAAAATCACAATGAGTAGTAAATATGTCACACATTCAGGTATTCACTTTGTAAAATTTAAACGATCTAGAACACTACAACCAATAAAGTAATGTACCTATATCAAATTTATACGACGTCTTTTATTGGAAGTAGGTATTTGTAATATTGCATACCGGGTGACAATGAAACCAGGGCAATGCCTCTATTTCCTTTACCTATGTGCGAATTTAAATTTAAAAATTAATTTTGGATTGACAAACACATTGAATCAAAATGGTCGATTTCCGGTTCCACCGGAAATGGCATTAAACTTTGATTTTTTAAATAGATATCCTTAGATTGGTAATTAAATTTGCTATCTAATGACAAGATGGCCTTTAGTAGGTGCCATGCAAAATAAATGATTATTTCCTAATAAACACGTTTAGCAAATTTAATTGTTCCATGCTGGATTTGTTACTGATATAATTAAGGAAATAGCTATAATAATGAGTTACTAGAGTCGATTAGAACATATTTTTTCAAGTTGTGGATTTTTATGATAAAAAATTGTTTTTTTTATGTTTGGACAAATAAATGTAATTTGAGTGGTAGATTCCGAAAAACATAAAATATACAAGGTGATCCATTCAAAATCAAAGGTAATGGGAGTTCCGGGTAAACCGGAAGTCGGCGATTTTAAGTATATTTATCTGTCAATCAGAAGTTATGTCTAGTATCTTTGTAGCAAATTGTATCCGAATTGATTCATAAATAAAGGAGGAGCATGGTCCTAGTCCCATTGTCACTAGATATAAATAAATCTTTAAAAATACGAAAACAATTGTTCGAAACATTGACCAAAAATATTTTATTACGCTAAAACATGACCGCAAAAACCAAGAGTTAAAGAAAATTAATTGACGTAAATATCTGGTGCATTGCATTACTATAATTGCCTCTGATGGCCTGTTGGACCCTCGTATGACACGTTCCTTAAAAACAAAAGAAAACATATACAGTGTGTCTGCTTAAGTTCGCACCATATGGAAAACTTTTTTATTATTAATTTTACGAAAAAAAGTTATTCTTTATAAAAAGTTTTGCATGGTCCAAAACTTAAAATGCAATCATCAGATATCAACTTTTTTAATCCGTATACGAGGAATGTCAAAAAATATTAATTCTGCTCAAGAGTAAACTACCTTTATTTGTGACAATATCGAAAATTGTTATTAAGAAAAGCTGATTAGAATCAAAAACTACGTTCAAATATCCAATTACACATATCTCCGATGAAAATCAGGTTTTGTTATTTTTCACATTTTTTTAAGTTGATACATATGGAAACTTTATTTTTGACAATATCAGAAACTTTTTTCAGTTATCTCTTTATTCGTTAAAACTTTGATAACCTTTACGTCTCGTAACCTCTATGTTGCATTATTTTGATGATTTTTCATATGAAACCACTTAGAAAAAATGTGAAAGATAACAAAACCTAATTTTCATCGTAGATAGGTGTAATTAAATATTTCAACGTAGTTTTCGATTCTAATCAACTTTTCTTAATGACAATTTTCGATATTGTCACAAATAAAAGTACTTTACTCTTGAGCAGAATTCATATTTTTTGACATGCCTCGTATACGGCTTAAAAAATTGATATCTGATGACTGCATTTTAAGTTTTGGACCATGCAGAACTTTTTATAAAGAATAACTTTTTTTCGTAAAATTAATAATAAAACAGTTTTCCATATGGTGCGAACTTAAGCAGACACACTGTATATGAGGAAGGTTGTATCGGCACTACCGCCTACTTTCAATAAATAATAATAATAATAATATTTTCCATGTTCTACAAACCAGCAGCAATTTATTTTAAAAAAATATATATTATTGTATAATTTAGTATTTTTGGGGAAAATGGAGAGGGCTCTTACTTCAAAGCTACCTCTAAATTAAAATAGGATCATTTTCTGTTTTAACGGGAAACCACGAGTAAAGCTGTTTTTTGTCATTTCAAGTGGTCTGCGGTCGTGTGAACAGTGAACACCCTCAATTTTAAAACTGATAAGGCTAGGTATTTTATTGCAGGCAGAAAGCTAGTAATATTTCCCTTTCTCCTCATCTCAAATAAGGGCACCACGAAACAACTTTTTTAGTATAATGACAAAAACATATTTTTAATTTTAATCGACTTCTGATGAATCCTTTGTGTAGCTTTGGCATTTTAAAAAATAAGTTAACGTAGTGTTTGAGGGAGCATCCTGTAGAGCATTGTTTAGGCGTGCGTCAGGCGTCAGTTATCCAGTTCCAGTGTTGGTGTTAGTCATAACAGTTTGTTTTAAACCTTGATGTGTGCATCGGCCAATTACTTTTGTTGTGGATATTTAAAAATCAATACCCAGGTGCAACGGGGAATTGCAGCATGGTGAAGCAACAGGTGTGAAGTAGAAAATGGCAAGTCGTTAAACTGCTGTAATAAAAATTGCAATTAAAAATGGTTGAGTATGGGAGGTTAGAAAACGTTCCTGTGGGCTTTCGTGCGGAACATTTACAAAATTAAAGCTAGAAGAGCCTTCCAAGTGTTTTGTACTGTTAAAAATTGTCTATATGGTGTATGCAGAAAAGTACCTGTGCATATCCTGAAGATATCTTAACGATGGATAACCTAAAAAGCAATTTATGTTTTGAAGTTAGCTAACTGTCATTTATTGTTTGCTAATAAAGTATATTGCTATGGGAATTTGCAAACCACGGTATTTTATACTTACCGTGTGCCTCTTACAGTTGGTAATTTTTAATTGCTGCCCTTACTTTTATTTTTTGTAATCTTGAATTTTTAGTTATCAGTTATAGAGAGGCAAGTGTTTGATTTCTTTGGGTTTTTATGGATACCAATACTTGTTAATTTCTTTGAGATTATTTTTGTTATTTTTGGCTTTTTCGGTGCATTTCAATATAGAGTGAAGTATATTATTTGGGTAAGTAAATTAGTTTGCTGTACAGCAGCTATTAAAACGAATTCTTTTTAGTATTCGCTGTGGAACTTGGTATGGCTAGGATGGAATATATTTCTGATTTGTTTATATTTGGACATGGGAACTCTGCATCACAAGGTAATATATTGAGTATTGCATTTTTTCTATTCGTCGATACGATTGATTACAAGTATTTGCAGACATTAAGCAATTTGCCAGTGTTACGTAACTTACAATACACTCATAATTTGTTAATGGAACGTGTTATCGTAAAAATTGTTCTGCATTTGTCAAAATATTTTTGCGTAAACTGTTGTCGTGTTTTTTAAAGCTGCCATTGTGTTACACAGTTTTTATGCAGTGTGTTAAACATAAAAATTAGTTTTTATGCAGTGTGTTAAACATAGAAATTAGTTCTTATGCAGTGTGTTAAACATAAAAATTAGTTTTTATGCAGTGTGTTAAACATAAAAATTAGTTTTTATACAGTGTGTTAAACATAAAAATTGGGTAAGAGTTTCTAAGATGGTGAAATTTAAAAATGTTAGGCCTGCCATAGTTGAATTTAAATTATTTCGCAAATCTGTGTTTACAGAAATCCGATTGTACAGAAAAAAATTAAAATGCTTCTTATTTATTCTATAATTGCTTTAATACTCATAAAATGTTTTCTTTCGCAATATTTTCTAAATTTTAAATCTTATTAAAAATATTGTATGGCGCAGGCTTACTTGTGAATTAGACTATTGTATAGCATAATTTTTAGAAAATTCCAACCTGAACACTATGTGAGACTGCGTTAAAAAAATTCCATTAACAGTAAGTATTATAAGTGGTACCTCACTCAGTGTGTTTAACTATCTACAATAAAAGCTCGATTATTCGGAATAATGTTGAATGAGCCTTTTTCGGCTAACCATTTTTTCCAGATAATTGAAAGTATCTACCTACAGTGTGTCTAACGGTATACGGAACATAGGGAAATGCTAATGGTGAATTAACGATCAATGAAGACTTATACTGGGCAGCGATGCTTTGTCATATCTGGTCCTTTGTGCGCCTAAAATGCATTCACTTACATTGTTCTGCTCATGTTATAACAAGAGGTCAATATAAAACCAAGTAGGCTGTGATATGTGTTGTATTTGGCAGTACTGTAGTGTATGTCAAATTCGAGATTTGCAGGTTAAGTTTTACGTCAGTCTGTGTCAAACAACAAACAAAACCTAACCTACAAATCTCGAATTTGACATAGACTGACAATACACTTCAGTACTGCCAAACGTATAACACATATCACAGCCTACCCTAATTGGTTTTTTTATTGATCTCTTGTTATATGTACCTATAGTATAGTTCACGATTTTTCTTACAATGCAGTTTTATTTTTACTTATAACAAAAATTACCGTACTGTAATTATTTTAGAAACGCGTGATATTCGAAGATTTCGTCTTGCTTTAGCCGTAATAACCACAACTGCCTTAAGAAGCAAACTACGTGCGGTGTTGTTTTATTGTGTAAACAGTAATTTTGTTCAGTAAATCATTTTTTAGACAAATACTACATACCTCTTATGCCGTTGAAATACAACTTTTCCACTATGATTTAATGAATCCATCAGGAAAACGTAATATTTTGGTATTTCATAATTTTTATACCAGCAAAAATCTTCATTATCAGAAGTAGCTCTCAACAGAATCATATTAGTTATTAAAAAAATCACATATTTAGTTGAATTCTAGCAATTGTACATTAAAAACGAACTGCTGAACTTAACGAAATTGCTCTTTTGACAATTATTAAACAACAGTGCAGATACTCTGTTTGCTAAGGCAGTTGTGATTATTACGACTAAATAAGTACAGAATCTTAAAATATCACACATTCCTAAAATAGTTACAGTGTGTTGATTCTTGCTGTAAGTATAAATAAAACTGCACTGTAAGCAAAAATCACAATTGAATAACATACGTTCATAAATAACTTGACCAGAATTACGTTTTATGCATGCAGAGTTTGATCCAATAAATGCATCGCTGAGCCTGTACGATCTTCATTGATCTTTAACGAAATTTACCATTGGCTCTTCCCTGTGTTCCATATGCTGTCAGACACATTATACAGGGTCCTGCATTAGTGCGTCGGGCGTCCATAGCGTCCTTATTTACAACAGTAGAAAAAAAAGTTTGATACAAAAGTTGTAGGATGTGGGTTGATGCATATTTTAAAAATGTTTTTAAATATACAGGGTGGTCCAAAAATGTGTGACGTCATAAAATATATATATTTTTAAATGACACACCCTGTATTTTTTGGCACACTTAGGTTCCTTTTGTTGTTCTCTCTTATGTGCTAAAATATTTTTTTATTTGCTTCGATATTTTAGCAGCAATAAATAAAAAAAGATGAAAAGATCGTTTTGCACGCTTGGAAAAATTAGAAAAAAAATCTTGTTAGATCTGTTTTGTTCCAGCTAAATAGTGTGAACAGTAATGCTAGAGGTCTAATAATACTCTGACAATAAACAGGTTTTTCTTATTTTATACAGGGTGTTCAAAATTTGGTTACAAAAATGGCAACTTTCAAATCAGTTTTTCTTAGTATTTTTAAGTGGCACACCCTGTATTTTATTTCAATATTTAATGCAGAATTTAATTACATTTTGTTATAACGAATGTATTAAAATTCTCAATAGCATTACTGTTCACACTATTTAGCTGGAACAAAACAGATCTAACAAGATTTTTTTTCTAATTTTTCCAAGCGTGCAAAACGATCTTTTCATCTTTTTTTATTTATTGCTCCTAAAATATCGAAGCAAATAAAAAATTATTTTGGCACATAAGAGAGAACACCAAAAGGAACCTTAATGTGCCAAAAAATACAGGGTGTGTCATTTAAAAAATATATGTTTTATGAAGTCACACTTCTTTGGACCACCCTGTATATTTAAAAATCTTTTTAAAATATGCATCAACCCACATCCTACAACTTTTGTACTAAACTTTTTTTTTACTGTTGTAAATAAGGACGCGAGGAATGCCCGACGCACTAATGCAGGACCCTGTATGTAGACTATACATATATTTCATTATCGGAAAAACGCTCGAACATGTCAATTAGTATTTTTAGTTGCGCATTTTTTAAAGTAAAAAGTTAGTATACAGGGTGTCCCAGGTAAGAGATATGACGTCATGTAGGTTTTTTTAAATGCAACACCCTCGATATTGTACCATTTTCGAATTTTACGTTGAAAACTGAACACTTTGTATAACCAACTATATCTCTAAATTCAGCGGTTTTCGAAATATTGACGTTTGAAAACATTGATCTGACTTCCGGTCAAAAAATTTACATTTCTGTTTGAATCGAAAAATAGCATCAAGTGATAGCTCATAGAAAACTGAGATACGAAAGTGCAAGCCCTTTCGTTTTAATCGAAACCGTCTGGTTTTTACAGCTGCGTAAACGTTCCAAATCTTCAATGTTCAAACGTCAATATTTCGAAAACCGCTGAATTTAGAGATATACCTAGTTGGTTATACAAAGTGCACATAAGTTAATTTTATCTTTATGGAACACAAGATTCAGTACGAATAGCAGTAATGTTCATCTTCAAAGTGAAGCAATTATATGCTCATTGATAAATCGTCCAAAGCCACACGCTGCTCTTTAAAATTTAAAAGAACCACTTTCACAGTGAAATTTCTACTTTAAATTTAAAACGAAATAAATTTGATGAATGAAACATTGAGGAGCACATTGGAGACAAAGAATATGCAACAATTGTCCCTTTCTTTTTATTGTGCTGCATTGTGCTGTCACCTAAAAAATGTGTGGACAAACTACGGTTTACCAAGATAAACATTTCTACTCCAGCTGTGCTACTCTTTGGCCATGTCAACAGCAGGTGTGTCTAGATAAAAATGCAGGTGCGACCAAAAGCAAGTTAGCAGGAGGACTAAAACACAAGCTTATGACTAGAAAACGAAGAAATATTAAAAGCTACTTTGAAAATTGTGAGTTTTTGCTATGATGTAGTGAAAATTAATGAATCGGCCCCACATGATATATATCACTGGAATGAGAAAAAAATCCTTTTTGTCATTATGGCACTCCCAATTATAAGTTCTATACCGGGTGCTGACTTGCGCGACGCACCATAGGAATTTGCATAGTAAATTCTTTATGTTCAATTATTTGCTCCCCTAATTATTTTAGAGCTAAACTGTAAATACATTTTTTGTAGAGAAAAAATACTGCATCTATTCATACTATTGCTAACAATTTATCATTTTCCATAACCGAATAAATGCAAAAAATCAAACTAGCATTTTTACAAAAATCAGTTATGCCATGGAATTATTGAAACAAGCCAGTGCCAACGCAAGTGCGTGCGGGGCGATCATCCAGTCACTGCCGTCAAAAGATTGAATTTATTGTCGTTTTTCTTGTTTTGATGTAAGTTCTGAACCTCATTATTACACCTACAATTATTTAATAACGTGCCTGTAGTTTTAAACTTAAAATAAATCAGTCTTTTAATGGTTGTACTGTTTGGAATTTGCCGATACGGATATTTTACAATAAACAAGGAGCTTAGTTAACGAACGTCCACCATACTCGTAAAACCATTTTTGTTATGGACAAGGTCTAGGTACCTTAGAGACATTAAGTTGAACATAATTAATATGAAACACCAATGACAAACAAACAAACAACACATATTGTCGCTCCGCACGCATTTGCGTTGGCATTGGCTTGTTTCAATAATTCCATGGCATCACTGATTTTTGTGAAAATGCTAGTTTGTTTTTTGCATTTCTTCAGTTCCGGAAAATGAAAAATTGTTAGCAACAGTATGAATGGGTGCCGTATTTTTGTCTCTACAAAAAATGTATTTACACTTTAGCTCTAAAATAATTAGGGGAGCAAATAATTGAACATAAAGAATTTACTATGCAAATTCCTATGGTGCGTCGCGCAAGTCAGCACCCGGTATAAAAAAATTCAACTTTATGGCATGACTCAAAATTCGAATTTTTTTTTGAAAAACTGACTACACCACTGCATTTTCACCAAAAAACAGCCCGAAGAACCTAGAAATTAATTTCCTTTATTTCCATAAATAAGCGAGGTACAGCCACAAAACCGATAGTCGAAAAATCAAACTTTTGTTTATAACTCAAAAACAAATGACGATAGCCCATTTTGGTTTCCACCACTAAGCTGTTTATATCTCCTGTAGTTATCAAGACTCCCTATGAAAACATTGAAATTTGCTCACCCTATACATGCTGTAGATACTTATCATAAAGTTTAATTTATAAATTAGGTTGAAAACAAAAACTAATAATAAAATAGAGCAATTAAGTTTGCGGGGCTGTACAAAGTTTCATCACGTTAATTAGAATGGTGCAG
The DNA here is from genome assembly GCA_940337035.1 of Agriotes lineatus. Classification (NCBI taxonomy): domain Eukaryota; kingdom Metazoa; phylum Arthropoda; class Insecta; order Coleoptera; family Elateridae; genus Agriotes; species Agriotes lineatus. The sequence goes on from OW679202.1 coordinate 62,841,189, forward strand.
TTTAAATTAGAAGTGTTTACTGCATTTCTGGAATTTTCTTTTTAATTTTTCGACGTGCAGTTATTGTTTCTTTGTTATGGATAAGGTGTAGGCGTGTGGAGTGAAGCCACTCATTTTCGGAATTTATAAAATTATTTTTAAAATTAAGAGTTATTTGTGAAAAATTTTGAGATTGTTAAATGCGTCGCCTACCTAGTTGTTACACGATAAAATGGGCAGCTTGTATTTATAATAAAAAATAATAAGAATTCAGCTTTGGCAACTTGCTACTTAAACTTCCTCAAAGAAGAAAAATTGATGCCCTAGCAGTGGGGATGTTAACAGCAAGATTAACAATAATATGCCATTTCATGTTAAACTTATTCAGACGAAAGTCTACGGTATCAATAGACATACAGTGCAATCTCGCTTAAGCAGGCACTCACGGTTTGAAAAAATTGTCCGCTTAATAGAGGTGTTCGCCTAACAGAAAATTGTTTGTAAATGCATATAACAAATAAGCTGCTGTCTAACACGTGTATTATATTTAAATTAACAAGATTCTAAATTTATTCAACAAATTTATTGATGCTTTAAAATTTACCTACCTTAGTTGTTCGGCTACATTTTTGGACTTACATCTAATTAAGGGTCCCGACGCAGCTGTTTTTATTTTGTTTTTAAAAGCCACCCAAAACACATTTTGTCTACATTATTAAGTCCTGTGTTTAAAAAACTTTATTTTTGTTCAGTATTATCATCAACATATATTAATGGACGTTTTTGAATCCTTCGGCCTAATTAATACGGGACCCACCAGGATTTGCTTGAATCGTCTTAATAATTTGTCGAAGTCTACTATCAACTACCTGGTCACCTCGATGCCAGTTGACATATTCGTTTATCGCACAATTGACCCTGGTCTTTCAGATCATATGGCCAACGAACTAACAATCACGATAAACATTAATACTTCTTCTAATCTCATCAAACCAAAGGGTAGAAAAGCCAGATGCGCTTCACTGAATAACCTAACCAACTTATAACATTTACTACGCAATGTCAGCTGGACCGGCGTAGCCTCTAATGATGTCAACGAAAGCTTTAATAACTTTTATGACTTTTTCTGGGGTACTTTAACTTAACCTGCCCAGTTGTTCAATGAAAAACTGGTCATATAAATGCCAAGCAGTCCCTCTGGATCACTCCGGAATTAATAATTTAAAAAAAGGACCTCTGAAGTCAATTTTTTATTATGCAGTCCACTCAATCCGAAACGGCAAAATCCATATATAGACATAAAAAGAAATTAATTAACAACAGTAATAATAAATCTCGGACCATATGGCAAATAGCAAACCCCAATAACACAAAGAATAAGAGGAAATTTAAGATTGCGCGGAGCTCTGAGGGTCAAACCACAGATAATCCATCAACAGTAGCTAATCAATTAGCTAAGTTTTTCTCCTCAGCTGCGGAGAATCTAGTGGCTCAATGTTTTCAAGGAAATCCTTTGGAATGTACCACATCTCCTATGCTACCACACACTATGTTCTTCAATCCAGTAACTATTAATGAGCTAAAAAGTATTGTCTTCAACCTAAAAAGCAGTTCTTCAACGGGATTGATGCCATTTCATCTAAGGTGATCAAGCATGTTATCGACGATGTAGCCCATGCCCTATTTGTCATTAATCTCTCTGTAGGAAAAGGTGTATTCCCAGCCGCACCCAAACTAGCCAAAATTATTCCTATTTTTAAAAAATGAGACTCCTTATCAGTAAATAACGACAGACCAATAACTGCTTAGGGTATTCTAGATACTGTATCTTTAATTACGATATACTGCTTATATGTTTACTCTCATCTATCATACCATATATTGTTATGGGGAAAGGCGGTCAAAACTAAAAGGGTGTTTATCCTTCAGAAAAGAATAATTCGACTCATCATTAATATAAAACCACTAATATCATGTAAACATTTTTCATTACTTCATGGAAATATTCAACCCATCATTAAAAATTGCGTCAGTATGGGATAAGTAACATAAACATCCTCTTGGTGACGATGCTGCTACGAATTTTGGATAAAAAGTTAACGTACTTTAATTTGATAGCACTCGGAAGTGTGAAAATATTTACAAATAACAGACGACTTGCAGTTTGAATTGGTGAGTAGGTGCTATGGTGCTATTTCAGTTTAGTTCAGTTTAAAACTCGCGGCGTAAAGAAAGAAATTGTAGCTACCCCAGATGTTCCGATGTACACTAATTTTTTTTTAATATATTTTGGGTACCTGAGAGTACCCGGGTACTGCTTTCGGGTACCCAGGTTTGATTTTAAACCGGGTACGACATCCCTAGTTTAGTTATTATCACAAGTTTGTAAAAAACAAGGACTTCCATTATTACCCCACTAGAGGAGGGAATGTTCTGTCTATACCCAGTCATAGAACAACTACATTTCAAAAATCACCAATGTACTTACCTATTAAGATCTTCAATGTGTTGCCAGATGTAATTAGAAATATAAATAACATTAATTGTTTTAAGCGAGAATTAAAAGCATTTCTTATACGAAAGTGTTACTACGATGTCAGAGAATTGTGTCACTAATTTGTATTTTTGTATGTTTATTGTGACTTGTCTATGTGTATTATTTATTAGTAATATTTACATCCTACTCTCCTGACGTAGCCTAAATACATTACAATCTCCCACTTGTGCCTTAGTTAATTTTTCTGCTTTAGGATATCCGCCGCCTATCTAAAAGCGTTTTGCTAAATTGCTGACGCTAGATTTATGGTCATAGATATTAATAATATTTACTTCTTTTAAAGTTCAATCTGTTTTTTATGGACCATCCCACTGTCAAATGAACAACGCAAAATCAAAATGAAACCTTGAGCGGTACTACAAGAGGCTAGAAAAATATCGCAAAATGTTGTTTAGTTGGCATTCTTAAGTATCATAGCTTTGAAATTGACACCTTAAACTGAATCTCACGTATTTTTAATGTCTGGACCTGGAAATTGTTATTTGCTTATTTGAATCCTTGAACTAAATCATTGGTTTTAAGTGTCCGCACAAGAGAGATTATATAGATAAAAACCATTAAAAACGGGTGTCTGTGTTGAAATGCGGCTTTTTACTTAGCCCTATGCTCTACTGTACTATTAATTTATGTTGCCCTGGGTTTGCTAGCTTAATCAGTCGTGAGGATATAAGACTATTAACATCGTCAGTGCGGCTAAGGCAAAGCTAATATTGTTTTGGAGTTGCTCATTATCACTTGGAATGCTGAACTGATGCATGCAAACACTGCCAGCAATAAAAACCCCACAGTTTACATAAAAAGATATATAATCTGTAAGGAAAACACAAATACAAGGGAATACATGTACATAAAAATAAGAGTGAACGACATTCAAACATACAGTGAAGCTGTTAATAATACTTTAATTATTTACAAGCGACAGCTGTTTCTACTCGTGCTATTGCATAAAAATACATGTAGGCTACACAATACTCATATAAATAGACTGCACGCTACATGCATGAAAACACCTTAAATAGTGCGATAATGTTCAACTGTAGACGCAGTCACGGATAGCACGAAATGTATTTAAATTCCGCGCACAAATGAACTAGGCGAATGTCCATTCTTGAAATGCGTTTGTGCTGGAAGCACGGCCCGGGCACGTTCAATTCAAGCGACGCGCTGAGTTAGCAGATGACACAATAACTTCACGTCGGCTTGCAGGTAACCCTCGTTATCTTTGATACGCAATCATTCATTGAAGCAATTGCCAAAGATGTTGCAGTCGCTCCTCACTTTGTATCGCGAATTTAAGTAGAAAGTTCCCTGGCTTTAATATTTCCATCAAAGAGCTGGGGCCAGGGCTGTGTGTTTCTTGGAGGCCAAAATGGAAGCTTCGGGCTGAATAGAACTCCGCAGAGTGGCTTCCAAGGTAGTGATTTGCTCTGGTAAACTGCGCCTCGGCTTAAGATGCAACGGGTGTCGACTGCTTGCTAATGCAAATCTACACAGGCACTTGATAATGCATAAATCAGGCCTCTCGTCCCTGGGATTTTAGGACGCCACGTGCACGTTGCTAGCTTGTCTGGTTACGACTGTTTTCGCGGTCAAACACCACGCAGTTCCTTTGCGCCCCTCGCGGCATGGGATTTTTCCACTCATAACTCCGCATCTTTGAATCATGCTGTTGTTGCGCATTCCTTCGTACTCCGCGAACTCTCGTCCAGGCACTTATACTGCGTAACTACTTAGTTAATACATAATGAGAAATACGGTTCGGCATTATGGATATGAGAAATGCATACATACAGGTAGCACGAATTGATCCGTGACAGTGTTTATTTAAGAGAGTGTGCGGTTAATAGAAGTATGATTATTAAGGACTATCAATTAGTAAATTCTGTACCAAAATGTGTTATTACGGGTGTCCTCTTATAAGAGGTTGCTGTAATGAGAAACTTCACTGTCATCATTTAATCATAACACTGTCCACAAAGAGATGCGTAAATCCCAACAAAGACTTAAAAAAACACACACACTCTTGCCATGGGAGTTAACAGTAACTTAGTTAATCGCAGTAAATGTTAGTAAATAAGATAGTGGATATACAACTAATGTTTAGAGTTCAGCTGATTATAATTCACTATTTTTTAGGAAAGCAAAGTGTTGAAACTGGATCCAGATAGTGGAAGCTGGTGGGAAAACGGTCCAGGTTGTAAAGGAGTCCTTAATACCACAGCACCAGTTCCCACATGGGAAAATGTCACAAACTGTTTGGTGGATTATCGACACGTCGAAATATTTCAAGCTGGCTTACAGTGTGCACTGGCGGTATAAGAATTTATAAATATTTTCACTGAAGTAGATATTTTTATGTAGTATGAAAGTTTGAAATTAATTATTTAGCAAATGTGTACTTGTATATTTCTGTTTTATAATAGCTATTTATGCAACAAGTGCTAAAAGTCTACGTTTATGCACGCGTTGCATACAATATTTTATCTACGACCTTAATTTTACTGTTATTAAACCATAAATATCAATTTAACAAAGGTTTGCATCTACGACACTTCTAATTTATGTCATAATAAACAGTAGGCCATGCCGCGCGGGCGAATGTTTGTGAAGCCAGTACTGTCAAGATCAGTTACGAAATGTAATTATTAATACTCCACATCTGACTGTATTCATTACATAATGCTTTAATTATTTCAAAAACACTTTACCTGTAACGAAAGAAGCAACTAGAATAACTTTAAACTTCACTTCCAGTTCGAAATTGTAGTTCTATAACCTCACTTCACTTTTAGCACATGGGCTAAAAGTAAACAGCTGATTTGTTTAACCACGCTAAACTATAAAACGTCACTTTTAGTGAAACAAGCTAGCGCTAAAAGGCCTACTTTTAGTAGTGGTCGTAGATAAAAGATATTTAGTTATCTTTAGAGTAAGTAAAATTACAAGTGACAGTTAATCATTCTTGGTGATTCTGTTACTTCATTATTCAATTTTATAGATCTGACTGATACATTAAAATTCTAGAATTGCATAGAACACATTTGTTTAAAGGATACTACGTATAGCTCTCTTAATGTAAATTAGAACATATTTATAAACAAACCAAATGGCTCCCTTGTATAGTTCTAGTTACGTTATTTTTTAGCTATTAACTAGCATCATTTGTAATTGTTTGTTTTTACTAATTTATGAGCACTTTTGTCCTCACTAGTTAATTCTATTGTTATTTTAGTTTTTTTATTGTGTATCAGTCCTATATGTACGTTCTTCCTATTCTTCTCTTAGTGTACTTCATTATAGGCGTTCCAGTTTTTGTGTAATATGCTGTCGATACCTGTATTCTGTGTTACTATTATTTTTTTATCAAGCTCTTGACATTTTAAAATAAATGTGATTTCGGTAACACTTCCATCGAAGAGAAATATTTCGTGTTTGTCCAAATTTGTTGCATTACTTTTAATGTATATGTAATATTGAACATAAAAACTAATGCAGCTGTACAAATCACTTAAAATATGAAAATAAGTGGCATAAAATAGGAGATCAAATGTACAGTGTGGGTTTGATGTAGTTGATGTTTCTGGTTAAGACAAATTCTGGTTGCACTCTTAAGTTGTAATTACAGTGGTCACTTCATTTTTTTCTGCCCTGTGAGTATTCCACATCTGTGTTACGTATTTTTTTGAGTATTTTCATTTTATCCACATTTTTATATCATCTTAGTTGCAAACATCCACATTTTCTTCCTCTGAGCTGCTGTATAGTGTTATTTTATTGATTACATGTTTTTCATGCTTTGTGATGAGCCCATTTTAATTTTAACATTATATTAAATTTTATTTTGATAGAAAGAGTGTAGCTTTCATCATAATTGTTTTGAACTTCTTTTGTTACTATTATCGGACAGATATAATGCTCAAAAGCGAAATGAAGTATGAATTGCTGCTTGGGGTCTACCTGTGCACATGCTCTATCTTTATATTAACAAAAAGTCATCTAATTTACGCCCAATTAATAAAACTGCTGTTGTACCATATAAACATACTTGCAATATAATGTTAATTTAATCGTGTGTCCATTGTGTAATATTTTATGTTGCAGGTTTTGGGAATCACAATAGGCACTTGTTTAATCAAGATATTCCTAGGAAAAGATCACAATTGTAAGTACTATTTAACATTAGAGCAACCAATTTATTTTGATGAGCATATTAATGACAAAAGAGTTCTTTAATGCGTTAGCCGCCGCATGTACCGCCGATGGCCATACGACTAAATTTTCTCACATGCCAAAGCAATAGTCTACAGCAACTTATGACTGGCAAGTAGCATCATAGGAAAGATGTGGTATGACCGCCGGCATACATGCAGTAAGGGCACTCGCTATTTCAAACAAGACATGCTAGGCGTCTAACGTGCTAATACCATACTAGCATTTAAAGCAGTTGCATCATGGCCTATAACAAAATATAACCTCTGAAAGATTATCTATTGCATATCCTGCTTACTAATTACTAATTGACGAAATAGACATTGAAAATACAGTAGACTCTCGACAAATAATGACGAGGAAAGAGTACGCAGATAATTAGAAATCATGGATAATCGAGAGTTTACTGCATGATGGTTTCCAGTTTTCTTAGCTTTGCTTGTTTCAGACCTGGGAGCTCTATACACAGTTTGTAGGCTGTGAAATATACACGTTACTCTACTTTTCAAGTAATTTAATGAAAATCTTTAATACAAAAATTAACAGGGTTTTTTTTCGATGTAGAAGGTATTAACCGACCGTTTTAAAAGAAATTTACCCGCTTTTTGCTGATGATATGTAGCTTAGTTTTATTTTATATGGTTATAAATATAAATACAAAGAATCAACGTGTGATTAATGATGTGGGTCGGGTAAATAACCAGTGGATAGGGTATTTATAAATAGATAACCTGGGTATTTACCCCTGGGTATATATCAAATATGTAATACAGGCAGACCTCGCCGTTCGCGGGGGTTACGTTCCAGAAGGATGCCGCGAATCGCAAAATCGCAATGCGCAAGTAACCACATAAATGATAAAAACGGGGTTAGGTTCCATTAACTGGATTTATTTATACTAATTGAATTTTCGGCAGAAACGCTTGAGATGACAGTAAAGCTTGAACTAAAATTCCATACGTAACGTAAGTCTGCCACTTGAATCTAGAGCTCGAATGTCCATTTGTTTATTCAAGATATAATTTTACAATTTATTACAGGTCCAATATGGTAATAAGAGATTCAAAGGAATAGGCTCGATAAGTGTGTTTACGAGTTCGTGATAAATAATGTTATTTAGGTGTTCATGACATAAACCGCATACGTCTGCTTTATTTACTTACGGCCGGTTTTATGAAGGTCACTAACCTGGCGTTAACTTTAAATTGCTGTTAAAATAAACAAAAGCTCATCAAAACGTTGCCGCTTATGACATGTTATTCATTAGTAAACAAATTTAGTGTGAAAGTTGAAACAGTTGGCAATTCTATCGGCGAACGGCAAAGAAAAGGGAGCACAAAGGTGCCCCACATAAAATCAAATCAGCGAACTGCAAAGCTGCGAACCGCGAGGTCTGCCTGTAGTCATAAAGCCAAGCTAACTTACTCACCGAATAGTGTTATTTTAACAAAATAAACTATGCTTCATTCAGAATCGAGAGTAAAATCTGCAACCCAAGTTACAAATATCAACAGTACCTTTTAAAGTCTGCACATTACCCCTTTTCCGTGACATAAATAACAAAACACAGTGATGATAACATATGTTTAATATTGAAGTAAAATTAAAAAAATCATATTTAGATCATAGATAGTAGAGACCAGAAAGAATTTGACTATACCTAACTTTTAAAGCAAGGGATGTAAATCACCCAAGTATTTATTTTTAGGGGTAAATACCCAAAATGTATTTATGATTGGTAATTGAAGGTGCTCTGTTCGAATTACATAAAAATGTAGAATAAAATTGTAACTGCCATGTCAGCAATGTATTAAAGCGTTTGCTTTAACATTGAACATGTACTGAGAGTCACCTGTTATTCGTGTAATACGTTCCGCAGTACTTGAGTGTATTGTTGATGTGTTCAGTCAATGTCAAATTCGAGGTTAGCAGGTTATGTTTTATTTGTTATTTGATATAGACTGACAGTGCCAGGACTTCAGTGTTGTCAAACGTATGACACGGATCACAGACGGCCTTAAGTGCTCAATTTTTCTCTTGTGAATTATTTGTAACACGCAGGCCATAAAAAATGTTATCCAACAACTCAGTAAATATCAAAAAGCCATAAATTTTGTATTGACAATTGTGAAAAGTCAAACTGACATTAATTCAGGGTGAGCTAAAGTGTTTATAAGCCAGGGGAATGAGTTTTAAGTAGGTACTTATAAGTCACTGTGTGGGTTATTTACCATACCCCACAGTGTTATGCATAATGGGTTGCCTACAAGTTGTTACTTGATAATTTAATCACCCTGTGTAAGAATAAGAAGCATTTCAATCACCTGAATCAGAGTCACCACAAAGTCCCTCTAATTCTTTTGTAAATTCTGTCGGCAGTAATTTATTACATGATAGGTATTTATCTTTATAAACTTTTGGCAGCTACGAGGGTAAGGTGAAAAATTCTTGGCCTGACAATGAAAATGATATTATTTTTCTACATAATCTCCCTTGACTTGAACACACTTGGTCCAGCGTTTCTCCAACATCAGTATTCCTTCCCGGAAGTGAGAGTCTGGAAGGCTGTGAAAATATACATCTACGGCCCTCTTAACTTCTTCATTGGACGCCAAGCGCTTTCCAGAAACAAATTTCTTCAAGTTTGGGAACAGATGGAAGTCCGAGGGTGCCAAATCAGGAGAATAGGGGGGATGGCCGAACAAATCGTACCCCAAATCCCGCAGTTTTCCCATCGCCAACGCACTCTTGTGAACAGGTGCGTTGTCCTGGTGAAAGATGATTTTTTTCTTCTTCAAGCCAGGCCTCTTCCCCCGGATTTTGGCATCCAACTGGTTAAGAAGGTTGGAGTAATATTCGCCTGTAATTGTTCTGCCTTTTGCAAGGTAATCAATTAACAGGATCCCTTTTGCATCCCAAAACACGCTGACCATGACCTTTCCAGCAGATGCGATCGACTTCGCTTTCTTTAGTGCTGAACCACCGGCTTCCACCCACTGCTTCGACTGCTGCTTCCTTTCTGGGGCGTAGTGGTGAACCCATGTCTCATTCATGGTGACAAATCGTCGCACAAAATCGGTCGGATGCCTATTGAATCGGTCCAAACGTTGCTGCGAAACTTGTTTGCGCATTTGCTTTTAATCGGCATTCAGCAAATGCGGCACCCATCTCGCGCAGAGCTTTCTCATCCCTAATTCTTTGTGCTCACTGACCTTCACTCACCTGTCCAACACGATATCATGCACTTTTTCGATGGTTTCCGGTGTGGTTGTGGTTTTTGGCCGTCCTTCACGTGGGTCATCTTCGAGGGACGTGCGACCATGTTTAAATTCAGCTGTCCACTTTTTAACGGTTGACATGGAAGGAGCAGAGTTCCCGTAAACTTTTGTCAACTTCGGATGAATTTCCTTAGGGGTTAATCCATCTAAAACGAAGAATTTTATGACCGCACGATATTCAAATTTATCCATTTTAACGAAAAACACACAAGACGTCTACGGCAAAAATTCGTGTAAACAAACTACTTGAGAGAACAAGTTGAAACTTGTCATACGAACTAATAACGCACACAGGCAGGAAAAATACATTTTTGCAGATTGGAACGCCATCTTATGTCAAGGCCGAGAACTATTCACCTTACCCTTACCCTCGGTAAACTATTAATCCATCTGGGTGCATGCGTATTCAATATTGCAATACCTATTTAAGCTGTTATTTTACATAAAAGATTCTAGTGCATTTATATGCAGTTTATTTCATTAAAATAAGACTACTAGATGAGTAAAAGCTTTATAAATATTAGAAATTTTTGATAAATACCGAGTTTTTAGGTATTTATCCGGGGCAGGGGTAAATACCCATTTTTAAATACTCTACCCACTGGGTATTTACCCTACCCACATCACTTCATATCTAGACACTCGTGATCTATGCTAGTTCTACGGCTCTATTTGAAATAGTTTACTAATGTTTGAAATAAGAGTTTGGGCTTGCTGGCTTGCTCACTCTAGCGCGGAATTTTTAGGGTGATTTTGGGCAACTGTCACATTGATCATGATAATGTTTACCATTATATTTCATGCTAATTTAGGATTAATATTGCATGTGAATTGATAAATAAAAAACATAATGAAATAAACTTGAAAAAGTCCATGGCCAATCTTGTTATAATATAGGGGGTATGGCTATTAATTAACGGGACTGCCGTTGTAGGCGGCATATTAGACACGTTTAAACATAAGTGCGTGCATGATAACTGACCTTGATGTTTAGTTAATAAACTTTGCAAGTTTCAACTTGCTAGCTCAATTGTGTTTGTATGATAGCTGTTTAATGGTAACGTGTTTTTAAGTTTCGTCGGAAAAATGTTAAATACAAAAATCGAACGAGTTAATATTAAATTTCTCGTTAAATTAAAGAAAACTCCTACGGAAACCTTTAGTTTGTTACGTGAGGTGTACAGAGAAGACTGCATGTCTCCATCTCAAGTTTTTGATTGGTGTAAACGGTTTTGCAATGTAAGAGACGACATGGAGGATGATGAACGTTCAGATGAAAATGTTGAACAGCCTCCATATTTGCTGGAGTTAGCTCCCTGCGACTTTTATTTATCCTTAAAATTAAAAGTCTGTTGAAAGAGACTCATTTTACATTGGTAGAAGAGGTGAAGAATAAACGGCAGAACTTCTAAAAATTCTTAGAAATAATCGTAGTGAGAAAATCAGAAAATTATATAAAGACCGTTATGTATTTTAGGCAGTAGATATTCTCAATGCAGTTATTATATTCTACATTTTTACATAATTCAAATAGAGCACATTGACTAACAAATCAATCATACTGATTAGATTAGCTTTATGGTATTTGTAAGTCAGGTAATAAATACCCATTAAATCTTTCGGGATCTTAATAATGACATGTATTACAGTTTATTGAGTTTATTAGCTAAACAGAAACTATTGATTAATGGGTTGCCTACGTAGTACATAATGGATGGATAACCAAATTTTTAATATATCAGTCAAGCCAAGCGTACAAATTTTTTATTTATAATATGTTTATATATATTTTAATAGGCATAAGGACTATGGTAGTTATTTTAAATTATTATTTTTTACATGTGAATAACTATGTAAATATTGTTAATTCTTTGTCGTTGTAAAGGTATTATTTAAAAGCACTTATACTGAAGAAGTGTTCTTTCGGCTTTTATAATTTTCACCTAGGTGAAAGTTGACACCAGAAATGGAGATTTCAACTTCATCTTTGATAAATTCATATGCAAATACCATTACAAGTTTACCTTCAGTAGTCATTAGGAAATAGTAAATTATTCTACATATATCATAATCACTAAATAAACACAAATTTAATGTTTGCCTATACTACCATTGACAACAACTTTTAGAAATAATGTTTAAGGTCGAAATTATTGTTGCAACATTATAGGATATCAAGAAAAGTGAAAATTTAACAAATCTCGAGGTGCGTATAATGCTAATAATAATGTAGAATTCATTTTAAATATTACATTTAATACCTATAACTAATTCCTAACAAATATACAGTGTTCGTGAAAAGTATAGATCACTTGAAATAGTCCCAATATCAGATTTTATACATGGACGTCCAATAACCACAAAGTTTTTAAATAATGTTGATGACTCGCACGTTGGCATCGAGTAGAACTCACTTTTCTGTATATACAGTATGTCCACTCAAGTTCAAGATCTGAATCTCTTAAACGGTGAGAGATAGAGATTCAGTTTAGAATTTTTGTTTCATTTTCACTATTTAGTGGAAAAACTTTAAGGTTTTGTGTATACATAATACATTTATCAACAATAGCACAAAGCTATTCTGACATTATTAAGGCTTTTTGTGCAGATTTCAAATTCGAACTTGTATGTTTTATAGGTAATTATTTAGAGTTTCAAAATATTCACACTAACTAAATAGGCGTCGAAGGTGTCATTAAATGAAGCTATATTTTGTCTTATTAATGATACCAAGTTTGATGCGTTTATTATTACAAATGGCAAAGTTATAAGTGAAAAACTATTTCTATGTAGTAGAATATAAAAAATGCCAGTTGAAAAGAGCTGGTAACTAACTAGTCAGTACAGTTAATTAAACAAAAACTAACAATCGCTAAAAAAAAATAATTTTTTAAATGAGTGCTTATACAGATTGTCCGAAATCCGTTTTGAACATAGGAAATTAATGAGTGCGACAAAGAAGACATAAACAAAATGAGTAGCAAGACAAAGACAAAACGTAATCATGGCTAGCTAAATTTTTAAACTAAAATTAAGTCAATGAAACAAAAACACTTCTGTCATCAAGAGTATAAAGTGAGGTTTAAATAATTAAAATAATTATGTGAATAGTAAACAATAGTATATTTAAACCTCACTTTATACTCTTAACAACAGCTAAAATATTTGACAGAAGTTTGTTTTGTTTCATTGACATAATTTTAGTTTAAAAATTTAGCTAGCCATGATTACATTTTGTCTTTGTCCTGCTACTCATTTTGTTTATGTTTTCCTTGTCGCACTCATTAATTTCCTATGTTCAAAACGAATTTCGGACAACCTGTATATACTGGCAGGTTAATGGAAATTAGTAAAAATTACGTGTATTATCCAATACAAATACATATTAACATTCAATCATTTTTTTTAACTCAAAACAATTGCATATTTATTTATTCCACAATTTAGAACTACTGTTTTTATATGACACAGGGAGGGAACAATTGCAACAAAGAACTTTCAAAACTGCTAATGAAATTCTTGGAAACTGTATTATTTAGCAAGTTTATGAATCGGTAGTACAGCGGTGTGATACTTGTATTGCGGCTGAAGGGGAGCATTTTGAACATCTATAGTTTTCTATTTTTTTTTGTAATTGTTTTGTTAATTTTGTGCAGGGTGTCTACAAACCTGGAATTCCTTGAAAACTCCTGGAATGTCAAAACTGGAACTTGAAATACTTGAAATTCCTTGAATTTCTTTATTCTCCTGGAATTTCTATAACATTTAAAATGTTATCAAATTTGTAATTTTGCATTTGAAAAAAAAAATTTCCTGTAAAACATGAAATTTAAAAAATCACGAGATTCACATTTGACCGCCAACCATTTTGCTCGTTTACATATTACGCGTAAGACGTAAAAAGATATAAAAGTGTTAGCGTCGTACGTAATATTAGTAAGTTCAATTTATTTTTTATTTAAGCAGCTATCGTGTGACTTAGCAAGAACCAAAGCACGCACATGGTGTTTCTGGTCTAATGTTCTGTCTTTTCATGAAAAGTTGACAACCACAACGTGCATGAAGCTAACAAAATTATGGCGGAGTAGTGTGAAAATACCTGGAATTTTACAAAAATGGTCTTTGAATTCCTGGAATTTTCCTGGAATTTTAAAATTGTATATTAGTAGACACCCTGTTGTGTTTATTATAATGTATTTTCAAATTAATCGAATAATTACTTTCCAAAATGTAGTCACAAATAGAAATAACATTTTTTTCATTAACACCCTGTATATTTTTAAGAGAGCATTTTGATACCAAGGTGTATTAGGTTAATTGCTTTGTTTTGCCTAAAGAAGCTGTGGTTAATAATTTTTACACCTCATTATGACTCACCTTGTATATGCATGTGTAAGACGGAAACTGTATAATCCATATATGAAACATTCATTCAGATCTGTATAGGAAATTATACTGTAGAAGGCGGAAGTGATGGGGAAAAAACTAATTGTAGGACCACATAAAAATGTAGGCCGCTCTTTTTCTAAGAAATCCACCTATCCAATGTAGTTCAATATGAATCTGAAAACAGTGTTGCAGTACGTGGTAAGGTGTCAGTCCAGCAAATGGCGATCAGCGGCTTGGGTATTCGGAAAGTGAAAATGTAAACGTCCAAAATGACCAAATTCTGTTGCTCCCTCTCCCGAGACATATTGTCCTGGTACACCTCATGTTGGGGTAGTTGTCACCATGCTGGTTGGAACTTGCCACCTGAAACCTCTCTCAGTTCAAGACTACGTGGTCTACAACCCGTGCTCTAATCTCATACCCTATACATGTGTGCCAAACATGGTAAATGGTATTTGATGCGGAATTCCTAAACCATTCACCAAGCGATTTTCTATAATACCAACATTCAAATATCAAAAGCAAAGTGTCAGAAGTCCAAAATCAAATCCCAAATGTCTAAATCAAACCAAAACATTGAATTCCAAAGAATTGCAATTGTCTGTCAACAACCTGTCAAATCTGTAGGATCCCTAAGGAGCGCGAGAATGCAACAATTAATGATAACACAAACATTCGCTGAAAACAGATAAAGTAAGAGTAAATCGTAAGCGTAAGCATAATCACAATCACCTCCAAGCAACACAATGCTTTGTATTTTGCAAATGCAATTTTGTGGCTGAGGTTGTTTCCAATAAAATTCACATGGAAGGGAGTAAAACTTCCTACCTACAGTAGCTACTGCACCATGGCAATCTTTAGAAACACAGTTGTACCTCATTGAAAGCCTTTGAGGGGTGAATTCCGAAAAACCCTGAAATAGTTTGACCTAATTTGTAAAAAGAGCTGATTTGCTGAATTTCAGCTTCCTACCTGCAGTAGTTACTGCTTTGTGGCTATCTTTAGTAACATACATCTACCCCATTTGACTCCATTGGCGGTGAATTCTGAAAATCCTGCTTTGTGGCTATCTTTAGTAACATACATCTACCCCATTTGACTCCATTGGCGGTGAATTCTGAAAATCCAACAAAATAATGTGTAAGAGGAACTGATTTGCTGAATTTCAACTTCCTACCCGCAGTAGTTACTGCTTTATGGCTATCTTTAGATAAGCACTTCTACCCATTCAATCCTTTTCTCGAATGAATTCCGAAAAACCTTGAAAATGGTCTAACCTGATTTGTGAAAGGTACTCATTGGCCATATTTCAACTTCTAAGTGGTAGGTCACGCAGGTAAAACTGCAGTAAATAAACAATTTTTACCCCTCTTATACCCCTTATAATTTCGGAAAACTCTGTCTTAGCAGGTGTTTACGTAGTAAATGAGTGAAGCTTGCAAATTTTCGTGTTTCTAACTTTTGCGGTTATTGAGATCCCTTACCTCTTTATCTTTTATCCCATCTAGGGGTGAAATTCTGAAAACCCTAAAACACTGTCTAAAGATTTTAAAAAGATATCTATATGCCAAAAAAAGAATGTTCTAACTCAACAACTGCAGGAGCTACGTTGTGTTCCATAAATCGCTCCGAATCCAAATTCACACCTATAGGGGTTGATTAGGGCAAAATCCTGAATTATACTTCGGTATTTGTATAGGTAACTTCTCTACGGAAAAACAAAGTAGATATCTCATCGGATCTAAGAGATAAGTACTAACTTCTCGCATCTCTTCAGAAAAACACCTACCTCATTTAACCCGTTTGAGGGGTGAATTTAAAAAACCCTGAAACATGTTTGAACTGATTTACAGGAGGAACTGATATGCCGAATTTCATCTTTGTAGATTTGGGTCAAGCAAATAAAACTACAGTCAATAAGAGACATTTTTACCCAATTTTTACTTTCCTCGTCTAAAAGACGGAAGTATTGTTATCGCGAAAAAATCACCTTTCGAGATTTCTCCAGATATTCACGTTTCAGGGTCCCTAGATGACAAAAAAAAGGTTTTCTCAATTCCGTCTGTCCGTGTGTCTTGGCGGTATAACTCAAAAACTATTTGTTGGGGGAAGACAATATTTTGCATACACATTATATATCTACCTGGCATGAAACCGAGAAAATTTCAGACAAATATACACAGGGTGAGCATCTTAAAAACAAAAATTTTTTATTTTTTATTTAACTTAGAAATAAATACAAGTAATAATTTGTTCATAGTGCAGGCTTTATTCTTACCAAAAATGGGCCCCAATAAATACAGAATAAATGTTGTACGATACAAAAAGGAGCAACAAATTAGTGCATTACTTAATATAGCTGCAACGCAGGAATTCGAAGGGTCGGTACTTCGTAGCTCAAGTAGAAATAGTCCGTTCCTTTGCAGTATCCCACAAAACGTTGGGACTCCATACGCGGTCCGCCTGTCATTCGAATTCGACCACCGGTAACTTGTATTTAATTTATTAGAAACATGATATTTTTACTCATAACTTAGTTTGATTTTTAAAATTATTTAGTGTCACAATGTCGACAAGGGAAGTTCTGGGTAAAGCCTTTTACAGATTTTTTCCTTTTATACCTCTTGGGGTTGAAATTTCAAAAAATCTCGTATTGGGTGTCGATGCAGTTAAGTGGATGGGGCCTGCAGGTTTTCATGTTTCTAGCTTTTGCCGTTATTGAGATTGTCTGATTAGCTGTCAGTTAAGATTTTATATATTAGGTTAGTTGATATCTTGGCAGTCGAGATTCAATATACAATAGACCTCACTTATAAAGGACTTCAGGGGATAGACAATATTAGTCCATTATAACCTTGTATGCATCTTATCCAAATTTGATTTTTTAAGTTGAAAACAATATTGAATTCTAAAGTGCAAAATAATACATTTACTAAAAGTTCGAACACAAAAAATACAAAAATATAAGATTACTTGACAAAAATCCGTAATTACCTTTGAATGACGTTTTTTATTTAAAAAATGTAATTTAAACAATTTGTATTTTTTTAATTGATGTAGAATTTCACTTGCATCATCCCCTTGCTGAAGGTATTCTTGTATGGTTTGAAAAGATTTTAAGGCATCTGAAAAAGTCAGTTCAACTTGTTCCCCCAACGAAATTCAGTTTGAAGATAATGGACTTTTAGCAAATTTTTAGTTTATTATAAGCAAGTCCATAATATTCCATTCTATTATGTAGGTTTAAATGACTCTTTAGTCGAAACTTCGGTAATCGGTCCGTTACAAATGGGAGCCCTTTACAAGCAAGTCAATTATAAGTGGACTATACTGTATCTGGAAAAGAGATTAACATCTTATTATTGAAATTGTTTGTTGTAACAATAATAACATATTTCTGCTATATGCAGACTAAGTCAATGGAAAAGCATATTTATGGCATGCGAACATTTTATAAAATATTTAACACGTTGACTGCTCATGACGCGGATCTGCATTAGGAAATGTTTACGATGTGCGCACGACGCGGATGCGCATATTATGATATTACTCGAGCGACGCGGATCCGCGTCATGCGCACGTCTTAAACACTCGCAATAATGCGGATCTGCGTCATGAGCAGTCAACATGTTAAGCACAAAATGACGGATTGCATGCAAGTAATTTAATAGATTTAAAAAAAAACAAGTAGAAATTGTAATCACAAGTTTTTGAGATTAGCAGCTGTTCTTATAATTAAATATTTGCGGCATAAATGGATTTATAGTTCCAAACGGACTGGAAATATTTGTATATTTTCCCTCTTCTAATTTTCTTTATGGAAATAACATGTAAAAAGCTTGTTCTTAATTTTTTGAACACTTTGTAGATTGATTAGAAATAAATATACACCATGTCCATAATTTATTGACTGCATTACAAATTATTATGGAAGAGAAAGTATTGGTGATATCGGCAAGTAGTCTGAAGGCGCCGTTGTATATCTTAACTACACTTTTAAAATATACAAGCCACAATACACACATTGCCGTCTATTCAATTTTGTTGTGACTGCCAGTGACGGTAGTGCCATTTACAGGATTCTGTGTAAAATGTATAATATGCAATAAATGACATAAACGTTCATATAGCAGTTTTAGTTTGCACATACCAGTTGTTTGTATTTGCGCATAACAATTTGTAATGCGGTCACTAAGTTACAGACACACTGTATATGTACTCTATAATAATATCTTCAAGTAAAACTATGATCAATGTATATTATTTTCACAGTACTGCATAAAACTTCTCAGACAAACACGAAAAGAAGATCCCTGTATTCCATTGAGTTCAGTCAGCAGTTAGAAAGGCAACAACGTGGTGATAGCTCTGAATATGACCACGAGCAATTTGCTGCACCAATATCTCCAAAACCAATGACTCCACGTAGAGTAAAACGTCGTAGTGTAATGACCAGAGGTTCTTCCAGCAGACATAGTACAAGCAGTAGACGCTATTCAAATGCACGTTCCTCAACAAGAAGTTCTCGTAGAATTGCACAAAATCCAGTTACACAGTTGCTCGAGCAGCAGCAAAGAGTGCAAGCGCATGCTGACCCCACTGGTCAGTCGCTTATCGATCCATTGCCAAATTACTGCAATTCAAGTACTAACAATAACATGTTACATCAAAGTTGGCAAAGCAACGGGCACAGTAACCCTACGTATCAGCAATCTTCTATGCAGTCACTAAATGAACCTGATGATGTAGATGATTTGTACAATAATAGACCTGCATCCGTTAGATCTAGTTATTCTAATTTTCATGGGACAAGAGTTATGAGTCACAGAGCATCCCAGCACTACAGCAACCATGCAACACCACAAGTGCCTCAAAAGAGAATCAACAACCCTAATAGACAAAGTATGCGTAACATGATATTTTTAAACAGTGGACCACCTGCATACAGCTCACAAGGGCAAACTGTGATCGATTCCGAAACAACAATATAGTTTATTTAAGAAGTGTTTGTGTTAATAGTTTTCATTCCTTAAAAACTAAAATAATGGTGTAATACTTAGTTGATAATTGTTTTATACTCAACAGTAAATAAGACTGCAAAATACCATGTCTATAAGTAGATGTTTATTTTTATTTGTACTGATTTCCAATTTGTATTTATAGTAAATTAATTAAATACACCTAGTCTGAATCGGCGTGTAAGCGCAAGTACTCCAAGAAGTGTTTTCAGCATTTTTTTTTCATATTAAGAAACTTAAATTTTTAATAACGTGTATGTATAGTAAAAATTTAAAGTGAAATATTAAACATTTTGTTTATCCCGCAGTAGCACATTATCGTATCGGCGCTAATTGTTATTGAAACCGATGGGTAAGCATATTTTGTGATCTGATCTTCTAATTTTGCGTTCGCGCATTTTCAGTTGTACAAGACGCTATTTCGCGTCGACCGTCGCGTTTCATAAAGTGCGCGTAGTGTGACGTCGCGCCGCTCTTTTCAGGCCCACGTTGGTGAATGCCGGCAGTATTGATCTTCGCCAATATGAAACGACTTATATCACATCTACGAAATTGTGACTCTAAATTGCTAAATAAGCGATTCATATGTAATAACGGTAAACCGCAATCATCTTATTATCATTCATTTGGAGACGGCGTAAGTGTAAATGTAGAAGGTTCATAGATGTGTAGTGCAAATTAAGGATTATTTCAGGGCGAAAATCAACAACACCTTAATGGTAGGAATGAGCATCAGAGGTATAAATATATTATTTATCAAATTCGATAATTGTGAAGCTGTAACTTTTATTTATTTTTGATTTTTCGTTGGATCTGCTTTTGTTCAAAATTGAAACATTATTTCAGACGGAGGTACTCTTTTATCCACGACCCGAATTACATTTATTTGTAAGTAGTTAATTTACGTTTATGAGACTTCTAATCGACATTATTCATCAATTCAAATCCTAATGATCTACAGGATGGTCACGCCTTTTTGAATACCTGTCATGTGTGTACAAATTGTTCGTAGTAAAGTGGGGGCAAACAGAAATAACCTTTCAAAAAACATAATTTGCACAATTAACACCCCAATATCCCGTTAAAAACAATCCTGACGGCAAATATGCCGTTATTTTTACATCTTAGAACGACACATTCAATCATTTATTTTGCTGCAAGTTTTGAGTTTCAAATTCAAGCACTTAATCATTATTCCCGTGTTTTAACATAAAACGTGTGTAGGAAATACGCACGTGTAAGTTAAAATTTAAGGTCGCGTCATTCCAGCGTCATATTAATCTTGAAAATAATTGTTTGCCAAATATAAACAATCCGAAAATATTACGTACTTTAAGGTCTTGTGTGATTATTGTCTGATCAACTAATAGTTTTTTAAGCAAATTCTATTTTTATAGCGTTCTTGTAAAACCTTGAGTTTGGAATAAATTCTGCCAAAAATGAATAAAGCCATAAAATCGAGTACGTTTTTTTGTTCCCGGATCATAATATGTGAATCTATCAAAACAACAAGCAACTGCATGTGTATGAACAGTTTCGAAAAACCAAGTGCAAACAATTTTAGACGCTCGAATATTTCTAAATTTTGAATACATTTTTTACGCGCGATATTTATAAATTTTGCGTTGCTAAATAGTAAGTGGCCAGGAGCGGCAAAAACATCTAAGGCAGTCTATACTCGCTTGTCGAAACAATAGGGGAATCCCCCGTTCAACCTCCATTATGACCAAATCAAATGCGGGTAGATTGAAAATATTTAGGTAATTTGCTGTGCCAGAAAATGTTTCTATAGCAGTTCCTGAACAAATTTAGAAATTATATATGCCTACATATTTTTTTTAATAGAACGCGGGAACTAAAATGTTTGTATGTAGTAAAATATAACAAAATAAACGCATAGTAATTTACCTTTCCTAGTATTATTAACAAAAAGTAAAAAAATTGCATACATTAACACTTTCGTTTGATTTCCAAATATAAAATTACGAAACATGTACGTCGTATTTGGCATCGCAAGTGTAGACACGCCCCGCTCTCAATATCAAAGAAAAGGGAGAGAAATAGCAAATGAATGTTCTATTGAAAGATCGAAATATTCATTAAATTATTTTCATGAGAAAAATATTGGTTTGTCGGATAATACAGAAAGAAAGGGAATGGATTAGCTTTCCATGAAGAACCCTGTCTGTATTTTTCTTGTTCAGAGTATTGCGAATAAAACCGCGTACAGCAACCGGCACGGAACCTTACAATTTTTGGCGCAGGTCGGTTCGGCACTACGTCGTATATACTCTCCCCTGGACTGTATTCTATTGGTCTTATGAGTCACGGTCAAAGGGGGCTGTTTCATTTCATTTTCAGTGGCGTATTATAGCAGAAGCCTAAAACTCCCGTGCTTCTGGCGCAAAATTTCAGGGAACGCCAAAGTGGAGTGATCGACCAAAAATTATTTCAACTTTGTCATAAAATATTAACTCCCAAGCATATATCTACTGGAAATTGGGAAAATGTATAGTGGCGACGCCCGATTGCGCTGAGATTTTTACAGTGGAAATGCCTCTTAAGAACATTCCCGCACAGTAACTCCCCTATGCGAATTACAGGGATTGAATGATAACATGGAAAAACTTGAAACGATTTTTTGAAAATTTTAAAATCTTAGAACGTTCTGGTCGTCGAAGGAACAAGGTTTAAATAGAGCAATTTTTAAAATTCCGTAGTTTTCCGGGCGAAAAGTCAATTTGAATACCTATGAGGGATTAAAATGGGACACAACACCGACCGTGTACTAGGGCCGGCGGTTGACGTGGGTAGTATAGGTAGTACTACCCACTCGAAAATTATCCGTGTGGTTAATTACCCACTCGAAACTTTCGAACAAAACCTAAATTTTGAAATTGGGGGTGGGTCCTATTCGGAACTACAGCCAGAGGTGATCGTAACTCTGTATCCTCATTCCTTCATATGAGTGTATTGAAAAAAACACTTGGAACTCCCTCATCTTACTACCTACTCGGGCTAAAAGTGTGACGCCGACCCTGCCGTGTACACAACGTCGACCGTCTGCCCAGGATACCCACCACTTATTTTTGAGAATTTTAATCATTATGAAACTTAAATGTGCCTTAATAAATTGAAATCTATATATTCAAAACGTATGTGACGAAATAGGTGCGGCAAAATTTAAAAAAAGCAATCAGGTTGAGCTAACCTAAGTAAACTAGAACGACACATAGCATTTTTGAACTACTTCAGACGGTCGGCGTTATGTCTAGAGTGGGCATAGTGTCCGCAGCAGATGGTCGGTGTTATGTGCATCTAGTGAATATTTTGAACAATAACATAGTTGCATTCTATATTTGTTTCGCGGTGGTTATAAGTTTCGTATTCTTTAACCTAACCTAACTATTTTTTAAAGGAAGACATCTTCAAAAGACTCCTCTTTGGGTAGTGTCGAATTTTTGCCGCCCCTCCTCTCTTCCCCACATTCTACTCCGAGACCGCTCTCACATTTTATCAGAAAATCTAACCTAGCTTTAACCCAACCTAGCCCTAACCTAACTTAACCCTAACCTAGACCTAATTTAACCTAAACTAGCCTAACTTAACTACATGTAATCTGTAAGAAACCAAAAACTGGTCGAATTACGATTTTCAAACGTAAAAACAAAAAAAATATTCAAATGGATCGAAAACTACTGTGCTCTTATTAAACTTTACTCCCCTAGACGATTCGAATATTTTAACTGCGAACAATGGCGTTTCCGCGCGGCGGGGCATACATTTTTGGAATGTTCGTAGCGAGAGCTTTCCCATGAAAAAACAAATCAGCGCAATTGGCCGTCGCTTCTAAGCCATAGTCCACACGGAAATTGTAAGAAACAATAATTGCAGTTTATAATTTTCGGATTTTTCTAATAATAAGTAAAATATAGGCGCAAAATTTACAATAGGCGAAAACGAATCCTAAATTGTAACATATCTGAAATTCAATCGTCTACGACGTACGTCAATAAATAACTTTAACATGGCGTGCAAAGAGTCTGATTTAACAAAGCATTGTTGCACAGCACATACTGTGCAAAGGCGACGTTGATCATTAATAAAATTTATTCATGCAAGCTGTTGCTTTCTTGACATTTTGGAGTCGAATTTTAAACATCAAAAATTATACAGGCCCCTGGTGATGTGCAGCGTTAGCATTAGCGAGGATACAACACATGTACAGGGTGTTTCGTTTTCAGTGAGATTAAATGGGGATCCCCGTTATTTTTAGAAATACAAAAAATGTTTAATCATTATGAGATTGACTTTTCAAGAGCAATGCAGCAGAGAAAACAGATATAACATTTTAGTTCGGCGTCGTAGCTAATTTGTTCTTCAATATTTAAAACATAAAATAGAGATTCTTTATACAATCTTTTAGTTGTGGTCGGATGCAAAAGTTTGTTTTCTTAAATATGTATGTGAATGTGTCAAAGCAGGCGTTTTAGGTTATAAAAATCTGTTTTGCCGCTTTTTTCTGGATGGTGGAAAAATAGTTTTGGAGAAATTAGAATTTAATGAAAATTATTGTTATAGTTGTTGTCGTATAGCTAACAGTGCTTTATAACAGGTTTTTTTAAATAATACTGCTTATAACACTACAGAAATTGAGGAAGATCCATCATACCTACTCATAGCGGAGTTGCAGAAATATGAATTAATAAAACCTTTAGTCTTCTCCACAAGTTGATTACCATTGTTTAACATGCGAAATGTTTCAAAACCAATACTGGTTTCATCACTAGGCCAAACGTTGATATGATCTATCACAGGATAATAAAGCACACGACAAAGTGAGGTTAAAATGTAAGCCCAGAATCTGGACCTTGGTATCATCAATGCCAATTGCCTTTTTACTTGCTCTTATTATATTTTATGTATTATACAGTTCAATGATTGTTGTAATGCAGTTTTACTGTTGAATATTTCATTTCTTCACCTTGATGGTACTTATTAGTACTTTTAAATTTTAACCTTACTTTGCCATGTGCTTTATTATCCTGTGATAGATCGTATCAATGTTTGGGCCCGATGATAAACACCAGTATTGGTATCAAAACAATGGTAATAAACTTGTGGAGAAGACTAACGGTTTTATTAATTCATACTACAGAAATGTTTCTGTGCAATGAATTGTTATATTGTATACTACATCTATGTTACTTCAGTTTAGAGTAAGGAAAGCATTTAAATGCCAACATTCTTATAGAAAAGGAAATGTACCATTTAGTGACTCCCACCTGACAATTAATTCAAGTAATACAATACATCAAACAATTACAATAAAGTAAATTTATTAAATTAAGGTTAGTATACAATTATGATGAATAATGTATGCATTGTACAATTTTGTTTCTTTTTGAGAATTTTCCAGTTTATTTCCGATTTTTTGTAAAAAGCTGTTCTTTCCATCATATTAAAATTTCCTGATTATTTAAAACTACCTTCAAAGCCAACTACCATTTGCATTTAGAAAACAATATTTTTATGTCCTAAATCATAAAATACAAGTCATACATGTGTTGCCGTCGAAAAGCGGATCCCATAATGTGCAAATTATGTTTTAGCATTAATAATAACAGAGTTTTCCATTTAATCTCGAAAATAGAACACCCTGTACATCCACGGAGAGGCATATTTATGAAAAGTGAAAGCAATGTTTATCTGTAATACTGGATCATTTTTTGTTTTCATTATATATACCTTCTTCAAATGAAGACGAGTACCATGTAGGTCATTAACATGTGTAGTGGTCTTGAAAGCTTTGAAAACTGTGCCACTGTGGTGTTTTAACTGCTCCTCGGTGAATTTGCAAGTAATCTAATACAAGAAAATTAATGGAAATCAACATAATTTGTATATAATAAGTTAAAAGCAAAAAAGCGATTAATTTATTGTTTTACAGAAAGAACGCACTAGTTAGATCCGTCCTGGTAATACATCACCACCATTATTTTGTAGCTATAAATGAAGGTTTATAGATTACAGCGATGCTTCATTTATTTACATACACATCTCCACCAAAGTAATATACATCAACTTTTGTGTCTCACTATGTTGAAAGATGTTTCATTTTGCAACAAGGTGTCTCTACCGAAGCAACTTCGTTGCATCATGTTGGCGTTTGTTGCATATATTTGTAACTAGCTGTAGCATTGTGTATTAATTGGTACAACAAACATATAACAATTTGTTATTACTCTTCTTTTATTTTGCAGTTTATACTGCTACAAATGCTGGACCGGGCATCATTTTTTTATTCTCGGCATTTACAATAATTAATGTTCTTGGAATTCCGAAGACATGGATGCTGTAGAAGAGCACGGTAACTCAACTTGTGAACCACGTCAGAGGCGAAACTCTCTTCAAAAGAGTTTACACGTTGAGTTACCGTGCTCTTCTATCCCTTTCCTTGCAAACAGCTTTGCCTCTGGCGTGGTTAACACATTGAGTTACCATGCTCTTTTGCCTTTTCCTCCTGATGAAGCTCCTTACGAAAGTGGGCGAAACGTTGAGTTCTTCGATCTCAATCATGACACGGTCCAATCCCGGAAGTCGTTTGTTACTTAATGACAATGGCCGTGAAAGCCTCAGAAATCACATGGATGCTGTTTATAGTTATCTATTAACCTGATACAGACTTCAGCAGTTCATTTAAACGCCAACCTCAAAAACTACTCTACAAGACTAACCGTCAATATCAACACCTTGTGACTGAAGCAAACCATCCGCACTGATGCCACATTTGTTGATATGACTGAATGTTGCAGTTGTCAAGTTTTATTTGATCTTTACCTCCACAAATGGAAACATGCAACAACCTCCAGCTGCGGCGTTAACTTGTTACAACATAGGTACCCACTGCAACAAAGATTAAGTTTTATGTTGGTGTTACAGTAAGTTGCTGTACGTTGCTTTGGTGTCGCATCTTACTGTTAATGTTGATCAGTAATAATCACACATTGTTACAATCAGATTGGACATCTAGGTGCAAAATAAAATGCTTAAGTAAACCCACAAAGAAAACAAAATTTTAAATTTAAATTGCAGATGATAACTGCATATTCCAAAATGATTCGTATTCTACAGGTTAGGGTTACAATGTCCATCTACTGATTAAAGACAATATAAATTTTTAATCTAATTTTCCATTGATTTAGTTTGCAGTATATATTTAGTTAATTGTGTAGACTAGCGCCTCTGCATATTAGTTAGATAAGAGTAGGGACAACAGCATGATCCATTCTGGTTGGTTGGGTCAATTTTTCCAAAGAACGGTTGATTAATGAAATTAAAATTTTTGAGAGTTCTAATATCCGCAAATCAAAATGACAGGTTGTAGTGCAACAGAGTGTAAAAATCGTTACGTCCTTAAATCCATCTCTAAAAATGCTCAGCAACGATCAGTTTGGCTAAGAAATATGAATTGTGAAATTTTACTCAGTGACAGACTCTGTGAAGTTTTACTTATCAGACAATCAATGGCAAACTAAAGGCATTAAATTGAAATCAACAAACATTACCCGTTCAAAATACCTTGGAACGATTACAACTGTTGTCGTAATAATGGTAAACTTCCAGGGAGTGTTGGCTGTACTGAAAATGTAGTAATAGTTAAACTAAGTAATATCCCGAAGTTTAAGAAAAAATAAATAATTACACAGCGTTTCTATGCGCAAAGAAATTAGAAAACAGAATTTAAAAATTGGGACGGCAGATTGTAATTTTAAAATCAAACAACAAATCATTAAGTTGCCAATTTTATTTGTAAAGGTGTGAAAACAAGAGGCTTAAACCAAATTTGCGAACATTTATAATCGAGATCAGGTTCAAGCTCTAAACAGAAGATTTCAAAAATGTTCGCCTAACTCTAATATAGCCCACTGATGCTTAAGCGCATACGTGTGGTAATGTGATCCTCAGTTTGTCGGTGGTTCTACAAATGTTCAGACAATGGAGGCAAAATACGAACGTCTCATGCCAGATCCAATCTTGGCTGTCGTCAAGGTGCGACTTTAGGTTAACTGCAGTTAAGATTTGTGTGTATTTCGTATAAAAATTACTGTGTATGACCTAAAAAAAGGAGTTGTACTAATCATAGACAATAATTTTGAATTTCCCAATGAATATTTTGTTTAGCTTAAAATCCAGTTTCACCACTGACATCCTGACATAACAGTATATGTCAAAATGTACCAGCGGGCTATATTGGAGTTTTCCCAAATGTTCAAATAATACAGTAACCATTTCCTCAAGGCTTACATTTTCATGTGGGGCAACCGGCTGTAATATATTACGGCAGGTGGGTTTACCATCGCCAACATGGCCAAGTGGTTATAGAGCTCGACTGCGGTGCCACGGTACAAGGTTTAATCCCGACATGTGGCAACTGACGGGCGGCCCACCCAGTCGCTTTAAAAATTTAGTACCGAAACCACAATTGTGGAAGTAGGGAAAGTAAGGCAGTCGTCGAAGGCGTGATGCTAACCACAGCACCCAGTATGCCGTTAACGGTGTGCCAGATTGACTGGGTTTTGGAAAGAGATATTTCGGCGTCCCTGACTTGCCTTGTCTCAGGCCATGTTCCTCCATGGAATGAAGTGGCCCGAACTTTACTTTACTTTAGGTGGGTTTACCACCTTTCCCACTGTTCGAACTTGAAATTGACATCTTCAAAATTTACAATTTAATTCTGAGATTTTGAGCGGAGTCGGATTCTTTGAATAAAAAAGTTGATATGTTTGATGACTTTGACAGGGATCGCATGTTTACAATTCCAAAATTTGAAAGGATTGCCATGAATAGTGACAAAAGTTTGGACCAAAAATATTTGACATATCGACGTGTTGTCCCTACTCTTATCTAAATAATGTACAGGGACTCTAGTATAGACTATTTGGATTTTTTGTTCATACATATATGTATGTTACAATATTATTAATACAAGGTAGGTACATTTTTCTCTTGTAAGGAAGTTTTGTGGAAACGTCTGAATAAGCACAATGAAATAAATTTTTAGAACTAAAATTATATAGACTTGCATTGAAAACATATCATTTTAAAGATCTCGAAAAATTATTTAACATAGCTATAAATAACTTTCTGTTTTCTAGCCTGTAGAATAAGAAGTGTCATAATACTGCATCTGTGCTCTAAGCGCAACTACTAAAAACTGTATAAAATTGTTACCCACATAGTTTTAATAACATATTATTTTTTTAACTCGTCAATAATGTCTAACTAATGACACTTAATAAGCTAGACATTTTTATGAACTGAGCACAAAACAAATCAATTTTATGAACAGTACAGGTATTACTAAAATTTTTTAAACAATTGCCCTCATCATTTTCATATAAAGATGAAAAAGTGGTATCTCCAGAATTCATATTACTGTGATAGTGACCGTGCTGTTTATCTTTTTTTGTATTCATACATTTGTAACATCAGTGTCTAAAATCAGGTAATAGGGTCAACTTTGTGTCTTTATTTTTTGAATGTTGTTATGGAACCGTAACTTCAAATTAATTTAAATTGTATGTGGTGCATGTTAAATTTATGTTATTTATGTGATTTTAAGCACTGACTATAAGTTGCTAAATGTGCTCATCCATCATGATTAAGTATATTAGATAAATGTTGTAGGTCGCCTGATCACAACGAACCTGAAGATGCGTTATTTGAAATGTTCAAAAATGAGGATACTGGTCTTCTATCAATGGGAAAATTCCTGAATGTAATGAGATAATTCAAACAATTCTCTTAGTGTATTTACTTGTTGAATGAATTTGTAGGCCCTTAGAGCTAGTGGTCTTCGCAAAACTGATCCTCGTTTGAAGGAAATGATGGATAATTTAAAGAGAGTACAAAAAAGAACAAATACTGATGGCACTACATTTGACACACAAAAATTAAATTTAGAGACTTTTCGCAGGTATTTAAAGATAGTTACGTTATGTCTACAAAATTTAAAGTATTATTTCTTCAGTATTGTTTCTCAGAATATTGGACTCATATCAAGAGCATTCAGGCATCAATTCATTATTCCAGAATTTCAAGATTTTTCAAAGGAAATTGAAGAAATATATTGGAAATGCAAAAGCAACACAAATGGAAAGGTAAACAGTAAGTTACATGTGATCTCATCATATTTTCGATGAAATTTTGTAGGTAGCCAGTTATATACCACAATTGGCTCGCATGAATCCCAATTACTGGGGAGTTAGTATTTGCACTATAGATGGGCAAAGATTTTCAATTGGAGATGTCAATATACCATTTACCTTACAGTCCTGCAGTAAACCACTTACCTATGCTATTGCTTTAGATCAATTAGGTGAAGACTTAGTTCATCGGTATGTTGGACAGGAACCAAGCGGTAGAAATTTTAACGAATTGATATTGGATCATAACAGTATGTTTAATTTGAAATTTATTAGTTCTGGATATGGGTAAATATTTTTTATTTGTTTTAAGAAAAACCCCACAATCCTATGATAAACGCTGGTGCAATTCTAGTCTGTGCTCTACTTAAAACGTTAGTCAAACCAGATATGACATTGGCAGAAAAATTTGACTTTACAATGAACTATTTTGAGGTACCTACCTACTGATTTAAGAATAAATATTTTGAATAAGTAGGCATAAATATCTTATAGAGATTAGCCGGAGGCGAAGATTTAGGATTTAATAATGCTGTATTTCTATCAGAACGAGAAGCTGCTGATAGAAACTATGCTTTAGGATTTTATATGAGAGAACACAAATGCTATCCTGAGAAAACTAGTTTTAGAGAGTGTATGGATTTCTACTTTCAGGTAATTACAAAAATGTTTACATGTAAAACCAAAAATTTATCAACATAATTATGTTTTAGTGTTGTTCCATGGAAACAAACTGTGATATTGTGTCAGTTATGGCTGCTACATTAGCTAATGGCGGAATTTGTCCTTTAACTGAAGAAAAGGTACTGAATCCAGAAAGTGTAAGGGATGTCTTATCACTAATGCACAGTTGTGGAATGTATGATTACTCTGGACAATTTGCATTCAAAGTAAATACAATAACAATTTATAGCACAATACACTATATTAAAATGCTAATTGAAATTGTGTATACAAAAGCAGATTTTTATCAAAGATGCTCTTTAGGTGGGGTTGCCTGCGAAGTCTGGGGTATGTGGAGGTCTTTTAGTGGTTATACCAAATGTCATGGGTATATGTGTTTGGTCTCCACCTTTAGATCCTCTGGGAAATAGTTGTAGAGGAGTACAATTTTGTGAGGTAGGTAAAGTAGTATAAAAAAATAAACAATTCCGAAACTCGACTTATTCAAACGTATGTAGTTATTAATTAGAAATCCATAGCTACACTTATTACTGTGAATATATTTTATTCTTTAAATATCCACTGTAATTTTAATTTATATTACAGGAACTTGTAATGAAATTTAACTTCCATCGATACGATAATCTCAAACATGCTTCCAATAAATCTGATCCACGACGCCATAAATTCGAAACTACAGGATTGGATATAGTAAATCTTTTATTCTGTGCTGCCAGTGGAGATATTACCGCGTTGAGAAGGTAACACTTCAAACAAATTACACTTAATACATTGTGCAAGTGTACATCTTTTAGGCATAAATTATCTGGAATGGACATGACTTTATCAGATTACGATGGACGCACAGCATTGCATTTAGCTGCAGCCGAGGGTCACGTGAACTGTGTTGAATTTTTACTTAAACATTGTCATGTACCTTATGACGTACATGATCGATGGGGAAACTCCCCTCTAGAAGAAGCCACTGCATTTGGTCATACAATTGTTATCGAACTTCTACAAAAATGGGAGAGTGAAAATCAGTCAAACAAAGACAATGGAGAAGATGATGCTGATTTGCCGCCTCATGCAGCCTAATTAGATGTGTTCTTCAATTATCAGTGTGCATTAAACTTTTAGATCCTACTTCTTTAGTGAATAAAAAAGAAAGTTGCGTGCAAAAAATATGTCAAATTATTCTTAACGAAGCTGTAAATAAATGTTTGGTTCTTCCTTTAACGCAATAATTTTGTCAATATTTGTTGATACATTTAAAATAATTGTTAATCATTTAATTTATTAAGATAAACAATTAATGACAATAAAACAGTATTAGGAATGAAATTTACTTGTTTATATTAATTTCCTGCAATTAACATTGCAAATGATAACCAATTCGGGTTAGAAGAAGAAACATACATCATCAAAACACGCTACAGAAGTATTACAAATAATGCTTCCTATTATATTAGCCCAACTTTCTGTACGAATCTGGAAATATATTGTAGCCCGTAATAGTTATTGAAAGACTTGACACAACTATGTTTTATTTGGTAACATAACATTATTTATTTAAGGTTTATATATAGGTACACTGTATGACGGTATATGCAATATAGGGAAATGCCTTAATTTTTATTATAATTCAAAATTAAATAGAACTGTAACTAATAAAAAACTATTATTCATAATGCATACAAAACTGAGTAATCTGTGTTGACAAATAGCTTAAGTAGCATATATTTAATACTCCTGTATTGCCGGTTCCGCACTTCACCAATGCTCTGTGTTTCAGCGAACGAAGGGAGGCAGATTACAATACGTTTGTAGACTAGCGGTACTAAATCCCCTAATATGCAGCTGCGGGTTGCCTAATTACACTACGACTGACAATGCACAGTACTTGAAGTAAACAAAACGCACTCTTGCCTAGTTTTGAAAAATTACATTAGATTCGGTGCTTTTATTACCAATCTGATACTTTGGTGAAAACTTTAGTAACAGGCGGCAACAACGCATAGACACCATGTCGATATGTCTTGGCTTGGCTTCCTCTGAGTCACATCAAGTTGCTGAATACGGTGCGCTTATTGAATACCACAATTCCACATGAGCATGCGCTGTTCTTCGTTTAGTATCGAAAAGGTGCAGAGCTAAATACTTCTATACCGTTTTAACAGCGGATGTTTTGGAGCAGAGCCCGTAATAATACACTCACCAGCACGAAAAACGGGCCACCTACATTTTTTTAGAAAAACGCAAAATTTTAGCTTTTTATAAATAAATAATTAAACTATTGTCTAAAAACAAACAAAACAACTTGTTTTAATTAATTTTAAAGATTATTAACTGTTTATTGTAGAAAGTTGAGTTGAGTGTCTGTGATAGGTGCGCGATTTTTGAGCAAACATAGTGTGAAAATAACGTAATAAATAGTGAATTTTTGATGAGGAAGTAGTGCAAACTGAGGAAAGCAGAAGAACGGTGTAGACAGCTAATTTTGCTTTCATATTATTATAGAAATTAACTATAACTTGAAATAAATAGTGATAAGGCTGTGACCTTCGACGGACGGGCGCGAGAAGCTGCCTTGGCGCAAAGGGATAGGCAACCCAACAGACAGCTGAGTATCAATAATCTAACAAAACTACATAAACACTTTGTAGGCAACACACATAACGTCGCAGCGCAGAAACAACTGGGATTAGCAAAAGACAAACCATGGAGGCATTGCTGGAGGATATCCAAACCAAAATAACTAGAATGGATAAAAGGACCGAACGGATTGGAAATATAGAAGTTAAAATAGATAAATTACAACTAGAAATAGAGGAAACGAGACGAGAGAACAGCAAGCTGAAGAAGCAAAATAAGTTACTGGAAGAAAAGGTAAGAATTCAGCATAAAAACATAACAGATATGGAAAGAGAAGTGAGGAAAAGAAAAATAGTAATAAAAGGAATCTCCGAGGGAGGGGATGAATCGAGCCTAGAGTTAAATGAGAAGATTAGAATACTGCTGCTGGAAATGAATGTCAACATTAACATGGAACAAGAAGTCGAAGAAGTAAGAAGCTAGGGCAGAAGGAACATAAACAGAAAGGGAAACAGACCTGTATTAGTAGAATTCGAATGTCTGAAAAAGAAAAACGATGTGATGAACAATAAAAGAAAGCTGAAGGACACGAAAGTTTGGATCACAGATGACTTCCCGAAAACAGTACTAGAGGAACGCAGAGAACTACTGAAATATATGAAACAAGCTAGGGAGCAGGGGTGTAACGCAAATTTAGTGTACAATAAATTATTCGTCAATGGTGAACTCTACCCAATGGAACAACTAACAGAACAGGATTACGTAGAAGATACGACAGAAGACACAAGAGCAAAGAAATAATACTCTAAATATAATCAAACAGTACAGTCAGAAAATCAAGGAGAAGAGGATTTAGATGAGGAAGACACAATGGAAGCAGAGGAAGGCAAAAAGGGCAAAAGAGAGGAAGATCGACGGACGAGGAAAATGGAAATTCACCCAAACAAACAGTATCAGTAGGAACAATACCAAAAAAAAGAACCCAATACTGGGCACAACCAATACTAATGCCTCACAAGAAAATAGAAGAAAAAAAAAGAAAAGAAACAGGAAAGGATATAGGAAATAAGTCCTCAGAAGCAGAAGCTCAAAAAAGGACCAACGAAAGATCACAAATACCAAACCATATCAACAAGTACAAGAAACAAAGAAGTAATTAAAACAAAAAGAAGGACGGAAGAACAGATGACGACAAGCGAGGAAAATGGACAAAAGAATAAAACAAATGAGAATGCAAAGCAAGAGGAAATACTAAAAGCAGATAATCTAAAAAGAATTAAATATACAGAAAAAGAAGCAAAAATACTTAACTCTGACAAAATGAAAATTCCAACAGAAGAGGTCTTAAAAAGACTGAAGAACTGGCAACTATATAAAGAATGTAATAGAAATGAGCATAAAACAAACCCCTTAATCGAGAGAAAATACAGAATAAAGGCGGGGAAAATAACAGAAGAAACAAATAAACGAAAGAATAAAGAAAGTCTAAACATAAATGCAGATGAGAAAGGAATAAATAGTAAAGGAATGATAGATACAAGAAAAGTTAAATACTTAGGCTGTTGGAACGTACAAACCATGGTTGCAATGGAGAAAATAAATCAAATAATAAACCAGATGGAAAAATACAGAATAGAGATTCTGGCATTAAACGAAACAAGGTGGCTTGGAAACGGAAAATTACCATTAGAACAAGGAAAAACACTAGTATACTCCGGGAAAACAGAGGAAGATGCTATCCATGAACATGGGGTTGCCTTTATAATGAATCGAGAAGCAAGAAGAGCGCTCATAGATTGGGAAGCGGTTAGCGAGAGAATAATTGTGGCCAGATTCAGTGCAAAGTTTTTTAACATTACAATAATCAATACGTACGCACCAACAAATATGGCAGTACAAAACAAAAAAGATGATTATTATGAGGAGTTACAAAAAACGTACGATAAACAAAGGAAAAATCACAAAAGAGATATTTTCCTACTGATGGGAGATATGAACGCAAAAATTGGGAGCGAAAATGAAGGTAGAGAAGAAATAATGGGAAAAGAAGGAATAGGGGAGAGGAATGATAATGGCGAAAGGTTTTTAGATTTCTGTGCTGTGAACAACTTATTAGTGGGTGGCAGTATATTCCCTCATAAGTTAAAACATAAAATCACGTGGATAGGACCAGGTGGTAAACCCTGCAACCAGATTGATCATGTCGCTATAGAGAGAAGACATAGAAATTGCCTGCTGGACGTGAGAGCAATGAATGGAGCCGACATAGGATCTGATCATGCTTTAGTGAGAGTAAAGATTAAAGTTAAACTAAAAACCAATCAGAACAAAAGCAATATAAGAATAAAATACAACACACATCTATTGAAGAATACAGAAATGCAAACAAAGTTCTGCACAAAACTGGAAGATAAAGTGAAAGTAAACATGGACGAACTAAATATAGAACAGCTTTGGGGAAAATATAAAGAAGTCCTAAAGACAACAGCAGAAGAAATAATAGGAATAAAAAAGAGAAAACACAAGCCGTGGATGACTATGAACACAGAGAAATTAATAGAGGAAAGAAATAAGCTTAAACAAAAAATACTTACTGCAAGAACAGACGAACAGAAGAAAACACTCGAACAAGCATACTGGGAGACAGATAAACAAATTTAAAAAAGCGCAAGAAGGGACCGAAAAAAACAAATGGAGGAGATGCTAAAGGAAGCCGAAACGGCAGCAGAAAAATGTCAGGTAGAAGAAATACAACAACCAATAACATCAAAGACAAGAAAGGAATACTGCTCACATCACAACAGGATATAATAAATAAGTAGATGGGTAGAATATTTTAAGGAAATTTTTAGTATCCAAAGGGATAGTAGAAATATAGAAGAGAATGATGAAGAGGACGAAGAAGCAGAATTACAACCAAATATAAATATGAACGAAATAACGGAAGGAGAGATTGTACAAGCTATTAAACAATTGAAAAACAATAAGGCGGCTGGATTGGATGACATCCCAGGGGAACTGATTAAGGCAGGATCAGAACCAATTGTAAAAATTCTACACAAGCTATTAAAGAAAATTTGGACAGAAGAAAAAATCCCGAAAGAATGGACAGAAGGCTTAATCGTCAAAATACCCAAAAAAGGCAATACCACAGAATGCGATAACTGGAGAGCCATTACAATATTAAACACCACAAGTAAGATATTAACGAGAATAATACTAGAAAGGTTAAGGGATGCAACCTTAAATAAACTCAGAAACAACCAAGCCGGTTTTAGACCACGAAGTTCATGTATAGATCACATTAACACCTTAAGGATAATACTAGAATGTAACGAATGGCAGAAAGAATTATATATAGGATTCATTGATTTCAAGAAAGCATTCGACAAAATAAATCGATAGAAAATGTGGCAAATACTTAAGACTTACGGAATACCAGATAAATATATTAAACTTATTAAGCTACTCTATGAAAATTACAACGCATGTATAATACACAATGGAGAAAAATCGGATAGTTTTGAAATTGAAAATGGCGTGAGACAAGGCTGCATCCTATCGCCCTTACTATTTCTAATAAGTATTGATTGGGTAATGAGAACTGTAGATAATCAAAAAGGACTAGTTTGGAGATTTGACACGAAACTTGAGGATTTAGAATATGCGGACGATATCTGTTTAATTACCCAGAAAAGAGAACACTTACAAGATAAACTAAATTTACTTAAAATAAAAGCAAGTACAATGGGCCTGGAAATTAACACAAACAAGACGAAGACAATAAGAACAAATATGGAAGATAGAACTGAAATAAGGAGAGAAGGAAGCAATGTGCAAAATGTTACAAACTTTACTTATCTCGGTAGCATACTGGACGAAGAAGGAGGATGTAAGTCGGATATAAAAGCAAGGATAAATAAAGCACAAAACTCCTTTAGAACTCTCCACAAAATCTGGGTGTCAAATAAGATATAAAAAAAAACAAAACTGAGGATACTCAGAACAAATGTGATCACTGTACTTCTATATGGGTGTGAAACTTGGGCATTAAACAAACAACAATTACAGAAAATACAAATATTGATTAACAAATGCCTCCGAACAATAATGAAAATCCATTGGCCAATTACAATCTCAAATATAGAACTCTGGAATATTACAGAGCAAGAACCAGTTAATGTGACCATATTAAGACACCGGTGGAGATGGATTGGTCACACATCAAGAAAACCACGCTCAGATATAGCCCGTCAAGCCCTTGAATATAATGTTAAGGAAAAAAGAAAGAGAGGCAGACCAGCTCAAACTTGGAGAAGAAATGTACTTAAGGAAGTAAAAGCAATAAATACAACATGGAACCAAGTGAAAGAACTAGCCCAAAACAAAAACAGATGGAAAAATTTCGTTCAATCTTTATGCAGCCAACAAGAACAAAATGGACTCAACTCACCAAACTAAAATAAAGTGAATAATAGTGAGCAGTATAAAATATGTGTGGACAGTTGTAGTATAAGACTGACTACCTTATACTACGGACTTACCAGTCAGAGAAACGTCTTGAAGACGCCCTATATTCCGGACGGAATGAAAGGAACGAAGAAGAAGAAGAACTGTTTATTTAAAGTTAAAAAACTGCTTTCAAGACAAAACGAAAAAAGTCAAAAGCAGCAACATTTTGGTTTTGTAGCAAAAAGGCGTTTAAACAATAAAAACACAAACAAAAGTTTTTCAATAGCGTATATTGCCTCCACGTGCATTAACAATGGCTCGCATTCTTCTGGGCATCCCTAAAATTAAGTGTGTAATGTCTTCTTGAGAAATAAGTTCCCATTCCTCTAAAAGTGCTTACCGCAACTCAAGTCAAAGCAGCAGGAACACGACTTCGAATTCTTCGAGCAAGCATGTCCCAAACATGTTCAATGGGATTGGCATCTGGACTTACTGCTGGCCACTCCATAACGGGGATGTTAACTTTGTCCAAATGTTGTTGAGTGACTCTTGCGGTGTGAGCTCTTGCATTATCATGCATCAAGAAAAAGTTATCTCCAACAAAAGGAGCATATCGAACAACAAAATCTTGAAGAATCTCATTAACATAGCGGACAGCTGTCAGGGAGCTTCCTGGAACGATGTACAACTCTGTATGTGCCGTTAAAGAAATTCCAGCCCAAACCATAACTGAACCTCCTTGGTAGTTGACTCTAGGGCTAATGGTACATTCAGCAAATCGCTCTCCTGGTCTTTGCCATATTCTTTCACGGCCATCGGGAGATCGCAGAGAAAACCTGGACTCGTCTGTGAATAAAACTTGCCGCCATTCGTTTTCTCCCCAGTTTATGTGATTCCTGGCAAATTGGAATCGCGCTACACGATGACGCCTGAGAAGTTCTAGACCTGTAGCAGGTCTGCGGCTGGTAAGATTTCTTTCTCCAAGTCTTCGTCTAACTGTCCGCTCGCTTACGTTTACATCCCGGACGTGATGATGGAAACGATTTCTAATTTCTACAGCTGTAGAACGATGATTTCGCAAACTTTGCAACTTGCTAAAGCGGTCATCATAGGCGTTAGTTCGTCGTCGAGGGCCAGTTTCAGGTCATCTTGTGTTGTCACCAGTTTCCAAAAACGAGTATAAACGCGTTGCACAGTACTTCTGGATATTCCATATTGCAAAGCCACAAATCGCTGACTTCTTCCGTCATGAAGTAATGCAACAATAGCAGCCGCTGTTTCAGGGCTTACAACCATCACTGTGGCCGTTAACAAATTAATCTGAGCTTTAGTTTGTGTTTGGCATTTGTTAATTTCGTCATAACAGTAAAAACAATTGAATATGCCAAGATAACTT
The DNA here is from genome assembly GCA_940337035.1 of Agriotes lineatus. Classification (NCBI taxonomy): domain Eukaryota; kingdom Metazoa; phylum Arthropoda; class Insecta; order Coleoptera; family Elateridae; genus Agriotes; species Agriotes lineatus. Next base: position 62,879,933 of record OW679202.1, read on the forward strand.
TGCGCAAATGCAATAACTTCTGCGGCCGTTATTTTTACCCAAATGCAACGCATACTTAAAACCATGTAAACAAACAATTTAAAAACAGATTGATAGCAGTTTTTTGTTACAATAATTGGTCATAATGAGTAAAATGATCAGGACTCAACCATTGACACCATACACTTGAATAACTATCTGTAAAACAAGTTGAGTAAAATAACAGTTTGTTCTTGTATAAGATCATTAATAAACCACTACAAGGAGATATCTAAACATTCTAAATTTTAAGTATCTATGTAAAAGATGTGGCCAAAATTAATTGGAACTTAGCACCTTTTATGTTTGTGGTAAAACCAGTTTAGTTTTATTTGACAGGAGATGGAGTTTATTTTGTTGTTAAGAGATAGGGTGAGAAGGCCAGGCCATGCCAACTCTTTACGAACATTTGTTGCCTGTATTCGTCCCTATCAATGAATATACATTCGTGGTTAAAGGTATATTGAATTCTAAAACATATCACAGAGCTATATATACAGTAAATGTGTGCAGTGTTTACGACCTAGTATTAAAATTACAATCATATGTGTTTTAACTAACGTAATTCTAAACGCTTGAGTTGTTGTCTTGACCTAGTAGCCTCGCAAACTTGCACCGGTTGTACTTTTGATATACGATACACTACACTTGTAAAACTGCAGCGTCTGTTTGTAAATACGGAACTGTCACCCGATTGCATGTGTCGTTTACATTTAATTGTTATCACGACATAGAAACTTGACACATATCTTATCTGGCGCAAGTTATGCAGTTTTTGTGGACTAATTGCGTGAACCTTTGTGTTTACTTGATTTCAATTATTTTTACACTATTTGCTAAAAACCCATGATCAAACTAGTTTGAACAATCTAGATATAATTTATTATGAAGTCGTTTAATAAATGTTACACATTTACTATTATCATTTTAAGCTTGCAAGTGGTATTTTTACTTCAGGCTAAAAAAATCGTTCCCTACTTTGCAATATAAAAAGTGACAGGACAAGTTAAAATTTGGAAAATGCTAGATGGAATAGGAAAAGCTATGGTCACCACTAATCCGGATTGCTTAGAAACGTTAAGTTAAAAGTTTGTGATCATTTGTAGTTGCATGTTCAGAAGAAAGGCATTAAAATGACGATCATTATTAATAGAACTTCGAATGCTTGTCAATAAATGTCAACATATTTCCAGATTATAGCCTTATGATCTTTTAATGTTAAAATGAACTGTAAATGTTTAATTTCTATACACTAAACCAATTTGTTTAATGCTAGATAGTTTGAAGAACGTTTTCTTGGCTGAAATTTGTTTTCTGTTTACCACTTGCCTTTTCATTTAAATCAATGGTTTACATGAAAATATAAAATCTATCTAGTTGGGTTGCCAGCCACAGTTCGTACAAGTACAATTGAGTAACATTGTTAGGAATAGTAGAATTTAGCCTGTGCGGAATTGTTCTTGTGAAAAAATGTCGTATAAAGTATAGAAAAAGAGAGAGAAATTATAGCAATAAGTAAAGGAAGTTTGAAATGAAATAGAGTGAGTGATGCAATGGATTTGAATTCCAACTCGATCGAGTTTTGTACAAAAAGTAAGGAATAGAGAATGATAAATATATTGTCAACATCATTTTAGTTATTTTGTTTATTTGAGAATGAAAAAATGTCTTATTTTAATATTAAAAATAGACAGCTTTGAAACTCTACACATAAAATTCCCATAGCCCATTTCATCTGAAAGTAATACCACGCCAGAGTTTCCCAAAATGCCACACAACTAGCAAAAAACTTGCACCTTTCAAATACACAAAGCAAAAATTGAGAGTACTACATGTGCGCTCATAAGACGTACACGGCAGGTTCAGTCCATACCTTGAGCGTCGAAAAAGCGCATTTGCCAATCAAAGTGGGAATAACTGCTGAGACTGCTTTATAATGTTACCTTTAAAGATTGTCCATTTTATTGTGTTAACAACTAGGTACCTACGCAATATACTAACAAGTTCATGATTTTCACAGATAATTCTTAGTTTTAGGAATTTTCTAAATTTGGGAAAATAGATGCTTTAACTCCACATGTCTAGACCTTGTCCATAACGAACAAACACACAAAATTAAGAGTTATCTGTGAAAATCATGAGCATGCTAAATATGTTGCCTACCTAGTTGTTGCATGATAAAATGGACAGCCTGTATATTTACTTCTACTGATAGTGTTAGGTAGTTGGTCGGTTTCTGAGGAGTAGGGCTGGGCGATATATCGATATTATTTCACTTTTGATATATATGGAAACATCGGATAAAGATATATCGAATCGCGAGAGATATTCATCGATATATCTTATCATTATTTATCAATATATTGTCAAATATAGATCACTATTTATCGATTCGATATTCATCAATATCTCAATATTCTTAGAATATTTATCGATATAACGACAAATATCGATATAATCTTGATATGGAATATGGATGTGTAAATTTTAATATCGCTCACACCTACTGAGGAGGTTACATTATTACCTTCCACACCCATGATCTCTGGAGGTTTTCCTTCAAGCTTCATTTTTCCCACCATTATTGTCTTTGCTATCTATTTTCTTTCTGTTCAGCTTCCTAAAACTAATTCTAGAGAAATTTAAGTATGGCCAGTGTTGCAGGTTGTGTAACTTGATTCGAAACCTTTTTGTTCATAGTGATGATCATCAGCTGTCCTTTCAAATCAGGCTGAATATCCATCACCTTTCAGTATTTTCGGGACAAAGTTTTGCATTGTGAACCTATGGAGTGTGTTTTTCGGTTTCATCGGCGGTTCGGAAGCCACGCTAAGGTGGGCACTCCTTTAAGTACATGTTTTGCCTCTAGCAGGTCGACTTTTTCAGCTTCTCAAAGTTTGCAGACAGTCATAACGTTATAACGAAAATCGCCGTTGGACGAAGCTTACTTCCTTGTTCCAACTCGTCGATTTTCTTTAGCAGATAGATTTCTTTTCTGTTTGTTTATTCATTGAGACATGCATCTGGCAACCTTCTTATAAGATATCCATTTTTGCCCCGTGCATTCTTCTTTATAACTGAGGCATGTTCAGCACCTCACTTTTTCTAGTTTGCTTTTTCGATGTGCTTCCATCGGAGCAGTTCCGTTTTGCCACTATCGACTTTGCCACAAGAAGTTGAAACAGTGATGCCGGTACCCTATGTCTAAGGTTCTCCCGTTCGTTCGGGAATGAAGCTGAGCCAGAACTCCCAGCTGCCTTGCCTGTCTCTCTCATTTGGGTTTTCTCTTGACTGCACTCAAGAGTGTTCTATACTTGTCTTTAGTCAACCAGTTTTGTCCTCTAACTGACCCTTTGGTTGAGGTTTTTTTTGTGTTTATTTATTAGTCGTATCTATATCCGTATGGCTTACACGAGTATAAGGGGTTAGTTATAGGTTATCCGATATTGGTCAAATTTCCTGTTGGTTCTGCATCACCTTCCCACGCACCGTACTATAGAAGGAGAAGAAAAGAAAGCAAGGGTAAATGTGTTTCAATTTTCCCATCTGGGGATGGGCTGCTATAGGGGCCTTGGGCCTCTCTTCAGCCAAGAACAGAAAATTCAGGATGGGTTAGAGAAAGGAAGAGTGAAGAATGGAAGAAGGGTTAGGAAAGGTGGAGCACTGCTGCAGTATTTGTCTTAGAGAAAGTATGTTGCTGTCTCAGGAAAACCATCTAAAAACCTAAATCAGAGCAGGCGATCGCGAGTATTGAACTCACGACCACTAGAATTCTAAGCAAACGCATTACTGCGAACCGACAGAGCTCAGTCACCATACTACAAAATTCGGAAGGCTTTTATAGAGGTACCTTACCGAAGCGACCCAGGCAGTTAGGCCACTACAACTTCTTGCCCCACAAATTTCGGAGCAGAGCTTGCTTGCTAAGAATTTAAAAAGAATATTTATTTTACCATTCATACCAAATTTAACTTGTGCAAAAGCGCAATAGGCAGAGCTGCCTGCATGACTTTCTGTGGGCAATTTCTGTGAATTTTGAATAACAATAAAAATGCATAGAATTTGTTAGTTATGTTAAGACGAAAATCACTTTTCTTTTGTCAACAAAGAAAATTGTTGCGTCTGGAGAAATGAAAATCTGCAATGGCAGCATGAGGAGTCACTGTATAATAAAAATATCACAGTATGATACCCTATTTCAACAGTCGTAATCTTTCTTTGAGGACAATTTACCAATTAATGTGGATGTGGATGCGGGTCGTTATTCTTTCATATTGAGAAAATTTTTACAGTCGGAATTACAAGCCCAAAACATAGAAACGTTTTCTTTCAGCAACACAGCAAGGTAGAATTTAAATTGATTACGCCACATGTTTCTCAACAGGCTAACTTTAAGATTTGGAAGCATAATGCCTTTGGATTTTAGGGCATCACATTTTTCCCTTTGGGATTTTCTGAAGCCAAATGTCTTCAGACGACATCATCATAAAGAGTTGAAACAGTTCATGAGGAACGAAATACAAGCGATTCCTGGCTAAGTGGAACAGAAAGTAACAAACAATATTTATGAAAGGGGATGGAGGTCATCTGAGTGATAGTTTTTAATTATTAAAATTTTTAAAACTACACGTATTTCTGTAAGCCCTTCTATTGTTTTCTCGGGTACATTTTAATATCGCACATATTTCTATCTGGAAGAATTATGGCGGTATCATGTTTGTCGAAAGGGAAGATTAACACCTCATTTTTAGCTGTTCTCTGAAAAGTCTAATCTAGCAGCCTTCTCATTCTCAGAACCGTCCGTGTATCAGATTAAGTGCCTTAGGGGAAGGTTTTGCTTACTCGCACAAAAGCATCGGCTAGGGATTCTAATCGTAGGTTGAAACTAAGGCTTCTATGTTCAGGAGGTTTATTTTGCCTATATAAAGACCACTGGTATCACCTTAAACGCCAAGTTGTAGCGGGGCATCTACTAGTCGCCCAGGCATATTAAATAAATTTTAAGGCAAACCAAAAAAAATAATGTTCTGCTTATTGGCACAAATGTTCCTTACTATCCCAGAAGCAACCCTTTAAAAGTCTCCGCCTCTGGTGTGCCGGCATCGTAGGTTTTCGGAGCGAGAAAGGGCCAAGACCCCAGTAAACTAGAATTTTTTTAAAAGGAAGCTCCAAACAACTAATATGAAGTACTGGTTTTTGGCTTAAATGTTTCTTAGTACCCTAGGGGTAACCTTTAAAGTCCCTGCCTCAGGGATGCCGGCGTCGTACTTTGTTCAAACTAGTTTGATCATGGGTTTTTAGCAAATAGTGTGAAAATAATTGAAATCAAGTAAAGACAAAGGTTCACGCAATTAGTCCACAAAAACTGCATAACTTGCGCCAGATAAGATATGTGTCAAGTTTCTATGTCGTGATAACAATTAAATGTAAACGACACATGCAATCGAGTGACAGTTCCGTATTTACAAACAGACGCTGCAGTTTTACAAGTGTAGTGTATCGTATATCAAAAGTACAACCGGTGCAAGTTTGCGAGGCTACTAGGTCAAGACAACAACTCAAGCGTTTAGAATTACGTTAGTTAAAACAAATATGATTGTAATTTTAATAATACGTCGTAAACACGGCACACATTTACTGTATATATAGCTCTGTGATATGTTTTAGAATTCAATATACCTTTAACCACTAATGTATATTCATTGATGGGGACGAATACAGGCTACAAATGTTCGTAAAGAGTTGGCATGGCCTGGCCTTCTCACCCTATCTCTTAACAACAAAATAAACTCCATCTCCTGTCAAATAAAACTAAACTGGTTTTACAACAAACATAAAAGGTGCTAAGTTCCAATTAATTTTGGCCACATCTTTTACATTGGTCCTTCGAGCCAACAACTCCCCGATCACGAAGAAGCCGGAATTTGGAGAAGACATTGGTCCTACAAGCCAACTACTCCCCGGACAAAAAGAAACTGGATTTTTTTGGGTAAAAATCCTCAAGCCAACCAATTGGAGGCTGAAAAGAAGTTAGTGCATCAATCAAGAGTCCTGGGACACGCGGAACAGATTCGAAACTCTGGGCAAGTAAGCAACTGGACCGGATCTGCCATATCCGTAGGAAAATTTTGGAGGACTCGCAACAAGATTGGTATCTACTCTTCTGTGTAAAGATTAGGGAGAAGTTTAAATTGAGCCGTCGCCAAGGAGAAAACGTCCTACGATTCAATCAATGGAATTCCGCCACTGGAAAAGGCGAGAATTAGTGATAGCAGCATAAGTCCTGCTAATAACTTCCAAGGGCTTCCGCCGTGCAGCGAGAAGAATCTTCAGCGGCAATCAACCCGCTAAGAACTTGGAACGTACGTAAAGTGGTAAGATACTACTTATTAAGCCAGTTTTAGTACCAAAGCCAATACAAAGGCAGCATCGACATGGAGTCAATTATAAAGGAGCAGAAGCAGCTGGCGGACAAAATGTGCCAACTGTTCACAAATATGAAGAAGGATTCCGAAGGCAGAAAGAATCAGATGTACCTAGCCAAGAAAGAGGATGAATTAGTAGGATTGTGGAAGGCATTCGAGAGCGGTGACATGGAACTACGAAAGCGACTTCCAGCAGAGCTGCCCAATTTAAACTATGAATCAGCAGCTAGTCTGAAACAGTTGCATGATACAACAATGGAAAGTGTACGTGCCATATCCAACATGGGCGTAAATGCAGATACATGGAGACCAATAATCGCACATCTGCTGGTCAAAAAACTGGACAAGGAAACAAAGAAGATATATGAACAGTCGCGGACTAATCCTCGAGAAATCCAGGATCTGGCAGATATGTTGAAGTTTGTGGAAAAAACATTCCAATCACTTGAGGCAAGTCAAGAGTTCAAAAGGAAGCTGGAAGTCGCAAAGCCAATAAAATCGGAGTCATCAAGAAAACCGTGGCCGGTAAGAAGTCACCAAACAAGCGTCAGTAAAACTCCGGTAAGAAAACCACAACAGGGGCCAAATAGGAAATCCCAAGTGGCCACCACCACCAGACAAAGCGTGGAAGAAGTAAGCAGCCTAGTTAGCAGAAAGGTCAAACATCCCAATCAGAAGGAAGTTCTGCTAGTCACGGCATTTTTGAAAGTAAAAACAGCTGGAGGATATTATGAACTGTTGAGAGCATTGGTCGATCCAGGGTTACAGGCATCATTTATAACCGAAAAAGCAGCTCAATTATTGGCATTGCCGAGAGTAAGATTCCAAGCAGACATCATAGGGCTAGGAAAAAGCGAAGCTGGGAAATCCAGAGGAGAAATTGAAGTGGAAATGAAACCACGATTCTCCAGCAATTTTCGAATTTTTGGGAAATTGTTTATACTGGCAAAGTTGACAGGAACATTGCCAAGAAACAAAATCAATGAGAAGGCAAAGGACGCATGGGAACATTGCCTACTAGCCGATCCTACTTACGACATGCCAGGTCCAGTAGACATCCTCATAGGGGCTGATCTATACAAAGATATACTCCTAGAAGGAGTTAAGAAGACGGAGCAAGGGATGATGGCACAGAAGACGGAATTTGGATGGGTCGTATCTGGGACAGCAGAATCAGCAGAACAACCCAATAGGAGAGTGGTCAGCATGATGTCTAACGTCAAAGAAGATCACCACCTCAACAAGTTGTGGGAGGTGGAAGAGCTCCTGATGGAGAAATCTATCTCACAGGAGGAACGAGAAGTGGACAATTGGACAATTGGACAATTGAAAGCAACCCATCGGCGGACGCAAGATGGGACATGTGTGGTGAACATGCCGTTCACAAAGGACCCAAGTCGAGTAGCAGAACCACGGAGGGCAGTCGCCAAGAACCTGCAGTTGGGGAAAGGATTCAACTCTGACAAGAACTTGAAGTCCGGACACAACAACTTTATGAAGAAGTATCCTTTACTAGGACACATGAAGAAGAAGGATCAAAATGGTGGTCCGAGAAGAGGATGTTACATTCCTCACCCAGATGTCATAAAGGAGGACAGCGAAACGACCAAACCAAGGGTAGTCAACAGTCCCGCATTTAAAGCATCCACTGGGAGAAGTCCGAACCAGACGATGCATACAGGGTCAAGACTACAACGGAAGCAGGCTGACATCCGTCCACAATGGAGGAAGTACAAGAACAAGTATCCCGAGGTCAGCCGAGCAACCAATCCGAGAAGCATCACACCACAAGGGCGTGATACCATTTCGATGGCAACAAGATGTCCACGACCTACCCAATACAAGCTGGGGACACATATTAATTACAACATGATCCGTCAGCAACACAACTACATTTCTCGGCATTTGCGTATGGTGCGAAATAAGCAATTTTATGGAGAAGCGCATGCAAGGTCAAGCAACGCCAGCAGAAACCCGACACCCGCAAGGACGAACTCGAGCTCAAACCGCTGCACTCGACGTCGAAGGCAACGCCCGCCAGTCACGAAGCATGCCGGGGACCGAACGTCTGGTATGGAAACACAACTGCCGGACCAAGGGACAACAGAAGCAAAAACTCAGCGCCGGCCAAGACGAATTCAGTTTAGAACCCTTATATGCGACACCTCACGTCAAGGGAAACATCCACGAGGCAACCCCTGCAACAGACGCCTGACCGCACCAACCCCGGCTGTCAGCAAGCGACCCGGCCAGAACGTTCAAACTAGTTTGATGATGGATTTTTAGCAAATAGTGTGAAAATAATTGAAATCAAGTAAACACAAAGGTTCCCGCAATTAGTCCACAAAAACTGAATAACTTGCGCCAGATAAGATATGTGTCAAGTTTCTATGTCGTGATAACAATTAAATGTAAACGACACATGCAATCGAGTGACAGTTCCGTATTTACAAACAGACGCTGCAGTTTTACAAGTGTAGTGTATCGTATATCAAAAGTACAACCGGTGCAAGTTTGCAAGGCTACTAGGTCAAGACAACAACTCAAGCGTTTAGAATTACGTTAGTTAAAACAAATATGATTGTAATTTTAATAATAAGTCGTAAACACGGCACACATTTATTGTATATAGCTCTGTGATATGTTTTAGAATTCAATATACCTTTAACCACTATTGTATATTTATTCATGGGGACGAATACAGGCTACAAATGTTCGTAAAGAGTTGGCATGGCCTGGCCTTCTCACCCTATCTCTTAACAACAAAATAAACTCCATCTTCTGTCGAATAAAACTAAACTGGTTTTACAACAAACATAAAAGGTGCTAAGTTCCAATTAATTTTGGCCACATCTTTTACATACTTGTTGAGGTAAGAAAAGGCCAAGTATCCGATACTGTTAAGGGGTTCTCGATCTTAGGCATGGAAAACTAAAAGATTAATAAACTGACCTATTCTACCTAGAAACATGGGGAGAACCTGAATAAAATAATAATAATAAATGTCTTTATTACTCGTAATACAGAAAAAATTGGGATTTATAGTTAGGGCGAGATTCAGTACATATGCTAAGTTGTATTTTACATATAATGATTAAATCAAAAGCAATTAACATACGTCTACTCTTCCATCTAACCCCAAAGGTTTAAAGATGACAAACAGAGCAGCTAGAAATAGAAAATGAGAAAAAACAAGAAAAAAATGACACAATAATTGAACAATATAACTTATGAAGAAATAATTACCAATTTACGGTTACTAGCAAAACATAATATTAGCAATTAACAAAAAAAAAACAAAAATGACAATGACCCACTACGAGCAACCAATGAATCATTGTTTCAAAAGATAGTAAAAAAGAGCTTTTCTAAGTTTTTGACCAGTTAAATATCGAAGTTCGTGCGGTAAGTTATTGAGAATGTTAGCAATGCAGTATGAGAAGGACCGTTTAAATAATTGTGTACAATGGCTAGGTAAAGTCCGAGTATGCTTATGCCTTAAATTAAGAGTATGCACGTCGGTTCTATATTTAATATTATGACACAGATATGGTGGAGATCTTTCTTTTAATAGCTTAACATAAAACAATATCAAATGCATCTCTCTACGATTTTTCATGTTTAACCATCTAATGATTTTAAATGTATGCTTGATTCGCTGGAACTTATGGATACCAAAAATAAGTCTAAGACACGAATTTTGTAATTTTTGAATTCAATTGATATCAGAGGAATTTATGCAGAAATTATACAAAATGTCACAATAGTTTAATAAGGATAGAACTAATGTAGCACACAGCAAGATTTTAACCGATCTATCTAAACCATGCCGAGACCGAAATAAAAGGTGTTAGAGCTGTATAACTTTTTTGTAAACAAATACTAATGAGATGAGTAAATCTCAAGTCCGCATCAAGCCATACACCCAAATTTTTAACCTTACATCTGAAATGTACATTATGACCATTGATAAAAATCGCAGAAGAATGTTCTTGTTTGAACAGCTGAGCATGTGCTTTATTACCAAAAATTATTCCATTAGTCTTAGACTCAACAGTGGTTAACAGATAATTCATAAAGATTATGTAAGTCATAATTTAAAGCGGTTACTGCTTGATGAGATTCACCCGGGTAAAAAGACAAATATAATTGTGTATCATCAGCGTAATAATGTTGTGAGCAAGATAAAAAACAATCTGTGAAATTTGATATATAAATAGAAAAAAGTATAGGACCTAAAATAGATCCATGTGGAACACCCGTGCTCACAGATAAAAAACTTGATATATTTCCTAAATATTTTACAGCTTGACTTCTGTTAAATAGGTACGACTTAAATAAATCAACAGAATTAATGTCTAAACCACCATACATATAATAAAATGGAAAAAAAAGATCGTGATGGCTTTTTCCAAAATCTTTTATCGGGTTGGTAGTACACTTACGATCGTAACTGTTGCAACGTTGTTGGATTATTAACTTTAGGTAAAGGAGCAACAAACAATTTTTCCCAGCGATTGGGAATATAGAATGCGATAAACAAAAGTTGATAATATGAGTAAGTAATGTAAGGTAAAAGAAAAGTCATACACAGATTTATGGTAGGGGGAAGTGGGGAACATTCGGCAGTGGGGTACATTCGTTTCAAATATTGGCGCAAAAATCTTTTTGTGTAGTGTTGCCAACTTAAATTTAGTTATGTGTGGTGAATTTCTCGGCGGCTGATGAAGTATTTGTTTACAAAGGGAGAAAAGTGTTTATTTGCTGTTACAAGGTAAGTTTTTTGAAGATTTAGAAATCAAAAACTTTCACATTTGGCGTTGCAGTGTTTTTAATGTGGTTAATTTTTTGGAATTAACATTATTTTTAGTTTATAATTACACAATAGTTCTAACCTTACATTCAACAGGTGCTGAGTGAATCACACTAAAAAGTAAAAACTGGGTGGTGGGGTACATTCGGCTTAACAGTGTGGGGTAGATTCGTCTGACGACCGAATGTACCCCACTGCCCAATTAACCATTTTAACGGCGAACTATGCATATAAAGTGCGTTATTGTATTTGCAGATGCCCCGTAAATATATTAAAAAAACAAACAGGGCAAATATCGACGAGAATAACATAAAATTAGCAATGAAAGACTGCCTTAAAAAGACTCTTAAAATCGCTGAAGCAGCTAGGCAGTATGGCATCAAAAGAAGCACATTATAATCCAGAATTAAATGTATACTTAAGAAAAAACATTGGAGGAAATCATAAATAGTGATTCTGGTAATGAAAGCGAAGGAGATCCTAAATTTGGTAATAAGTATACCGCTAACCAAGTCTTCACATGTGACGAAGAAACTGAACTAAGTAATTATATTAAAAAATCCTCGAATTTACACTATGGTCTGTAGTATAAACACATCAAGACCATAGCATACGAATTTGCCAAGTCAATTTCTAATTAAAAAATTCCTGATAATTGGGAAACTAATAAAATCGCAGGTTTGTTGCTTAAAGGATCATTTTTCTATTAACCTTTAATGATGAAACTGTTTACTTTTAGGAAAAGAGTGGCTTTTGGGCTTTATGAAAAGACATCAAGGTCTGTCTTTGCGTATACCAGAAAGTACAAGCTTGAGCCGTTCAATGGCATTTAATAAACCTGTCGTAGATGATTATTTTGAAAAATACGCGTCAGTTTTGGAGAGGTTTAAATTTCGTCCCGAACAAGTTTGGAATCTTGACGAAGCAGGTATCACTACGGTGATGAAACCTGTAAAAGTGGTTGCAACAAAGGGAAAACAACAAGTTGGACAGATCGCTTCTGGAGAAAGGGGGGTACTGGTCACCTTTGTTGGTATTATAAGTGCTGTTGGAACAACCGTGCCTCCAGTGTTCATCTATCCAAGAATTCGTAACCCATCTGAATACCTTACTGAAGGCTCACCAATGGGCTCTATTGCGTTGGGAAATAAATCTGGGTGGATGACCGCAGACTTGTTTATAGAAGTTTTGCAACATATTGTGAATCACATGCATTGCACCACAGTCAACAAAATTTTACTATTGATAGATAATAATAAAATAAGAGATTTGGGAATTCACTTCACAAACACTCTAAATTTTGATGAACACGTTACATCTACAGTAAATAGTTTCCTGAGAACTCTTGGATTCATAACGCGAACTTGTCAAAAATTTAATAACATTTTGGCTGTCGAAACACTATTCAATACCCTCATTCGATCGAAGCTAGAATTTGCGATTATAGTGTGGGATCCAGGAGTGGCGATGCACGCCCATGCATTGGAAACAGTGCAAAATAAATTCTTAAAATACATATACTATAAGAAATATCGCAGGTATCCTGGCTTTGGATCCTATGAGGGAATACGACAAGAATTTAAAATTGTAAAACTTTCCCAAAGACGCAACTTACTTAGTATGACTTTTTTGTTTAAACTTATACACCATCTTATAGACTGCCCACCTTTGTTAGCGCTCTTATTGTTCTATGTCCCGGCTTATAGATCACGAAAAAAAAATCTTTTCTATATTCGACATTATCGAACTCTTGTAAAAAAATTCTCACCCATTACTCGGATATGTTCTTTATTTAATTATTTAGACAGCGCACTAGACTTTTCATCATCTCTAGCACAATTTAGATCACAGATAAATACATTATTGAACCAATAAATACCATGTTGCGTATGTTGACGTGTAGGCACATTCACTGCATATTTTTGTTTAAAATTGTTTTTTTTGATAAATGGCTGTAGTTAAATATCTGTATGTAAATAATATGACATGTATTAGGCATGATATTTTTCGATAACTATCGAACAATGTAATTAGGCGTTTCGCCTGTTTTGTTCGTCAAATAAATAAATAAATAAATAAATAAATAATCATGAATCCCACATTTCGGTTGAATTTTGTAAGTTAAACGGGATTGTATTATTCTCCTTCCCGCCTCATACGACACATCGAATACAGCCTTTCGACGTGGGGGTATATGCCTCATTTAAAACTTACCTTGCAACGGCTTTCGATGACTGGATGCTAGCACATCCAGGTCAGGCCATAACCATACGAAATATTGGATATTTGGCAAAAAAAGCCTACGAAAAGGCATTTTCCTTAAAAAATATTACTCAGGCCTTCAAGAAAACCGGCCTATGGCCACTTGATAGACTCGTCTTCACTGATGAAGATTTTGCGGCGAGCAGTGTTACCGATAGACCTTTGATCGCTAGTAATTTTTCTAAAGGTTTTGATGACTTAAACCAATCAGCAGATACCTCTTTACAATCACCTTCAGCCATGACTGTGGCTCTTGTAGATGGTGATAATTTACAGTTAGAAGACGGCCACTTAGAAGACGGCCACTATGAAGCCTGTTCACTGACTCTTGAACAGCCTTCATGTTCAGGAACTCAACCTGTAACTGGTATCAATTGTCGTAGACGATCTAATCTTGAAGAGCTGTTCCCTTACCCTAAAGCCTCTACCCAAAAGAAAAGAGTGGTAAAAAGAAAATGTAAGTCTACAGTTTATACCGACACCCCTGAGTTAGTTTTCAGAGAAAATATTGAATTAGAAAGGAAGAGAAAGAAAGAAGTATCCAATAGAGGAAAGGCAGTCAAGAGGAAATTATTTGCCAACAAACAATTAGAAATGCAAACCAGTAGTAAACCAAAAAAGGTCAATTTGGATAGCTCATCCAGCGATTCCGATGTTCTACTCGATGATATCGCATCCCACAGCAGTGATGAGCTCTCGGATGAGCTCGAAGAAATCGAAACTACAGTTGATAAAATTGAACTTGGCAACTTTGTTCTAGTAAAATTTGCCACTAAGTGTACATACATGCATCCATCACGTAGGCCGTGTTGAATTTATAAAGGATCCCCTTTTTACTATTAAATTTATGAGAAGAAAGGGCCGCAGCCAAACATTTCTATTCCCAACAGTAGATGATATCAGTGATGTAGATACATCAGATATCACTGCTAAATTGCATCAACCGTCTCAAACAGGTACTGCAAGAACGTCATCCATATATACTTTTAATTATAACTTTAATAACTGGACCGTAAAATGATGAAAAATGATTAAAAATAAAAAATAAAGCGTTATTTTGGTTTAATTGACTCCTGGTGAAACTACCCCACCTCTATGACGAAAGTACGGTGGGGTACTTTCAGCATTTTTTCTGGTTACAGAAAAATGCACAAAAAAATTAGAAGCAAAATTTTAAATAACCTAAAATTACGAGTAATAGTGCCTGGAGTGGTTTAGCAAACACATTTATTTTTACCATACACATAAATATTGGTTTTCGGAAAGTTCGTTCCCCACATTTCGTTCCCCACATTTCGTACACCACATTTCGTTCGGGGGATATTTCGGCTCTCCACATCTCTTACCCGGAAACTTCGTTCCCGAGCGAGCTCAATTTGTCTCCTAGATTACACGGTGTTGAAAAACGAGTACAGAGATCGGAATGCAGTTGGAAAATGAAAGATATTTTAATTAATTTATTTATTATAATAAACTGATAAGAACTATATACAGTATGCCCCGGGATTGAGTTTACAAGAGGGAACTAAATTTTATTTTTAGTTTTACCAAAGAGCATATGCTTTTACATAAAAATGTTATAGGAATTATAATTCTTGCTTGGTTTGTAGAGAATTTTAAGAAAATTTTCAGTTTTTCAAAAACAAGTCGGCCTTGACAGTTAAGCAAAAAATATTTTCTTTTCAGGTAAACTACCCTTTTTGTTCATGATACGGCAAAATATTGCTAAGAAAAGTTGTTCAGAATGAGAAATTATGGCCCTATAAAAATATCAGGAAGATACGTACTTAGATTAAACCGTCATTTTTAATAAATGCAATTTATTTTGTTCTTATAATATAAATTAATTAAAATATCTTTCATTTTCTAACTGTATTCCGATCGCTGCATTCGTTTTTCAACACCCTGTAATCTAGGAAACAAATTGAGCTCGCTCGGGAACGAAGTTTCCGGGTACGAGATGTGGGGAGACGAAATATTCCCGGAACGAAATATGGGGTACGAAATGTGGGGAACGAAATGTGGGGAACGAACTTTCCGTATCCCTAAATATTATATTGCACTTTAAAAAAAAATGGCGAAAGTACCCCACTCTAGCCCAACAGCTGCACTTTTAATACTTTTTATTATATTAAGAACATCAATTGCAGACACTGGCTGAAACTTTAAAGACGATTTTACAGAACTTTTTATACCGTGCTCATAAAAATGCTTAGTGTTATAATCAGAATTTAATTTTGGGACCGCATTTAAAAAATATTCATTAATTTCATTTACATTCCATTTATTGGATATATCCGTATCGTTACGATCTTTTTTATAACCTACAATAGAATTTAATTTAGACCACTTTCTTTAGACTGGTTTTTTAAGCTGAATTTTACCTAGGCTCTTTTTTCCTTTTTAATGGTTGCAGTTACTAAGTTGCGTAATTGTTTATAACGTTGCCAATCATTGTTGCGTTTAGTTGTCTTAAACAATGTAACAGCTCTATCCCTATCACACATCATAGCTTTGAGTTCGTCAGTTAACCAAGGAGCATGCCTTTTTGTGATTCTGAAACATTGAAAAGGGACATGTAAGAACAAAAGACTAATGACACTATTTGTTAAAAATTCTAGTTTACAATCTACATCATTCAACTCGTATAGCACATTCCATGGAATTGATTGTAAGTCATTATTAAATTAATTACAGTTTAGATTTTTGAAGTTTCTACAGGTGACAAATCTAAGTGCATTTGTATTTATTTTAAGATTAATACTAAATACAATCATTTCATGATCCCCTATTTCTGGAATATGCGTGACTTTCACATTAGATATAATTTGGTCTTGAGAAGTTACTAAATAATCCAAAAGAGTAGCTGTAAGAAAAGTAATTCGAGTTGGCTGATTTATCAGTTGTTTCAACCCAAGGCCTTCAAAGGTGTTGACTACTAACTCACAAGCCGAACTATTAATATCCAAAAGATCAACATTAAAATCACCAAGGTAAAAAACATAATCAACTGTAGGTTGAATTGAGGATACTGCAGTTTCAAAATGTTCAAAAAAATATGTATGGTAACTTTCATCGGGGTTACAAAGTACACCAAAAGCGCAGCACTCAGATTTTAAAAGTAAAATCTTCAACAATATCTGTTCAAGTTCCCTACCACTTGCAATGAGGGAATATTTTATATTGTTTTTTATGTAAATACCAACTCCCCCACCTCTGACATTACCCCCACGATCTATTCTTTGAAAAATATAACCAGGTACCTTAATTACATCACTTATAGCAAGTATATCAAAATTATGATGTAAGATTGTAGTTTTTATTTCAGCAAAATGTGCAACTAAAGAACGAGCATTAAGATGGCCAGCCCGTAAAACCTTCTGCATGATTAAAACAAGTAGTTAGGTAGATTTATTAATGTCAAATTAAGATTGTACTTTAAATTAATAAAAAATATATCAATATGATTAACTCAAAGTAGGTATGTATCACTTAGAAAAATTAAACAATGAAATACAATAACCTAAACAAGTACCTATAAAAATGGTAAAATATATTTCTTCACAATTTGCAATGATTTCGAGAATGTTTTAAAGTCACTAAAGAGCAAAAAGAAAAGACAAACAATACATAAAATGAGGTCACGCCCCCAAGATAAATATAATTACATTGAATTAAGAAAAGCAAAAGCAAAATTCGCCCACAAAGAATGTGAAATTAAGGCTAGATTCGTAACATTATGGTTATGTTATCAACGATACATATTATCACTGAGCTAGATCGGCTACCGATTTGATAGTTGTGTTAGAACAATTTGCCATATTTTAGCACTTTTCCCGAATCACGTAGTAAAAATTCGTAATTCAGTGGTGTACCCAATACTTTCGTCCATCAGATATTTTCTTCCGCCAATTTTAAATATTAACGCATTGCAGTTTCTTTGTTCCGTTCTGCAAACAATACAGTTTTAACTTTTCGATTTCTTAGTATTCATTCTTGTTGTTCGATACATTCAAGCTCTTTGGAATCGCTTAATCAGCTTTCGATTATTCTGGAACTTTCCTATATGCTTTGTTCTTTCTGCAGCGCTTGCAGTGACGTAGTCCGTTATCGCTTCTTTATTGCTCCCGTGGCGACAAGTTGGCGCTTGTGTGCTTCCCCGAGTTATTTAGTCATATTTCGTTTAATGGTGCAATTTAATTCTCGCCGGTCTCTGACCAGAATAACACGTCTGTGATTTTTCGCCTCCGGTAGCATAGTTTTGCGACCGGATGGTTCTTTAAAGAAATTATAGTTTCGCTTCTGCTTTAAATAATTGTATGTGTTCCGCTAATTGTTTGTGCCTTCTTAAGAAATTGAACTGTTTCGTTGACGTGGAGATCCTTGGGGCGTGTTGTGATGTGAACGTTAGGGGTGCAAATGAAACAAGTCGGTTTAGTGTGGTCAAGAGTTCTTATCGTGGCGTTGCGAGACTCCAAAATTATCGCTGTTGCGGATTGTAACGAACTCTTTATAGAACCATCGCTAACTTAAGTATGACGTCGTGTTGTCGAATCTCTTACACTGAAGGACTTATCCCGTTGTCCCATACGTCTTCACCCTCTGGGGGATTATAATTCATCTTGCCAACCCTGATTACCGCCAGATCTTCAAGGCTGTGTTCCGCATCATGTCAACCCTTGCGTTTTCCCCGTCGTTTCGTTTCTTCACGAACCTTAAGGCAGTTTGCTTGGAAGGGATTACATACAGTGCCGTACGTCAAATATGCAGTTAGCTGAGCTTCGTCAGGTAACAAATTCAAATTAATTTTATAGTGAATTATGTGCAGTGAACGTTCCGTCGAGTGTTGAACAATTCAGCGAATTTGTTGTAACCATGTTATTTGCTGTTTGCTAAATTTATTGAAGTGTCGTATTTTTTTGTTTGTTTAACGTAACTTGTGGCAGTTTCGCTATTAAGCCACATTAATGTATTTGCAGTCAAGGTTACTGTTTGTAATTAAGTCAATGTGTTGCGTAAGCTAACTTTACTAACCTCTTTATTTTTTAAAATCTAACTAGTCAAATATTTCATGTTCATTACCACCTGCACATATTTTTATTTTATTTTAATAGAGTTCATTGTCAAGTACTTATGTTTTTAATTTGTGCTTATGGTATTTGCCTGCGTTATGTGTGTACTTTCAGTGTAAAAGAAGTTTAGCAGCTGCTTCAATGAGTTATTTTTGTAAGGTAAGCCAGTGCTATACGTAATTTGCCAACCAAACTCTGCCAAGCTGATAGTAGAAAGGCGGGCCTACTAGTTCCACATATGAGTGGGCTCACCTATTGTTTAATGATATTGATGTTGTTTTTCCGATGTATTCTGAATGTGGTGGCGTCCCTTATTTAACATCATTTACCCTTTTGTGCCGAAGCCCAGCCCTAACTTTCAGATAGTAATAGAACCACGACCTTCTTCACTGAGCATCTAATAGCTGGATCACCTGGTTACAGCACATCTCGTAACGGGGTTGAGGCTGCGTATTCGGTTAAATTCCCGATTATGTCGCAAAGTCGTTTCGTGGATAACATATTTGGCTCCCAAGCGTATGATTTTGTTTTGCACCTCTTCCTTTTACATTTTTCTTAGCATCAAACACTTTAGATTTCATCCATTTGTTGACGAATTTGAAGCCTGTTGCCTAGGTTTATTATCTTGGCTACGTTTCTTCCCCATTCGATAGCAGTTATCAATATTTACAGTCGAAATAGGAATTTTGACCTGCTAATTAACCACAACATTAAGAACGTCTTCCTTCTCATTCTCTTCAGTGCCATTAACAACAAGCACTTTAGACTATCTGTCCTGTTTAATATTTCTCAGATCTATTTGTTGAGCAGTAACAAGTTTTTGTAGATTGCTCAATTCTAATTTAAAGGAGTTGATGGATTCTTAGAATTTATTTTCAAAATCATTTATGGTGGTAACTAATTTACCTTGGTCGCATCCCATTACCGGCGAGATTTGATTTTTAATGTCATTTAGGCCATGATGTACGAATGCTTCAAGCTTCTCGATCCTTGTCGTAAGAATTTTGTTTTGCTTATCATCCATTGTACCGGGGTTGTTGGCACGTGTATTTGCAGGCATAACAATCACTAAGCCTTTTAGTAACAGTATAACAGATATTAACACTTAAATTTGCAACAAAACTCTGAGAGCGACACACACACCTGCTACTCAGTGTACGCGATCTCTGATTTTCCCAGCCCCTGAAAAACCTTTTAAGGGTCCCTACGGCCCCAATTCCAAGATAGGCTCAAGTGCAAGTACTGTGTGCAATACTGAGTTAGGGCGTCTCAGTAACAGTAACTCATATCTACACATTCATAAGCTACTAAGCCATTACAATACTTGTTGATCCGATACATTCTTCACATTCTGCTTCGTAGTTTTCTTCAGCTCTCGACCTCTAGTCGAACCATCACCGCAACGTTAAAACTGGTAATATTATCGGCTAAAAATGGGATGAACAAAACAATTTTGAGCAAATGCGATGGATGCAATTTGAAGACGAGGCATTGTACTCCAATTTGACATCGAGACATTGTAACTTTTTGTTTTCAAAGTTACTGAAATAAAATATTGAAAAATGTACTACTATTTTACGCATTTCCCGATTTTTTGACAAAAAAACTACATAGCTTTTTAATAATGTCTCAATGTCAAATTTTTGACAACATTATAGTGGTCAAAAATTAATACTACTTGGCCAGGATATTCCGAAAATTAGATTTGAGCAGAATGTATTAAAATTTTGTTTTTTTTTTTCACTTTTGTGTCTTGACTTTTATTGTCGAGTTTGTAGAAGCTAAAAATTACTTATTGAAGGTTATCGACGTTCGACCATCTCGCCCATAGAACACTAAATATAACTATCAAACAACCTGATTGAGAGTGTTTCATAAATTTTTATGTTAAAATTAAAAAAAATTAATGGTCAAAAGATGAGTTATTGGAACCCAGGCGGTAAAAATCGGTCCTGACGATACTGACCAAAAGTAAATCGTATCGTATTGTATCGCTTACTGAAATACCGAGTATCGGAAAACAAAGTACCGGTACTTCAAAATATCGGATCGTACGGCACATCCCTATTTAACACAGTACTTGCACTTGAGCCTATCCTGGAATTTGGGCCGTATGGACCCTTAAAATGTCTTTCAGGGGCTGGGACCATTTTATTCGGATTTTCCCCATATTTTTACATAGGATAGGTCGGTTTATTAATGTTTTAGTTTTCCATGTCTAAGGTGGACAACCCCTTAACAGTATCAGATACTTGGCCTTTTCTTACCCCAAAAAGTACGACGCCGGCACCCCTGAGGCAGGGACGTTAAAGGTTACCCCTAGGGTACTAAGGAACATTTTAGCCAAAAACCAACACCATTTCATTAGTTTCAGGTTTATTTTAAGATTTTCCTAATATTACTGTTATTACACTGGCCCCCCAAAGGCGGGGACTTTTAAAGGGCCGCTCTTAGGGTACTAAGGAACATTTGTGTCAAAATATAATATAATATTATTTGTTTAAGGTTTCTTTTCAAATTTTTCTAATATTACTGAGCCCTTGCCTTTTCTTTCTCCAAAAAACTACGATGCCGACAAGCCAGAGGTAGGGACCTTCAAAGGGCCGGTCGTACGGTTCTAAGAAACATTTGTGCCAAAAATCAGCACTGTATTATTACTTCCTTTTGCAATAAAGGAAGTATTGGATTCACCCCAAAAATTCGAAATTGAGTTTTCAACAGATCTTCACGTTTCCCCTGAACCCAAAAAACATATTTTTTTCATTGGTCTGTCTGTGTGTCTGTGAACAGAATATCTCAAAAATGAAAAGAGGTATGGGGTTGAAACTTTATATATAAGTTTTGTTTTGGGTACAATGTAGATGCGACAGCAAGCGTTTGAAGAAAATCGCATAACCGGAAGTAGGTGTTTACTCTTGTGAATTTTCAGTTTTTTTCGATTTTTTCAAAAACGGCTCTAACGATTTTTTTAAAACTTCTTATTTTTATTAAATTTTTAATGTGTATTGATGTGAGATAGGTGATTTGCCAGTTGAATACTTCTAAAATGGGTTTCTTTTGTTTTTTTCTATTTTTTTATTAACTCCTATTTTAAATAAAGCACCCGGTATATTATTACATTTTTGAATTCAGCTTAAAATTCTAGAGAAAATTTGTCTCGTTACCTAACGCTCTATTTTGCACCGTTTTTGTAGAATTTGTAATTTTTTAAAATTTTTGACAAATGCTTAAAAATTTAAAATCAAATTTTTGCCCAATTATAAGATCGCTGTAAAAGGAAGTTGTGTGCGTGTATCACACCAGATTTTTTGTTTAAGGTTTTCCTCCAATTTTTTTTAATATTACGGGACCCTTGCCCTTTTTTTCTCAAACAAACTTCGACGCCGGTACCCCAGAGACGGGGACTTTTAAACGGCCGCTGCTATGGTACTAAGGAACATTTCTGCCATAAATCACGACTGTATTATTTGTTTAATGTTTCATGTTCCAAATTTAATTTCGGTAAACTATTATTTTCAATTGAGCTTCAAATATTTACATTTTCTAAAACAAACAATTTAATTATTTTTCTAATTTTGTTGGAATAGGTATTTTAAAATTGAAAGAATTTTTTTCAACAGCAACGTTGCAATTTTCATGAATTTCTAATAAGTATGTGTCCTTTTAAAGGACTTAAAACTATGATTCATGCAATATGTGGAAGTAATTAATTCTTGAATTTCTAATATAAAATTAAGGCTGTAATTTATACTTCCGTCGTCTAAAAGACGAAAGAAGTATTGTAATGGCGAAAAAATCGCCTTTCGATATTTTTTCAGATCCCTGGGTGACGAAAAACAGGTTTTCTCAATTCCGTCTCTTCGCTGCCTGTCTGTCTGTTGGCGGTATAACTCAAAAACTATTTGTTGGAGGAAGACGATATTTTGCATGCAGATAATTATGTCTACCTAGCATGAAACCCAGAAAGCTTCGATTAGATATATACAGGGTGAGAACCTTTAAAAAATAAAACTTTGTCTACTTTTGCTTTAACTGGGGAATAGATAAAAGTATTAATTGTCACATAGGTCAGGGTAATTGTTGTAAAAACACATTAAAGGGCATGAATAAGCTGTCGGTGTGCGGCGTTATTAGGCACAGCTGGATGCGATCGATAGATACGCAGCACGGGACCTGCTTGTTCCTGTGGAAATGCCTTCCGTAGACACTGAAATCGCGCTGAGTTTGAGTTTCGTCTACAATACTTTTTGTATTTGCAAATTGATGTAAATTGCATAACCAAGTTTTTCCTTTTATTGTTTCAGTATTATTAGGAACGTCAAGATATGTTGTCTTTGATTCTTCACTTGAGAGGGAAATTCTGAGTAAATCTCTTTTCAGATTTTTCAGTGTGCTTTAATGGTGATAATTTCTTCGTACTTGATGAATTTTCTGGATAGAGAATAGGGGAAAGCATTTGTTTGTACTTCTGCTAGTTCCAATGTTAGGGCCCTTCCTTCTATTATTGAAGGGTGTAGTGTTTTAAATTTAGCAAATGTGACGAAATCTTCCATCGAATGATATTAATAAATGACTCCATCTCCGTTTCGTATACCGTGTAAATTTTTATAGCCAATTCGAGATTCAAAATTGTTGATTCCAATACCAATCGATTCGTGCTTAGTTTTATTGAATTTTTCTATTGCCTGTGTCATTAACGATTTTTTAAAGGATATTCGCTTGATTTTTTAATTTTTCTGTAATGTGTTGATAGCGTTTTTGATTCGTTTCTCATCTTCTGCATCTAGATTTCCTGCTATGAATTTAAGAAGGTTTCCTAGTCCATTGATTCCATCTCGCTTTGTGCGTTTATGTGGAAACGCGCGTTCGATTTTTCGTTGATTTTCTTGTAATAATGTGTCCAATATGACTTAATAATTATGAAATTCGGTTTTGTATGTTTCACCGTTGGCATACGTTTCAAATGACATTCGTTTATTATTGGTAAAAAATCTATGGTTTTTGTTAATGTGCATTGCATTTGTTTTATTTGTTTAATTCCTAATTGGTCATAATCAAGGCCTGAGTTATTTTCAGGGTTGGTGGACTTAGATTGGTACAGTTCAAAATGTAATACAAGTGATGTTATTACCACGGTCGAGCATTTGAAGAGCTGTTACGGTATTAATTCATCAAATCGATACAGGTCGTATTGATTGTTCAAAAAACGGGTACAAACTACAGGGTTGGCCGGCTTTACTAAAAAGAACACAGATCTTAGTGTGCTGGAGCAGATTTTGTTGCTCCGATTACTCGCACTTAACCCAGTCGGGAAGGCGTGGTTCGAAAGCTCAAAGAAAAACCGGCGGCACTTACCCTGATGGATTGCTTAACAGAAAAAGAAATGCCTGAGCGCCACTTGGTTCTGATTAGGGGTGGCTGACGTGTCTAGAACCAAGAACAATACACGTAGCCTATGTAGAAGTCCTCCAAGTACGTTGCTGAACACCTCCGCCTGTTGTTCACCAAGCCTCCTCCGAGTAGCCGGGTGACCTTGTCGTTAAATCACTTACCTTCAAGGCCACCGTCACTAAAGAATAACACAAGAACACTGAATGGCCCAGGGCTTGGGGCCTGCTTATCAAAAAGGCGTACTTTCAGCTTTACATTGCAAATTACACTCGGCCTTTGCCACACTGGATTAATTAATGACCCAGAAGGGGTTCAGAACTCAACAAATAATCAAATTGACTTTAATGGGTTTATTATTTAAAGAATTAAAGTTTACACAAATCTTTACATTGATAATAATCACCCGGAAGTGAATTCAAGCTTAATAAAGAGAAAAGACACACCCTACATGAATATAACAAGGGGATCCCACGCAAAGTTACCTTATGGTCTAAATATGTGGTTACACAACGGACAAAACGAAATAGATAACAGGGGTGAAGCCCCTGGTTAACAACAAGCAAATCAAAACATAAGCTTAAGCTTTAAGTGAACGGGCGCAATATTTACGAACTCCCGGAAAACACATAACAAATATAGTCGCAACTTAATTAGGCGCAAGAACACAATTGGAGTAATACATAGCTCCTACCTGATAGCTGTAAGAACGTTATTTGGGGTTGGCGATAGTTACGAACTCCGCCTCGGCGAAGGCCGGTGAGACGTTGCAGAGGTGTAGCGGGCTCCCCAAATGGGAACGAAAGGGTTGTACAGGGGCCAATTCGGTGCGGAGGGCCAGAGGGTCGGTTTACCCCACGAAGAAGGATGGCAGCCAGCAGCGGGCGACGGGTAACTTCTAACTTTAACACGGCTTCACAGAATTCGCAACAGATTTGCCGAAACTTTTTCCACTGATATGAAAAGTATTGTAGGCTTATGAGGACACCTTTGTTGAATGTGCAAAAGGGTGCAACTTGCTTTTCCACTCCTGGCTGGAGGGCAAAAGCCGATAGAAGGCGCCTCGCCAATAATTTGAAACCGCTTAACGAAACATCGCCCTCGGCCCGCGCTACCGGAAACTTTTGAGTTGCAGTCAACCAACTATTATCGGGGTCTAAGCTGAACTAACTAACTAAAATCAAAAATGGTACGCGAAGAGCCCAGAATTTGCCCCCGCTACCGTGAAGTTCTCTCTTTCTCGCAGCCCCTGAAGGAAATCCTTTGTCTCAACGTTGCACCAATTCTCACAAAGTTGTGCAATAACGAAGCTCGCTGCGTACCCTATGGGTAAGCGGGAGGGGCCTTGGAACATTCTAGAAGAAATGTCTTGCTGTTGCATTAAATCCCAAGGTATCGAATTACACGACCAATTTTCGAGAACTTCAAGCGCTGAATTGCTTGAAAGATAACCTAAGGCTTCAAGGACTGTTTTCGCTTCTACTTGAAATAAAGAATTTGATTTATGTGGGTACTGGCGACCGACGGTTGCAACAACCGCGCGCTTTATGCGTTAAAGGAAAATGCTTACAGGGAAAAATTCCGCAGCTCGGGGCGCGTTAGCGTTTGGGCCAAATAAAATTTAAAATGTAGCTTTAAGATACAGGGTCGGCCTTTAGGCAGGGTCGGCTCCATGGAACAATGAATCGACCAGTTGTTTTGAATGGAGTAAAATTAATATAACAGAGCACCTTGTTGAAGCTATGCTTCTGTTGTCTTCATTTGTAACAAAAGGTAACAGATTAACAGATAATTTGCGTGAAGTTTCTTGGTTTGATTTTTATTATTCAATAATATAGGTACAAGTATTTTCGGGGGTGATTTCTTAAATAGCATAGGGTTCGTCGTCTTTATTGCCTTTTTTGTTTCTAATGCGAATTCTTGCGAATACTTTGTCTCCTGATTTTAATTGTAGATTTTTCTTTTTTGCGTTTCTTTTGTCCATAATAGCTTCTTTTGAAATTTACAATTTTTCCGTAAGTGTTTCGTAAATTATTTTTAATTAGCTCGGCGAGGTTTTACATAGTTTTCAATTTTTTTTCATAAAATAAGTCGAATGAATTTCTACTGTCTGTATGGTTTAATAAAACTTCAGATGAAAAATATTTCATTGCTGAATAAATTGTGCTGTGCTACTGTAAGCAACAATTGCATGGGTCATAAGATTTTGTGATTTATTTTCTCGTTTTCCGGTTCGATTAAGGTCGAATGCAATATTGCAACTATTCCTTGGGAATTGTGATTATGTGATGTAGAAGAATGTAATTCAATTTTATGCAGTTGAGAAAATTCCTGTGTAACTTTATTATTATCTATATTACTAAAATGAACTGTGTTAAAGTATATATAGAGTCGTGCGTGAACTGCAATTGCGAGCGGATGGGTGAGTACTGCTGTCTTAGTTAAACCAGTTGAAAACCAGTGTGTTCGTGCGATTAAACGTATCAGTGACTTAAAAACCAATCATACAGACTCATTACAAACGATAAACACATTTCCAAGCTGAATCTCTCGCTCGGCCAAATAAAACTCAAAATGACAACGGATAATAACAAAGAGCAATCAAACTCCGAATACTCAATGGATACAACTGACCTTACAAAAATTACAAATACAAGCCGAAAACGAGGAAACCAATCGCCTCAAGCAAACTTAAGTAAAAAATATCTAAATAACGATGAACTCTTAGCACAAAATAAATATTACATTCCCAACGAAAATACACAATGCCAGCAACTACCAGGAAGTTTTTCAAAAACCCGGAAAATTCTAATCTGTCCGTAGTTATCAGAGGACTCCCATTCTCTATAACAGAAGTGGAAATACAGCAAAAGCTTCTTATGAAGAAATACCCAGTTATGAAAGTCGTACGCATGCTGAACAAAGACAAAAAACCTATGCCACTAAATGCAGTGGAACTTAAAAAAGATGGCACAGAAACTGACATATTTAACCTTACCAGACTGTATCATTGTGTCGTCACAGTTGAACCACGACATAAATCTCGAGATATTCCACAATGCACCGCTGCCAACGTTACGGCCACACAAAAAACTACTGCCGCTTAGACCCTCGTTGCGTAAAGTGCACAGGCAATCATCATTTTAAAAACTGCCCGAATAAACCTGAGGACAAACAACAATGTGTATAAATTGTGGCGGAGACCACCCTGCGAGCTACAAAGTGTGCTGCTACATCGAAACTTTCCCACGCCTAATCAACGTAAACAAATCCCAAATCAACAAACGACTAACACGAAAATCACACAAAACAAAGATTTATCACTAGCAATCATATTATCTATGCAGATCGTACACGCAACTCCAATAACGCTCACCAAGCTAATGCAAATAACTCTAACAACCCAACAATGAATGGCATAATACAAAACATAATCAATTAATAACACCCTATATGGACTAAATAAAGTCATTTATTTCATTGCTAATACCAGCCTTGCTTCTCAATGGCAGCAAATAACTTACATAATATCCAAAACTTAACCATAGTTAACTTGAACGCTAATAGTATCAAATTCCAAAGATCGACTTTCATTTCTTCTCTAGCTAGGCATTCTGTAGATATCGCATGCGTTTCGGAAACTCATCTACTCAACAACGAAATCTTTAAAATACCAGGGTACAATGCCATTAGAAGCGACAGAGAAGGGCAGATTGCTTTCGGCGGGGTGGCAATTATACCAAAACGACAATTACTGATTTCTGAACTACAACCCTTACACTTAACCAGTATAGAAACTACCCCTGCTAAACTAATATTTAATGACGAGACCACGCTCACTATAACTTGCGCTTACAAACCACCTAACAAACGCTTAATAGAAGCAGACATTATTGCTCTGTTTTCTAGCGAACCTACCATTGTAGTAGGAGACCTAAATAGTAAAAGCATAACATGGGAATGCCGTGTGAACAACCTAATTGGGCAACGACTCCTAGACTGCACCATACAGCACGGAATTCAAGTCACAGCTCCCAGCGAATCAACTTATCATCTTTATCAAAATAATGGACAGCCAGATATTCTAGACATCCTACTGTAGAAAAACTTCAGGCGGCCCATATACCAAAATGTTCTCACTGGGTTGGATTCGGATCATCTCCCAGTGCTTTCCGCTTACCGCTACGGCAACTATGAAATTAGTTTACCTATTTAAAATGTTATCAAAATGTTAAACACTCATGAAAAAACGCTGGACGTAATATGTGTTGTAACGCTATAAAAAACCGGGACCTGGACATATCGCCGAATGGACAAAACGCCGAATCGTGCCCAAAACGCCGAATTCGTTTGAGTGGACAAATCGCCGAAAATTCCCAAAACGCCGAATGCTGTCGGTGGACATATCGCCGAAAATGGACAAATCGCCGAATTAGTTGGCGTGGACAAAACACCGAAAATGCCCAAAACACCGAATTCTCTCGGTGGACATATCGTCGAAAATGGACAAATCGCCGAATTAGTTATCGTGGACAAAACGCCGAAAATGCCCAAAACGCCGAATTCTGTCCGTGGACATATCGCCGAAAATGGACAAATCGCCCAACCGTGTAAAATGACTCCACATGGATCGGAAAGTTGGGATCACTCGATTTTGTTCAAAACCCCCGTTTGTGTCGGTGGACATATCGCCGAAAAAGGACAAATCGCCGAATTAGTTAGCGTGGACAAAACGCCGAAAATGCCCAAAACGCCGAATGTTGTCGGTGGACACAACGCCGAAAATGGACAAATCGCCGAATTAGTTAGCGTGGACAAAACGCCGAAAATGCCCAAAACGCCGAATGCTGCCGGTGGACACATCGCCGAAAATGGACAAATCGCCGAATTAGTTACCGTGGACAAAACGCCGAAAATGCCCAAAACGCCGAATTCTGTCGGTGGACATATCGCCGAAAATGGACAAATCGCCGAATTAGTTAGCCTGGACAAAACGCCGAATCCTGTGAGTGGACATATCGCCGAAAATGTCCAAAACGTCGAATTAGTGGGCGTGTACCAAACGTCAAAGATGTCGAAATCACCAATTCCTGTTAGTGGGTATGGTACAAATTAAGGATGCAGAATATTTTACGGCCAAACAAATAGCGAGAATTGTGTTCAAGTTGTTATTTCTAAGTTACAACAATAATAAATTCAACTAGCAATTGCTGCCAGCATAAACAACACCTGTAAACTAATCTTATACATACAGTGCGAGTGTAAAGTCTGGAACTATCGAAATAGAACTTTTATCAAATGTTTTTGAAAGAAATCTTTGAACACGTCAATTTTTATTTAAAAAAATACATATTTTACTGTAATTGTCACTTTTAGATTGTCTTTTGTTTTTGAGTTATGACGTTAGCGATACTTTTTTTAAATGGAAACCCTCAATTTTTATGATGAATTTGGACACAGCATGAAATTCTAAGACCAAATACTTTAAAAAAAGTATGATACCGAATTTTGAAATTTTCGAGAAAATCGTACGGTTACTAGATCCCCTCAATACTAAAATTTCAATTGGTCCTTTTTCACTCAAATATTGTATCATTATTTATTTAATTAGGAGCACACAACAAAAACAGATAAACAAACTATGAAGAACTGTCATAATTTTAGGGCTAACTCATTGTTTCATGGCTACTTGATTTTTATTCGATTTTTGTTTTAATACTTTAATAGCGATTTTCTCGAAAATTTCAAAATATAGTATCATACTTTTTTAGCGTATTTGGTCTTAGAATTTCATGCTCCGTCCAAATTTATCATAAAAATTTGGGGTTTCCATTTAAAAAAATGATCGTGAACGTCATAACTCAAAAACAAAAGACAATCTAAAAGTGAAAATTACAGTAAAATATGTATTTTTTAAAATAAAAATTGACGTGTTCGAGGATTTCTTTCAAAAATATTTGATAAAAGTTCTATTTCGATAGTTCCAGACTTTACACTCGCACTGTATATAAAGGAAAGTCACAACCCTGACTAATCAACGCAGAGCCGAAACCACTGGCACTAAAAACTTGAAATTTGGGTGGAAGGTTTGGTTTGTTACGTAAGGTAGTGCTAAGAAGGGATTTTTTGAAATTCGACCCCTAAGGGGGTGAAAAGGGGTAAAATGTGTTTTCACGAATTCCTCAATATTTCTTACACCCGATAAGATATCGACTTGGTGTTTACTTGCAAAGATTATCAATGTAAATACCTAGAAAGGTATTTTAGGATTTTGCCCTAATCAACCCCTAAAGGTGCAAATGTGGATTGGGGGTGAATTAAAGAACCCTAAGTATTTCCTATGTTTATTGAGTTAGAACATTCTTTTTTGGCACATAGATTGATTTTTAAAATATTTAGAAAGGGGTCTAAGGGAATTTGAAAATGTTAACCCTAAAGGGGTAAAAGGAGGAAAAACTGAAAAGGTGTGAGGGGGTTGAATTTATAATTTTTTTTCGCCGTGAGTTCCATTTAACAATAAAATGGGTTAAAAGGGATATTTTAAAATTCTTCCCCTACGTGGGTGAAAAGGCATAAAATGTGTTTTCACGAGTTCCTCAATATCTCTTACACCCGATGAGATGGCGATTTGGTGTTTACTTGCAAATATTATCAATGCAAATACCTAGACACTTATTTTAGTATTTTGCCCTAATCAACCCCTAAAGGTGCAAATCTGGATTGGGGGTGAATTAAAGAACCGTAAGTATTTCCTATGTTTATTGAGTTAGAACATTCTTTTTTTTGGCATACAGATGGATTTTTAAAATATTTAGAAAGGGGCGTAAGGGACTTTGAAAATGTTAACCCTAAAGGGGCAAAAGGAGGATAAACTGAAAAATGGTGGGGGGGAGGGTTAAATTTATTATTTTTTTTCGCTGTGAGTTCCATTTTATAATAAAATGGGTTAAAAGAGATTTTTTGAAATTCCTCCCCTACGGGGGTGAAAAGGGGTAAAATGTGTTTTTACGAGTTCCTCAATATCTCTTAGACCCGATGAGATAGCGACTTGGTGTCTACTTGCAAAGATTATCAATGCAAATACCTAAAAACGTATTTTACGATTTTGTCCTAATCAACCCCTAAAGGTTCAAGTCTGGATTGGGGCTGAATTAAAGAACCCTAAATATCTCCTATGTTTATTAAGTTAAAACACTCTTTTTTGGCATGTAGATGTATTTTTAAAATATTTAGAAAGAGGTATACGGGATTTTGAAAATTTTAAACGTAAAGAGGTAAAAGGAGTAAAAACTGAAAAAGGGTAGGGGGTGAATTAAAGACCCTTCGTTACTCCTATGTTTATTGAGTTAGATCAGTCTTTTTTGGTATATAGATATATTTTTAAAATATATAAAAAATGGTTTAAGTGATTTTGAAAAATGTACCCCTAAAGGGGTAAAAAGGGGTAAACTATGTTTTCACGAATTCCACAATATTTCTTAGGCCCGGTAAGATATCGACTTGGTGTTTGCATGAGTAGCTATCCAATGCAAATGTCTAAAACCACATTTCATTGCCCTAATCAACCCTTAAAAAGTGCGAATTTGAATTCGGGGTGAATTATAGAACCGTTTGCATCTCCTGTGTTTGTTGAGTTAGATCATTCTTTTTTGGCATATAGATGTATTTTTAAATCTTTAGAAAACGTTTTTAAGGGTTTTTTAAATTTCACCCCTAAACCGGTAAAAAGGGAAAACTGAATAGAAGTAGGAAGTTAAAATTATTTTTCGCTGTGGGTTCATTTCAGTATAAAACGGGCTGATTTTTTTTAGAAATTGCACCCCTAAGAGGCGAAAAGTGGTAAACTGTTTAGCGTATTGAGTGATGGAGGAGGGGGACACTCTAGAATGCATTTGAGATTTAGAAGAAAAAACAAACATTTGTAGTCCGTACGAAGAACGGGCATCTTGCTAGTTATTTAGATCAGTTCCTGTAGTAAAATAAATAATTAGTTTTAGAATTGGCTGATTTGGTAAAATTAAATCACCTATTTAAACGCAAGAAGACCAGAATAACTTTTGCAAACAGCATCCTGTAACAGTAAAGCTTGTGTCATTGCTGTTAAATCACGCTGAAGAAAGCAATCCCGATCGCGGACGATGCAACGTAACCCACGCTGTTTGACTGTATTCACATGAAGTTGTAGTGAAACAGAATGAAGTAAATACAAGATTTCCTCAATGTTTTTTACAACTGGTTCAAACGAAATCTATTGTATAATTAAAAAATTTACATACTTCCAAGGATATTGTGGGTGTGGTGATTGTCTTAAAATAGAGAATGTGCCTTAAGATAAAGGTAGAAATTCTTTTAGTTATTGACAATTAAATTATGTTTGTATTAGGATGATTGAAATGAATGCAAATAAATAGCCATTTGTGCATCAAATAAAGTGGATTTTTCCGTAACGCACCAATCAA
Organism: Agriotes lineatus; assembly: GCA_940337035.1. Taxonomy (NCBI): domain Eukaryota; kingdom Metazoa; phylum Arthropoda; class Insecta; order Coleoptera; family Elateridae; genus Agriotes; species Agriotes lineatus. Next base: position 62,912,370 of record OW679202.1, read on the forward strand.
GATGTAGCCGTGTATTGAAAAGCCTTGCTAAGAGTTGGACACAAAGTTTTCTCTATTTCAGTTTGAAAAATTAAAAATGTATTTTTAAAACGTCGAATTTGATGAGTTGGAGTTTTACTGCAGCAAATACTTCAGAATAATATTTGCGAATGTCACTACTGTGAAAATAATCTGAAAAAATGGTGTTATTCTTTGAGTAGTATGAGTGGGATAAAACTCTCACATAGGTATACCTCAAAGGATATGTTCGATCCAAGAACCACCAATCCAAGGAGACTGCTGACGTCAATGGCCTCTTTGAAGCTTTAATCTGTGTTCCCATACTTTATATACAAATGCTTTCCCTTCACATAAACTTTTTTTCTTAAAATAATGCTCAATACTCAGTATACAATAACTAACAAATTAATAACAGCATTTCAACACTTTATAAGTACTATTTCTCACCATTGATGATTTAATGGCTATTTTTGTATCTAGAATGTGAAATGCTACTTTTGCGTTCGAGAATGGAAGTTATTTTGCCGAGCTTTAGCGAGGCAAAATACCCATTCGAGAACGCAAAAGCATTTCGCATTCGAGATGCAAACAATGATTTTTCGAAAACTGCAATAAAACTAAGTAGTATGAGAATAACAAAAATTAACAAAGTTAACTGTCAACGTTAATTGACAATTTTATATTTCATAAACAATTAATTTTTGAACCACGGCCTGCTGAATTGTTTAACAAACGTCAAAGTGACGTATAAATTTAACTCACTGCAATATCAGCACCTTCAATTTACATGTAGTACAACATAAATTAGTCATGTTTATAATAGCTTACTTAATTAATAAAATCACAAATAAGTTCCTAAAAAATTACAAATTTTTTGACATTTCTTTTATGTTCTAGAACGCAAAAGAGTTTTGCGTTCTAGAACATAAAAGTATTTCGCTGTTAAGTGACAAAAAAGAATCACTTTGCTTACTGAGAATTTAACGAAAATGTCAACATTTGATGACAGTTTTCGAAAAAAGTAATTTTTAGTGCTACAGCATATAAGTATGTATAATATACAGTATGGCTATGGCTGAAGTCGTCTTTTAGTGTCAATTCTCCATTCCCTTCGCTCTTGTGCGACTTCCGTAGATTCCGCCTACCTTCGTTCTTAAATAGTGCACCTTCACAGTACTTACTTTTTTGTTGCATTCAACGTTCACTGTCCTTATTTAGGCGACGTAGCCTAAAACGGATTCTACTATCTAGCTGGCGATATTCTTTTTTTTTATTCGGTTTTTATATATTTATTCCAGCGTACACAGTTCAAGGATACTATTATCTTTGTGCTTTGTTCTTTTCTATTTTTGTCGTATAATATTCATTTCGTGATATTGTATAGTACCGCCGTATTTAAACTGATGAACATATTTAATGTTAATATCAACTTGAATAAGGATTGTGAACGTTGGTTCCAACTGTATACCCAGAAAGATTTAAATTGTTTACTTTCGGCTACGTATTCGGCTGCCGGTTATAGAACCTGTTTCGCAAGAATATCTTGCGGTTGCAGAGACTTTGTTTGAGCATGAAAATTGAGATTTTATTGTTTTGAAGATACACGCTTTTGTCTTTCTGGGTGTCGAGGTGAGAGGTTATCCTCATGTTATTGTTAACATTTGAATTTTTGAAGCCCTAGATTTGATAAATGTTGGTGTTTTGTTTGAATTAAATTGTTAGCATTTGAGGCTTCAATCGCATGCTATGTAGATTTTGTTAGTTGCAACTCTCTGCGTTTTTCAATAGGCAGAGAACAGGTAAGAGGTTTTCGTGCTTACGAAATTGTAGTTTAACATTGTTTTTCACAAAATGATGTAGTGGTTGAGGAGTTTCTGGAAGGCAATCAGGCCAATACCAGGTGGATACGGGTAAAATGCAGCGTCTGCGACCACTTTTTTATTCTTCTTATTTTTATGCTAAGGATAGCCCTGTCCTTTCCAACCATTATATTGCCTCTATGCCTTGTCTTGAGATGACGATGTCCGTGAATCGGCCCATCTCCTTGGAGGTCTGTCTATGAGTCTGCGAGTGCCTGGTTTTTCTTTGAAAAGAATTTTCGCTACTCGGTTTTTATTCATTCTTTTCGTCTTCCGCCTCGGACCCATATCACTACATCTAGCAGTTCATGTCTCTGTCTGATTTCAAAACTTCTTTGTCT